>BPTQ01000006.1:174589866-175272511 GCA_019973895.1 Chrysanthemum seticuspe
AACTATCTATCTATATATTTGCACATTACTTTCTATTTCTCATTCTTCGTGTAGTGGTGTTGTGTTCAATAAAACATCACCAAGCCGATGTTCCTGTGGAAGGAACGGGATGAGGTGAGGGGCTCAGTGGATGAGCTCTCAAGCATTTGTGATGTGGTTAGAGAAATACCGCCTCTTCGGAAGTGTTGCAGCGAATTGGAAAAAGGCTATGTTTCGATTTATGGCTCAAGGAAGTGTGGTTCCGCTTGGTGTGGATTGTGTTGCAGCGGATGGGAAATAGGCCACGATCCGATTGGTGGCTCAAGAAAGTGTGGTTCCTCTTGATTAGGATAGTGTTGCAGCGGATGGGAAATAATCCATGATCCGATTCGTAGATCAAGGTAATGATACCTCCTTGATGATGGGAAGTGTTGTGTTGTGGATTATAGTTCCTCTAGGTGAAGAACAATGTTATGGTAGTTCCTATAGTGGTAGGAACCTTTATTTGTTAATGAATATACATATTGACTATTGCGATGTGCGCAGCAAGCCCCAGTTTCCTTGAAGGAAAAGAAGCTCGTTCAAAATATTGTGGGATCCGTCACTTGGATTAGCAACATCACATCATTAATCCCATTCGGTGCCCATAACTATAGCAAGAGATCCCCTTATCCTTACGATCATCCCTCAATGATGCGATTCCAATTCCAACTCCTCCTAATAAAAAAATAGAAAAATATAAAATACTTTTACCTTTCCATGCTTAGAGCCCATAACCTAAACCCCCCAACCATAAAGATGGCTAATGAGATGATAATAGATTAATAGATTTGATTCCAACACCCTCAGATACAGATTAATTACACACGAGCATACTATCAAATTTCTACACAAATGAATCAAACATAATGAGGAATTAATAGAGGATAACTACCAACTCACAGTGCAGAATCAGGATCAACGCAACACAAAGATTTCAACATCCCATACGCAAAGAGGGATTGAGAAACTTGAATGGTTTCCCAGAACAGATGTTTGGGTGATCTCTAATATCTGAGGATGAGATTCCGCGAGAAGCCTACCAAAATCTTTAAACTATCATACGAGCACACATTAATTAGACATAGACTCCCACAACCTTAGTTTAGATAATTAGATAATAGTAGAGTAATCGGTAGAAATACCAACCCCCCAAATCCAATACCCGAGATTCGTACCTTTCCATTTTCATAAAATATAAAAAGATAAAAAAATAATCCTCCTCAACCTTAACCTTAGCGTAGTAACTCCCTACTAGCATTCCTATTCCCCTAGAGAACGATATCAATACCCGTGGCTTACCCTAATTACTACACTACAACGATTAGGTTCACTGCCTAGGGTGTTATAAAACTTGCTCGAAGAAAAGGAAGTTCCTTTGACCCCGAACGACGCGTGTAGCGTTATCAGTTATACATATAAGTAATTGTTTATTTCCAAGGATGGTGATATCCTTGATGGTATTGTAACAAGAAGTGGATCTCCTTGATATTAGGTGTTGTGTTGTGAAGGGTAGTAGTTCCTCCATAGTAATGGAACTAGATGCTTAGCCTAGTACCTAATAAAGGGTAGGCGACGTTGTGATAGGATTAGTTCTCCTTGGTGTGAAAGAACTCGGTGGTTAGCCTAGCACCGGATAAAGGGTAGGCGACGTTGTGTTAGGTGTGGTTCGCCTTGGTGTGAAGGAACTCGGTATTTAGCTTTGTATCGGAAAAAGGTTAAGCGACGTTGTGAAGGCTTCTCCGCCATAAAGAGATTGGTGTAGTGTTTACGAACTCTCGAGTAGGTGACTCGGGGAGTGGAGTAGGGCAAGGAAGGTGTCCTTGTAGCCGAACCACTACAAAATAACTTGTGTTGTGGTGATGTGCTTCTTACTCTTTATCTTTCATTACACGTTTATATATCTATCTATCAACGTCCAACATAAACAACCAAATAGATTGACATAAGTCGATCTAAATATTTAAAAGGAAGTTTTAAATTGGTAAAACTATTCAACCCCCCATTCTAGTTTTCCAGAGACTTTTTTGGAGGAGACGTGGGTGTTTCAGGAACATCATGTGTTTCAGTTTGTGAATGTTGTGAGAATTGTAGATTTTGAAAGTTCGTGTTTAAGGTGCTTTGTTGACTTTGTTGCCAATACAGATATTGTTGATGTTGTTGCCACATTTATTGGCTCGACAAGCCTAGTTGGTTGGGAAAAGAGATGTTGGGGTTTGAAGATGAATCCGCGTTCGGGTTTGATGATGAACCCGGGTTTGAGGTATTCCACCCACCACCGAGAAGATTGAAGAATGTATCATCATTGTTGCCTCCCGACATTTTTTTTCAGTGAATAAAAGTTTAAGATTGAGAGGATTGAGTAGTGGGAGTGTGAAAAAAATGTTGTTTTACTTGGGTATTTATAGTGGTAAGATTTTTTTTTTTTTTTTTTTTTTTAACCAGCCGTTTAGGGGCTAAAATGTAATTTTTTTTAAACCCCAACAGTAACTAGCCGTTAGAGAGGGGGAGGGGTGTTTTGTATTTTTTTATTTTTTTTTATTATTATTTTTTTAATCCATGTTAACGCCCGTCGGGTATATAACGTCGGACCAATAACGCGCAAATAACGTCGGGATCGTAACGGCCAATAACGTCGGTTCCGGCGTTGACCGTTGGAGATGCTCTTATGATATATCAAAAAGGTTGGAATTTCTCTTTTTTTTATTATTAACTTTTTGAATCGAATAGGGTTTCTTACGTGTATAAATGAGTGTTTTTAAGAAGAATGTCGAATAAGATATCTTAACGGATTTTCTAGCGTAACGAAATTTTGGAGAGTAAATTGCAAAAATCGTGTTTATTGTTTGGTCAAATTGAAAGTTTCGTTCTTATAGTTCATTAAGTGTAAAAATCGTCCGGATTTTTTACTGCTACGTGCACTTTTGGTCCCCATCACTAACTACGCTAAGTAAGTTCCGTTAATAGTTACACATTAGCCCTTTTCGCTCATTGTCGTTGCAGCGCCCGTCCTTTAACGGTTGCAACGCCAGTCCTTTAATCTAACGGCCGTTTATAGCTTTAAATTTTCGTCTGTTTTTATACGTTTTTATTCGTTTTCATTCGTTTTCGTCCGTTTTAATACGTTTTTGTCTGTTATTGTCCGTTTTTCTTACGCTTTGTTCGTTTTTCTAACGTTTTTGTCATTTTTTTATCCGTTTTCATCTGTTTTTGTCCGTTTTCTTATGTTTTTGTTCAATTTTTTTATATTTTTGTCTGTTTTCTTACGTTTTTGTCCGTTTTTATCCGTTTTTGAAATATTGAAAAAAAAATCATTTTTTTTTAATTTGAAAAAAAATTTAAAAAAAAAATTTAAAAAATCTTTTGAATTTTTTTTATGAATTTTTTAATATGTCGAAATACTTTTTTTAAATAAAAAAGGTTTTTCGGATTATTTTTTTCCAAAAATTCTTTTTCCAAATTATTGTTTTCGGAAAAAAAGTATTTTGAAAAACAAAATTGGAAAAAGAATTTCGGAAAAAAATTTTGGAAAAAAAGTACGAAAAAAAAATTCCGAATTTCGACATATTGAAAATTTCGAATTAATATGTAAGAAAACGAAAAAAAATGTAAGAAAAACGGATAAAAACATAAGAAAAATGACAAAAATGTAACAAAAAGATGAAAACGGCCAAAAAAAAGAATAAAAACGTAAGAAAAACGGACAAAATATAACAAAAATGAATGGAAGGGGACTAAAACGTAAGAAAACCGGACAGAACGTAATAAAAATGAACAAACGCGTAAGAAAAACGGACAAAACGTAAGAAAAACGAATAAAACAGACAAAAACGGATGAAAACGTATTAAAACGGACGAAAACGGATAAAAACGGATAAAAATGTATACAAACGGACGAAAATTTTATACTATAAACGGCTGTTAGGTTAAAAAACTGGCGCTGTAACGGTTAAAGGACGGGCGTTGCGACGGCCGTCAGCCAAAAGGGCTAACATGTAACTATTAACGAAACTTACTTGACGCAATTAGTGATGGGGACAAAAAGTGCACGTAACAGTGAAAAATCTGAACGATTGTTGCACTTAATGAACTACAAAGACGAAAAGTATAATTCGGCCAAAACCACAAAGATGATTTGTGCAATTTACTCAATTTTGGAGGTTACTTTGTCTCTTAGAGTCGGTAACTTTCATACTTAGGACATGTCGAAATGACTATCTATATCTTTTGGTTTCAAGAAAAATGTTAGTGGCTAATAAGTACGTTTTTGCTTATCTAATGAGCAATGAAAACATGAATTCTGATTGGGAGGCCTAAAGGTGTGATTAAATTTTTGTCTAAGTTTGCTTGACATTATTCTGATTACTGCAGCTAAGAAATTTACTTTTTTACAAATTATCAGGATCATGTCAAACATGTTTGGACATGAATTTAAGCACATAATTTAGCCTTTCAATCATTTTCATTTCTTGTGACATACTTTCTCCGTCTAAAAATTATAGTCCATATTTCCTTTTCGGAATTTCTTAAAATAATTGTCCACTTTTGTTTTTAAGTAAAAATAAAGAATTTAGTGAGAGAATATTTTAATTGAGTGGTTGAAAAATTAAAATGACATCATTTTTATTAAACTAAGTGATTTTTATCTCTTAACAATAATTTTGAGACGGGAGAAGTATATACTATCTCGTATTGTTGTACTCTATGACAGTCAAAATACACATGAACTTTTAAACCATCTCATTTCCAAACTTATATTAGCATATATCATTTTTAGACACTACAATGAGTAGTTTAAGATACAAATACAAATACGAAGACTATGAAATAATCCCCTAATGTTTGGAGTTTAGACTATTGATGTACGTGAGACTATACCTGTCATTTCAAATAAATATACGACAAGATAAATTTAGAAAAATATAAGCGTAATCATATGAGAAGAAAACTTGTAACAAGAAACAACATAGACGGCAATATTTTGTTTGATGCGTTGTTAATACGTGTCTGGACCATCCGAAAAACCTGACCCAATAACTTTGGGCCGGCTCAGTCCAGCAGTGAATATATAAATTTTACATTGATCTTTCTTATGTTATACTTGTTGTTTCCTAGGAAACATGTTTCAAGTTTGAGGCGATTCCTTGACTGCTAATTAACAAATCTTTTATATTTAAATTTTAGTCAATCGGTATAACAGCTTATGATTATCATGATTCGATACAGACTTGAAACAAGCATCACAAAGTCCATATAAGAACCAAATGAACAATCCAATATTCTAATCATACTTTAAACATTGCTGGAAAGAAAAAGAAGCCAAACAAAATGTAGGTGATGACAAAACAAATAAGTAGGCCTAAAGAATTCATTGCTTGCTTGGTGAATAATCAAATTCTAACCGCTCGTCGTAGTAACAAAAAAACTTGTGACTATCACATTAAAATGTGTAAACTCTCAAGATCAATTCTTATTGCGTGCAAACTACTCTAAAATAGTCATGCCAATCTTTTGAAAAAAAAAGGGTTTTACCTGGTCTGAATATGTGTGTCGTTGGATTCAAACCCCGTGGATTATTCAATTTGATAATCATATTTTACCTGATGTAAGTGTAATTAGTGAGTAATACCAAAATTTTGCGGGTTTGTAAAGTGAACACTCGTTATGAGACGGAAGTATATAAAGATTTTTTTAGAAACACTTTGATGATTTTACAAACTAAAAATGAACTACACCTAACCACTCAAATAACCAAAATTCACCCTATATCCATTACCAAAATCGACACTGCGTGTAATAGAGTTTGTGCGCGCTTCTGCGTGCTCACTGCCACGTGTACAGTTCCTGTTTGTTTACGAACATATATTTTTTAAAGAAATTACACGCAAAGTTTTTTAGAGGTGCGAGAACTTGCTTGGGATATCGGGCCTCACATGTAGATTTTTTTTGGTGTGTGATTTTTTAGAGCTTTTAGCGTTTATTTTTTGGCTTGTTTTATGGTAATTCGATTTTTTTTTGCGCGCTCTATATAAAACAACGTGTCAAGCAACCAACTAGTGCGTGCAAGGCTTTGCTCGTACTCTGTTTTCGCCCGCTCTAACAGTTTTCGTTTGACTATTTTAGGTTTTTGTTTGCGCGTTTTATCGTCTTTGATAATACACTCTCAAATGTCGTCTTTCATGACACACTTTTTAATAAGTCGATTCCTGATATTTTCACAATAAAAAAAAAAAAAAACCAACCACATTAAATTTCAAGAAATAGTCGCCAGAAAATGGAGGTGTTATTTAATAAAATTTATGGAAGTAAGTGAAAACATAAGTAAGGTGGCAAAAATAAGAGAATTTGGGTGTCTGAATTAACGGAGCCCTCAACTCTGCTGCTGTCACGTAACCTGCTTCCCTTAAAACTGCTGACTCATCTCCAACCTTTACCATTAATATATAAACAGGTCACGTGTTCACCATTCGTCGTTTCATTTGCCGTAAAGACTTACCGGAATCTTTTCTAACAGTTTTTATAGTTATTATTATACTATACAATGATGTTTCAACTCACAAGATATGATTGAATCTTTGTTTCCTTAAAAAAGATTCAGTATGGATTTAAATTTGGTGATAAATCTTTTCATTTAATAAAATTATTTTTAGCTTTAAAACAAATCAACCAAAGTATAAGAATATTGCATATCATTAATTTTAAGGAATTGCTAAAAATGTAAATTATATTGTATGCATTAATTCAGTATCTTTTACATTTGTAAAGTAAAGAAACATCTGATCTCTTCAATTAGTGACGGAGCTAGGAAAATTTTCATATAAAGGCCAAAACAAAAATGTTTCCGATAAAACATTAGATGGGAGGGCCGAGATGAAAAAAAAAAATAACAATGAAATCGCGAAAAAAATACACTAATGGACTTAAGGCAAAAAGGCCGGAACCTTTCCCGGTCCTCATATAGCTCCGCCTCTTTCTTCAATATAATACACCACTATAATAAGGGTAAACGGATAAAATTTTAATGTACAAATTACCACGAAAGCACAATCTTTTAATTCAGACTCAACTCAAATTCAACTTTTACCAAGACCATCTCAAAGTGTATACCTATTACGGTTTGAACAACCGCTAAACTTATTGATTATGTGTCAGCTCTCATTGACTCGTTAATAAACTTGACCTTGTTATAAACAAATTTGACGGCTCTCACCGACACATAGTGTGTAAAGGAAAATTGATTTTCTAAGTTTCTAACGACTCCCATTGATTCATGAATAAATTCAAACTTGTAACATTTCGCTTCATGTTACCCGTCGCCGACCAAAGCTATGGTACCAAATTGAGTAGACAACCTTGGACTGTATTGCTAAAAAAGTCCTTGATCTCCTATTATTTGACACGAAGCTGTAACCCATTTACAAAAATATTGACTAAAATAGTATTATTTGTGGACTATAATTTCATACAAATATTTCATACTAGTATTGACTAAAACAACATAATTTATGGACTAAAATTTCATACTAGTACTTTATTTACCAAAAATAGCATGATTTGTGGACTATAATTACCAACTAAAAACATTATTTCCTTAATTTACGTATCACATAAAACAAATAAAATCTTCACCTAATGTGAAACGTCCTACTTTCACAATTCAAAAAAAAAAAAAAAAATTCTTTAAACTTGCCGATTACATTATTATTTTGAAAATATTCAAAAATAAAAGATTATCACTTTCCATGTTAAAAAAGAAAAAATAAAAATAATAAGTGTGTACCAGCCTATAAAAAAGCATGTTGGGTGCAGCCTTACCTCCTTCACTCTTCACGCCACTTTCTTTCTATCTTCCCACCACTCCATAAACACACACACTCAAAACACACACACAAACACACTGTTGCCTCACTGAAATTAACGACACTTGCATATTCCTAGTAGGTGTTTTTTTATTAAAAAAAATCTTCCAAACCCTCGAAAACAAATGCAAAACACAACTTTTTTATAAAGTTTTTTTTTATAAAAATGTGTGATTCTATCAAGTTCACTGAACACAAAACCCACACAACCATCTCCGGCGCGTGCACTCCACGCGTTGTCAGAATCTCACTCACTGACCACTACGCTACCGACTCATCCAGCGACGAAAGCTCTTGCGACAGAAAAAGAGTAAAAAAGTTTGTCAAAGAACTCAAATTCGAAAGCGCAGCAGAAAGAGTGACGTCACGAAAGAAGAAAGTCGCCGTATACAATGACGTCACCGCGGTTAAAACGAAGGTGGTAAGTAAAAATAACGCTAGTAAAAATGGTAAAAAGTATCGTGGTGTGAGACAAAGACCTTGGGGTAAATGGGCGGCTGAGATTAGAGACCCGGTTAAACGTGTACGTTTATGGTTGGGTACTTACGATACAGCAGAAGAAGCTGCTATGGTTTACGACCACGCTGCTATCCAGCTCCGTGGACCAAACGCGCTCACTAATTTCACCCTTCCACCTTCTCCGGCGTGTGAGAAGCACGCGCCGGTTGCTTCATCCAGTGAGGAAGACTCACATAAAGCCATGACATCGCCGAAGTCTGTGTTGCGGTCTGCTTCTGCTTTGACCGACGAGTCAACTGCTGAGTCAACTCAGAACGATTCAACTAGTGATGACGTGGCAGTGTCGGGTAATTTTTCCGGGTTTCATTGTTTTGATACGCCTCCTATTGAGAGTTGTTCCGATGATTTGTTTGATTTTCCGGGTCTTTTTGACCCGCGTATGGATACGGGTCCGGGTTTTGGAGCACCCGACTCGATGTTTATCGACCCGGGTTTTGATGTCGGGTTTGGAAGCTGGGGTGCGGATGATTACTTTAATGAGCTTGGGGATGTATTCGGGTCGGATCCGCTTGTTTCGCTATAGGAAACTCGGGTTTTGGATATGAAGAAATTTTGTTTGGATTTAGGGAGTTAATAATTTTGTTTATTATATAAATAGTATTATTAGCAATAGTAGTTATTATTAATATTATTATATATAAATATTTAGGTGAACTCCGTTACTGTTGAAAATAACGGACGAGTTGTTAAATTTATGTGGATGTTTTTATGGTTAATTAAGTTATGGCACATGTTACTACTCGTGACCGAAAAATGTTGATGGTATTTTGAATTAGGTGAAAGAATGAAATGGAATGAATGCTACGTGTTTTGATCATGCGATATCTCATTTTTACCTTATTATTATGTCTATTAAGATGTTTGATTATTGAATGTTGTTGCTTTTATTTGTACGACTTATAGATGCATCGTAATAGTGTGTCTATAACTCATTTTATTTGGTCTCTTACTTTTACTTTTCGTTGCTCAAATAAGCTAGTAGTCCGGGTTCAAATCTTATTAGACTTGAGAAAAGCAAACTATCCGTTTACTCCATTTGTTAAATATTGGGTTTTTGTGTTCGTTGTCGTGATGGTTTCGACATAAAAAGGAACATGTCGAATGACAAAAATCTTGCTTACGACATATAATAATGATGAAATCGATTATTTTAGAGTGGTGTGATTACGTTGATAGATTTTGGTACTTTGATGTCTATGTCCACTTTCTGAAACCAAGATAGGATTGGCTTGGCTTTATAGGTCATTGTTATGGTTGGGACTAATGATTACGATTTAGAGAATATGAACGTTGATGTTTTCGGCTTGTACATTTTTTATAATATTGGTTTTAAGTAGGGGTGGCAATTCGGGTCGGGTTCGGGTTGGCGGGTTCGGGTTGTCAGATTGGCGGGTCAGAAAATCTCAACTCAAACCTGACCCATTTAAATCATCGGGTCAGCTATGTCAACCCTAACATGTTTAGACATAACCCGAACCTAACCTATTTAACCCGTATATATACTTGGGTTGGCGGGTTAAATAAGTTACACGGGTTGAAAATGTTAAACGGGTTGAATCGCTTCAGCGAGTTTCGGGTTGACCCATTTAACTCTATTTATATACAAAAGTTGGCACATTAGATGAGTTAAACGGGTTGCCGGGTCGACCCGTTTAACACATTTAACCCGCATAATAAAATATAAATAATTCTGAGTTTATGAAAAAAAATCTTAAACAGCTTGGCGGGTCGACCCGCTTATTTTATTCCCAACCCAAATCTGACCTGTTTAATAAACGGGTTAGATAAGTCGACCCAAACCTGACCAAAAATCTATTTAGCACAACCCGAACTTGTTAATGTTCGTGTCGGTTTTAGGTCGGGTTTCGTGTCGGGTCAGAAATTGCCACTCCTAGTTTTAAGTAACGGTGACTATTTATTTTGTTTTGATGATATATGTCGCTGTAAAAAATCTTTTCATTTTACAATGGAACCATTTTGGACATGCTCTAGCTTGGTATTGGATACGTGGTCCTTGCGTCTTTGGTAGGGGCTTAAACGATCTCGACTCGACTCGATAATATTCTGGTTGGCTCGAGTTCCACAAGCTTTTCACAAGAGAAGCTCGAGCTCGGCTCGAGAAAGTTAGAATTTAGATCGAGTTCAACTTGAAAAGCTCGATTTATTTATAATAACGTGTGTTTTTTTAACCAACTAAAATTTAAATATGAGATAAAATATGAATTCGGCTCAAGCTCGACTCGAAAAGCTCGATATGTTTATAAACATTTGTATACACTTAGTGTATTTATATAAGCTCGAGCTCGATTCGATAAATATTGCGAGCTCATATTTTGCGGTCGAGTTAGAGCTTGAGGCTTGATAAAGCTCTGTTCAAACGAGCTCGAGTTACTCGACAAAAACTTGAGTCAGTTATGCTCCGGTCATTAGACCATGTTTTAACCCGTAAATATCACTAGGATTAAGTCACATCATAAATAAAACTATGAAGCAACATATTGTTACTTTACTCATGTACAACTATATATTACGTTTAGTCATTATTTCCAAAAATAGAAAAGAATAAAATTTTAAATTATTGAATACAAAATTCTACTTTTAGGAAGCATGAAAGTGTGAGATGTGGGGTGATGGTGGTATGTTTTTTTTACATGTTATGGAATATATATATCTGATGAGGTGTTTGGTTCTTGGGAAATGTTGAATAAAAAATCAGGTTTGTAGGCATGAGTCAACTCTCTCTACTTGACACCTGCCCTCGATCTTTTTAATTCTTTGCTTCAACTTTCCTCTTTCCTGCATTATTGGGCTTCAACAAGATATTTTTTTACTAGAGATTTTGAAAGCAAAATGTGAAAAAGACTTGGTAAAATATCTTATTAAGTACTGTACTTAAATCGTTTAGTAGATGTGGTACGTGAATGGATCAATTAACAAGAAAAAATAAAAATAAGATAAATAAAAAACGTTTTGAGTTACATATTTTAAATGAATATGAAGAATTTAATGGAAGATGCATATTTTTTTTAGGTATATCTGAAATGTACGAATGTAATTATTTCTCATACTTCTCATTTTACTTTTATTTTTTATTTAATCGATGAGGTATTTGTGATTAAACTAGAAGTATTGTGTTTATTGGTTATGCGACAAAACAAGTCTAAGTAAGCTAGTGGATAACTATCATAATTATATTACTGAATTCATAAATATGAAGTTGCCATTAACAGAAAACTATTTCTTTGCACTTATTTCCTATTAGTTCCATAAAGAGATAACAAATAAAAGTTGTAGCATAGCAAGTATGGATAATATTGATCGCGATTTTGTGTAATTATATAATGAGATTTCATGTTTATTTATAAGTAAACATGAATCGAAAACAAGTTAATATAACTTTAAATATAATAGACCTTAAGTTTTTAGTTTTGGGCCTTAATCAATCATTAACACTCCTTTGTTGTTTGAATGGAAGGTTTTCGGACATACAAATTGAATAGAATGTTAAAATCACTTTCTTCTTTTCTTCTTCTTTTTCTCCTCTTTGTTTTTCATTTGCACGGAGATTGATTGTATTTGGCGATATAATTGTATACCGCTTCGCGATTTCTTCCATTTTTATGATGTTTGTTAGTTTTTACGTCATGGTTTGCTTTGCATTTAGTAGAGAACTATAAATTGGTGGTCAACTTTTGTTGTCAGCGACAATGATCTTCAATAACAAAAACAATTTGATGATGGAGGAAAAATATGGTTGATTGAAGGCAACTCAAACATATTTTGTGTGTTTTGACGGTTAGAGTTTAGGGTTTATACGTTGAAGTAAGGTTGTCAAGATCGGGATCCTACCCAGGATCGTTTTCGTCTTTGCAAGATCGTGATCGTAAGATCGGATCGGGATCTTAAGATCCTACTATAATGTTATTTCTTAATAGTTTATGTAATTTTATACAAATCTACAAATTCTAAACTTGATCGGATCGGGATCTTAAGATCCTACTATAATGTTATTTCTTAATAGTTTATGTAATTTTATACAAATCTACAAATTCTAATACATTATAACCATAAAATACTATGAATGTTTCGTATAAATGTTGTCCTAAATTATGATTATAAAATGTTTAAAAATATTAACATGCTGTTTTTTGAATTCTACAAACAAACAACCCATAAATTTGTAGATTTTTAGTTTGTAATCCGAGAAAAGTAAGATCGGATCGGATTAGATCGTAAGATCGTATGGTCAAGATCGGGATCCTATAAGATCCTAAGCTTGCAAAGATCCTATGTAGGATCCGGATCGTTTTTGCTTTGCAGTATCGTAAAATCGTAAGATCCTAAGATCAGGATCGGGATCCTGACAACTATGCGTTGAACACAAAAATAAAATCATAAAAGAAAACAATAAAGCGCAAATAACTTGGATCCTTCCGGATCACCGATGAGTAACCGATGACCGGAGAGGTGGATCTTACCTAAAGCTCTCATACCATGTAAGATAGAAAATAGAGATATCACTAATTGTGTTTTTTGTAATTACATAACAAGATTTAATGTCTATTTATAATAGAACATGACTTGTAGAATAAGATAACATAACCCTAAACATAATGGATCTTAAACCTTTAGGCTTGAGCCTTAACATATCATCTAACAAAAGTAAGATGCCTCCTAAAGAATTTGTTGGTTCCTCTCGTGGGAGCATTGTGGAACGAGGTGTTACTTAAATAAATTCGTCACTTTTGTGTTATATGTGTTAAATTTTGCACTCTTATCAATCTGTAAAATCGTAGATGTAGTTGTAACTAGGGCCAAGCAAATTGACTGAACCGACCAAGAAAACCGATCAGACCGAAGAGCCAGCGGTCCGGTCTCGGTCCCAACTTTTTCTTTATTTCTGTCTCGGTCCGTTCTGGTCCAGCGTACAAACCGACCATTCTGCCTTTTTAGACCTGACCGGACCGAACACATTCGGTCCGATCTTCGGTCTAGATTTTTAGGCTATTTCGGTCTTCGTCTTGGTCGGTTCGGTTCGGTCTTCCGATGCTCACCCCTAGTTACAAGTTATGAATTTGCAACTCAAAATGTAAAACAAATATAAATCAAACACTGAAATAACCCATCAATAAACGGTGTAGTGATAAGTCACTTTATCTGCGCAAAAAATGCGAAAAGTTCAAACTTTACTAGTTACACATTTGGTGGTTGTAGCGAAGGATCGAAAATGGTTACGTGAATCCTCCGGTTAAGCCAAGTAAATCTTAGTAAAAAAACCAGCCCTCTCAAAAAAACCGAGACAAGGAAAATCTCGTCCATTTACTTACCCATCGGAACACACTTACAAAAAAATACCGAATTCAAATCTCCGTCTCATGTATGATGTTAAAAAAAACATTGATATATCTTCTACAGCTTCTTATCTTCCTACCTATAAAAATATTTGAAATGTGTTTTCTATATTATTTCTTTTTATTTAAACCGTCAAGTTCGCCAATATTTACACTTGTCACCAATTGGTAAGTAGAATGATAAGCAGTAATGTATAACTTCTCTTTTAAAAAATACACGCCTTAAATAATAATAATAATAATAATAATAATAATAATAATAATAATAATAATAATAATAATAATATTAATAACATTTAATGGATATTTTTTTTGGGGGGGGGGGGTGCGTCTGCTATTGCTGATGACCTGCTACGTTCTATCACTGGGGTTGTCAACCTGTTCCTGAGTGGAAAATGCCCTGCTCTACTTGAGGAATATATTTCTAGTGCCCCCTTGACTCCTCTGGTTAAGCCGGGAAAAGGCATACGGCCTATTGCTGTTGGCACGGTCTGGCGTAGGCTTGTATCGAAGGCTGCTTCATCTTCAATTGGCAACTCTATGAATCCCTATTTGCAGGACTTTCAATTTGGGGTCGGTGTTCCTGGGGGTTGTGAGGTTGTTCTTCATTCGGTGAATCGGCTTATCGAGTCTAAGGGTCACAATGGTGGGTTCTCTATGTTGTTGGTGGATTTTCAGAATGCTTTTAATCTGGTCGATAGGAGTGTCCTTCTCCAGGAAACCAGGATAAGATGTCCTTCTATTGCTTCCTGGGTTGAGTTTTGCTATGCCAGGCCTGCTAGACTTTATTACGATGACTCTATCCTTTGGTCCTCTCAAGGGGTTCAGCAAGGGGATCCGGTAGGTCCTTTGTTGTTCGCCCTCGCTTTACACCCCTTAGTCCATGCTATTAATCGGTCATGTGAGCTCACCCTTCAGGCTTGGTATCTTGATGATGGTACTATTGTGGGAGATACCCTCATGGTTGCCAAGGCACTTGACATTATTATGACGGATGGTCCGGCTCGGGGGTTGTTTCTGAATGTCGATAAGATTGAACCTTTCTGGCCTGTGGACCTGCTACGTTCTATCACTGGGGTTGTCAACCTGTTCCTGAGTGGAAAATGCCCTGCTCTACTTGGGGAATATATTTCTAGTGCCCCCTTGACTCCTCTGGTTAAGCCGGGCGGAGGCATACGGCCTATTGCTGTTGGCACGGTCTGGCGTAGGCTTGTATCGAAGGTTGCTTCTTCTTCAATTGGCAACTCTATGAATCCCTATTTGCAGGACTTTCAATTTTGGGTCGGTGTTCCTGGGGGTTGTGAGGTTGTTCTTCATTCGGTGAATCGGCTTATCGAGTCTAAGGGTCACAATGGTGGGTTCTCTATGTTGTTGGTGGATTTTCAAAATGCTTTTAATCTGGTCGATAGGAGTGTCCTTCTCCAGGAAACCAGGATAAGATGTCCTTCTATTGCTCCCTGGGTTGAGTTTTGCTATGCCAGGCCTGCTAGACTTTATTACGATGACTCTATCCTTTGGTCCTCTCAAGGGGTTCAGCAAGGGGATCCGGTAGGTCCTTTGTTGTTCGCCCTCGCTTTACACCCCCTAGTCCATGCTATTAATCGGTCATGTGAGCTCACCCTTCAGGCTTGGTATCTTGATGATGGTACTATTGTGGGAGATACCCTCATGGTTGCCAAGGCACTTGACATTATTATGACGGATGGTCCGGCTCGGGGGTTGTTTCTGAATGTCGATAAGATTGAACCTTTCTGGCCTGTGGAGGACCCCAGAAGCAGGGTGGAGGGTGTTTTCCCTATAAATATCTCTCGGCCGGTCGATGGTGTCAAACTACTCGGTGGTTCAGTTAGTTTGGATGAAAGCTTTTGTCAGGAGCTGGCTTTGAAAAGGGTTTCTAAAACTATCTTGCTAATGGAAGCTATTCTTAAACTTAATGACCCCCAGTGTGAGCTCCTTCTTCTTTGTAATTGTGCCGGGGTTGGGAAATTATCTTATGCTTTGAGGACATGTTCCCCCTTGTACATGCGAGTGGCCCAAGCCCGATTTAATCAGATGTTACGTGCTTCCTTGGAGAAGATTATTACAGCCTCCGGGCCAGGGTTTGGTGACTGGCAGTGGTGGCTTGCCACCCTCCCAATCAAGATGGGTGGGCTCGGCATCCAAGCGGCGAGTGACATTATCCAATATGCTTTCCTCGCCTCTCGATTGCAAACTACTGATATGCAGGACTTGATTTTGGTAAAAGCGGGCAATAATTCTCACGGTCCTTCGTTCCAACATGCTCTTGATACTTTTAACATTGCTTGTAACACAGACACGTTCTCTGTCACCTCTGACGCTCCTGCCCCCATATGATGAAAACCTTGGCAAAGTGTTACTTTGGTGTCATCGAGAAAGATCTTGCTTCCAAGTATTCGTTGAGTCCAAGGCAAGTGGCTATCCTCAGTTGTACCCGAGCCCCACAAGCACCAGATTTCCTATTCACCATACCCATTGATGGGTTAGGTCAGAGGATGAACTATTGCCAATTCCGTTCGGTATTGTGTTATAGGCTTACCATACCTATGTTTTCTGAAGGTAGTCCTTGTCCGAGCTGCAAGCATCGTATGGACAAATGGGGGGACCATGCAGTTCACTGTTCTAGTGAAGTGGGGGTGAAATTCAGACATAACCTGGTGCGTGATATTCTTGTCGACATATGTTCCAAGGTAGGGATTATGGTGAAGAAAGAGGCCCCAATGGGGTTTCTTTCGAGTATGAGAAAGAGCTACGTCCGGCAGACTTGCTATTATTCAACTGGATCCAAGGTAAGGACGCATGTTTGGATGTGACTAGGATCTCCCCTTTTTCGGGTATTGATGCAACTTTGTGGGCTCCAGGGGTAGCCTTACATAATGCTGTGGAGAAGAAGAAAAAGAAATATGTGTCCAAATGTGAAGAAAACGGTTACAAGTTCATTCCATTTGCTTTTTCTACATTCGGGGAGCTTGACTCGGAAGCCTTGGATACACTTTCACGCATCAAGACGGTTGCTATTAGTCACTCAAATAATGTCAAGAGTGGTGCTTTCATTTTTCATAGACTAAGTTTTTGTATCCAGAAAGGAGTGGGAGCCCAACTAGTGTCTCGGCTTCCCACCAACTTTTTGTAATATCCTTTTGGTTCTCTAATGAAGTGATGGTTTTATGATAAAAAAAAATAAAAATAATAATAATAATAATAATAATAATAATAATAATAATAATAATAATAATAATAATAATAATAATAATAATAATAATAATAATAATAATAATAATAATAATAATAATAATAATAATAATAATAATAATAATAATAACGTAAACGGGCCAAATATGAGGCTAAGTGCGCGAATATTGGATATGGGTTTCTCCCCTTCTCATTCTCTTCTTTGGGGGAACTTGAGAAGAATGCGGTGACCTTGCTGAAGCGGATCCGAAAGTTCTCCGTGACCCAAGACATTGGGGCACGTGCTGCTATTCATATCTTTAGTAGGATTAGCTTTGCTATAGCTAGAGGAGTTGGGGCTCAGCTAGTATTGCGGCTCCCCACTAATTTCTTGTAAATCCTTTGAGTTTCTAATAAAGTGATGTTTATAATAATAATAATAATAATAATAATAAGCGTACACTTAACCACCTTTAGTTCATTAGAGTCTAATATGAGGTTGCACCTTATAACTGTTATAGGCATCACCACATCAATATGTACCATATAACACTAACATAACATAAATACTCTCTCTAGCTATAACTGTTATAAGTGTCGGTGTGTCTCATTTTATTTTCATTTTCTATCAAACAAACACATTTCATTAAACTAAAAATAAAACTACAATGCATAAAATAAAATACGACTAAAAGTACAATATATAAAGAAATTAGAGGAATTTCTAAATACTCTCTCTAGACATAACCCAGTAGCCTCTTCATTCTCCTTATCAGATCGAGATTCTTCATCAACAACCTTTGATCTATTTGCCATTCTTTTCATTCTACCTTGAGGCTTACCTTTGATGGCTAGAGGAATTTCTAAATCTGCAATCTTCTCAGAAGCTTGAAAATAGCTCTGTTCATTGTTCCACTCTTCTATAGCTTTCAAAGAACCTTCTTCTTGCTCTTGCCTTTCCTTCTCTTTAGCAAGTTCCTTAGCATTTAACTCCATATATAACTTTCTAGCAACTTCATCATCATATGCTATTTGTTCCTCTTTGCTCTCAAACTCCAAAGCAGGCTCTGCAATCCCTTTACCTTTTCCAATGTCTGGTTGAGCAACTACTGATTTCTGCACAGGCTCACCAATCTTCAAACTTTTAACAATAGGTTTAGGCGCATGGATTGGTTTAGATTGTTTCAGATTAAGCAGTTGTACAACAATCTCTTTCTCAGCCTCCTTGGGTTTTGGTGTTGGTGTTATTGTGGTGGTTATGATTGTAGCAGTGGTTGCCTCTGCAGTGGAAATGTCTGAGCTAGCAGTGGCTAAATTAACTCCAGCAGTAGTTGCAGCAGTGGGTTCTGCAACACTGGCAGTGGTTGCCTGCACCACTTCCTCCTCATTTTCTTCAACTGCAGCTTTTAAAGAATCTTCAATCAATGCTTCTTTACATTCCATATCAGCCACCAAATAACCTTCACCATTGTCTCCACTATCCATATCCAAATCCTCCCCTGAATTGGTACTCTTACTCCTCCCCTGTTTGGATGCATCCTCCAAACTATGATTTCCTGAGGAGCTTGCCTTCTTACCCATCTTTCTCTTGAATACAGTGATCCTTGGCCTTCTTAGTCTTTCCAAAACACTTACCCTGTGCTTCAACCTCCTAATTGTACCAGCTTGAGAGGTTGTCAAATTTTGAAGACCAGAGATCTTTGACTCCATATTAGTGCATCTATCCGTCAATTCAAGAATGAGTTGCATAATATCCTCACCACTTCGACCCGTATTACCTGGTCCGAGAGGTGGATCCTTGGAAATGTCATCATGTACAAAATCATCAACCGTCAATTCATGTTGCTGTTTCAAACTGCCCTCATCACTTCGAGCTGTGTTAACTGCTCCGAGAGGTGAATCATGAGATGTGTGTAACATGGCATCAGACCTAGCCTGAACATCCATGTACCCCAAGTTAGCCAGTTGGCTGGGGATTCCTCCACCTGTGTTGAATTCCAAAGAACTCTCCACATTAGGAGTTGCCATTGGTTGGGTCTTACTTATGTTTCCACTACCCTGCTCAGCTTCTAAGCCTGAGGCAGTAGTGGAAGCCCTTCCAATCATGTCACCTCCCACACCTGTGACAACCTTATGTCCTTCACCACTAACACTAGCCTGAGGAAGCTTAGTGCCCTTCTTCCTCCTACGAGTGACCAAAATCCTTTCAGGTTGGGTAGTTGAGGGTAAGGGTTCAACAGTGGTTGTAGGTGGTGATGTGGTAGCTGTGGGATCAGCAGTGGATTGGATAGGTTGTGTAACTTCCTCTTCTACAAGTTCTGTCAAGTTAAGCATTTGAGGAAATAGTGGTGTAATAGTCCCTGAAAAATTATGGTTCTTCTTTTTCATATGAGCAAACACCTTAGAGACCATATGCAGCACATCATACTTTCTCTGATGATGGATGGGGTATACTATCTGACTCTCTACTATCAGTTGAATAAATCTGGGATACAAGTAGTATTTACCTTGTTCCTTAACATTCTTCTATAAACCCTCAAAAATCATTCTTGACCAATTAAAAACTCTTTGTTGAGAGAGCCAAATGATTCATAACATCATTTTTAAATTCAGTTCCATTATCACATCTGATTACTTTAACTTTATGGTTTAACTGATTTTCTATCTTAGTTATGAAACTCTTAATGATCTCACTAGTTTCACTCTTAGATGCTAAAAAGTAAACCCAAGAAAATCTGCTATAATCATCTGTGATGACTAGGCAATACTGCTTATGATTCAAACTTCTCACGAAGGTACGGCCAAATAAGTCCTATGTAACATAAACAGTGGTTGTGTGATGGTGTTCACAGTCTTGGTCTTACAAGAGGCTCTATGTTGTTTACCTTTTTGACAAGCCACACAAAGTTCTTTACTTTCAAAAACCTTAGAAGGTAACCCTCTCACTAAGTTTCCCTTCACCAATTTATTGATTGTTTTGAAATTTAGGTGACCTAGCCTTCTATGCCATAATTTTGACTCATCAACTGATGCCTTTGCAAACAAACAGGTTAAGGTTCTATTAGGAATTACATCTTTCATGTTAAAGCAATATATGTTCTCTTTCCTAGGAACCCTAAGCTGCACATACTTATCATCAGGCATTTTAAAATCAGGTGACAACACCACACATTCAGTTTCCCCAAAAAGTACCCAATTCTTTTTATCACACATTTGGGAAACAATGAATAAATTGTACTTCAGTCCCTGGACCAGATATACCTTCTCAAAGTCCAACTTCCCTGTCCTTATTGTTCCTCTGCCAACAATCTTGCCTCCATTTGGATCATTGCCAAAAGCCACATAACCTCCATCAAAAGCTTCGAAATCCTCAAGGTTGCTCCCATTCCATGTCATGTGCCTAGAGCAACCACTGTCAAATATTCCTTTATCCTTAAGCTCATCCTGTAGATTGCCCTGCACATGAAAGTAAACAGATTAGTTTCTTTTTTGGACCCAAGCCAATACTGACTTGGGTCTGCCCTGTGCATCAACATAGTCAAATTTCTTTAAGTCCATTGATGCAATAATGGCATGATGTAAAACCTTTGTTTTTGGTTTCCATTGCCAGCTAGCTGAGGCCTTTACAACATAAAAATGGCTTCCAACCACTGTATCAGTTATTACCTTAGGCACTGTAAATAAATCTTCTTTTGCCTTATCAGTGGTAACATTTTGCTTAGCAGTGGAATCGTTTTGCTTAGCAGTGAAAACAGTTTTTGATCCAGTGGTTGGAACTCCTTTAGGTGCAGCAGTGATTATAGATTTAGTTGTTCCATTTCTCATTAGCACTGCTCTTGGAACCATGTTTCTGTTAGGATGAGGGATTGTTTTCTTTGAAAATTTTTGATGATTTACCCTCCTCCATTGGTTCCAAACTGGTGGTTGCTTTTTGTTACAATTTCTCTGTAGATGCTCAAAACCACCACAATTAAAACAAGCCTTTTTAACACACTTAAACTCATCCCCTAATTTGTTTGAGATTAAGCCATTAAAGTTTCTTTGATTGCCTCTAGGTTTGTATCTTTTCATTTGTTCTCTAGGAATCTCATTATACTCAACAATTTTCTTAGAGATTTGTGCTCCAAATCTAGGCTTCACAAAGTTAGCTTGTTTTGAATAAAAAGTTTTAATGTTTTCTAACTTTTCAGACTGTGTTGACTCAGACCTCTCTTCCTCAGTATCAGACTCCCAATATTCAATGATTGGGCCATCAGATCACCTATCAGACACTACCTTAGGTGACTCAGACTTACTATTTTCACCTACAGGTTTGTTAAAGCTAAACTCATTACTGAAAGACAAATCAGTTCCAGGTGGTTCATGTTTCATCAGCATGGGTGGTGGTACATCATTGTACCCTATGCCAGAACCTTTTTTCATTAATTGACATCCAATTGACTTATTCACTAACCCATAAGCAAAATTAAGTTTCTCAACCCTAACTACATGTTTCTGTTTGTCATCTAGGGCCTCTTGTTTTACACTTTCATCTTCTTCAAGTTTCTGTTTAAGCACCTTTATTTCTCTATCTCTAATGTTAGTCTCTCCACCTAGAATTTTTATCTTATCAACATATTAAAACTCACACTTGTTACAAAACCTAAGTTTTTCTTCTACATTTTGAAGTCCAACTCTGTAACCTAAGTTATGTAATTCAAGTCTTTCAACTTATTTACTAAGACTCTCTACCACAGCTTTGAGACCTTCTAAGGTATCTTGACAAGATTTATAAGAAAAAACAAAATTATTTGAGCTATTTGATACCTCAGAATCAGAATCAGATGATGATGAAGCATAGGCCATTAGTGCAAAGTTATGCACTTTAGAAGCTTCACTTGCAAGAAAAGTAGCATTGGGTCCTTCTTCAATCTGGTTACTCCAGTCATAGTCACCAAGTCCATCCTGAGCCACCAATGCAGAAGAAGGCTTTGGATCTTCAGTTGCCTTCTTGAAGTTTTCACCAATCCTCTTTGGAGCCCTACATTCCCTTGCAAAATGTCCCTTCTTTTTACAATTGTAACACTCCATCTTGCTTTTGTCAAACCCAGTTTTCTTTAACCATTGTACTTGATCTCTCTACCAGTCCTCCTTAAAAATCTCCTAGCTTGCAAGGTGAGCATCGCCATCTACCACTAAAGATTGATTTCTTCAAGATCATCAGGATCAATTTAATCCAAATCTTGGTTCAGCACTGTTACACTGGTTGTGAGATCAGCTAGAAAAGCACAAAGAGCACCATCACTAATGTTGTCGCCAGCAGTGGAAACATTAGTGTTAGCAATGGAAACTTCATAGGTAGCAGTGGTAGTTTCCTGAGTGCATCCTATTGTTGGTAGACACAAAAGCAATGTTCTGAGTAGAAGAGGATGAGCTTGCAATGTTCTTCTCATACTCATAAACCTTTAAGTTGTTGTAGATATTATCCAAGGTCATCTTTTCAAAGTCATCTTTGTTCTCCAAAAAACTGTATGCATGGCCCATTCAGGTGACAAGCTTCTAATGAATTTGAGATTGATGTCTTCTTGAGGAACTTTATAGTCCACCAATTTCAAATGACTGATGAGCTTTTGTAGTCTGTTGTAGGTTCCATCATGATTTTCTCCACTGAGAGCAGTGAAGTTTTCAAGCTGATGCTTAAGCATATTCTTCCTTGATTTTCTGGTAGCATCATTAACAACAAATCTTTGTTCAATGACATCCATCAAATCCTTGGCAGTCTCATACTCCTGAAAGTCTAATGAATACTCATTAGGTATTCCCATACTGAGAATACCATGAGCCTTGATCTCCAGCTTCCTTTGAGCCTTATCATTTTCACTAACTATTCCAAGCTCTTTTCCATAAGCACCAATCTTAGGTAAAGAATCACCCTTCTCAATAACCTCCCAGATGTTGTAATCAATCATGCGAATGTATTGCCTCATTCGCATCTTCCAAACTTCATACTCTCCCTGCTTCAGCATGGGCACCTTGGAGGCAGTAACCATGTGAGTTTCGTCAGACATCTTGAACTTGTTGAATTAGAACAAATCTGAGTAACACAACTTCTTCTTAATCACAAGCTCTGATACCACTTGTTGATCCCAGTTGAGCAAACGATCTTATATAGAAGCTGACTTAAATGAATACAAACTGGTAAACACTACGCGAAATTTAATGTTTAACCTTAAGAAGAATAATGTTGATTATCACTAAACACCTCAATATATTAATATACGAATACTCTGAATAGTTTGAACAGATAAGACAAAGTCCTTATCAACCAAAGTCAAACTTTCCCTGAATCGTTAACTATCAGGCTCAGTGTCATCACTAACAAGAAGAAAGCAGCCTTGTCACTTACCCAATATAGCCAATGTAAACAGAGACAAAATACATCAGTATTTTGTCTTCTGTAACCTGTCAGTTCGTCCTCTAGGATAGAGTCAAAACCACACTTGTATAAATAGCATAAGAGATGGAGTGGAAGAATTTTTAAGCTTGTGGATTAATTGTAAAACACACACACAAGCCATCTTCCACTCCTCCCAATACAACTCTGTCCCTGAGATAGCTCAGTGGTTCCTTTGCAGTTGTGCTCAGACTTAGCCTGAGGTTAGTGAGAAGATACCATACTTTGTCATTTCAATCCCAAGTACTATTCCGCAAGTACTTGGGTAATGTATTATTTTTGACTTGATTCTAATAAAGAATATATAAGTTGAAAATTATTCAGTGTGTTTTTACTTACATTATTTCAGTCATAATTCGCAATCAGTTGGTTTATTGTCTTAACTGTTTTTATACGATTGTGAAACGGGAACAACAAGTGGTATCAGAGCAGGCTGATTATAAACCCCTTTTTAAGCCGCTCAAAACGTTTTTAAATCAGGATCCTAATGGCTGAAATTGATGTACCCCAACTAGTCGACAAAAAGGGTGGAGCTTATTCAGCTGTTGCCCCTCGATTCGAAGTTGGTAAATTTAACAAATGAAAAAGCGAATGCTTTGCTATTTGACTGGGATGGAACCTTACTACATAAAGTGTATTAATGAAGGTCCATTTATCCCAAAGACTGCTGAAGATTTACCTAAACCTGAAGCTCAGTGGACTCAGGATGAGAGGAGAGTGATCAACCAGGACCAAAGGCTCAAAAGCATCATCATATCTTGTATTTCGGATGATGTCATAGAGTCTGTTATTGGCTGTAGTACAGCTAAAAAAACCTAGGATGACCATATCCACAGTCATGAAGGTTCCTCAGATACCAAGGAGAACAGGATTATGGACCTGAAACTTGAGTACAACACCTTCCGGGCTAAGGACTCGGAAACTCTGTCTCAAACTTACACTCGATACAAAACTTTGTTAAATGAACTGTCAAATGATGGTGTTAAGTTGTCCAAACATGAAATCAATGTTGGTTTTGTCAATAGTCTCCCTGAGAAGTGATTGAATTTCTCTCAGGGACTTAGGAATGCTAATCATATCCAGAATCTTGAACTTCCTGAAATATATGAGAAATTTGTCTATGAGGAAAACCTCATCAACAAACGATACCCTGACTTAAAGAAGTCTCAGGAAGTCAAGAAGACCCTGACCACCACTTCAACACCAATTTCTACTGCTTTTTATTCTAACAGTGTGGTTCAAGATTTTTAGGAAAATTCAGATGATGAGCCTGATGAGAGATCAAGCGAGGAGTACCTAAATGACCTGAACATCGAATTTTAGGAAAGGGCACTCCTTGCTAACTCTAGAAGGTTTATAAAAAGAAACAAAGGTTTTTCTAATGCTAAAGCCAATGAGGACACTGAGTGTTTTAAGTGTCACAAAAGAGGTCATTTTGCCAAAGACTGTTTTTCAAAAACAATTTCAGAACCCTCTTACAAACCATCAGGGTCAAATCAGTCCTCAGGCTTTAGCAAATTTCAACCAAAAATCTATCAGTCTCATCAAAATTTTCAAAACAAATCTGATCAAAATAAAACTGTTGATTTTGAAGCTAAGTATAGGAAAGTCAAAGCCAAGCTAGCACTGCTTGAGGCCACTCCCTCAGAAACAACAAACACTGTAAAATCTGTGCAGGGTAAAAACAAGGGCCTAGTTGCTGAAGTATTCGACTGGGATGAAGAGCCAGTCTCCTCAGACGATGAAATGGTGCAAGTCAGTGCATTGATGGCTCTCTCAGAAGAGGACAAGCTAGCTGTTGGGAAAAATCATGCCAGGAATGGAGAATGGGTCAACATCACAATGAAGAAGGTAAATATTTTACTTTCTATGGATGATGACTCTGATTGGCAGTCTTTTTTGAACTATATCAATGTTGACCTTAAGTTTGTAGAAGAGCAACGATTAAATCTTTTTTCAAAATACAACAAGTTAAGTTTTGAATTAAACAAGTGTAGGGATGAACTGCTTCTTTTAAAACAAGCTAAGCTTGAGGCTGTCACACTGCAAATTCAAAACACTGAACTAGTTAAAAGAAATCAAGCTCTTCAGGAAGAACTTAAAAAGGAAAAAGATATCATTGAAAGTTGGACTGCTAAGAATCCTAGGGTCTTTGATGCTGTGGGAGCCCCGAATAGCAAAAAGAGAATCATTGGTGAAGATCATCTCCCTGATTCTCACAATAAAGACCAAGGTCCAAAACCATTTGTGTCTGGTGGCATGATTACCAATATGTTGTCAATTCCCAAGCCCAGTGATTGGATTGAACGTGTTAACCCTAAGAGTAAGCTTCCAAATTTCGATTCTGGAAGAATACTAGAGCCTGAAAGCCAAGCTCTAAAGAGCATGCTTGGACTCCCTGATGTGCCCAGTGGTACTGAACACATCTCTGAGTCTGAAGCAGAATCTCAAGCACCACTTCCATCCCTGAAACCTCTTCAGGGTGCTGCACCAAGCTCTGAGCTTACTCCATTGGAATTCAACCCTCATTCACCAAGAGAAAGATCTGGACTTGGTAGAACCATCCTGAAAAAACCATCAAAACCAATCCTACAATATTCTAGTCCCACTAAGACTTCCACATCTTCAATCCCTACTAAAGCAGACCAAATCCAACAACTGACTGAACTTGTGAGGAAGCTGAACGATAAGGTGGAATCCATCAAAAAAGCTCTGTGGAAAACTAGAAGGGGGGGTTGAATAGTTTTACCAATTTAAAACTTCCTTTTCAATATTTAGATCGACTTATGTCAATCTATTTAGTTGTTTATGTTGGACATTGATAGATAGATATATAAACGTGTAATGAAAGATAAAGAGTAAGAAGCACATCACCACGACACAAGTTATTTATAGTGGTTTGGCTACAAGGACACCTTCCTTGCCCTACTCCACTCCCCGAGTCACCTACTCGAGAGTTCGTAAGCACTACACCAACTCCTTATGGCGGAGAAACCTTCACAACGTCGCTTAACCTTTTTCCGGTACAAAGCTAAATACCGATTTCCTTCACACCAAGGTGAACCACACCTAACACAACGTCGCCTACCCTTTATACGGTGCTAGGCTAACCACCGAGTTCTTTCACACCTTAGGAGAACTAATCCTATCACAACGTCGCCTACCCTTTATTAGGTACTAGGCTAAGCACCTAGTTCCATTACTATGGAGGAACTACTACCCTTCACGACACAACACCTATTATTAAGGAGATCTACTCCTTGTTACAACACCATCAAGGATATCACCATCCTTGTAAATAAACAAATACTTATATGTATAACGATGCACCTCATCGATTATATGACCTAAGCATTCTTCCCAAATGCTACATGATTAGATTCTTCGGCATCCTTCACTAATGCCTTTGACACAACGCTTGACACCCTTCACTAATGCCTTCGTCTTGACACCTTTAGCATTCTTCACTAATGCTTTGACATGGATGATGAGCACCTTTCACTAATGCTTTCATCTTGACACTTTCGGCATTCTTCACTAATGCTTTCAACCCAACATCTATGGAGAAAGGTAGATCTATCAACAAGAGAACCTTCGTTGTCTTGATGATGACGAAGCATGGCAACTCATGGACTTGAGCTTGCACGTCTTCAAGAAGTGGTGATCTTTCCTTTAAGAGGAACCTAGAAGATCACACAAAAACAAAAGACAAAAACTACATAGATCTCTTGGATCTGAGGTTAGAGGGTTAGAATACTTGGGGGAAATATATGTGTGAAAATCATGATGAGAGAGGAAGAAATGGCTCTCTATTTATAGAGAAAATTCTCTACTGTTCCCCGGATCTCACGGATCCCTTCCACTTGGGATCCGGCTAGCACAAAGCTAGGGATCCGTGGAACGCTCCTCTTTGCCCATGGGTATTTTTGGTTATGGGTCATGGGTTATGGGTTGATCCATGGTTTTCATTCTAGATACAATGTATCTTAGAATACAATGAGCTTGGTTAAGTGGTATATATAAAACCATGGATTATGGGTCAATACCATTTGCTAGTTTCTACCCATTTTAGTATTTACATGTTTTTACCCATTTTAGTATTTACATGCTTTTACCCATTTTAGTATACTTAGTATAAGTATGTGTTAACTCAATATGTAAACACTAGTTGTTGTACATATATATATCTAGATTATAAAATTACTTATACTTGTTAAGCCAATATGTAAACACTAGTTGTTGTACATATATATATATATATATATATCTAGATCATAAAATCACTTATACTTGTTTTAGTGTTTTATGTGAAAACGTAAGTGTGTTAGGAAACTATTAACTCAAACTATTTACGTGCTCTATTTGTTTCGTTAAAATGATTTTACGTTTGTTATCAACAAAATAATAGAAGATCGTAAAATATAAATAAACGTTTTTACGGCTTATTTGTATTAACAATCTCCCCCTTTTTGTTGATGACAAAACATAAAGTTATTTAAGGAAAAGCTAAAATTCGTAAAAGTTTGAATTTGTAGTTTTTACTTTCTTCTCCCCCTTTTTGTCGAAACAAAAAGTGTTAAAAGAAACTAACACAAATTTTTATAAGAAAAGTTATGTAAAAATGTAAAGAGAGCAAGTGACGGGCATGGAACTCGTCTTAACTCCCCCTTGACGAGTCCATCCCTTTGAAAGGGCGTCAAGGACATAACGTAAAATAGGCTAATTGTGTTTGTAATTAAGTTTGCAAATGGTTCGTCTAAGTGACGAAAATGTGCTCCCCCTTGAAGATTGCAAAGATGCAATGGGGTATCATGAAGTATAATCCAAAAACGGATTAAAGTTTCAAATGTTTTGCAATATCGTGTGACACAAAGCTCCCCCTAGCTTTATGGTGTCAAAATCTTCATGTGTTATTTTGAAAATCTACAAAGTAAAGGTTAGAAAACAAGAGTATAATGCATAATTTCCTGCAAGAGAAACTCAAGTTAGTACAATTTTGTGCTACTGTACCACGGATCCCACGGTTCCCTTCTTTGAGGGATCCGTCTAGATATGATGGAGGGATCCGGCTGTCTGTTGATAGTTTCTTCAGCAATGAAGATGTGTCAAGCAATGCTACTATGAGGAAGAGAAATACAAAGCACAACGCACAACACATAGCAAATAGATGTTCATTCAATAAAACAAGAGATAACCAACCAAATCTCTAAAACTAAGAGAATGAACTAGCCAAACAAGTGCTACTAACGCTAATAAGTTAACCCAAACTTAAGATTCGACTAAAAGCTTAATGATGATCAATGGTGAGAAAAGTTTTCCTCAGCATTTTGAGCTTGTAGTTCATGTATCAATCTATCTAGTTCATGCTTCATTCTTTCACTATGTTTACAATGATAGCAATCCTTGTCATGGTTTTGAGTTTCTTGAAGTGAAAGTTCAAGTGAAGTGGGTTGAGGATCTTCAAATGGTTGTGAGGTGGTTCTAGGCACTAATGATGTTGGTTGTATGTTTGGTATAGTAGGATTAGGTGATGAAATCCTAGTGAGAACACTCTTCTTGGAAATTAGTTAGATTGGTTTCCTTGGTGTGGGAGAGATCCTACCATTGGTGGACTTAACCGAAGATGATCCGGTTGAGGAAACATCATGTGTGATTCTAGCAATTTTCTTGGGTGGTCTTTGAGTGGATGAGTTAGCACTAGGAGCCTTAGTCATGGTGATGATGGTACAAGTAAGAATTTCTTTAGTTGCTGATTTTAGGGATGTAGTTGAGAGTGATGATTTTAATCCTAAGGTTGTTTGGTTTATAAAGGATGATTTGAATGAGGAAATTAAATTATTGACCATTTGGAGGAACAGGCATGTTCTTGGGGTTTTGATCAGCTCTAGGAGGATAATTAATGAATTCTAAAAGTGGTTTAGAAAACCAAGAGGTGATTTGAATTCGAATATGGAAGTTGACTTATGCTTTCTGCATCTACGGATCCCGCGGATCCCTCTCAGCAGGGATCCGCCTGGTTAAAGACCAGGGATCCGGCTATCAGACAGGGTTTTGACTTAATCTAGCTGTTGGATATCTTAACCATAAGTAATGGTGTTTAGTGTTTGATGACTAAGGTGTTCTATGGCTTATAAAGGAAAGATCTTGGCAATTGCATTTAAGATTTAATCCACTAATATTTTTTTGGAAATGTGATGATCAACATGCACAAGGTCGAGATTCAGAGTTTCACTGATTTAGGAATTCATTTAAGATGAGATGGAGTGATTGAGTTAGGAAGATGAGTTGAAATGATTGTTCTAACAATGTTTGGTATAGACTGTCACCCGGATCCCACGGTTCCCTCCTTGGAGGGATCCGGCTAGGCTATTCCTAGGGATCCGGCTCTCAGCAGTTATGACAGGTTTGAAATGAGGTTTCTAGAAGCTAAAGACTATCTTATTTTGAGTGTTTCAGTTCTCCTAAGTGTTTTAGGATGAGAAGGTACTTGAATGATCATGGGTAATAAGTGTTTATAGTCAATGATTGCTTCTTATGGAAAGAAGATGGGACAAGATGACTACCAATGGATATCCAAGGTTAACACTAAGAGTTTTGGAGGTGTTAAGTCATAATAAATGATCATAGTGATCAGATTTAAGCTTGTGGTGAAATTTGAAAAATCCTTAAAAATTATAAGAATTGAAAAACTAATTTTTGACTCACTTTGGGATAAGGATGACTAGAAACAATTTTCTAAAAATGTTTAATTTGTCTACTTTAAATGTTTTGAAAGATGAGAATTAGCTTGTGAGTATTGAAGCGGAAATATGGTGGTTTTTGATGTGTTAAAAAATCAAGAGGTATTTAGACTAAGATCTTAAGTAAGCCTTTAGTGAGTCTAAGCCTTTTCTCATCCTTGAATTTAGACTTAGTTGGGTTCTAAAATCAAATGCTTAGCTAATGTGAAGTTTATCTAGAAAGCAATCTTGATGTAAGGAATGCTGTATTGCTGATCTGATGACACGGATCCCACGGTTCCCTCAAGGGAGGGATCCGGCTAGGCTAATCCTAGGGATCCGGCATCTGCAGATCAGAACCTACACAGAAATGATGTGCAAATTTTTCACACTATTAAATCTATAAAACAAGCAATAGGAACAAGCAAGTTATCATAAAACACCACTTATAAGATAAAGTAACAATATCCAAAATACCATAAACAAAAAGATGCAAAAAAAAATCATTCAAACATAATCATAAATGAAACAAAGCACATTCCTATTGTCTCTTTCGTCAATTCTTCCTTTTCCTTTTTGACGGCTTAGTGAGGTTGTAAGCGAGGTTCTGAATCATGCCTCTTATTTGTTTAAATTCCGCGGTCTCGTTTGGAATGATTGGAAGTTGTTCGTGGTATTCATGGATTTCCAATTTGATGTTGGATACGGGGTCGATGTCTTTCTCATCTTCTTCTTCTTCTTCTCCGTCTGAGGAGTCCAAGAGAGCTTCGGGTTTCTCTCCATTGACCATGAACCGTTTAGAGGGTTGTTTGGTAAGAGGTACCATGACGTGATCGGAAAGGTAATGATCATCGTTGATAGGGGATGGTTGCAATGCACTAACATACTTACAAAGTCGTGTTAGGAGCATACCATATGGAAGCTTTGAATACCCCAGCCATTCTCCTTACCATGTAATAGGCAAGATTAAATGGCCTTTGGTGGGTAAGACAATAGATCATTTGCACAAGGCATGCGTTTGGATGATCTTTGTTTCCAACTAGGCTATTGATGTTTTCCCTAAGGATTTCTTCCCATTTTCTAAACATGGGATGCATTTCGAAAAGTTCCATTTTAAAGGGATCACGGTGAATAAGCTTTTTGTTACGGTCGTAACGGGATTGGTCGGTCCTAACTTTGAAGATAGTATCTCGAATGATTTCGGGATTGTCGAGAGGAGTGTTGTAAAGAAGCTTAGGATCAAGTGCAAGGTTTTGAGCGTTAATTGCCCAATCTTGAGGAAACATACAAATTCCTTCACAAGGAATGCGAAGAATTTGAGCAAAGGTGTTAAGAGGAAGAGTAAAGTTTTGTTTGTTGATGATGAAGGCGATTGAGATGCTACCGTCGGCGTTTCTAATGATCCTAAAGCTTTTGTAGAACTCAAAAATGAAAACCGGACAAATTTGTTCATCAATGTCAAGGAGACAATCAAAGTTGATTGTCGAGAAAACTTGACGAATGTCGGTATTTTCAAGGAAACATTCCTTGACTACACGACCTTCGTGGATAAGTCGTTTAACGAGGCTTTTAAAAATTTTACGGTCGGTTTTGGTTAATCCCTTTTTACGATAGTAATGGGTAAGGTAATGAACGGTGTCATGATGATCTTGTTGAGTGGCTTTGGGCATGGTTGGTCCTATAAATACAAATTTTCCAATTAGGTAAAATTAGTTGGAATGGGTTTATGGATTTGATTTGTATTAACAATGTTGTGAACACAATGTGATTTTGTTAAAAGCCCCTTTTCATGATTAATTTGAAAAACCCTAATTAAATTAATTTGATTAGAAATTAAGAAACCATAAACCCTAGAATGAGGATGATGAAAATTAGAACAAGTTAATGTAATTACTTACAATGGTGTTTTAGAAAGGAATACTTGAGATTATGGAAGCCAATGAGGACGGATTCAGTAGCTTAGTCGTTTTTGTGTTATGAGAATAGAGGGAAAAAGGTCAGTGGTGATTTTTGAAAGCGTATATCTGATTTCTGTTCCACGGTTCCCCCGGATCCTTTCTATTTGGGATCCGGCTAGTACAACTAGGGGGATCCGGCTACTGTGGACAGAGAGGGAGTTGTTTGGTATTATTTTTGTAGTAAGCTTATAAATTGGCTTACTAAAATTAGTTTGGAGGTATTAAATGACGATTGTTTATGGATGACGGCTTTAGACGAATCACATATCGAGGGTTCATATGTGATGACGGCGTTAGTTTGACGAGTCAAAAGGAATACTATCCCCGATGATGAAAATAACGGAAAAGTGACGAAAGAGACTTCTAACGATGTTAGTGATAAATAAACAAAGAGAGCTTATGAATTAAATTGAATCTCATGTATCCTATCTAATGAAAAGTAAAACATACCTTTTTGCTTCTTGGTTGGCATAATACCAACAATACTTCATGAGCTTTTAAAGTAATCCTTTGTACTTGGTGTGCAAAGTTGTGATTACTTTTTAGATCTTTCCTTGAATATTGACTTCATTATTCTTTGAATGAAGATTTTGGAGAGACTCTAGCATGAAGATTTCTTGAAAACAAAAGTTGTTAGAATGATCTATCAATGTCCAACAAAAATGATTTAAAATAAATTATGACCAAGTTAAATTCCTTCTTTGTAGTTTTCAAACATACATGGATCGTATCAAGTCTTTAAAGTACAACATACTTTAAGAAACTTGGTAACGAAGCTCTGATGCCAATTGTGGAAAACTAGAAGGGGGGGTTGAATAGTTTTACCAATTTAAAACTTCCTTTTCAATATTTAAATCGACTTATGTCAATCTATTTAGTTGTTTATGTTGGACGTTGATAGATAGATATATAACGTGTAATGAAAGATAAAGAGTAAGAAGCACATCACCACGACACAAGTTATTTATAGTGGTTCGGCTATAAGGACACCTTCCTTGCCCTACTCCACTCCCCGAGTCACCTACTCGAGAGTTCGTAAGCACTACACCAACTCCTTATGGCGGAGAAGCCTTCACAACGTCGCTTAACCTTTTTCCAGTACAAAGCTAAATACCGAGTTCCTTCACACCAAGGCGAACCACACCTAACACAACGTCGCCTACCCTTTATACGGTGCTAGGCTAACCACCGAGTTCTTTCACACCTTAGGAGAACTAATCCTATCACAACGTCGCCTACCCTTTATTAGGTACTAGGCTAAGCACCTAGTTCCATTACTATGGAGGAACTACTACCCTTCACGACACAACACCTATTATTAAGGAGATCTACTCCTTGTTACAACACCATCAAGGATATCGCCATCCTTGTAAATAAACAAATACTTATATGTATAACGATGCACCTCATCGATTATATGACCTAAGCATTCTTCCCAAATGCTACATGATTAGATTATTCGGCATCCTTCACTAATGCCTTTGACACAACGCTTGGCACCCTTCACTAATGCCTTCGTCTTGACACCTTTAGCATTCTTCACTAATGCTTTGACATGGAGGATGAGCACCTTTCACTAATGCTTTCATCTTGACACTTTCGGCATTCTTCACTAATGCTTTCAACCCAACATCTATGGAGAAAGGTAGATCTATCAACAAGAGAACCTTCTTTGTCTTGATGATGACGAAGCATGGCAACTCATGGACTTGAGCTTGCACGTCTTCAAGAAGTGGTGATCTTTCCTTTAAGAGGAACCTAGAAGATCACACAAAAACAAAAGACAAAAACTACATAGATCTCTTGGATCTGAGGTTAGAGGGTTAGAATACTTGGGGGAAATATATGTGTGAAAAGCATGATGAGAGAGGAAGAAATGACTCTCTATTTATAGAGAAAATTCTCTACTGTTCCCCGGATCCCACAGATCCCTTCCACTTGGGATCCGGCTAGCACAAAGCTAGGGATCCGTGGAACGCTCCTCTTTGCCCATGGGTATTTTTGGTTATGGGTTGATCCATGGTTTTCATTCTAGATACAATGTATCTTAGAATACAATGAGCTTGGTTAAGTGGTATGTATAAAACCATGGATTGTGGGTCAATACCATTTGCTAGTTTCTACCCATTTTAGTATTTACAGGTTTTTACCCATTTTAGTATTTACATGCTTTTACCCATTTTAGTATACTTAGTATAAGTATGTGTTAACTCAATATGTAAACACTAGTTGTTGTACATATATATATCTAGATTATAAAATCACTTATACTTGTTAAGCCAATATGTAAACACCAGTTGTTGTACATATATATATATATATATATATATATATATATATATATATATATATATATATATATCTAGATCATAAAATCACTTATACTTGTTTTAGTGTTTTATGTGAAAACGTAAGTGTGTTAGGAAACTATTAACTCAAACTATTTACGTGCTCTATTTGTTTCGTTAAAATGATTTTACGTTTGTTATCAACAAAATAATAGAAGATCGTAAAATATAAATAAACGTTTTTACGGCTTATTTGTATTAACAATCTCCCCCTTTTTGTTGATGACAAAACATAAAGTTATTTAAGGAAAAGCTAAAATTCGTAAAAGTTTGAATTTGTAGTTTTTACTTTCTTCTCCCCCTTTTTGTCGAAACAAAAAGTGTTAAAAGAAACTAACACAAATTTTTATAAGAAAAGTTATGTAAAAATGTAAAGAGAGCAAGTGACGGGCATGGAACTCGTCTTAACTCCCCCTTGACGAGTCCATCCCTTTGAAAGGGCGTCAAGGACATAACGTAAAATAGGCTAATTGTGTTTGTAATTAAGTTTGCAAATGGTTCGTCTAAGTGACGAAAACGTGCTCCCCCTTGAAGATTGCAAAGATGCAATGGGGTATCATGAAGTATAATCCAAAAACGGATTAAAGTTTCAAATGTTTTGCAATATCGTTTGACACAAAGCTCCCCCTAGCTTTATGGTGTCAAAATCTTCATGTGTTATTTTGAAAATCAACAAAGTAAAGGTTAGAAAACAAGAGTATAATGCATAATTTCCTGCAAGAGAAACTCAAGTTAGTACAATTTTGTGCTACTGTATCACGGATCCCACGGTTCCCTTCTTTGAGGGATCCGTCTAGATATGATGGAGGGATCCGGCTGTCTGTTGATAGTTTCTTCAGCAATGAAGATGTGTCAAGCAATGCTACTATGAGGAAGAGAAATACAAAGCACAACGCACAACACATAGCAAATAGATGTTCATTCAATAAAACAAGAGATAACCAACCAAATCTCTAAAACTAAGAGAATGAACTAGCCAAACAAGTGCTACTAACGCTAATAAGTTAACCCAAACTTAAGATTCGACTAAAAGCTTAATGATGATCAATGGTGAGATGAGTTTTCCTCAGCATTTTGTGCTTGTAGTTCATGTATCAATCTATCTAGTTCATGCTTCATTCTTTCACTATGTTTACTATCAAAGAGGTCTTTAAAGGGTTGTAATGTTAGGCTTACGGAACAAAGGGTTTGGTGGGATAGGCTATTTAGTGGTGGTAAGTCAAAAATCTCAATGTTACATGCATACGAAGAATGGCGTTGCTAAGCCAAGACTCGACATTCTAAACTCTAGATACTGAAATAAACAAACATAAATTTAAAAATAGATGTAGGATGGTAGCCCGTATGTTTTTTTATTTTTTTTATTTATTATTTTTTTTTCACTCTATTTTTTTCTTTTTTTTCGATTTTTTTTTTCATACACTTTTACTCTACCATCCTCTACGGTAACATTAAAATGATAGGGATTTATAGCACATCCCTACACCTGAGTTTTTATTACTTTAACACTAATATGACCCGAATTGAAAAGATCAAAACACTTGGAGTACATTATTATGCAAATAAGGGAGTTTAACGTTCCCTTCCAGTTATTTCATAAACTTTAACTTTTCCCATGAGTCCCAATCGTCCCAAAACTGTATACAAAGGATATGACTCGACTTAGCAACTCATGCAAGCAACTAGATAATTGAACTAAGAGTTTTGGGTGATAACAATAATGCACTAAAAGTGAGTGCATACAAGGTAGGCTAAGGCGATTTGGGTGTACATTTGGGGGTGGGGTGTTAACAATGCTCTTCAATTATATTCCGGAAAACCGAAACATCACGAGAACCGCGAAAAGGATAGGCTCTGAGGGGTTAACTAGGGGTATCGTGTACTAAAGATGAGTACAACGCAAAGGTGTGGGGGAATTACTCAACCAATATGGAAGAAGTAATTATATTACGGGTATCAAACAAGGGTTATCCTAATGCCTCTTATCATTTAGTTATTCCTAACTACACAAGTGTAGTCTTACTAGCGATCTCGGGATGCATCACAAAACAAGTTCTAGAATCTATTATACTACCGGTTCACACACTAAGCATGAAAGATGAATGCTTTAATTCCTACTAATCTAAGGGCGATCCTCACATTTTGGGTGGAATTTAAGTGGTAAAGGGTTTTGTGCTACTCATATAACTTCCTATCCGTGAGACGCTTTTGTTAAGACTAATGGCCCACTCCTATATGTTATGAAAAATTAAAAATTTGGTGCCAAAATTACCCTAACCGACATTTTCTCATGGTTTATTACACAAATGCAATTAGACAAAGCAAATAGTCAAGGATAAGCATAGTTTCAAAGTTCCCGTTTTATTTTCCCTCCCTACACTTAAACTGAACATTGTCCCCAATGTTCCCTGAAAGTATCAAAGTTATGATAAAGGAAGGTAATTAAAAACGAAAGAAACTAATACTCCCCTGATTAGCTCGGTAGGATCCGTGTGTGAAGTAGTGGTTAAATCCTTTCCAAGAAGAATGTAAGCATGAAAAGCTCCTTCCAATCTTATGTATCTTCTTCTTGATAAATAAAACCTGCACACTTGAAGAAAACAAACAACCCAACGCATCAAACCGAACAAAGAAAAATCACAACAAGATGTAATTCCAGACTTAAATAAGATATAATGCTTGTGGAATGGATGTTTACAGAATTTCTGGAAAATGAAGACCTGAAAAATTTCAAAAAATTATAAGTAGCTCAGAAAACGAGAAAAGTAATCAGTTGTTTTTGCTCCTTCCTGACGCCGTCAGGTTGCAATCCTGACGCCGTCAGGTTATCATGACAGAAACTGGTCTGCGATTTTCTGGAAAAAATTCTGAAAAATTTTTTATCTTTAAAATCTAGAAAAATTTCCTGCAAAACATCCATTATGACTCGATACAAGCATTTGACTCGAACAAACACACATGTATATCTTTTAAATAATTGTAATTCTCATGTTCACGTTTCTTTTGAAAACGTGTGTAATCCTCCCTACACTTATCCCTTATGTAAAATACCTTTATATGTAATTAAGACTAGGTTAAAGACAACATAAAGCATTTTTACAAATTCAAACATGAGAATAAACAATCAATAAAAGATATACGCACACAAAAAAATGAAAAGCAAATACACATGGGTTGCCTCCCAAGAAGCGCTTGTTTTTGTTCGAGTCATTAGCCTGACTCTACCCTTATTTAACGGATAAAGGGGAGGTTTTCCCTACACTTAAGTTTAAGTGTGGGTGATAGTAGCGATACACACCCTTAGGGTGGCGATTATCCACGTGAGGTGAAGGGGGTGTGTGAATGGCTTCCTTCATCCTAAAACTACCCGGAATAAATTGGTTGATGGGTGGGTCGGTTCCTCTTTTGTCTCCTAGATGTATATCTAAGGATGGAAGTAAAGATTGAGGTTCCGGTTCATCAACACTAGGAAATTCCCCTGAACTATTAGTAAAACTAAGACTACAAGTATTCAAACCTATATTCTCTAGTTGCGTTTGGTTCAAATGTTCTACCTCCATCGGGATTCCTAAAGTCTCTTCTACTACTTCCGGGTAAGTCACGTGCGGTGTGTATGCCTTAAATGATGGTGGGACTTGTGGGATACCTTGTGGGTCTAGACTTTTCTTATCCTCAATCACATCTACATCATCTATATGCTCGTCATGTGTTATATCCTTAGGTAGTGATGAAACCAAACCTAATAATTGATCCAACTCATGGTTTAATGCTTGGTTACTTGCCATAATACTTTCACAAATTTGGTCAGTTCTCCTAAGGGCCTCACTAAAAATAGTTTCTAAACATGGAGGTTGTTCACGAAAGTCTATCCTAGGTGAAGGCTTATACGAAGCATAGGATTCACTAAACGATGTATTTTGTGGGCTTGATGGAATGGTCAAACCCTCAAAAGGTCTAATGACTTGGTTACTTTTCCCAAGGTACTCAATGGGGCATATATAAGATCCCGTTCTCATTACTTCTCCCCACCATCTTGAATAATCCGCTTTGGTAATATCAAATTTTTTCATGAAATAACCTACTCGCGGATATAGTGGATTCGCGTTCTCCATAATGGTGAATGGAATAGTCAATGGATAAGTTTTACGAACAAAGGCACAAAGAAGGGGGATAGACTACAAGGAAGCTAAAAAGAAAAAATCTCACTTGATAGGAATCCTGTGAGTAGACCTAACAGAGATAGAAATCAAGCCTATACAATAACTATTCCTCGGCAGCGGCGCCAAAAACTTGATACGCTTACACAGCGCGTTCGGGGTCAAAGGAACTTCCTTTTCATCGAGCAAGTTTTTCAACACCCTAGGCAGTGAACCTAATCGTTGTAGTGTAGTATTAGGGTAAGCCACGGGTATTGATATCGTTCTCTAGGGGAATAGTGTCGTTAGGCTGAAGTGTATGTCGATGTAAGTCTAAAGGTGAGGGATGATTATTTTTGTATTTTTATATTTTATGAATCTCGGTTTTGGAGGGGAGGGTGGAATTAGTTGCTAGTCAACTATCCCAAAAGATACTAACTAAATTAGGGGTCTACCAGTAACGTGAAGCGTATCTACTTATGATGTATTACTCCTTGCTAGCTATCCAATTCTACCTACTGAATTGTCACGTCCTATTGATGGTTGAATTGTCACGTCCTTATTCTTAACGCGTTGTGTTTTCTAAGGTCGTAAGGTGTGCATTCCATAACTCTTTGAAGTCACCCTTAAGTGTAGTAAACGAAATCCACTAAGTCATTCATAAACTAACTTTGAGGTTATCTTTGGGTTTAGTAAACGAAATCCACTAAGTCATTCATAAACTATCCAAGATTTATCAAGTATTAAACACAACGATAGCCTAGTCGCACTCCTAAGCCAATTACAATTAAGATAAGAGACAACCAATCAAACAAGAGACAGTAGGATGCAAGAATTATAAACGAAACCAATTAGATTCATTGAAATTGTCACACCCTAATGATGAAGATAGACACAAGCATCACTAAGAAATCAACAAGATCTAATTAATTACATACAAGTTTCATACAATCATAAGCAAACACTAGGTGAATTAGCCAAGCATGATTAATGAAGAGCAAGCAACAATAATGATAATTGAAGACATACCATAGGATTGGATTAACAAACAAACCATTACACGATGTTTATAGAGTGTTTGAAACCCTCTAATTTGCTGGAAAAACACCTACCTAAACCCCAAAATCGGACTTAGGGTTTAGGGCTTACAAAAAGTGAAGTTATAATGTTATATTTATAGGCAGATTTTCTGTCGGCAAAGAGTGACGGCGTCACGACCATTTTTTCAGCAAATTGTAGATTTTCTCGTTCCGATCGCGTGGGCTTTTGAACCACCTAAATCCGAGTTCGTATGCAAAAGTTATGGCCAAAACAATATCAACTACTTCGCGCGCATGCTGTGATAGTCTTGATCAGCTTGTGACGGCGTCACCTTGTGGTTGTGACGCCGTCGGCTTTCTGACGTCGTCAAGTGTAAAAGAGCAATTTTGCTACTGAGCCGTCACAAAATGCTCCGACGGCGTCGCAGTTAAGCAGTGACGCCGTCACCTTGTAATTCAGCAGCTTGAGTGTCTCGATTCTTGACTTTGGCCATTTTCTTCATATATCCGCGCCTTTTCGTCCAGATAAGTGCCATTACAGCAATTTGCCTTCAAGAGACCTAAAAAGTTAAAAGGAACGATATTAAGTAATAACGGATACAAAAGTGATCAAATAAGGGCTTAAACGACCCCTCAAAAAGGTACATTTTAAAACCTTATCAGTATGATCTGCAAAAAGGATGATCACCGAACTTCTGATCACTTACTGTATGTAAGTTCGTTCAGTGAAGCAAGTCATACCAATTTTGGTCATCAGTATGCTTCATCTTCAACCTCCAAACAAGCTCACAAGAATAGAGCAAAACCTTTTCCTCCTTGCCCACACTGTGGCTTCAATGATCATCATCCTGATGATTGTCTCATGAACACATGCTGTGATATTTTATGAAATCCAGCTCATGAGACATCCCAGCATGACAGTGTCATCCAAGCAAGGAGAAGTTCAAAGCAACCCCGAATCACTGAGTAATCCTCAGTCATCAAATGCAAAACCTGTGGTAGCACAATGTACTCAACCACTAACCATGAGTCAATTGCCAAATTCAAGCAGACCTTTAGACCCAAGCCCACTAGCATGTGGGTCAGCAAGAGAAACTAATTCAGTTTACTATTTGTGCAGAGACACGCCAGGGAGCCTATTTGGCATCTAGATAGTGGATGCGCAAGAAGCATGACAAACGTTAAGGAATATCTGCACAAGTATGTAAAGGAACCAGGACCCAAGGTAGCATTTGGTGATAACTCATCATGTCCCACTGAAGGTTATGGTTCAGTATACTGCAATGGAATAGTTTTCTCTAGAATAGCTTATGTCAATGGTCAAAAATACAATCTCATCAGTGTCAGTCAATTATGTAATGCTAAGTACATTGTGCAATTTAATGATAAACAAGGCACCATTTTCAATGCCAACAAAGAAGTTGTTTTGATAGCTCCTAGGAGAGATGATGTTTATGTCTTAGACATGTCAACACTCTCTCAAGATGGAACTTGTCTCTTTGCCAAAGCCACTGAAACTGTCAACTGGCTGTGCCACAAGAGACTCTCTCACTTAAATTTCAAAAACATAAAAAACTTGGCAAAAAAAAATAAAGTCCTTGGCTTACCATCACTGGTTTTTGCAAAAGATAGACCATGCTCAACCTGTGAAAAAGGCAAACACCACAAAGCATCATTCAAAACAAAACAAAATTTCTCCATCAAGAGCTGCCTTCACCTCCTACACATGGATCTCTTTGGACCAGTCATTCCTAGATCAATCCAGCATGAGAAGTATACACTTGTCATTGTTGATGAGTTTTCAAGATACACTTGGGTATACTTTATTTCCAAAAAGAGTCAGGCAACTGATACAATAATGTCATTCATCAGGAAAATTGAAAACCAGAATGACATTACTGTTAAACAAATTAGATGTCAGGAATTGGAAATTCCATTGTGAAGTGTCGGTCACCCCAACTATTATCTAGCATAAGTTAGCTCGTAGACATATCGTTATTTATGAGTTTATTAGTTAGTTATTAGCTTAGTTTAGCTTAGTGTAACGCCGTGGAGGAAGGACGGGTCTTTACCCACTGTATGCCTGATCCACAGTCCGAAGGAGGACGTGTAGTATGTAACTATAAATACCATATACCTCCCAAGGTAGAGGGTTGGACCTTTCACTCAATCTAACCTTCTTTCTTTTGTTTACTTTCTCTCTCTAGAAAGGATCCCATCTTCTACTTTCTCTCTCTAAACTCTTGCATAATTCGACCTTACATGTGATTGTTTGTGTGTTTATGAAAACCAATATATTACATTAGAACTGACAATGGTCTTGAGTTCAGAAATTACGAGCTTGATAATTTCTGTGATGAAAAGGGAATCTCCCAAAACTTTTCATCTCCTTACACCTCTAAAAAAATGGGATAGCTGAAAGGAAAAATAGAACTCTCATTAAGGCTGCCAGAACTATGTTAAATGGCTCAGCACTCTCAAAGCATTTTTTGACTGAAGCAGTCAAAACAGCCTGTTATACTCAAAACAGGTCAATCATTGTTAAACGACATAACAAAACCCCATATGAGATATCCAAAGGTATACTTCCTAATATCAACTACTTTCATGTGTTTGGGTGTCATGTGTTCATTCACAACCACAAGGATCACCTAGGCAAGTTTGATGCAAAAGCTGATGATGGGTATTTCCTATGTTACTCACTGATCTCTAAAGCCTTTAGGGTGTTTAGCACCAGAAGACAACAAGTTGAGGAAACCTTTCATGTCACCTTTGATGAAAGTTCAGAAAGCAACAGATTTACCAATACCTCAGTGGAGGAAATAGGAATTGATGACTCATCAAGATATCCTCCTGATGAGTTCAACACTGAAATCAATTCCTCATATCAAGCTGATGCTGATATCTCATACTATGTCTTACCCCACAACCTTCCTCAACCCACTATCAGTGGAGTCATTGATAATCAATCAGTCCCTACTAGGATAGGTAATACTGAACCAAATGTTCAGGAACCTGTGATTCAAGAACCCCAACCTGAACAAAGCATCTCAACAGATGATCTAAATGATTTTGTGGCTCCTGCACCTGAACTCACTCCTGAGTTTCCAGTGACCTCTTCAAGCTCAGATCCTAGACCAAAAAGTAAGTGGAAAAGATCTCAGGACATTGAGCTTGTAAACATCATTGGTGAACCTACTGAAGGCATGCTCACTAGAAGCATGGCTGCTAAGTTAACTGCAGCTTCAACCAATGAATGTCTATATGCTGATTTTCTATCAGAAATAGAACCCAAAAGTGTCATTGAGGCTCTAAAAAATCCAAGCTGGGTTCAGGCTATGCAAGAAGAACTTCAACAGTTTGATAAAAACAAGGTCATGACCTTAATCAAATGTCCTCAGGATGTCGTTGTCATAGGAATGAAGTGGGTTTTCAGGAACAAAACTGATGAAAATGACACTGTCAATAAAAACAAAGCCAGACTTGTAGCCAAAGGTTACAGTCAACAAGAAGGCATTGACTATGATGAGACATTTGCTCATGTTGCAAGAATGGAAGCCATCAGGATCTTCCTTCCATTTGCAACCTACATGAACTTCAAAGTTTACCAAATGGATGTAAAAAGTGCATTCCTGAATGGTGAACTCAAGGAAGATGTGTATGTTCAGCAACCTCCTGGCCTTGAGAGTAGTGAATTCCCTAACTATGTCTGCAAGCTTGACAAAGCCCTTTATGGACTTAAACAAGCTCCTAGAGCATGGTATGAAACTCTCTCAGCCTTCCTGATTCAAAACAAGTTTGTCAGAGGAAAGATAGACAGACAACACATTGTTTATCTACCGGACAAAGCAAGATGTGATACTGGTTCAAGTATATGTTGATGACATCATCTTTGGCTCAACAAATTATACTCTTTGCAAACAATTTGAAAAACTGATGACAAAGAAATTTGAAATGAGCATGATGGGTGAACTCAATTACTTCCTTGGACTACAAATCAGGCAAACTGATAAAGGAATCTCCATCAGTAAAGAGAAGTATACCAGAAATCTCTTGAAGAAATATGAGATCTATAACTGTGCTTCAGTGAAGACACCAATGGTCCCTCCTAACAACCTTGCACCTGATCTCACTAGCAAATCAGTCAACCAAACTCATTTAAGGGGGATTGTAGGCTCACTGATGTATCTTACTACTTCCAGACCAGACATACAATTCTTAGTCTGTCTAATAGCAAGATATCAGTCCAATCCCAAAGAATCCCATCTCACTGCAGCCAAAAGAATTCTCAGATACCTGAAGAGGACTCTAAGCCTTGGACTTTACTATCCAAAGTGCTCAGGGTTTGACCTTAAAGGGTATTCTGACTTTGATTATGCCGACTGCAACATGGACAGAAAAAGTACCTCAGGGTCTTGTCAATTTCTTGGAAGAAAGTTGGTTTATTGGAGTGCTAAAAAGCAACAATCAGTGGCTATGTCTTCAGCTGAAGCTGAATATGTGGTTGCTGCTGGATGTTGTGCCAATGTATTATGGATGAAAAATCATCTCAGTGACTATGACATCCATTACAAAATGGTACCCATCTTCTGTGACAACACCAGTGTCATTGCAATCTCCAACAACCCTGTCCTTCACCAAAGAACCAAACACATTGATATCAAATATCATTTCATCAGGGACCACATAATGAAAGGAGACAAAGAACTTCATTTCATCCCTACTAAATATCAACTTGCTGATATCTTCACCAAACCCTTAGATGAACTACCTTCAAGAGACTGAAAGCTGAATTGGGAATGATTGACATTGAAAGTCAGCAACCTGAAAATCAATCCCAATCTCAGTGAGTTCTCTCTGAAATGGTTCCTGCACCCTGAACAAAACCCAAAATAATCTCACTGAATGAGTAAGACTCATTCAGGGTCCCTGACTTTGAATATTGAGCATTGAATGAGTAACTAAATGCACCAAATATCAGTTACTTAAATGTCCTAGGTTGGTAAATATACCAATTTAATATAGGAATATATGTCTCTTTATCCTTCTATCATCCAAGTCATGGGGCCCCTTTCAACCTTACCTCATCCCGCTTGGCATTTATTGCCTCCTCTAACAACAAAATGCACTTTTACTGTGCACTGCAACTGTTCCCTTGAAAACCGGGAAAATATGCGGGTAGTGGAGTGGTGGCATTAAATGAGGTAAATGAAAAATTTTCAAAAACCAACTTTACAAATCCTCATTAGTGCAAAACCTACCCTTCTCACCACTCTATAAAAACCCCCCTCAAAACATAAAAAAACACACAAATTATATATGCATCAAAACGCTGTCAAAACTCTTTCTCAAACCCAGAAAAACTTGTGTGTTCTTTATAACTTCAACCATTTTTTAACAAAAATATTCTCTGTAAACCATTTACAAAAGATTTTTCTTCATCAAAATCAAAATTTTTTTAACTTGTTGATTGTTCTTGTCAAATATTTTCAAAAACCCTAAAATCTTTCAATGGGAATGGCAAGAACACAGAGTCTTCATTTTGCACCTCAGTGGGTGGGCGATCTTGAAAATGTTGAATTCAAAACTAACAACGTTATAGGAAATTTTGAATACCCCCCTGATGTCCTAGCCTATAAGGGAATCATGAAATTCTTATTCAACTGCCCACTAAAACAGGCCTTTACTCAGTCCCCTTCTATACTGTACCAAAACCTCCTCAGGGAGTTTTGGGCAACAACTGTGGCCTATGATCCGACACCCTCAACTGATGAGACAGACCTTAGACCACTCAGGGAGTATCTCTTCAAGTTAAGTCTTTTTAACGGGGAAAAGTCAGTTACCCTGGACTATAAAACATTTTGTACATCAACAGGGCTCGACTATAATAATGGTAACTATGTTGCTCATCCTGAACCTTCCACAGTTAAGGATGGGTTAAAACAAATTGTTTTGGATCCAAAGTTTTTTGGCAGAACCCCTGTCACCAAGAACTCTTTTCTAGCGGCTTGGAAGATCCTGTTCACATTTGTGATTCAGGTTCTCAGCGGGAACCACTCATCCACTGAACAAGTTAACTCTATTCAGTTGATGATGGCATATTGCTTGATGATAGGGACTGCTATCGACATAGGGGAGATCATTTACAATGATCTCGTAACCAAGCTACTGAGGAAAACTAGGACGAAATACGTTTCGTACCCTATGTTTATCTCATGCGCTTTACAAGTGTTACTGGGTTGAAATTATCCTCAGGAATACAAATACTGTGCTTTATTTGGCATCCTGAGTCAATCAAATTTTCAAAAAGACCGATCCCAAGTCACTAAAATTAAATTGACGGCCCATATGGTTGCTGTAAACAACTAGAGGGATTCAGTGTCTCCTAACTCTGTTCCCAAAAAGAGAAAGGGGAAGTCTCAGACTGGGACTCAAACCAAACCCAAGTCTCAGGGCCCTGAGGCTTCAGGTACACATCCTAAAAGGCAAAAAAAGCCCCAGACTGAAAAGACACCCAAGGGTGACCAAGCAACATCCACCCCGGTGACAACGAAGGACATTGATACATCACAGTCAGTGCCCTTGGTCCTAACTACTACTCCCCAAGATCCAGAGGGAAACAAACAGCCCACTGGTAAGGGAGAGCCTTCCACACATCCCAAGGAGGACATTCGCCAATCACAGCTTTTGTCTAAGGGAAAAACGAATGATCCCAAAGGCTCAAGGGGAAACGAACAACCCACTGATAGGGATCTCACTGCCACTGCTTCTAAGGATAGCACTGGGAATCACCCACCAGTGCTTGAAGGAGCACAGGGGGACAAAGACTCAGAGGGACAAATACCACCCGCTGATATGGAACCCATCACCACCACTGGCTTGTTAACTGTTGTTGAGGTCACTGATATATTGTTCTTTGATGAAGAGCTTACTGACAGTGAGGAAGAAATACTTTCAGCAGGAGAATAAATGGACGTTGATGTTCAAACTCAAGAACAAGAGCATCAGCCTGATCCACAAGAGACTGAAGAGTCACCTGCTCAACCTGATGAAAATGACTCTGACTCCTCTTCTTCATCCTGTCCCGAGGAATTCAAAAAGTATGATAACATTCTTCCACTGGCTGAAAGACAGCTGGTTATGTGGATCACAAAGGCTTCAAGGAAGTTATATTCTGGTGTTACTGATACTCTCTGGGATCAGCACGTTGAAGCAGATTCCAGTTATGCTGGTCTAAAATCTGAAGTGCTTAATTTCAATACCAACACTGATGAGCACAGGGATCTAATGTATCAACATCTGCACAGACTGGATGACAACCTGATAAAATTTCTCAAGTACTTTCAGGAATCTCACACCAAGCTGGATGAAATCAGGGATTCTGTTAAAGAAGACCCAGCACTTAACTCCAAAGTGCTGGAGGCTACTGAGGTTTACATGAAGAACTCCTCTAGTCTCACTGAACTGATCAACATGCTACAATCTGCAAATGTTCAGGGTCTTCAGTCTTCCATTCAGTCTCTTCAATCCACACTGGTTCACTGGATGCTAAAATTGCTGACCTGGCTCAAGCATCGTTTTCTATGGCTTGCAATCTTGGGCCTAGAATGACCGCTCTGGAATTATCTCAGGCCAATCTTGCTGAAAAGGTCACAAGTCTTCAACAAGATACAACTGACATAAATGCCATGGTCTCAGAGATATATCAAGCCTTTAAAGGTCATGCAGCTCCTACTCCCTCAGTATCCCAAGCAACTCTTGCTCTCACTGATGTTGCAGCAACAGTTGAGGGGGAGCTAACTCAACCAATATCAGCAACACCACTCTTATCAGTCCCACCATCATCAACAACAGCAACAGCCATAGCGACAATGAAAGTAGCAACAACAACACCAATCATCACAACAACATGCATCCTCTTCATCTGCTCAAGATAAAGGCAAAGCTATCATGACCACACAAGAGCCTGTCAAAATCCTCTACGAAATGCAAGGCAAAAAGTACCTGCTCAATCCTGAACAGATAACTGCATATCTTGGTAGGAAGAAAGACTCAAGAAGCAGACTAAGGAGGAAATGAAAAGCAAATAAACCCTGGTCCAAGTCGTATCTGAAGAAGCTGAAAAGATTGGAATTGATCCTAAAAAGCTTGAAAAAGGACAGGCAGGCCAAAAGTTCAAAGAGGCCCAGACTGCTCAAATGGTTGCCATGAGAAAGAAACTAGATAAAAAGAACAGGAAGGCTGCAACCATCAGGCAGGAAAGAATTGACCACTACAATTGGTCAATGACAAGCAGAAGGCTACCTGAGAAGATCACAGATGTAAAAATCATCCCCAAGTCCAAACCACTGGCAATGAATGTCTACAGGGGGGATGATAAAAGGCATTTTGAGGTTCATGATCCCATGAAGTTCACTGACTTTGGGATCACTGAACTTGATGAGCTTGGTCCTATCATAGCAAAGAAGCAGAATGCAGTGGTCAAGGAGCTGATGAAATCCCTAAGCAAACGATATGAAAGACTGAGGGAAGCACCGGCACAACTTGGGATTCAGCTAGCTTTAACCGCAGCTCAAGGATCTCAGTCTCAGTCAACCCATGGTAAGAGGAAAAGGGTTGAATCTGGACCTGAAATCAAGGTACCCGGCCTGGACTGCAACAGGGAGCTACCTGAAGGTGTGAAGTTTGTGAAATGTGTTTGTATAGAAGAGCCTGAAAGAGGACTTTTCTTTATTGAAGTCTATGGAAACCCAACATTCCAGAGGTAGAGTGACATTGATCTTGAAAGTAATTTCTTTCACTAGTTGAGATAGACAGATTACTCAAGGTTGTACGAGCAGGCTTCCTGGGCCACTTGCCCCTTTGAGTGAAGAAGAGAAGGGCTTTGGATAGACAACTCCAGAAAACATCAGGTTCTGCACTGACCTGAATGCTAAGATAAGAGAGCACCCTGACAATGAAACACTCCTCAAGAAGAAAGTCAAGCTAGAAGCACTAGGAATCCATCTTGAATGACATCATATGTTTTATCTTTTGTACTAGTGATAGGAACTATGTAATTTGATCAATAAACGGTGTATGTTTTGTCAAAATATTCAATGTTCCTTATTATGTTCATTAGTACATTCAGTGCAAGAAGAAGCCATTTGCTCACTTACACTGATCAAACACTTAGTGACTTAGGCTATTTGTAAATCCAAATAGGGGGAGACTGTTGGGTTCAGTAAATACCCAAACCCCTTGAGTCTAGGACTTGAATAGAAAATACCTTAAATGTTTAATCCCTTAAATACTAAAAAGTCACTGAGCGCATAGTCTCTCAGCGAGCTATCTTCAGGATACTCAACAAGAGACAAAGAAGAAGTCTCTCCACTAAGTAAGGCAGAACTTAAGGGGTGAAGACTGAGTCAAGAAGAAGATGGTGGATTCAGTGAGTGATGACAATAACTCAATGAATCCCAAAATTCCTCACCAGATACAACACTGAAGATAAACTAAAGACTGAAGACTGAAGAATGAGCGGGACAAGGCGGGATAAGTTTGAACAGATAAGACAAAGTCCTTATCAACCAAGGTCATACTTTCCCTGAATCCTTAACTATCAGGCTCAGTGTCATCACTGACAAGAAGAAAGCAGCCTTGTCACTTACCCAATATAGCCAATGTAAACAGAGACAAAATACATCAGTATTTTGTCTTATGTAACCTGTCAGTTTGTCCTCTAGGATAGAGTCAAAACCACACTTGTATAAATAGCATAAGAGATGGAGTGGAAGAATTTTTAAGCTTGTGGATTAATTGTAAAACACACATACAAGCCATCTTCCACTCCTCTAAATACAACTCTGTCCCTGAGATAGCTCAGTGGTTCCTTTGTAGTTGTTCTCAGACTTAGCCTGAGGTTAGTGAGGAGATACCATACTTTGTCATTTCAATCCAAAAGTACTATTCCGCAAGTACTTGGGTAATGTATTCTTTTTGATTTGATTATAATAAAGAATATATAAGTTGAAAATTATTCAGTGTGTTTTTACTTACATTATTTCAGTCATAATTCACAATCAGTTGGTTTATTATCTTAACTGTTTTTATATGATTGTGAAACGGGAACAACACTAATACTTCTTAAAAAGGCATAGAAACGATAAAACTATTCAACCCCCTCTAGTTTTTCACAATTGGTTCCTGAGCTACGTTAACCAAGATTTTTAAAATTTATTGGATTTTCAAATTTGAATCGATCTATGGATTTTGAAAACTATAAAGAGGGTCAATCTATGCAACGACCACCACTTTTTGAAAGTGTCAGTTTTATATTGGAAAAATAGATTTTAGATTTATGTGAAATCAAAAGATCTTTATCTTTGGCCAGTTATTAGCGAGGGTGATTTCCAACCTATTGAAAGAAACCCAATCACGAAAAAAGATGAAATTGTTCCTTTTGAAAAACAATCGGATGAACTTAAAAAGAATATTGCTAAAATATCGAAGCCAAAAAATTTCTTTATAATGCTTTGCCTAAGAAAGAATACGAAATAATTTTCATGTGTAAATCGGCAAAAGAAATTTGGAAATCATTGTTAATCACCCACTAAGGTAATAACCAGGTCAAAGATAACAAGATCGACTTACTTGTGCAACAATATGAGAAATTCTCAATTGCCTAGGAAGATTATATTGATAGTGGATTTTCTAGGTTTAATACTATTATAACTAGTTTTAAAGCTCTTGATGAAAGATTTTCTAGCAAAAACTATGTTCGAAAGTTTCTTTGGGCATTTCATCCAAAACAGAGACAAAAGGTCACCACAATTGAAGAATCAAAGGATTTGTCATCACTTATGCTTGATGAACACATTGGTAATCTCAAAGTGTACGAAGTGATCATGGAAAAGGAGTCGGAAATTGTCAAAGGTAAAAGAGAGAAGGTTACGTCTCTTGCCTTGAAGACAAGGAAATAGTCGAGTGATGAAGAAACATCTTCATCGGGTAGTGATGATGAGGAGTATGCTATGGCCGTGAGGGACTTTAAAATTTCTTTAAAAGGAGAGGTAGATTTGTTAGACAACCTCTAGATGAGAATAATTCAATCCGAAGAAAGCGGGATGACAAGAAAAGTAAGAATGATCGGAAGTGTTATAGATGCGGAGACCTGAATCATCTCATCGGTGATTGTATGAAACCACCAAGAAACAAGTACTAAAAGGAATTTGTCAAAGGGTCTGGAGTGATAATGTTGAAGATGACGATGAGAAAGCCAAGGAGGAAATGACTCTCATGGCTAAAGCATCAGATGAGGTATGTTCTGATTCATCTAACTATAGTCATAATGCATCTTCTATTGATGATGATACTATGCAAAACAAATACAATAGAATGTGCGAAATTAGTCTATAAATTTTCACTAAAAATAAAGGTATGAAGGTAACTGAAAATCAGATAGAAAAATAAATAATCGAACTAAAAAAAAGATTAAAAGGACACATTCATCTAGAACCGATTTTGTTGTAGTAAATAGGAGAACATCACCAAAGAATAACAAAAAGAAAATCACACAAACTCTTAGACCTTCATTAAAGAATGGTTTAGGATTACTAAAAGATTAATCTAGATCAAGAACACCTCCAACTATGAGATCAACAATTCTCAACCTAGATCCAAAACACCTCAACCTATGAGAAGACCTAATGTTCCAACTCAACAAAACTTCTATCCTATTCCTTGAGACAATAATCAACAGCAATATTTCATGCCTTGGGAATTTTTCCACCTTTTGCTTACATGCAAAAAACACCCCGAATGACTAGAATGTTTGACACTGACGCTTACGGACCCTTGAGACATTGGGGACCTAATGTTTGAGTTATTGTGTCATTTATCTATGTATGCTTTAGAGTTGATTTGGAGCCAAATGAATGGGTAAAGAATAGTGGTTGCTCCAAACATATGATGGGAAACAAGAGTCTCTTCTCGACATACGAAGCATACGACGAAGGTAACATTACTTTTGCTATCAACCTAAAAGGAAAATCATTAGAAAATGTACGGTTTCTAACGACTCAGTTACTACTAATGAGGTGGTACATGTTGATGATGCAGGATTTCTGACAAGGTTTAATTACTTGTGAATTTATCTCCAATTCCTGCAAAAACGCTACTGAGGATGAGTTACGCCGTAACTGTTGGACATAACAGGTCCCCGTTTTAATTAATTGTGAATTTATCTCCAATTCTTGAAAAAACATTAAAAACACAAAACCCAACAAAAAATGAAATAAAAGAAATAAAAAGGATAATCCGGGTTGTCTCCCGAAAGAACACTTTTCTTTATTACCAAGTATTTATGTTAGACTCACAACCATGGGCTAGAAATGTTTGTTTGTCATTTCGTGGATGTGGCAATCTCCACGCTGGATCCATTTGATGAGATTCTCTTCCCGCTTGTAATCCGTGCCACGCTCTAAGCAACCCAAATAGAAATTTTTGATTTTTTGGTACGGGTGATTAATCCCGTTGGCTTTGTCTTCGTCAGTTACGTCAAGGAGTGGCCGAGCACTGCTAAATTGCTTCTTTGTCCAGCTCTTAAAGTTTTTCACAGTTCTTGGCATTCTGAAGACTGTTTTATCGTTGCCAATTTTCAACCATACCAGTCCTTCCTTTTCATTCCCATCAAGACTAGATAATTCCTGGAAGGGCTTTCCCAAAATTACACCGGAGAATCCGTCCTCCATGAATTCGCTAGTGTCATCTAACACTACAAAATCGACCAAGAAGGTATGTGTCCCGACAAAGACATGAACATTCGTTGCGATCCCAAGGAAATTATTTCCGTTATACTCCAACTTTTTCACCATTACTTGGTTGTAACATTATTTTGATATGATGTTTACCGTTGTCTTCGTGTCAATGAAGGGAAGTAAATCGATTAACCATATCTTACATGATATTTGAAGGTTATAAGGGTTCAGATGATGAATCCGAGTTCCCATCTCATAGAACATAGGTCGGTCTGATGGCGAAAAAGTTTCCTCATAATTGTTGTGCCAAGGGACCATGTCGATGTCACTGGAAAAGTCATCGGCATTGATTCCCAAACTTTCCTCCTCTTCTTCAAAGTTAACACATACGTCAAAATCTTTTCCTGAAGCGATATCGTTAGCATTAGAAGGAGTCTTTGGAGTTTCACTTAGAAACCCTTCCAAGGCATTACCAAAATCGCCATTATGGTCTATCGCACAAACCTTCTTAGGGATAGACAAAAGTTCATTAGCATTGAATGTATAATTTCTCCATTAGCTTCAAGTGTCATCTTTCGAGCAAAAACATCAACTTCTGTGTGAGCAGTTGCAAGCATGGGCCTTCCTAGAATGATTAGTATCCTATTATCTTCAGCAATATCCAAGATAACAAAGTCCACCGGGAAAAGAAACTTTCTAATTTTTACTAATACGTTTTCTAAAATCCCCAGAGTGATTGCATGGACCTATCCGCCATTTCGATGTTCATTTTTTTTGGATTTAGACTTCCGATTCCCATGCGTAAAAATATTGAATAAGGTATGATGCTAATACTAGCCCCAAGATCAGCCAAGGCATTGCAGATGTTAATATTCCCAATTAGGCAAGGGAGAGTAAAGCAAACTGGGTATTTTTCTTTTTGTGTCAATTCATTTCTTAAAATTGTCGAACACCGTTCATTTAGTTGAACTGACAACGTCTCATCAAGGACATTCTTCTCATCACTTAATTCCTGCAAAACATGATTTGGATTAGTTCTAAGGGAATTAATTAAAGGGACATTTACCGGAAGAGCTCCTATATCATGAAGTAGGAGTTTCTCCTTGTTGATCCTTCTTTTGACCTTCTCAGAGAAGGTAGTTGGCTCCTCAAAAACTGTCTCAATTGTTACTGAATTGACAATTTCTTCATCCCGCTTGTCAGGATAATCAGTAATGGCTTTTGAGCACAAGTCCACTTTCTTTTCTAAGCCTTTGATACGATCATTATGAATCTTAAGGGAAGATATTGTGCTCTCAACAAATTCTCTCATCATTTTTTCTTCATTCTCATCACGTTTATTGGATTCTTCAATGTGACTAAGAATCATCTTTTCCAAGTTATTTTCTACCTAGGTCCCAAATAAACTTTTCACTTCTTCTACCCTAAAAGTCTCATTCTCATTATCCATTTCCAGTATCCTCTTCTCAAACATTACCCCATAATCATTTTCTTTCTTGGTCAAAGTTTTCATTACCTTGTGCTGGAAATTATCTTTGGGTCCATAACCGGTTTCCACATGCCATTTGTAGCAATGATCAAATATCCGTCGAATAGACTCCAAAGCCTGGTCGGGTGTCATGCCTCGAATAGGTCTATGTGAATCGAGAAGTTGACGGGTCTCGATGTTAATGCCTCTATAGAAAACATAGACAATTTGGTGCTTATTCAGGTCACGAGTAGGGCAACGATAGAGAAGCTCATTGCATCTTTCCCATGCTTGATACATAGTTTCTTCACTCCCTTGAACGAACTTATAGATATTACTGAGAAGCTTAGCAATTTTCGAAGGAGGGCAGAATTGTTGAACAAACTCTCTCCTGAGTCGATCCCAAGTTCCCTTGCATTCGGCAAGGAGTCTATTAAACCACCCTTTATATGTCCCGTGAGAGTCAGAGGGAAATTTGTTTTACCATAACAGAGTACCTGGAAACATTCCGGATGCTAAAAAGAGAAGACAAATAAAGCACTTCTTCCACATGATCTTGCACATCTTCATTCTTGTCTCCTAAAAACTGTAGCTCATGTAATTCCCGGATGAACTGGTATGAAATGGAGAATTCCCCCATTTCAGAGTTTTGCATGAAAGCTCTTTGACAATTTATTTTGGTTTGCTCCAGATACTGTTCCATTGTTAGCCCTTCAACTTCCTCACTTGCTTCGGGCTCAGCATCAGATTGATCAGACTCGTAAAATAAGAAGATATTATGGATAGGAATAGGAGAGTAGTCTTTTCTTGTTCAGAACTGTCTTTCCGGATTGTCAAATGGAGTGGCCAGAAATGGCTTGGAGCTTCTGGTTCTGAATCATGACATTACAAAAGAAAAAGAAAATTAAATAAAAACAGACTTATTAAAAATCCTAATATAGCTTCCCGGCAGTGGCGCCAAAAACTTGATGCAGGATTTTTGACCAGGTTTTTATATTTATAATATCTCGTTTACCTATGGTCCACCTTATGAACTCACGGGCAGTGTACCCGGTCGTATGTAGTGTAGTAATCGGGAAAACCGAGTTCGTCCCAAGAGCTATGTGAGCGGATTCTAACTAAATCTAGATGTCACTCATTTTATCTGGTTTGTAGTTGAAATGATTAATTAACTAATAAACAAGAAATAAAAGCATAAAATAAAGAGAGGTTGTGATCAATGGAGGGAAAGTGTGCTAACCCAATTACTCATCCTATCGTGTAATGTTTATGTTTTATTACTTCCAACTGATTCTAGTAGGGGTTTAAGTCGCTAGGACAACATTTGGTCAATTTGTCCTAACCTATCAACAAAGGCTCCTACCCGAGGTCAAGGTTCTACCCTTGATAGTCGAGTGGTTTTTAGTCTCCTAAGCGAAGTCATTAAGTACCCTACATGAAAGATTCGAAATAATGAGTGCCCGGGCGCTAGCATCTTAGACACTCCTCCCTAACTTCTTAAGTTCATCCGGACGACCGGTGATCATTTGGTCAGTTTGCACAAGCGAGGAAGGGTTGTCATTTGGTCAATTTTTACCCTTCCCAACTCTACCTAACTACTTAGGGCCAGTTGGTCAATTCTCCTAAGCAACTAGATACGACCGCATTTCAAAACTACCGAAGCTAGGGTAACTTCCAACGAACTATGCATGCATACACTAGAAACAATTATACGGAAGCATGAAACATAAACAAAACATTCAAGGAATCATAACTAGGCTAGCACCAAAGGTGCTTAGCCGATCATATTAAAAGAAACAAAGAATTTGATGTTTAACATAATGGAAGACATGAATCGAAATTAAAAGATAAAATGATCGCTAATACTTATCGATATGGAGTGATTCCTCCCATGGAGATGTCTCTGTATGCTCCGAATGATCTGCCTTTAGACCCCTCTTCACGTTCTCTGCCTTTGAGTTGTGATTGAATGATGTGAAATGCATAAATTAGGGCTTGTATTTATAGGCACGATCCTAGTTACGGCGTAACTTGAGTTGAGAGTTACACCGTAACTTCAATAATCCTCCAATTAAAACTCTCGTTAAGCAGGTTACGGCGTAACACTTGGGAAAGGTTACGCCGTATCTTCAATACAGATCTCTTTTGGTTGGGCTACTGAGGAGTTACGGCGTAGTTGATGGAGGCGCAAAATATTTCTTGACCTAGATGATTACGGCGTAACCTTAGTTGGGAGTTACGTCGTAATTGCTGGTAAGTTGGTCTTCTGAGTCAAAACACTAGCTACGGCGTAATGTGAGAGAAAGAGTTACGCCGTAGCTTCTTCATAGTTGGCATACTATCATAAATCTTTAGGAAAATCTCCAAATCCGCGTCTCATAAGCTCCAATGCTCATAATTTACCTAAAAGTGAAGTATAAAGGAATGCAAGCGTAAATCCATATAAATGATATAAAATATGAGCATTATCGGGGGAAATTGACACTTAAAATTCAGGACTATTTGATGTTATCAGTTGATAACTTAGCTTTTGATTTGCTTAGCATGGGACAAATATGTGACACTAAGTGCAAGGGTATATTCTCGGAGCATGTTTAGAAATAAGCATGATGAGAACGGTATAGTGTCTACAAATAAGGCTATGTTAGTAGCACAAGGATACAACCAACAAGATGGTATAAACTATGATGAAACTTATGCTCTGGTAGCTAGATTAGAATCAATGTGTATACTACTTGCTTATGTATGTGCTAATGACTTTAAGTTTTATCAAATGGATGTGAAGAGTGCGTTCTTGAATGGTTTTATCAATGAGGAGGTGTACGTTGCACAACCTCCGGGATTCATTGACTTCGAAAAACCAAACCATGTTTACAAGCTTTGGAAGGCTTTATACGGTTTTAAGCAAGCTCCTAAAGCTTAGTATGATATAATTAAAGCTTTATTGATTAAACATGAATATACCATGTGGATGGTAGAAAACACACTCTTCACCAAGAAAAGAGATTCACACCTCATCATCGTTCAAATATATATCGATAATATTATATTTGGTTCAACTTGTCAAGAGTTATGCGATGACTTCCCAAAAATCATGCACGACGAGTCTGAAATGAGCATGATGGGTGAGTTAAATTTCTTTCTAGGGCTACAAATTAAAAAAATGGAAGATGTGATCTTATTTAACCAATCCAAATACATTAAGGAAATGCTAAAGAAGTTTAGCCTAGAAAATCGTAAACCAATCAAAACTCCTATGTCCTCGGAAAGCAAGCTTACCAAAGATAATGATGGCGAATCCGTTGATAGCACTAAGTATAGGGGTATCATCGGTAGTTTACTTACCTAATGGCTAGTAGACCCGACATTATGTTTAGTTTTTGTCTTTGTGCTCGATTTCAAGAGGACCCTAAAACATCACACCTTGAAGCCGTCAAACACATATTTAGATATATTAAGTGAACAATACATCTATGATTATGGTACCCCAAAGATACGGGTGTTAAATCAATTATCTATGTCGATTCCGATCACGCGAAAGACTACGTGGATAGAAAGACCACTAGTGGCCTTTGTATGTTCCTTGGATGTTGCCTAACATCATGGTTCTCTAAGAAACAAATGGCCGTTGCTATCTCCCCAATCGAAGAATAATAATAAGTGTTAGCACGAAAGGCGTGCAAACAAGCACTATAGATGAAACAAGCTCTCGTCAACTACGACATATGACTTAACGACATCAGCATCATGTGCGGCAACAAATGCGCTATAGACTCAAGACTACCCTGTACAACACTCTAAAACAAAATGCATTGCCATTCGTCATCATTTTCTATGCGACAATGTTTAAAAAGGAAATATCTCTATCGAGAACACAATATCAGCGACATTCTGATGAAACCACTCAATCGTGAACCTTTCGATTTTCTTCATTTAGGTTTTTTTAGGTAAAGGACTTCTACCCGATGAAATATCTTCATTTAGGTTTAGGAAAGATGGAACACATTCCATAAATCTAAATCATCTTAGAATTGATGTATTGTGATTTTTCGTCAGATAAATCATAAACAATTCATCGTTAAAAAGTATTGATGAAACGTCAAAGTCTGAAATTCAATCGCAAGACTCATTACAGCATATGAAAGAGCCTCGTGAAAATTATAAGTTAATAACACGGACCTGTTTTGCTAAAATTTGGTTCTGTCCAAATTTGGCACTTTCACGGATCCACGAATCCACAAAATATGGATCCGCTCGTACTAAATAAAGATTCGCGTGTCTGAATTTTTGCATATATTCCTTTAACCAAAAATAACCCCCATTTACTCAAAAACACACACTCACGACCCACACACAAAAATCAACCCATTGTCAGTTTGAAAGCTTTTGGTCGTCAAATCTTGTGTTTTGCATCATCATTAACAACAATTGTAAGTAATTATTACTCTATATCTTCTTATCTGATTCTAGGGTTTTAATTTATGCACAAAACCTAATTTGAGGGATTTTCTATGTTCATTCAATTTTTGTATAATTAAGCTAGATTATTGTAATGTATAACTATTATGATTTCCTAAACATTAGTTTTGCATAAGCATGTTCACCATTGCATGAAATTGATTTTTAGAAAACCCTCAAATTGATTTTCTTAAACCTTCTCATGACTAGGTTAGTCATGAAATAATTTTCATTGCATTATTAATAAAAACTAAAAATGTTTTCATTCATGCACGATGATCTCTCTAATGTTGTAGAATGCACATAACTAATATGTGTGTTTTCCACATTTAAGTGAGCAATATCAAACCTAGAAGATGATTTTTGGGTTATCTCAAAATCTAGTTAGTTTAATTTAATCTAATTAATTAAAAAAATCGAGTCGAGATAATCACATCTTCACATAGTTTGCATATAGGTACACACTAGGAGTGATATATAACGTTATTCTATTCGTTAGATTAAAATCAAATTGTTATATTTTAGGTGTCAAAATACCAAGTCCATACTAAGATGATTACCAAAGGACCAAAGACTATCTTCCAAAACTCTATAACAATACTCTATTACCTGAACACGTCCAAAAAATCTATGAGAATCTTGAGGCCCGTGCAATTCATGAGGGTCGAGTTGTTCTAGATTCATCTTCACTGACAACATCAGTGTTCCTAGCTTCAGCAACATTAACCTTGATGGGATTAGACAGGTTCTCCGCGAACCGTGAGGCTCATGAAGCCCACAAAGTGGGTATATATACCCCCTCATAATGTGTTAGGAGGGGTGGGAGTTCATTTGATATAGTTTCATTTACACATACTAGTGTGTGAAGTGTTTTTGTCTCCAACTCTCTCCTCTCTTTCTCTCTCAATCTAAGATAACCATTTCGTGTGTGAGATTTGATACCAAATTGAATCCTACAGTTTTATTTTATTTTAATTTTTTTTCTCTTCTTTTAATGACAAATTTTACAACCTATACCATATATCTTACAAACTAACTCATATGTCTCCAACGAGACTTGAACCCATAACCTCTAAGTTGATGGGCCACTCACATACCGCTCGGCCAAGAGGCTTTGGTACTATTTTTAAAAATAGTTTTCAACTCATTGGAAACCATCTCCTAAAATTCATTTCGGGGTATTTTGGATTTTCGCCAAAATAATCTTTCATGAGACGTCTTTCGGCGTCTTCATCGTCTCGTGGTTCGCACGTCCGAGTGTTTGAACTAGTGGCTTTATCGTCATCAAAGGCTAGATACTATACTTCATGATAATCGTATAAATGTAATAAGTTTCTGCTCGATATTCGTCGGAATAACTCATGTTCCAAGTGTATGAAATAGGGAGAAATATGAATGTTTTAGGTTATTTGTATGATATTGTATTAAGTTATGCAATAAGGAAAAAAATGAAGTTTTGTAGGTTGTTTGTATGATAAAGTAGGCATTTATCAAAAAAAAATTTGAGTATTGTTTTTAGAGCACAAGGTGTCGGTTCGCCGTGTGTATTCGCCGTCCGATGTGGCACTTTGCCGTGACATCGCCCGTGCTCGCCGTCCCTCGCTGTCAATCAACTCTTCGTCTGCACGACAAGGAGTTGTGTTGTACTACTTTTTATTTATTTTTATTTTTTATTTTTTAAACATTGGAAGATGAATGTATTTGGAGGAAAAAAAATACAAATTGTTTTGGAAGATGAAGTGTTTTGTATAATAGAAGATGAAGTGTTTTGGAGGAAAAAAATGCAAACATAAAATTAAAACACAAATTACATTGAACATTTAAGTTAAAACACTACATTAATTGAAGATAAACATCAAATACATAATACGTTTAGTATAAACTACCACCAAATTAATTGAAATAACAAATTAAGAATACGAATCATCTAAGTTGTAACCCTCGTCACTCGAAGAGGAATTAAACTCGCCAGCATGGTACTTTGCTTCCATGATGTCAAACTAGTTCTGCCTAAGATATTCAGCTTCCCTGGCTTTTGGTTCCAAACGAGCAGCTTCCTCGCGTGCCTCGTTATGAGCAAGTTCATGAAGGTAAGCCTCACTAAACCCAAATGGATTGTTTTGGAGGTCCACCTGTGGACTGTTAGCAGGTGGAGTGTTAACATTTGGATTGTCAAGAGGTGGAGTGTTTACAAATACATTTTTCGGTTGGAAAACCGAAAAGTCATCTTCTGGTGGAGTTGAATAAACTTCAACTTTTTCTGGTGGAGTTGGAAAGGTAGTTTCCGACAGTTGTTGTAGACTTGAGAATTGTTGAGAGAAATCTTTGCGAGATATTTTTGTGTGTGTGAGTTGTGTGTGGTAAACAAATCTAGTAGAGTTGTATATATAGGCAGATATGATTTTGAATTCGAATTTGAATTTGAATTTAAATAATCCCTCTCCAATTTGAATCTGATTTTGAATTTGAATTTGAATTTGAATCCGAATTTAAATAATCATGTTCAAAATTATACCGTTTAAAAAAAGGTTGATTTGATTTTTTTTAATTCAAAATTCTAAAACTAATATTTTTATTTTACTTGTATTTAAATTTGAAAGTACGTATGTTTTTTTACCGTATATTTTACGTTCCGTATATTTTTTTTGTGTTGTATAATGTTTATTTTTAATTAAATGAATTTAGTTTATTTGGAAATTTGAATAAAAAAAATAAAGTTGTAAGTGGTGGTCCCAAATGAGTAAGTTGAGGTTTGTTGTGAGTGAGAGGGGGTTAGTTGTGGTTAGTTGTGGAGGGTTGTTATAGTGATGTGGAGGTGATGTGACGATGATAAAGAGATGAAGATTAGTCATGACACCTTGTGCTCTTACTATTTTTTTTGGGTAAAGGGTTTCCCCGGTAAATATATTACTCCAAAAAACGTTTAAGTACAAAGGATATGGGTGAAGTCCCATATCTCTGCCTGTTACATAGGCAAAAAACTTACATAACAAGACACTTCCTATCATTAAAACAAAAAAACAAACCACTCATCATTAAGTTACATAAGACACTTACCAAAACAAAATCACTGCCCACCACGACCTTGAAGCTTGATATCATACATGTCATAAAAAGCATCCAATTGCCTTGGTAAATTGTGGACATGATCCGCATAGTCATCATAGTAATCTTCAAGCTCGTTCCCACCGCCTGTCAAAGCGAGAAAATTAGCCATAGGATTATCCGGTGGAAGCACCTCCTCATCATCACTATCCGAAACAACAACTTCCCCTACCTTAGAAAATGGGTTACGCACCTTAGCATACGGAGAAGAAGAGGAACTAGGCTTAGAAGCTGCAACCTGCTCCTTCTCTTTCAAATCACTTACAAGCTGCTCTTGTTAATCCTTACCAGTCTTTTGGGACCCATCCACCTTAGCTTCCTTTGTATTACCCAAATAATCAACCTTTTTTAAAGGATGACCATTATCATCCACAAGAGTAGCTTTTCCATCAATAATTAGCTTTTCAAGCTTCTCAATTTTCTCAACAATAGGAGTAGGACAAGGAATACCATTCTCATCAGTATCATCCATAGCAAGAGCACCAAATGAGTTTGATGTAGCAACTGTCGTCCCACTTGTACTTGCCTCATTATTAATTTTCTCCTTATTAGCATCTGGCTTCATCGACACAGCTACATACACTTGCTTAGGCTTAGAAGGCTTAAATTTAGGCCCTTTACCCACATCAATACCACGAGACAACTGTTTCTGAGGCATTTGAACCCCAACCTTTTTCCCTTTAGCCTTACGATTATGTACCTCATTAAAACCATCATATGTCTTCTCCAAAGTAGTAGAAGCTTCTGCAACCACATTAATGTCACTACGAACCGCCTCCTTAACACATTTAGGACAACTGATATGGTCATGGCCAAACACTTTACACTCCTCACAATGAGGAGGCTTTCCATTCATACTCAACCTTGATGCATGTTGTAATAAAACCACTATCATCTTTTTTGGGGATAGCCATAGTAACTTCATGTTTTAATTCAGAATTCGATGATAATTCCACTAAAGCGCGAGCAAAGCTAATACGTCCCCATAAATCAACACACATTGAGCTTGTAAAAGCATCTAACATAATCGGTTTTCCAACTTGTGTAGCTATCAAGCTCAAGCCATCTTCAGAATATGCAAGTAAAGGCACATTATGTAATTTAATCCACACAAGAACGTTAGTTACCTCACTTTTGGTTAGCGACACATCAGGAGTCCATTTGTTAAGAATGAGAGGCGAGTTACGGATTAACCAAGGGCCCCGCTAAAGCACATTATCCACACCCTCTTTAGAATCGAACTTAAAGAGGAAAACACCCACATCATTTTTCATAAGTTTCTTCAAACCAAACTTACGCCACGTATTTGTGACATAGTTTTGAACAATCGGGAAGGTAATATTCTTTCCAACAAAGAAACCAACGAGAGTATTATCATACCGGTTTAAAACACTCTCCATAGCAGCCTTTGGTAACAAAGTGTCATGATTTTCAATACGATTCTCATTAACCAAAGGTCGAAAGTTAACCTTCCTAGTGACACGTTCCGAACTTAAAACATTAGCAAAGGAAGGAGCACCCATGTGCACACTAGGGGTAGTTACAGAAGCTTTAGGAGCCGTTTGTATACCACTACAACTCGACATAGCATTCTCCGCATTCTTTAATGCAACTTCACGCATTGCTTCCTCAAAATTCTTACAAGCATCCAATACCGCTTGATCAATACCATCTAGCCGCTGCCAAATGTTAAAATAAAATAAAATAAAAAAATTCATCAACCGGTTGGCGCTATGGCATTATGAGCGGTGCAATATGACCGCGCCATAAGTGACAGATATTGCCTATAGTGTACCATTTGATCACTGCATCGTGCACTCATACTATACATTATCTTATAGTTTATGTAATGTGATTTGCAGAAACCAAAGAATCAAACGATAAAGGTGAAACTTTGATGATCCGTGGGTGGACACGCACCGCTATCAGTTGATAAAGAAATAACCAAAAAGTACTATTTAGACGCAAAGTTCTAAACTACTTTTAACTTATAAAAAAATACTACAAGGATAATATTACTATATAAATTTCAGTGAATGTCATTTAAATAGGTGATATTGGAGAGAATATGGTGTTTAAATTAACTAGGTTCATAAAAAAAAACTTATACATGAGAGAACGTGTTCACAATATGTATATGTATTGGCATTTCCCAATGAAGCTCTATGTCGTCCTTGACTCCTTTCTATATTACTTTTTCATAACCTTATACTGATCGATGATATATGATAAGTTCAGAAAAATATATGGTCAGTAATGTGTAATAGTCACTATAAACTGTAAAAGATTTAAGAGCTACTTCCATTATATGCTCTCGATCCATGAGCTGTCAAAGAAATTCAATTATTCAAATGTCAAAAAACGTCTAAATCAGTGTAACGTCCATTTAGGCATGACGGAGTGGAGAGCGGGTAGTGGTGCGGGTACCAAGTACCCGAGCGTGTACACCGCCCCGCCTAACTCGGGTACATGGTTCGGCTAGGGAAATCGAGCTCCGAGCTCGAGCGAGTACCCGTGATTGTGTTTGTATTTTTTTTTTCTTTTGTCTTTTTTTTTGGTTTGGTTTTGCAGGTGGGAGGAAGAAGGTTGGTTTTGCAGGTACAGGAAAATGGTTTTGCAGGAAGAAGGTTGGTATGTTTTTAATATATATATATAAAAAAAAAAAAAAAAAAAAAAAAAAAAAAAAAAATCGGGTATTAGGGTACCACTCCCTCCACTTAGGGTAGTGTTAGGGTAAAATTGAGTAGTTTGAGTTGGAGGGTTTTTATTAGATAGAGGTGAGGTGGCACCCAGGGTATTAGGGTACCACTCCCTCCTCCCTTTCTTATCATCACCACGTTTATTAGTAAATTTATAAATATTATGTTGAAGTTTGACACCATTGTTATATAAGGCTGGACGCATCCCAAGGGCATCAAATCGGTTGCTAGACGAAATTTGGGAGGTTCAACCGATGTGGAGATCGGTTGCCTCGAATGTGACTTTCGGTTGGGACATCGGTCGTTGGACCAAAAAAGGGAACATCGGTTCCTTTGCCGCTCGATGGTAACTCTTTCTTTTCTCCCATTTTCCAACGTTTACAAATCCAATTTTTAAAAATCCGACCGTTTGGTGCCCAAACTAAAAAAAAAAAAAAAAAAAAATCAAACCCATTTTACCACTCTATAAATACCCACTTCACCTCAAACACAATTCACAACTTACCATTTTCATCTACATTCAATTCAATCTAATTCTTATCCAACTTCAAAATGTCAAAGAAAAATACCCCACAATAAAAAACCCGACGATCACGACTACCCCAAAATGCCCCGGATCTAAATTTCTCGCCGAAAAACAACTTCGAGTTAACCGGCATATCACCACAACAAAACCGTTCTCCTATTCGCTTTCGTCCGCAAAGTTTTGATTATCAATCACAACTACCCCAACCAAATCAAAACCAAAACGCGTTTTATCTTAACCGTCCTTTTGTCCCACCGCAACGTTCTTACCAAGATTACCGGCAAGAACCTAGTGGATCTGGTTACCATCCAAACATGGACTTCATTTATCCTTCTCAACCGTATCAACCTTATTCCCCGATTCGAAGCACTAATCTAGACATGAATTTGGAAGATTGGATGCCGGAGTATCCGACACAAAACTACCCAAGTCAAGATGCTTCGATGGGACAAGGTTCGGGTCACGGTTCGCACCACGGTTCGTTCCATGGTTCCATTCCCGTTGATGATTCTGATGATGAGAAAACCGCTTCCGCTGAAGAGATGTCCCCCATCAAACCAAAGCAGCCATCTAGACGTGCTTGAAAGGCCAAGGACAAAGGCAAGAAGCCGGAAACAAGCAAGGGGAAAAACAAGAAGGCTGCAGAGGCATGGACAAAGGAGGAAGATGTGGTGCTTTGTAAAGCTTGGGTCTATGTGTCGGAAAACGCGGCGAGAGAAAACGCCCATAACCGCTTCAAGTTTTGGGATGCAGTGATCGAGTACTTTAACAAAGAAACTGGCAAAGACCGAACCTATGACTCCATCACTACCAAATGGAAGAGCAGGATTCGTAACAGGGTTGGAAATTATTGTGCTATCATGGAGAATATCAAGAACACCCATGGAAGCGGTGAGAATGATATCGACGACACCTCAAAAGCTCTTAAAGAATACCGTATGACGTACGGTCATGATTTCACTTTGGAGGAGTGCTACGAGGTTTTAAAGGGTCATGCTGCTTGGAAGGAGGTTGAGTTGCCGGTTATATCAACAAATAGTCGGAAGAAAACAAAGGGTTCTACCACTACCTCTGGTTCAACCCAAGCTCGTGATCCTTTCGATGTCTATGACATTGATGATTCTGCTGAGGAAGCGACTAGAGAATCACGACCGGCTGGTCGTGACAAAGGAAGGAAGAAAGCATCATCCTCCTCTCGTGATGATGATGTTCCATCAGACTCATTTATGCAATCGTTGGCCAAAAATTTCTTAAGGACCAAGAAGCCGTCAAAAGAGGATAAAGGTAAGAATAAGCAGGGTTTAGAAGATACTTGGTTACGGTTGAGGGAAAAAGAGCTCCAGATAAAACATGAAAAACTTGAGCTCATGAGGACATCAAAACGGGAGTCCGACATCATCTTCTACAAGACCACAATCGACCCAAATTTGACCGGCCGCCAACTAGAAGAGTTGGAGAAAGTTAAGGCAGCAATCAAAGCACGTTACAATTTAGATTATTAGTTTAAGTATTCTAGTGTTTATTTGAATTTCGTATTGTAATTTTTTTTTTTAAATTCGTAGTGTAATGTTATTTATTTATTTTTTAATTTCGTAATGTAATGGTTTTTTTTAAATTTGAATGAAATTTAAATTTAATGCTAAAAATGTTTGAATTAAAAAAAAATAATAAAAAAAAATAAAAATAAAAAAAAAAATCATTGGGTCGTCGACTGGGGCATCCGGGTTGTCCCAGGTCGCTGGAGAGAGAAAGCTGACGTGGCGCAGGTCATCCCAGGTTGCGACTGGGACCATCCTAAGTAAAATTTTATTGAACATAGTGTAGTACTTTAGTAGCCTTTTCTAGTTCATTCAAGTCTATTTCGAACAACGAATGCATAATTGAATGTACGGATTTCTTTTTAAGTAAAAAGAATCACTAGTGCGCATATAACTTTTCGTGATAACATGCTGTTTACATATAAAATATGAAATCTAAACATTATGTTGTTATATTGTAAGTACTTATTTTAATCATCATAGCAAGATTATTCTATAGAGTTTGATTAAATATTAAGTGACTAACCAGCTAAACAAACGATTTAAAACAGTTTATAAAAACAAAGTCAACCAAAAATGGATGTTAAAAGCACAAGTGCATAACAATATTGTGGAATATATTGTCTTTTGTGATACTTGGGGGGACTCTTTCATGCCCCAATTGCCAAATGAATCTCCCTTTTTGTAACCATGGGTCTACAAATATTTCCCATATACATATATACCCAACCCCTCAGCACCATACCACAACCACTAAACCAAAAAGCATGCATGCCACAACCATAAACCAGATCCGACTAGAATTCTAAGACCAAACACATATAAAACCACTCAAAATGGTAGTGACATTTACAAATATCAATACTAGCGTAAACCGTATCCAGTGGTTAGCTTGACTGTTTTAATAGACGTGCACACAATTCGGCTATCTTCGAGTATGAGGTTGTGCAGCACAATAATTGAATTCGAAATACGTACTATCGATCATAGCTCGATTTAGTCATTTTCTAGTTCTTTCTCTTCTTTATTGTTTCGTGTAAATTCTAATACATATGCAATTATGCACGCATGGTCTCATTTTTGGTGTCAATCTAGTTTTAGAAACAAGTCACTGATAGACTTTTTTCCAATTTGAGTCAAACTCGTTAATGACTAATAAACAAATTCGGGCTTGACCAAAAGTCATGTGTCTCAATGGTATCTCATGTTGTGTGAGAAAATCATTAATTAATTAATTGTCGGTTCATTAATCAAATGGTTGTTAGTTCAAGTCTTACTTAAGACATATGAAATATGTTTGTAATGCAAATATTATAAGATAGTTAAAATTGTTATTTTTTATAAATAAAAGTAAAAGTAAAAAATAAAAAAAGTTGGGGCATGGCGAAAAATCTCGACCTCTTGTATATTTCTCATTTTTTTTTGAACGGCAAAGAGAGATAAAAATATATAAAGAACAATGCTACTAGCAAGGCGCTAGAAGCAAAAATAAGAGTACATACTAGACAATTACATGAACTAGACTCTACCCGAGGCTTTAACTGCGAGGCCTACAAAAGGGATGAAAAAACTCTAGCCAATTACAGGAAACCCGAGACTAGAGAAAAACCCCCACTCACGGAGGCCGAGCCACCGATTTTCACTCCGGAGTATTTTTGATGAAGACCCAAACAAGCCCGAAGAAAAAAAGAAAAAAGACACAAAGAAGCTAACGTTCCGAACAGAAAACAAAAGCTTGTAACACCAATAAACAACCATTACGAACCCGCAAGCAACAAATGATTTTTCAGCCATTCAACCCAATTACTCGACATACGGCCCCTGTGAGAAAGCCAAGAGAAAGAAGAGGCTTGGATATTATCAAAGAGAACACCTTTCTTCATCGGTTGAGCACAGAAGATGATGTTGTTACGATATCTCCATATCCACCAGAAAAAAGCTGCACAAATAACATATAAACGTCGGGACTTCACCTTAGGAGCATGTCACGTGCAGATCCAACTTTTCCAAGCTACATAAGACGCAAATGGAGGAAAAGAAAGATCACACCATTAACGAATAAGAGACCAAATCTCCTCAACCATTACGCATTCAAAGAATATGTGATCAGCAGATTCTACATTACCTGTCAGGTCACTAGTTTTACAACACAAGTATCTATGAAAGAAATAGAGAAGAGATAGAGTCGGTTGAACAATAAACAAACACACACACACGATATGAGTAGCACGGTTATGCGTAGGGCATGAGTGAAAGGAATAAATTGAACAACCAACCTTCAAATGAAGGTTAATACAAGGTATTTATAGGAGGGAAGCTAGGGCAACAATCCTAGTTCCCATCCTTTCCTTAATGGACATGGGCCTAAGCTCATGGGCCTTCTACATAAGCTTAAGGCTTATAACAAACATAAAGGCCTAATTAAGCTAATTATTACAAATGAATCACTAACACTTGATTAAGGTTTAGGAGTGATTCCAACAATCTCCCCCTAAGTGTTAGTGATGAAAAACTATAAACGGTGAAGGCGTTGATGTAATAGTAGCTATGACGTCTTCTGACATTCTTCTTTCTTGTTGAGAAGAAATGCCTTGATTCGAACAATCTCCCCAGTGTAGAGAAATTGTCTTCTTTGAACGGTTCTGCTTTGACGTCATCATTAACTTTGTTCTTTGTTCTTTGTTATGAAAGTGATAGTATGTTGTTGTCTGCATCAAGTCTGCCTCAGGTCTGCTTCGCTGCTCCAGTGTCTCCACGTCATTCTTCAACATGCTCACACGCTCTTTGACGTTGGAATTCAATACTGATGAAGTTCTTTAAGTCTTTAAACTGTGTAGATTCTTTGACTTGACGAAGAATCATTCTGACTGTTGTGTTGCTTTTAGATAGAACTTCCATTAGTGATGATGTTGGCATGAGCATGTGAAGAATTTGCACGATCATTCCGCTCCAGAGATTCCATAAGAAGAAAACATTAAAACGGTTAGTAATAAGCGGATTCCGGCACAAAGGCCGTTCCTGAACTCTAATTCTCACAAAGGCCGTTCCTGAACTGGAGTCCCACAAGTGAGATAACGCGATATACCGAAGTATATCTACAGTTCAGATGAGTCGCTGAGGTACACCGAAGCATCACCTCACGACTGTAGACCGTTTGAGACACACTCCGCATAATCCACGGGGAGTTACCGAAGTGACCTGCTGTCAGGGCTGTTTGATGTTGACCCTGGCAGGAGTTTCCATTCAATCACTGAGGATCACAATTGTGAACCTCTCATAAATGTTCTCGACAGATTGCTAAGATCTGTGAAGGACTCGATATGAACCACTGTATTCTTATTGGGTGAATAACAAGCGATTAAATGTCAAGTGTACCTAAGAGATCTTTTGATGAATCTCGTGGCTCTAGACTCAATAGTGCGTTTTGGTTTTCCTGAGCGGAGACTAGGGAGAGGGTCTCCTTCTTCAATATCAGCAATCTCTAAGAGAAAGCCGATAGATTATGTAGGGTTCTCAGTGAGAATGAAACAAGCTTCTGTTGAGAGAAACTTGAGTGGCTAAGAAGGTTTAGTGCATGCGTCACTGGGTCCATGACGACTTTTAATCTTCAATACCGGTGTCATCAAGTGACAACCAGTAGCATATGAATTGAACCCGGTGTCTGCCCTAAGTTGAATAATCTGGAGGGCTATTTATTTTCACCCTTTACTTTGCATTTCTTTTTGATTCTTCAACTCCTTCTTTCTCCGATTCTCATTTTCTCCTTTTTACAATCACACCTAAGGACTTCTAACTTCTAACTATTGGTAGTGTCCTTGGGTATATCCATCCGGCTCTGGCGGATCATAGGACGGTTATTCCTAACCTTAGTCACCTTATAACTCCATGACTAACCTATGTTGCCATAAAACCAATTAGATGAAAAATCTCTCACAGTGTTTGTGAATTAAAACATTTTTGAACCACTGATGAGAAAAGATTTTGCATAAATACTCCCCCTCCACACGTGCTTAAGAGTAATTACGGAAATTTGCACGGTGAGGAAAGAGCGCGCACTTTTTGAATTGATCAACTCAAGATAGACAATCCCCCTCAAGACACGGTTACGTTGCATAGTTAAAGAGATACATTGTCAGCTTTTAGGTGACAACTAGCTCTAATAACTACCTTGAAGGTGTAGACAAACCTCGAAAGGTTGTCAAACCCGTCAAAGTTCATGTCTACCAAGAGTTTCTCGAATGGTACATTCTACTCGGACAAGTCCTTCGCGAGACACGTTTACATCACTAGCGAACTAGCTTGAAATTATTACCCGTCCAGGACAAGTCTTTTCGAGTTACTAACAGTTAAGTACCATCAATTCATTGGTAAAGTCTGTATAGCACGAGCAAAACACAACATATTTCTTATCACATAATTTTCTCCCCCTCAAAAATGGCATATAGAATGTTATTTTTGAAAAGTTGAGAATAAATATGACCATTTCGAGTGTTGCGGGAAGAGTGACAAAGAACATTTAGGTGAACAAAGTTTTAATTCAAATACTCCCCCTCAACAAGTGATATAAACGGTTGAGGTTTTGTAAAATCATAAGGGGAAGTACTTGTTCTTTTGAGTAAAACCTTGAATAATGAAAGGTTTGATAGGTTTTACTCAAAAGTAAGAAGCTTTCGCTCCTTTTATAAGGATTGTGGCACTGAAACGTACCACAGGGTCCTTTCTTGACAAGTACGGGTTGTACACTGTTATGTGTGCACAAGCCATTAACATTATAAATCACACATCCAAAATTATAGAAGAAACAAATCAAGGGTTGCCAGTTGATTCAGATAGTCCAGCAATCTTTCCAGGAGTGCGATCAGGGCGTTGATAGCCGGTGATGTTAATCCTGGGTCGACCACCAACAAAGCTTTCCAATGTTCTGAACTGATCCCTTCGATACAACCGTTCATCAATCTTCGTGATGATCCTCTTCACATCCCTTCGCTCCTGAGAGTTCCATCGCTTAGGAGACCCAATCTTTTGACGTATATCCTTCAACCGATAAGCTAATCCATCCCTAACCATCTTCAAAGTGTGATCCCCAAACTTGTGAAGGTCTCTACACGCCATCAAGCAATTTCTTTGAAGTTCACTACGGTAAACGACGCCGAAAGGTTTGCTGATGAGCGTATATTGTGAAAGCTGGTTGATGTCGGGAAGATCAAGCTGTGGTGGAGTGAAGTTGACACGTTTCTGATATGATTCAACTGCAAGCTGGAGATCTTCAACACGTTCTTTGATGACTATGCATCTGATGAAGATGAGCAATGACTTGATGAATTCACGTTGTACTTCAGTTGGAAACTGTCTCATGCGACCCTGTACTTTGGCAAGGTACATGTCTTCAATTTCGTTGATAGACAAATTCTCAAAGTCAGCTTTAGAGAATGCATAATCCCTTTCGTCTTGCCTTTTGACTACAATATTCTTGAGATAAGTGTAGTCCCATTTGGACGAAAGACCAACATGTTGGATGGCAACGATACTCTTAGTACTGAACACTTCATGTTGAGACTACTGAACCAAGCAGCTTCTGTAGTAGATTCTTCGGCGTTCCGGCCAATGGTGAATCCCATACATTGCATCACGGTCATACTCTACCACTTTGTCGGAGAACATGTGGTTAGCTCTTTCCTCGATGGCTATGCAGTTAGAGTATATGGCTGCTGGGAATGGAAGTGTCAGAGATGTAGCGTATTTCCTTGAATCATCGCCACCGTGTTGAAGAAATTCCAAGTCTTTGTTGAAGAAATGTCTGAATGGAATCCTAGGCTGATCTGGTTAGCCAATTGTAGGTAGAGGTTTAGACCAGTCGGTGTAATATGGAGGATTGTCCCGTTTGGTGAAGTCGATGTTTGCTTCTGGGTTGAGCCAATCCATGTTGTTAGACATGGCTCGAGCAATGTTGTCAAGGTGGTATTCAACCTCGATGGCGCTTTCTGAGCTGTCTTTAAGAAATTGAAATACTTCATTCTTGATTCGTCGGATTTCGTCATCTTCTTCACACGGAATTTTTCTTGCAATATCTTTGCATGCTCCAATGTACTACCGTCTACCAATTCTTGCCTTCAGCAGGGTAGGGAGTGTTGTTAACAAGTGTAGAAAACCATTCAAATTCTTCAGTGTCATCTTCATCTAGCCATGATACGACGTCAGCTTCGGACGCCTTCTTCTTCATTTTCTTAGGCCTAGATGAGGATTCCGGTTTCTTTACTTGTTTGGGAGAGGCGGGTTGTTGTAGGGGCTCACAGACTTCCTCATCGTCACCACCCGTATACTCAAAATGATCACCGATTTTCTGAGTCTGCGGCGGTAATTCAGAAGAATCCTGAGGTTTATCTGTAGAAGAACGAGGAGACCTTTGTTGTGTTGGAGTCCGTTGGGGTGGAGGTTGCATAGAAGATGATTCACCAGACTTCTTTTGACGTTTAGCCTCGTCATTCTTATCCTGATCCTTATCTTCATCGTCTCTAGGACGTTTTGGCCTTTCAGCTTCTTCTCGGCATGCAGTTTTGAGTTGGTATGCCAGCAATGCTTCCAACAATTTGCTTTCGTGAGAAGCAAGTGTTGCAGATCTTTTAGACATTTGAGCTACCAGCCGGTCAACCAATTCAGCATCTGAGAAGATTTTGGGATCAACATGGTTGATGCAAACATACATTGGTGTTGATCTCATAGTTTGCTTGGCCAAGTGCAGTAGGTTCGGATAAAGTTGTTTGGTAAACATCTCCTGTGTAATTCCAGGAACGTTGTCAAGAAGGTACTTGTTAGTGTAACCTTCGATCATTTCGTTCAGTTCCTCTTGACGATGATTCTCATGAATTCCTGGATAAACTTCCTTTCAACTTGCATCTTGTCATTCTCGTCATGTAGATATTGTACTTGTTCATTGAGAAAGTTCAGCTTCCTGTAAAGCATGTCCTTCTTTCTGACTTGTTTGACAGCATTCACTATTCTTTTATGAGTATGAGAAATCCAAGATCGAGTTGGCTTCTTTACTGATTTGGATGCGGATTTGGTTGATCTTTTAGATGATGGTGGTGGTGAAGAATGAGATGATGAGTCTGACGAGGAGGAGACATGAGGAGACTCGGGGTCCTTAGGAGGTGCAAAAGTATCTTCCTTAGAACGAGCAGGACTGTCTAGAAGAAGGTTATCGTAATCGGTTTCTTCTTCATTATCAGACATAGCCTTTTCTTTATCCGGAATCTGGGCCTCTTCATCTACCTTGGCCTGAGTTGCAGCCTCTTCATCAGCAATTACTTTCTCAGTCTGTTCCTTTTCTGGTTCCTAAATGTTGTAATCAATAGATTCCTCCACGAGCTGTTGTTGTTACACAAGAGTGGTGGCACCAGTTCCCTTATCGGGTTGATTAACTGCATCAGGAATTGGTGTAGAGTGAACACCACCACTCGACCCTCCGGGGCCACCCATTTGATCCTATGCAAATTCCTTAGCAACGTGTTAGAGTCTAATGAATTTAAACCTCTTCCTGTATGATGTATCCAGTTGCTCTTCTTCTGAGCTAGAGCTTTCATCATAGGGCACAAGTACAGGAGTCTTCCCTTTTCCTTGGACAGCTGGAGGACTGGGAGGTTTGGCTACTGAAGGATTAATGTCGGTTGCAGTTACAGAGTAATGAACCTCTTCGTCTGTTTCTGTATCTTCAGAGCTCTCGTCCACAAGCTTTCTTTGCGGTTCAGTCTTTGGAATTGGGATAGGAACAGCTTCCTTAGAAGGAACAATCCTTTTGGATGGAGGATTCCTCTTTGGGGACTTTCTTTAACTCTGAGTGCTTGCAGTACTTCCTGCACTTCCTCTTCTGGTTCTCCGTGTAGGTGTGCCAGAAGATTTCTCATCAAGATGACCAACTTTGCCTTCTCTTACTGCTACCAGATACCTTTTGTATGTCTCGAGCTTTTTGATTTCGTCAGACAGAAGGTGATCAGGTAACACAGCACCCTGTTTCTTTGTTGACGATTCCTTGATTCTGACAGTTAAAATAGGCTCAGTCAACATGTCGTGATTGTCAGGGTCATTGAGCCTCTTAGGGATATCAGGATGAAGACCAAGTGCTCTCTGGATCAACAGTTTAGTTTATCTGACATATGGAATCTTTGAGCCAAGTTTTTTGTGAAATGACAACATATCATCCCATATCAGAGCTTCAAGTAAGATGTGCTTCATGTTGACCAATGACCAGAAGATCTGCAGTTCCATGAGCTTGGGATGCTCATAGCTACTGTCACGACCAGAGAAAAATTTGGTAATGATGATGTAGAGAGTTCTCCACGGTTAAGGAATATTCTTAAGCTCCACGAGAGAATGCTTAGTAATAATTCCTGTAGCTTCATCATAGCCAATATCAATCAAGAATTGCAGCACTGTTTCTTCAGTAGGAGTGGCATAGAAGTCATTTGATTGAATGTCAGGGATGAGAAGAACAGCCCGTAAGTCTGCTTGAGTGATGGCTACTTGTTTGTGATTGAGCGTCACAGTCACTCCACTTTGACCTTTGATCTTTTGCATTGAATTCCAGAACTGTTGAATGTAGATCTCCGGTACAGTAGCAGAATGTGAGAGCATGTTCTGGTAAGGATGATTCTTGAGAATATCCATAGCAATCAAACAGGAAGATTCAGAGCATGTGAGGGTTTCAAAGTCAACCCGAAGGTTATTCTTTACAATCTTCCTTGGATAGCCATTAGGGAAAATATCAGCAATGGTGAGAACATCTGGTGCATCCACATTCATTTGAGCAGCCATGTCGTGATCTGAAATAACATTAGCCAAAAGAACCAGCATATCGAAAGACATAATGTTAGTCAACAGACGGTTTTATTGTCTAATTAATGAATGTACATTGTCAATGATTGTTACGAGCCCAAAGTCACTTGTATGTCCAATAGTCCAATGAAGTCGTGATAAGTTTCGTGAGTTAGTTAACTTTAAGTTTTAAAGTTTATGTTATCACTTATTTTACACAACACATCAACCATTTAAGCTTATTAGTGACATTATTGGTTTCGTGACGTTATGATTTATTCATTTACAAGTTTGCACGCGTAACAATTCATAATGAAGGTTTGATCAAGGCTTATGCGTAGGATTGGTAGCTTATGCGTAAACAGGAAAGTATACGCGTAGACGAAAGCTTATGCGTAGGATCCTGTCTTACGCGTAAGAAATATTACGCATAGGAACAGGGGACCTTATGCGTAGAGCTTACGCGTAGGCGTATAAAAACCTTACGCGTAAGGCTTACTCGTAAGAGTAGACCTTATGCGTAGAGGTCACTGTTTACGGATATCCTTCACAGGATACGCGTAGTCCCTATGTAGAACCTTACGCGTAACAGTTACGCGTAAGATTACTCTTACGCATAACTTTCTACGCGTAAGGTGGTCCTTATGTGTAGAGTAACAAAGACCTTGATTCTGAGTTTTATGCGTAGCAAGCCTGAAATAAAATCATCATATCATCAATCTTAACACATATATTCATTCTAAGACAGATTATGGCATGAAACTCATTTTACAGTTTAAGCATAGAAAGTCATACGCGTAAGTCAAAACCCTAAAGTCTATGAATTACGCATATGATTTTTAACCATAGAAATTGCACCAAACGTTTTCTAGTAAGTCTTAGATGCTGTGAGAGTGTAGTAACCAAGTTTTAACATCCAAAACGCAGTGAATCAAGAATACCCAAACCTAAGAACATTAAACCCTAAATTCCAATTTTTATTCAATTAGTGTTTCTGGGTAGTTATAGGGCCTGGATATCATCAATTCAACATGATATTCACATCACACAACAATCTTTTTGACCAAATACAATCACATTTGAAAAACCCCAAAATCACGCATAAACCCTAATTTTCAAAGTCACTCAATTCGTGTATCTGGGTATGTTTAAGTGATAAAAATGTGTTCATTGATGTAAGAAAAGCATTTTGACACAATCATTTAGACCACAAACACACAATCTTGATCATGAGTTCATACGCTTATGCGTAGAACACAAAAACAAGATTATACAACGTTTTGACCGTTGGGTTCATGTAAAAATCAAAACCAATGTTTAAAAACACATTAAGATTATGAAACAACTTACAAAATGATGATCCAAAACACAGATTTGAAGAACGATTCTTAGGCGTAGGATGTTTTAGGTGTAAGTAATAAATGTGAAGGATAAATTAGGTGGAAGGTGTTTTTATTAAAAGTAACTTTAACATTTTGACAGTTTTGGTCCCTCCACCTTTTCCTTTTTCATACAAAGCCATTTAACTTCCATTTTGGTTACCAAACGAAGATTTTTAAGAAAGAAACTTGACGACACTCCCTTTCGACTTAAGAAAAATAATGAAAGGTTATAAATTTTAGTCCGAGGATTGTCAATGAACCAGAAAATTAACCACTGTTGTAAAAGAATCAACCAGGATAGTGAACATGCAAGTACACAGATATTTTTGAAACAGTTAAGAATTTATTTTCTCCCCCTCAACACATGATCGGAAAAATACTGAATTTTTAAAGATTTGAGTGTTGACGAAAGAGATGTACTTGCCATGTAGAAAGAAACATTAGATAGAAGAATATTTTTGTTGTTTTATCAGGTTTTATCAGGTTTTATATTTTTGTATTTTGTTTTTGAAAAATTATTTACAAAAGAGATTTTGGTGTTTGACAGGTTTTTAAGACAGTTTTAGGAGGTCATCCAGTTCCTCTTGAGTCAAACACCGCATACCAATCCGGTGGACCAACTCATTAAACCTAGCGGGAGGCAAGGCTTTGGTGAGAAGATCTGCCAATTGGTATTCTGTACCCACGAAGTATAATTCAACAGTACCCTGTTCCACGTGGTCCTTGATGAAATGATATCGAAGATCGATGTGCTTTGATTTCGAGTGTTGAACTGAGTTGCACGAGATCGCAATGGCACTCCGATTGTCGCAGTACATCGGGATTCTGTCAAATACGTAACCATATTCTTTGAGTTGTGTTCTCATCCAGATGACTTAAGCACAACACGCGGACATAGCTACATATTCGGCTTCAGTTGATGACAGCGATGTACAATCCTGCTTCTTCGATTGCCAGGACACCAGTTTATCACCAAGAAATTGTAGTGCTCCTGAAGTACTTTTCCGTGAATCTAAACATCCTGCGTGATCAGCATCTGAAAAAGCGATTAGTTCAAAACCAGAATCCTTCGGATACCAGATCCCCAAGTTAATGGTTCCCTTGATGTATCGGAGGATTCTTTTAGCCTCATAGAGGTGGGTTTCAGTTGGTCTTGACTGATAACGGGAGCATAGATAAACGGCAAAGACAATATCAGGTCTGCTAGCTGTTAGGTACATTAGAGACCCAATAATACTGCGGTATTTAGTAGGATCCACTAATTTCCCATTTAAATCAGCGTCTACCTTCTTGGTATGAGCCATTGGTGTGGCATAAGTGTCACAGGTTTTCATTCCAAATTTGTTTAATAATTCAAGGGCATATTTGGACTGACTCAAGAAAATACCACGGGGTGATTGATGAACTTGCAGTCCTAGAAAGAACGTAAGTTCACCCATCATGGACATTTCAAAATTGTTCTTCATTAGTTTTACAAAAGCGATTGAGTACTTTTTATGTGTAGACCCAAAAATGATGTCATCCACATAAATTTGAACAATTAAGATATGTGCCCCGTGATACTGTATAAAGAGTGTAGGGTCAACCGAACCTTTGGTGAAATTGTTGGCAATGAGGAAAGATGATAGTTTGTCATACCATGCCCGAGGAGCTTGTTTGAGACCATACAGAGCTTTGTTCAGTTTGTAGACATGGTTCGGGAACTCAGGATCAACGAATCCTTCTGGTTGGCTGACATAAACCATTTCCTTCAAGTTACCGTTGAGAAACGCAGTCTTGACATCCATCTGATAGACCGTCATATTCATATGAGCCACGAACGCGAGAAATATCCGAACAGCCTCAAGACGAGCAACCGGAGCAAAGAATTCTTCAAAATCTATCCCCTCTTCCTGACGATAACCCTTAGCCACCAGACGTGACTTGTTTCGGATAATATTCCCTTCAGCATCCAATTTGTTCTTCCAAATCCATTTGAGACCAATGACGTAGACTCCTGTTGGTCTTTCAACCAGTTCCCATACTTCAAGACGTTTGAATTAGTTGAGTTCTTCTTGCATGGATTCAATCCAGTTGTCCTTTGTCATTGCGTCTTTAATGTTTTTAGGCTCAGATTGGCTGACAGTGAGTGCATAAATGCAATGTTCACCGTCTGAGTGAAGACGTTGTCTCGTAACGACTGGTTGATTAGGGTTGCCAATAATATTTTCCAGAGGATGGTCTTTTGTCCATCTATGTGTGGAGGGTTGATGTTGGTATACATTTTGCTGATTTTGAGGGTTCAAATGACTCGTTGATGGTTCCGCGACATCTGGTGCAGCAGTTTCATTAGCAAACGGGTTAAAGAACGCATTAGGATCAAAATCCGCAGGTGGGGATACTTCATTCAGAATATCATCAGCCGGTTCATCATTGTTGGAAGCAGTTTGTTCAACTGTTGTGGTGGAGTCAACTGGTGGTGCCTCTTCAACAGTAGTTGTTGTAGCAGGTGTATCAGGTATAAGAGTAGTATCAGGTTGAGCGGCGGAAGCATCGGATACACCTGGAGGACGTTCATCAATATCGTCACTAAACAGTGGAGCAAATAGCCTTTCCATTTGTTGACGAGTAAGCTGGGGGCTTTCTTCAGCTGATGATGGGGGTTGAGGGAAGTTTAAACGGTTGTGACCGGGTTCTAAGCTGTTATACTCATAAGCCATTTCCGTGAGTTCGTCAAAATGAGCATGAATCGTTTCCATCACTTCCTTTGTCCTACGATTCCAGATCCGGTAACCTTTAGAATTATCACAATATCCGATAAATACTCCAATGTCAGCTTTAGCTTTGAGCTTTCCAAAGTCATCACGATCATTGTTCGGATAGCAGAGTGATCCAAAGACATGAAGGTGTTTGAGATTCGGTTTTCTGTTGTGGACAAGCTCAAATGGTGTTTTGTGGTGCCGTTTATTAATCATAGATCGGTTTTGAGTATAGCATGCAGTGGATACGGCTTCAGCCTACAAGTAATCTGGGAGTTTAGCATTAATTAACATTGTTCTTGCAGCTTCCACTAACGTTCGGTTTCGTCTTTCAACAACTCTGTTTTGTTCAGGTGTCCGTGCAATAGATGTTTGATGTTCGATTCCCACTTTCTCATAAAAATCACGAAGATTTTTGTTCACAAATTCAGTTCCTTTGTCTGTTCTGATTTGTCTGACGGTGTTTCGGAGCTGAACTTGAATTTTCATGAGAAAGGTGATGACCATCTGTGGAGCTTGATCTTTACTTCGAAGGAAATAAACCCAAGTCCATCGTAAGTAATCATCGACGATTACCAAGATGTAGCGTTTGCCGTTATCGTTTGCACACGCATCGGGCCACACAAATCCATGTGAAGTAGATGAAGCACATGCTGAGAGCTGTGTTCCACCTTTGAAGGAAAATGAGCACGAGCGCTTTTCCCTTGTTCACAAGCTGAGCATAGGTGATCTTTTGAATATCTGAATTGTGGGAGACCTTCAACTAGTTTGTGTCGAGCAAGGTTGGTGATGGTTTGAAAGTTAAGATGTGAGAGACGACGGTGCCATAGCCAGGATTTTGTTGATGAAGCCTTTGAAAGTAAGCAGATGGGAGAAGAAGCAACCATATCTTTCATCGAGATAGTATAAAGACTAGAATTCCGCGAGCCAGACATAAGGTCGTTTCCTTGTAGATCACGAATGAAACAAGATTTCTCCCTGAAAGCAACTTCTAGATCTCCATCACAAAATTGACCCACTGAAAACAGATTGTGACCGAGGCCTTCCACATAATAAACTCTGCTTATTTCGATGTTCCCATTGATATAGTCTCCGTAGCCCATGATAGCTGCGAAGTGATCATTCCCGAACCTGACAGTGCCAATGAACTTTGCAATAAGGTTTGATAACAGTTTAAGATTGCATGTCATGTGTCGGGAACATCCGCTATCAACAATCCAGAGAATGATCTGTATCACCTGCAATACACACACACGAAACAGATAGAATAGAAGTAGATGTGGAGCCCGAAGTGTTAGAGGGCTCCGAAGCAGTTAGAGTAGAAATACACACATTAATGACTTTAGGCATCCACTTAAATCCTAGTGTGTTATATATCCATTTCTGCCATCTATAATTACTATTTGCTTTAGTCATAGTGAATGCACTAGGTGGTACTACATTCTTAGGAGGTGAAAATGGAGCTACAGGGACAATAATGCTTGCCTTAGAATCTAAAGACGACGGTTTACCAAGTATAGACTTAGAAGCAGTTGTGGTCCTAGAGGTATTCCGAGTCTTAGGATTCCTAAACCGAGAGATTAAAGCTTTAGCAACACATTTGTCATGACAATCAGAATTCATACTTTTATGACAGATATCACAAGATGCATTAGACTGAATATCAAAAGTACTTAAAGGTTTAGCATTCGTTACAGCACTATTTGTATTACATTTGCCAGACGCAATATCTATAGTGGAAGCAACGTGAGTCTTATTCATTGTCCTAGGGTGTTCTTCTACTTTATCATTCCTTATTGATCTTTTCTTAGGTCGCAACTTCCTATTCTTCGATGTAGTGCTCCTAGGTTGTGAAGTGCGGACGTTTGGAAAAGATGCAACTAGACCTGTTTTAGTAGAGGGAAGCATGTTAGCAACTTGTGATTTGGCAGTAGGGATTCTAGGTTCACGATTACTCAGTGTTACTGGTGCAATTCTCTTAATCACGGTAGGCGGAAGTTGTTCATACTTTCCTAACATTTCTCTTAACTTAAAGATAGTGTGCAACAATTCTTGATTTTCAGAACGAATATTTCCAGCAAAATTCATTACTTCTCTAGTGTGTGCAAGATAATGATCAAGTTCGTTTGATGCTTCGTCACGAGTCTTATTAAGTAAATCAAATATGACACCATATTCCTTTTTAACTGTTACAAGTTCTTGTTCATATTTAGAGATTTGACTTTTCAAAGACGCGTTTTGAACCTCCATTTGCTCAATTTTTGGATGAAAAGTGTATGATTGCAACTGTTTGATTTTGGTTTGCAAAGCAAGTTCACGATTATGACAATCTTTTTGACACCATTGAAGTCGATGTTTTGCATTTGAAAGCTCGGTTAAGAGTCGTTCTTTTTCAACATTTAAAGACTCGATCTGAAGCACATTATCAGTATTCTCAACAGTTACCACAGAATCAACAGAATTATCATAGATAGAATCAGATGCATATGGCAAAGAATTAAATAACACAACATTATGGATATCAGCACAGATGACGTCTTTCAAGAGTCTATCAACATCTTTTCTCAACATTTTCTTTTTCCGTTTAGTATTAGAAATAGATGTTTCTGTTTTCTCGAAAACGACTTTCATCAATCCAAGTTCCTTATGAAAATCCTTTTCCCAAGACAATGCACAACTTTTCAAATTTTTAACATTTGGTAAAAGATTTTTCTAAAAAATGTCTCTTTGTTCACGCGCTAGAGACGATTGAAAATGCTGAACTTTGATTTCAGAATGATATTCTATCTCATGTTGTAAAGTTTTGAGGTCAGCCATGAAAATGTCAAAATATCTAAGAATTTTTCGATTTTCAGGTTTTGAATTTACTTCACTAATGGAAGGTAAAGGACCATAAGTTTGTGCATAATCTGGTTTGGGATTAACATTAGAAGACTCAGGTGTTTTAATGATAACCCTTGGTGTGTTAGAAGAATCTTTTGTTTCGACGAAAGTGACAGCCTTTGAATAGTTAAAAGGTTTGTTGTGAACAACAGTTTCTAATTTTGATCGACTCTCGTCTTCTGCATCTAATTCCTCTTGACGATGATATTCAACAACACTCATAACAGAATCACCAATTTTGTATTCTGCACTGGAAACTTCAGGATTTGGTTTGAATGCTTTTGATGAAAGCTTAGGTTTGTAGTCAGCAAGATTCGGTCCATATCCATTTGGATTGGGTTTTAAAGTAAACTTTTCAATCGTTGTGACCGACTCACCATGTTTGTAAACAACAGTTTGAAACTCTTTAAGTTTTCGTTGTAAGCCGACAATTTCTTCCAGTTGGTCATCTATTCGTTTCGTTGAATGCTTTTTGTATGCAGAGAACTGTTTTTGACAAGTTAACAGCTCAGCCTTAGCTTTTTGATTTTCCAAGGTGAGAGCGTTAATTTGCTTTTTATGTTCATGTTTCAGTTGTTCTATTTCAGACAACAAAGCATTCTTCGAAGCGGCTAGATCACGCATCTGTCTCTCTAAATATTTTTCGTTTTGATGAGATTTAGTAAAAGCGGCTTCAAAACCTTTTTCACGTTTTTCTTGAGTTTTGAAAAAGTTGAGTTGCTTTTGTAAACATTCAAAATCCTTGGTTAACAGTGCATTTTTACTTTTCAAGTTCTGATTTAATGCAACACATGCTTCTATTTGGGATTGTTGGTCTTTAAGTAACAGAACAAGATCTGGATGAGGCAAAGGTTCAGCTTGTTCAACGTAAGTCACAACATGATCATTATTCAGATCCTCAAGTATAACAACGGAGTCAATTTGATTATCAAAGGAAACTACGAGGTCATCTTGATCGTCAAATGTAACTACGGGGTCTAATTGAAAATCATCGGAATGAGATGTGGGTGACTCATTTTGAACATTCTGAGCCGCGCCGGATTCAGATGTTGGCGGAGTTATTAGATCAGTGATAAATATGGTTTGTTCGGGTACCTGAGACAAGCCATCAATGTCATACACTGGGCCTGTTTCACTCATGTGTAACTCCTGCATATTAGCCATCAACATAACTGCTGCATTGGCCTGCAAGTCCTCCATATCATCATCTGAGTCTGCATCTGCCATAAAGTTCTGTTCTTTGTCTGTGAGAGATCCACCAGCTTCATCCTTAAGAGCCAAAAGTAAGGCCTCTTTGAAGTAAGCACTGCCCTTAGTCCTTGGCTTTGGGCATGCATTAGCCAAGTGTCCCTTCTCATTGCAGTTGTAGTATCGAAGACCATTCAACCTATTCTGAGCATTTCCCTGTTCCAATACTTGAGCTCTGTTGGTATTCCTACCCATGGCATTAAACCCTTGACCACCGCCCATCTGACGACCATAGCCACGATTCTGAACTTCAACTCGTCCATTGTGTATAACAGCTTGATTCCTAGTGTTAGATGAGGAACAAATGCGATTGTTGGATTTGTTGGTATAACGGCCAAAAGCATTAGCAATCATAACAAATCCTTGTTGCAGTGCTTCGAACGGATCGGATTCCTCATTAACTTCACTGACATAAGCTTGATCATTGTTGTTGTTGTAAGGAACCAATTGAGTCTGTTGAGATTGTTGTTGGGATGGTGTGATATTGGCAGTTGGTTGAGTTGCTTGTTGCGGAGGATAACCATTGTGAGCAAACAAGGCAAGTTGTTGATTTTCCGGCTGTGAAGGTGAAGCAAATTGAGCACGGAGAAGCCTATCCTTATCAACTTCCTTTTCATGAGGTTTCAAGTAATCATACAACAATCCGTAGGTAACATACTTCTCCTAGTCAGGACCAAGACTACTCAGGAACTTAGTATTCACCGCAATTCTTGGCATGATGATGTTGTGCTTATCCAAATCATTTATGATGTCTAAGAATCGATGATGATAAGACTCTAGTGTCTCTCCAGGTTCAATCATGAAGTATTCATAAGCCAAATAAATTTTGGATTCCAAATCCTCCTGATTGAGTACATATCCTTCCATAAGAAGACGAATATGATCCCACATCGCCTTTGCAGTCTTTTGAGCATCAACACTTCGAAGAATTGGGTTTGATAATCCTAAGAGGATATATTCCATTGCAAGTTCATCAGCTTCATAGTGTAGAAGTTCATCTGGATTCAGGTCTGCAATAGTAGCAATGTTGATTTGTTCATCTCTTGGTGGAATAGCATTCGGATCTCCGGGTACAGTAACAATAGGCATCTGAAATGGACCTTCCAAGATAACCTTCTTTAAGAACTTTGCATGTGGCTTCTTCAGATCACAAAAACTAAAGAACCTTAGCACCCATTGATCATAATTCCCTGGAGTGAGCATTGGAGGTCTATCAAGTGATCCAGCCTCATGAATTGATTGTTGGCTGCTTAAAGCTTCACACATTTTGCCAAACCAAGACGGTTCCTTCATAGTGTTCCTGGATGGATGTTGGTTGTAGAAGTTTGTGTAAGGTTGCACTTGAAAACTTGGTGGTGGTTGAACCATTAGAGGTTGAGGAATTGCTGCAAGTTGTGGAGTATGTTGTTGATTAAATTGTTGTTGATAAATTGCTTGTTGTTGATTCCATTGTTGATGTTGTGGAGTTAATTGTTGTTGTGGTTGTTGATTATAAGTGTAAGGGAAATAGTGAGAGTATGGTGGTTGTGACATTTTGAAACACTTGTGTAGTAAAAATGGATCTTTGTAGTCGAATGAACCTTTGTTGAAGATGAGTCCTTACGCGTAGAAATCACAATAGCCAAGTAACACTTATGCGTAAAAACACCAAAGTTACGCGTAACAATTAAGAGTTACGCGTAACTTTAGCTTACGCGTAAGCAGGGAAACAACACTAAAGTTATGCGTAAACAGTAAGTTAGGCGTAGAAAGTTAGGCGTAGGATTTCCTTATGCGTAGAACTAGGTTTACGCGTAAGGTGAATCTTATGCGTAGGATTTCTACGCGTAAGCTTTATGCTTATGCGTAAGATTAGGGTTTTGCCCAAATGATCTTTTACACTATCACAGTGCAAAATATATCCAAAGTCGACGTATTTTCAGGCTTATCCAAGCAAGAAAACACGGAGTAAACCACGAAAAAGAAGATCAAACAAAGGAAAGACTTACGCGTAGTTTTAGGGTTTTACTACGCGTAGGATTACTCGTAAAAATGATTATGCCCAAAGATGTTTCTAAACCAGTTTTTGTGTGATGAAATAGCTTCAATAACACCAAAAGAACACAAAAGAGTGAAACTTGATGATCCAAAGCTCTTAAACGGGTTACGCGTAGAACGACACCCACGAACAAAAACAAGCTTAAAAACTATGATCCACACATAAAGTTTAAAACTTTTTGCCAAAAACAAGTATTTTAACACCTTAAAACGTTGAAAGTACAAGAATCTTAGATTCAAAAGTGTAAAAAATACGTTTTTAAGCGAACCAAAGTTATGGTACCGTACGTTATGCGTGAGACCAAAACTCACTTCAAACAATACGTTCACCTAACTATTTGGCGATTGATACCACTGTCAGGTCACTAGTTTTACAACACAAGTATCTATGAAAGAAATAGAGAAGAGATAGAGTCGGTTGAACAATAAACAAACACACACACACGATATGAGTAGCACGGTTATGCGTAGGGCATGAGTGAAAGGAATAAATTGAACAACCAACCTTCAAATGAAGGTTAATACAAGGTATTTATAGGAGGGAAGCTAGGGCAACACTCCTAGTTCCCATCCTTTCCTTAATGGACATGAGCCTAAGCTCATGGGCCTTCTACATAAACTTAAGGCTAATAACAAACATAAAGGCCTAATTAAGCTAACTATTACAAATGAATCACTAACACTTGATTAAGGTTTAGGAGTGATTCCAACATTACCATTGCAAGATGAGCATGATATAGTAGGAATATCGATACCACGATACGAAAGGTTTAACCGATGAGGTAAACGGTCCAAAGATAACCTCCATAAGAAAATATTCACTTTACGCGGAAGAATATTATCCCATGAAGTCGACGGCAATCTAGAGGGAAGGAGTTTTGAATCAATAAGACGGCGAGAACTCCTTACAGAGAATATGCCATCATTAGCCAACGACCAAGTACACGTGTCGACGTCCATACTAAGATCAACCTGACTCATTTCAATCAGCCCTAGTCTCTCAAATAAGCCGTGTTTCGAATACCAATATCAGCCCTAGACCAATTCCAGTTCCAATGACCATCAACAATACGATGAATGATTAAGCAGTCTTTGTCTTGATCTAATCTATAAAGTCTATTGTGTTGGATCGATGTACTCTAACCAAACTAACTTAAATAGCTTGTTAAGGTTTAATAACCTCGGATAAATCCTAAATTATTAACAATGAAACACTGAGCAAACTTTGTAAAGTATGCGGAATTTACTCAACAAAGCTAAGAAGAATATAACTTTAACTTTGAACGATTTTATTAATAACTCTAACTCTGCTTATTATGCAGACTCTTTAACAACTCTAATAATATCGAACTTCTCTAAAACTCTAATAATGTCGCGTACATCTAATGCCAATCTAGGGGTCCTTTTATAGGCTTAAGGATAACCCTAGTCGGTTTACAATTTGTATCCTTGTACGACAAGTAATCTAATAAATAATATTCTAGAATTACAAGACTTTCCATAAAGGAATATAACAGTTCTTTTAGCCTTGCAGTACTTTAACTTCGACAGCAGTACTTTGACTTTCTCTTTAGCAGTACTTTCACTTTTCCAGTACTTTGTCAATCTTCAGTACTTTCATATCCCAACAATCCTCCCCTAACTTGAATTCTACTTGCTTGACTTCAAGTTCCTTTGTGAATTTATCTTTAGCTTCTCCATCTTCAAGGAAAGATTGTGTCTTTGTCTTTAGATTATATCTTTGTAATCTCTGTGCTTATATCAATATCATCAAAGTATCTTTAGAATTTATTCTCTTCAGCATCATTCAGCAAGCTCCATTTTTTCAGCAACATATGACAGTTTGTACATTAATTCAGTTTAAGTTGTAGACTATTCTCATCACTTCCAGATGTGTAAACTTCTGTAAGAGGTGAATCATTGAAAATTTAATGGATTTTGATCTCTTTACCAAAGCCATTAACTCTGGAGTAGCCAAATGTTTTGGTGTTTAAGACCATGGTACATTGATAACCATATGATTTTTAGCAAATCATCAGCTATCAACAGATTTGATTTGTCTTTACCAAAAGTTGTACCCTTTTGGACTAGTTATTTCTTTTATGTATGGTGAACTAATTACCAAATAATGGTTTTTCCATAGCCTTTACCACAAGCCATTTTCTTGTGGGCTAGCCAACTCTTCACATTAAGTGATATGGTGAGTTGATTACCATACAACTTATTAGCAAGTTGTCAACTAAAAACGGATTTGAGATAACTTTACCAGAGCCGTTTGCTCATGGATTAGCCAATCCTTTTGTAACCATGGTGAATTGATAACCTATTGATGTTTCCATCTCAAAAACCATTTATTTCATTCAACCTTTGTTTCAAAATATTTGTTACTTAACAAAAGGTTTCTTTCAAAAAATCTTTTAACTGGTTTAAAGCTGCAAGCAGTACTTTGATGAAAGTACTGTTTGATCAGCAATACTTTGAATAAAAGTACTTATATTTCAAAAAGAATTTATTCAATTAAAATTCATACCAGTTATTCATCATCATCAGCAATAGTAGTCCATCTGATAAACAATTTGATGACCATGAGAGCAGTTTCATTGTCTTCTTCAACTTCCATTCCATGCTCTAGCATTCTCCTCATAAGATCAGCTGTAAGTGGATATCTTTTGTCTGCTAACATGTGAATCATAGTTCCATCTTCTAGCTCTAAAACATGTACTCCAGATTCTTCAAAGAATCTCCAGCTAACAATCTCCCAATCTTATTGTTTCATCCAAATCTCAGCAGTACTTTGTTCTTCAGTTTCCCAAATAGTTGTGAGATCCCCAAGCAAGACTAAACCAGCTCCTTCTAATGGATTGTGTCCAAAATAATCTCGCACCACATGATATAGATGAAATAAATCCACTTTATCGATTATGTGCAATATATCCCATAGCATACTGAACACTCTGAAACTTTCATCTTCTCTATGAAACATCAGATAATTTCCATCCTTGGATTCTACAACTTCAAAAGTAGTTATTGGAGATTTATTCATCTTCATCTCAGCATCATCTTTAGAATACTCAAATTCTGCTACTCTTAAGTAATTTCTTAACTCATCATCTGTCTCAGATCTTAACTCTATCTTCTTTGATGACTGTAAATCTTCAACTTCTGTTTTTCTTTTTCTCTTTAATCTTCCTTTCTTAACATCTTCTTTCTGAATATTGTCATCTTTATAATCCTTGATATTCTTAACACTCTCCTTATAAGCTTCTGTAACAGCTTCATAAAGTTCTTTCATATTAACATAATTCAACTTGTTTAATCCAGTGTATCCTCGACCTTTCAAATAAGCCATCATTGCATTCCTTTCTTTTGCAAGATTTGGTCTTCTTGGTAGAGAAGAAATAGGAAGAGGTGAAGGTATAACAGCTTCAACATTCAATTTCTCTTGTAATTTCCTAGCTGCTTCTTCATTCATAGCTTCTTCTTGATCACCTTCAGCATTTAACTCAGCTTGTAGCTTTCTAGCTACTTCCTCATTCATAGCATTTTGAGCAACTCTAATCTGTGCTAAAGAAGTTTTCTTTTTCTTCTTTGTTTCTTTTTCCTTTATTGGTACAATAACCCAATAAATATCCTTCTTCTGACTTGTCATCAAACTTACCCAGATTATCAATTGTATTTAAAATAGTAAGAGGGCATCCAAAAGGCTTCATAAATCGAATGTTGGGTTTGTTTCCCATCAGCAACTCATAAGGTGTCTTCATATGTGGTTTAGTAACTGATACTCTGTTAAGTACATAGCAAGCAGTACTTACAGCTTCAGCCCAGAATTGAATAGGTAGTTGGGAATCTGCTAGCATTGTTTTGGCTGCTTCAATCAAAGTCCTATTCTCTCTCTCTGCAACACCATTCTGCTGTGGTGTTCTTGCGATACTGAACTCCCTCTTGATTCCTTTGTTTGCACAAAATTCATCCATAAGCTTGTTCTTGAATTCAGTTCCATTATCACATCTAATGCCTCTAACCTTGAGTCTCAATTGGTTTTCAAGTGCTATTATGAGAGTCTGAATAGCATCAAAAGTATCATCTTTAAATCCCAAGAAAAATACCCAACTGAATCTACTGCAATCATCTGTCACAACTAAGCAGTACTTTTTCTTGTTTAAACTTGCCACAGATACAGGTCCAAACAAATCCATGTGTAACAACTCCAAAGGATCTCTAATAGTCCTCTCCTCAAGCTTCTTGAATGAAGCTTTGTGTTGTTTACCCTTCTTGCACGCCAAACATGAGTGATCATTCTTGTAAGTCTTTGAAGGTAAACCTCTAACTAAATTTCCTTTGACCAGTTTGTTGATATTCTTGAAATTTACATGGCCCAATCTTCTATGCCACTGATGTGCTTCTTCAGATGTTGTTTTTGCCACCAAACATGTAGCTCTCCCATAAGAGTGAAGACTCTTCATATCTAGACTGTACACATCATTGGTTCTTGGTACTCTAAGGACTACCAAGTTATCTTCAATAGGCTTAAATTCAGGGGACAAGATGAGACATTATGTGTCAGTGAATAACACATGATGCTTTTTATCAGAGATTTGAGATACTGACAATAAGTTGAACTTGAGCTCCTTCACATATCTAACATTCTCAAAATCTATACGCCCTGCTTTGATGGTCCCTTTTCCAGTAATTCTTCCTCCATTGGGATCATTCCCAAATGCAACTCTTCCTCCACTAATAGATCTAAAATCAGACAGAATCTCCTTGTCTCCTGTCATACTTCCAGAGCAACCACTATCTACAATCATATGATCTTTAAGCTCCTCTTCTGGGTTTCCCTGCACAAAGATTTAGAGAGTTAGTTTCTTTTAGGAACCCAAGCCATTACTGACTTGTGTTCCCCTTGTGGAGTTACAAACTCAAATTCTTTGAGTATGTAATTCCCACTATTTTTTAAAACATGATCCTGAATTATCTTTTGATTTTTAGCATGTGGATTTTCAAAACTTTCTGGATTTTCAACAAAACTCTCTTTTGCAAGTTCACTCTCATTTTCCTGTATCACAAAAACATCTAATTCACTTTTTGTTGAAAGTACTGTTTGTCCCTCGGCAGTACTTTCTCTCTTAACCCATTCGGTTTTAACACTTGATTCCTGTGATCTAGATACCCTATGTGAATTGTGATACCTTCTAGGTTGATAGTAATGAGATCTCCTAGGGTTCCTATTCCAAGAAGTGTTAGCAGTACCTTGTTTTAATTGAGCTGTACTTTGGGAAAGTACTGCTTGTGAAGGTACTGGTGATTTAGAAAAAGGTCTTCTCTGGTGAGGGTACCTATGGTCTGGTGAGAAATTACTGTGATTGACCCTATTTGAATTATTCCAGACTGGTTTGTTCTCTCTAGGTTTCTGGTTGGCAGACCTATTCTTTGGAAATTTTCTAAGGTATTCTGAGTGAAATTCACAATCCTTGATTAAATGAGTAGGACTATAACACACAAAACACAATTTTTGACCCATACTCCCAAAGTGGCTTCTTCTATGCCTATGACCAAAAATATTGTGCCTTCTAGGTAAATGATTAAACCTGTTTTGACCAAAGTTATCCCAAAAAGGTTTAGCAGTTTTGTTTTGAAAAGATTTTCCTGAAGGTACTGCTTGTGGAGCAGTACTTTGAGTTGAAGGTACTGCTTGACTTTGAACATTGTTTTCAACAGTTTCTTTTGGGGTTTCAGACCTAGATTAACCAATAAGCTTTTTCCTAAACTCTAGATTGTCTACACCAAAACGAGAAACATCAGGCCTAGGGGGTTGATGAATTCCAGTGGGATGGGGGACTGAATGATAACCATTGTCTTTCTTAAACTCAGGAGGTGTTTCACTAACTGAATCCTCATTACTATATGTGTCTACATAATTAATGAGTTCATCATCACTAGTGGTTATATCCTCTAAATCTAGGTCATCCTGATCACTAGATGTGTTTTCTTCTATGTTATCAAAGTCCATACCAAAACCTAAGCCAGTTCTAATGTAAGCTCTTCTTTGTTTTTGAACATAAGTAACATGTGACAGACCAGATTCTTTCCAGGCATCAAACTTTGCTAACAAATTATCTCTCTCCTTAGTTAGTTTCTCAATTTCAGAAATCTTAAAATTTAGTTTCCATTCACTTAGTTTTAACTGGTAATCCTGTTGTTCATACTTTTCAGCCCAAGCCATTTCATTATTTTCATGTGTTAAGATTTTGGCTTCCATTGACTCTAAGGTTATTTGATAACCAGCTACCTCATACCTAGCCCTAACACAATTATCTCTTTCAATTACATAACTGCCAAGAAAGTTTTGATAAAAATCATGACAATTTGAGCATACCTCAGAGATAGGGGGTGAACTTGGTGAAGTAGCCACCACTGCAAGTAGGACAGGATCATCTTCACTCTCCATGCTCCAATCAAATCCTCCAAAACCATCTCCGGATTCCAAAGCAACATGATTAGATTCCTCATCAAAGGCAGTGCTCCAGTCCAATTCTTCTACTGAATCTTTAACTGCTTCTTCCACTGCTACCATACAATAGGTTACTGGTTCATCATCAAACTCAGCACTCCAGTCAACCTCTGATAAACTTTCTTGAGCAACCAAAGCTTTTGTTTCAGTAATAGGAATTTCTTTGAGCTCTAGCTTTGGTTTCTCAGTCATCCTGTTTGCTTGATACTTAGCAAACCTGCACTCCCTTGCAAAGTGTCCAGTCTTTTGACAATTGAAGCATTCAATTTTGGACTTGTCAAAAGTGATTCCCTGTTTTGGTTTGAAGTCAATGTTCTTTCCTGTTTTCTTCATATACTTCTTGATCCTTGCAGTGATCATTGCTACTTGCCACCTCATATCAATTTCCTCTAAAGCATCCTCTTCAATCTTTGAGAGATCTTCTTCATAAGTGACATGTAAAGAAGCTTGATGTGCAAAGAAAGAGCACACAACTTCATCTGAGTGCATGGTAGTAGTTGGTGGGGCTTGTTGAGCATAGGTCGGCGTGGTATAGGAAACAGTACTTTGAGCCACAGTACTTTGAGTAGGAAAAGCAATACTTTTGGTGGAAGTACTGCCCCTCTTTTCAGATGACAGAAAAGCTATACTGTGAGACTTTGAACTTGTTTGGCCATTCATCTCATGCTCATACACCTTCATATGGTTGTAGAGATCATCAAAGTCCATGACATCCAAACCAGGTTGTCCTCTGATCATAGTAGCAATCACATGCCATGTGGATGGCAAACTCCTTAAGAACTTGAGATTGGCATCTTCAACAGATACTTCTGCCTTGTATAACTCCAACATGTTGAGGAGATTTTGAAATCTATCATATGCAGCATCAAGACCCTCTCTTTCACCAATAGTGAAAGTTTCAAACTGTTGTTTCAACAAATTTCTGTGCATCTTCTTAGAAGCTTCATTCCCTCCAAATCTTGTCTTGAGAGCAGCCCAGAGCTGCTTTGCATCTTTATCATCATGAAACTTCAGTAGATGTCCATCAGGTATAGCAAATAAGAGTATGTTAAGAGCCTTCTCTTGATTCCTTATGGTAGCTGCTGGTAAGACTGGTTTGGGTGGTTTAGGTTGTCCAGGAATCTCCACAGGTTCTGGAACTACTTCCTTACCATTGACAATTACATTCCATAGTGCATGGTCTGTAATGGCAATGTACTGCCTCATCTTCATACACCATAGGTCGTATTCTCCCTTCTTGATGATTGGAATTCTGAGTGAGGTGATTGATGGTGGTGGAACAGCTTCAGTCGACATCTTAAGGTTTTGCTGTAGTAGGGTTTTAGGGTTTCTTCTTAGTCAGAGTTTCCACACAAGCTTTGATACCACTTGTTGGATCGATGTACTCTAACCAAACTAACTTAAATAGCTTGTTAAGGTTTAATAACCTCGGATAAATCCTAAGTTATTATCAATGAAACACTGAGCAAACTTTGTAAAGTATGCGGAATTTACTCAACAAAGCTAAGAAGAATATAACTTTAACTTTGAACGATTTTATTAATAACTCTAACTCTGCTTATTATGGAGACTCTTTAACAACTCTAATAATATCGAACTTCTCTAAAACTCTAATAATGTCGCGTACATCTAATGCCAATCTAGGGGTCCTTTTATAGGCTTAAGGATAACCCTAGTCAGTTTACAATTTGTATCCTTGTACGACAAGTAATCTAATAAATAATATTCTAGAATTACAAGACTTTCCATAAACGAATATAACAGTTCTTTTAGCCTTGCAGTACTTTGACTTCGACAGCAGTACTTTGACTTTCTCTTTAGCAGTACTTTGACTTTTCCAGTACTTTGTCAATCTTCAGTACTTTCATATCCCAACATGTTGTACCGAGTAAGAAGAGGGGAATCACCAATCCATATATCTTCCAAAAACGAATACGGGTGCCACATCCCACCTTGAAACGAAAAGAATTAAGAGGGATGATATCTTTCGAGTGCAGAAAATTAGAAGTACCAACAATCCGAGACCAAATGCCATTAAACTTACAACCTTGATTATTGAGACCACCATCTTGACCATGTAACGCCTTAATGACATTAACCCAAAGAGTGTTCGGAGAAGAGAACATCCTCCAACACCACTTTTGAAGAAGAGCAAGGTTGAAAGCCTTTAAACTACCGATGTTGAGGCCTCCTTTATCGAAGGAAGGGAGAACATGAGACCGTTTAACCCACGCCATATTCTTAGAATCTTGAGAACCGCCCTAAAAGAATCTGGCACGAAGACTTTCCATAATATTCAAAATTGTTTCGGGAGCCTTAAAAATAGAGAGGTAGTATATGCCAAGACTGCCTAAAACCGCTTTGATAAGGGTGAGACGCCCTCCTATGGATAATAAGTTAGCTTTCCATGAGGAGAGTCTCTTTTGGAAGCGATCAATCAAAACACGCCAACTGGAAGTAAGATTCATGTTAGCACCAATCGGAAGCCCAAGATAAGTGAAAGGGAAAGAACCCGCGGCACATCCGGTCCTACTAGCCAAAGACGAAAGTTCATCATTAGAAACTCCAATGCCATAGATGTTGGATTTGTGAATATTTATCCTAAGACCTGAGGCGAGATAAAAAACATGGAGAACCCGGATTATGTTGTCAATGTCATGAGGATTCCAATCAGTAGTAATAACCACGTCGTCGGCATAAAACAAGTGAGATACAGTAATATCAGAAAAGCCAAGTTTGATCCCTTGAATAACCTAGAACTGACCGCATTAGACATAGCACAGTGGAGGCCCTCCATAACGAGAATAAAAAGGAACGGAGATAGGGGATCTCCTTGCCTTAAACCTCGTTTAATTGAAAATTCTGAAGTAGGACTACCGTTAATCAAAATGGAGGCTCTAGAGGAGTGAAGAAAAGCTTTAATCCATGAACGCCATTTAGAACCAAAACCAAGACTAAGAAGAACAAAGTCCAAGTATTTCCAACTAACCGAGTCGAAAGATTTTTCGAAATCCACCTTGAAGATTAACTTATTTTTCTTCCTTTTTATAGTTCGGTTGCTATATCTTCAATTATTGAACATGAGAAAAGATTAGATATTTCCACAAAACACACGTAATGAAATTAATGTTGACCATAACAATATAAGAACGTAACTTTTAGTTACTTAACTTTGTTTAAGCATAATGAGTGTGACATATTTCTAACTAGCTAAAAGACCCGTGAAATTCACGGGTAACTTAAAGAGACGACAAAAACATAGATAATGACATCTATATTACGTAAGCCATTAGTAAGAAATACATGAGTATATACATTTAGAAATAAAAGTTCGCAAAATTTTAACATCCATAATCAAACAAATAGTCAAATAATCAAAAAGAACATATTAGTTATCATTTCTAGAGTATTTTACTATTTTCGTAATTCCCCTCCCCCTCCCAAACAAACAAAAAAAAAACAAAAAAACAAAAAACAAAAATCAATCTTTTGTGTAGTTTTTTAAAGATATCAAAGTTTGCCCCCTCGACCATAACTCTTTGACTACGCCCCAACATATATTGTAGTTTTTGTTTTGATGACTTGTTTGTGTTGCAAGAATTCAAATGTATGTTGATTCACTTGTTGATGATTTAAAGGAATCGTTAATGACCATTTAGATACATGAAATTCTTACCTATAATGAATGATGGATACATGAGTTTGATTAGGAAAAAACATTATATATGTTAAAAAAAAGTTTGATAAGTTTGGTACCTATGATAACAAACTTTGTACCACTTCTTTATAGACCATGTTTTTCGTATTCTTGAAGTTTTCGCCTTTGTTGCATTGGAGGTGTTTGTCCGCCAAAGGGTTAAGGGTTGAGACTGATAGTTTTCAATAGGTGGTTCAAGTTGATAATGTTTGTACAGTCCAACGGAAGGCTATAATATCGGTTTGTGTTAGACGTAGTTATATTTTCATACTTTACGGTCTGTTCATTGTGGTTTATCATCATTTAAATAAATATCATAATGTGAACTATAAATATTTATTCTTGTAATATTGACAACATAAATTCTAAAAAAAATAAATAATAAATAACATTATATATTAACAATACAAATACAATTACAAAAGTTATCCTGCAAAGTCAAAGATAAAATATAACTTGATAATTAAAAATTTGAACCATTCAAATGCTATACTTTTATAAGGTAAATGAATATTAAATAACCTATTGGCAACGAATATTAATTAAGAGTTAGTTATACACATCTTCTACTCAAGCACAATATGAAAAGTAATTTATCTGCCGTGCAAGGCCTCATCTTATTCTGCTACAATATGTTCTTTGAAGCTTGCAATGCAAATGATACACATACTAATACACCACTCCTGCCAAATAATACGACAGAAATAGTAATTGCCCGTTGCCACCTACCTATACCAACACACACTCAAATAAGAAAATAAATAAATATACAACGGTAGCCATACCTCTCACAAAATATTATTGTCTCTTGATCAAACCTATCACCTAAAACATGAAGAAAAAAAGAAGTTATTTGGTGTATATGCAACTTTAACCGAATCAATGAATCAAATAAATATCATAAAATATAAATGACAATATTACAGTAGTTCTTACTCAACATATCTAGGTTGCTCGAAATTAGCTAGAACTCTGCTATCAAATAAGTACAAGCTAACCCAATCAAGGTTCAATATCTACTTTGTTTATTTTGAAACCATACAATGATAACTTATATTAATTAGACATCCAAGATGGAAACATTAAAGTTTACATGAGAGAAGTTAAACATTACAAAGAAATCCGACGTTAAACTATAGATAAAGGAAAGAAACTATATATACATCGATTAAAAACATACATCATGAATTATTAAGCACAATATCTCAAAACCCTGAAAATAGAAATAGAGCTCGGATCTTTCTCAATCCTTCATGAATATCTCGTTAAGCTACCCAAACATTTATAGATTAGAGTATTAAACTAACAAAGTCAAGTGCATGATGAATCCATTCAAGGTACAAAACTGCTCATTTGCACCAATATGCGATACTAAACGAATCATGAGTGTGCAAAATAAAAGCGCATATAGGCCATCAATACTATTTTTAGTTCTAGTTTGCTGCTCTTAAGTGTATAAGTAATTCAATTAGAAAGCAATTAGTTTCATATGCAAGTTTGAAAAAGCTTATTTTTAACTCATGTGTCCCAAATAAAAACATTCGACATCTCTCGTGCTTCTCTTTGTAATCAAATATAAAATAGTAGAAAAATAAACCGGATCATTATGTGTCTAACTACTAATAACATCATAATCAAAGTCAACGGTTAAATGTACATAAGTTTTTGTGGGTTGTGTTGCGGTCCTTGAGCAATTTATATATATTTTTCTTAAAATGGGGGACAAATAAGGGATCAAAGCCAGTACCAGTTTGTGATATTGAGTTGCATTCGTCAAGCAAGAAGGACAAAACATGATACAACAATTTACCCGCTAACGACATTGCGTTTTGCTTCATAATTGTGCTTCATATCATAATAATAAAAATGAACATAACAACCTAAAAACAATAAAAGATGCATTTTACAACGAATTTAGCATCTCACTCATTTCATCGGACACGTGGTGTACACAAAATCCATCATCAACTCATTGCACATCCAACTGATAATTTCTTTACGAATCAAACATAAACACACAACAATCAGATGGTTAAAAGAAAATCCTATGTTTGTTACATTTATAACGTGTGAAATCTTTTCGAATAATAGGAAGTTTAAAGCATTCTTAGAATTTAGTTTGGAAATGAAACTGTTATTAGTGGATCTCAATATCTAATATTGAAAAATAACAATTCGTACATTTTCATTCGATTTTACTTATCCTTGCAACCTAAAAGTTTACTAAATCTGAATAACTATGTCGCGATAAAAAAATTTTAGCTAACATTGATTCAGCATTAAATTTAATTCAAAATAGATATCTAGATTATTGAGAAAAAGAACATAAAAGAAGTTACGAAAAAATTACCTCATAGATCGAAGATTGCTAGAGATGGTTGTAGTGATCTGAGTTCTTCCTTTAATCTATATAATATATGAAACTTTATTATGTTTGAAATGTTTAATCGCCTAGTTTTCAAAAATCTTTGATGAATTTGGCTTACTTCACAAGCTTCGACATATGTTAGTAGATGTGTTTTTTCAAAATTGACCAAGTTAGGAAACTTTAAAAAAGGAGATTTTTAAATGCTACATGTTTAGCTGTGTTTTCTCAAAATCGTTGACCATAGTACGTTTGATCATAATGTGCAGTTAATAGTACCTATATTCAAATGAGAATTCAAAAGTTTAGTGAAGACACGTGTCAGCATGAGATGCTTAGCTATATTAAGAAAAAATTAATTAGATGGTTGAATAAAAACTCTGTTTTATTAGTTTTAATAGATGTAATTTTGCTTAGTCGTACTATTTCTTGTAAAAAGCATCGTTAAAGTTTTCTACACTATCCTCCTCATAATCCTTTTACATATATAATAATATTATATATTTTTCTCATTCATTCTCTTTCTGCAATCAAATCGTCAGTTCTAACACTCGTCAGAATCCTATAAATAAAAGAATAATTAGGAACAATTTGTAGGAAGAAATATCAATTTTTTTTTGTAAAAAGTTTTTGAAATTTTGTTAAAGCACATGTCCAAAAATTTTGTGTTTTTAGTAGGTTTTTTTTTTTTTTTTTTTTTTTTTTTTTTTTTTTTTTTTTTTTTTTTTTTTAACGAAGTTTCTAATACTTGTTTAGTTGGTAATGAATAAACTCAAATTATATTAAAGAGTAATTTACACCGTTAGTCCTTGAAGTAGTGCTGGATTTCATACAACATTCAAAAACGCAAAATCTTGCATTGTTAGTCTATTATTTTGAAAACATTACGTGGGTGGCCCAATTTCCTAACATCGTTACCTTATTATCTTTAGTCACATGTCAGGCTCATGAGAATGCACATGAGAGTAGATTTATCGTTTTACTGTTTTTTTCTTCTCATGCATTTTTTTAAATATTTTTCCTTGTCCTTTAATGCATTTTTATACGTTTTTTCCCTTTAATAGTTTGTTTATTGTTTCTTTTTCTTTTGTCCAATTGTTTCTTTTAACCTTTGTAACTAAATAAAAAACATTCAATCATTTGTATTTTGATCTTTTACATATTTTCTTCTTCAACCTTTCTTTTCTTTAAAAAAAACATACATAGATATAACTTTTTAGAGTTGGTCATGTGCAAAAAAAAAATGATGTTTTTTTCTAGCTCGATGAAAGGTTTGTCTTCAGATCTTTTAAGATCTTGTAAATAACACTTGAAAAACCTGAAATGATTAAAAAGTAAGTTGTGAACAATTTTGGTTTTAAAAATCTTGACTTCTTTTGTGTTTAGATCTTTAAAGATCTTGTTGTGGTGGTTTGTTGTAAAATATTGCCATGTTGTAAGCCCAAATGCACTTAACCAATAACCTTAAATATTAGCTAGGTATAAAAGACCACACAACCCTATTTTCTTATATTACCTCCTAAATTCACGCCCCCACAACTTGTTTTTCCTCTCAACCAAATAACAACACAAAACAATTTAAAAAAAAAAAAAAAAAACGTCCCTTATTTTTTTCTTTATTTAAACCAAATATAACAAAAAAGAAATAACCTTTTCTTACTGCATACTGAATCACAAACAATACTCAGATTTTTGTTTTCTACTTCTAGAAACCGGACCAAAGACCTTCGTGTCTTTTATTCGAACCAAGGAACGCAAAATATTGGCTTCAAGATCTTAAATGGTCGCAGGTAAGGTTTATTCTTGGTTTACGTGTCTTATTGAACAAAACAAAGATTGAATATAACACGTTATCATTCTTTCTTTATTTTCGTATATAAAAGAGATGTTTCAACATTCACAGATCTATGATGATATCCTCTTCTAATTTTGTCTTTAAGAACGAAACGTGGAAAGTAAAAGAGGATCTTGAGATCTTGTGTTTTCTTATTTGTTTGAGTTCGAATCTTGAAGGAGTTGGGATTGATGTTGTCATTATCTGTTGTACCAGTGAGAAGATGGGATTAGTATAGATATTGGATTTGTTGTTGTAGTTGATAGTGAGTTGGGTTTATATATGCAAAGTTCTTGACTTCTTTTTACTAGATCTATGAAAGGTCGTTATTCAGGCGGATAATTGTAAACACAATTAGTTTTACAATCTTCCTAGGCAGTGTACCTAGCCGTTGAAGTGTAGTATGGGTAAGATATGGGGGATTAATCATTCTTTAGGGAAATAGTGTTGTGAAGGCTCGAAGGGTATGACGAATTAAGTCTAAAGGTTGAGGGATGATTAGTTTTGGTCTTTTTATATTTTTTAGAAAGCAATTAAAAATCTCGGGGTTTGAAGAGTTTAGTTTTATAACTACTAATTAACTACTTAAACTAAATATGCAGAAAAGTAAATTGGTGAACTCCTATGATAAGTAAAGGCGTCTACTTAGAATCTTACTACTCCCTAGTTATATCCTATTGATTAGTCGAATTGTCACGTCCTTGTTTCAATTAGCGTGTTGTATTTCTTAATATCAGTCGCAGGAAGGTGTCAAATGTCCTAACTCGATGAATGTATAGGACTCATAAAGAACCATAATGTTAGCGACCACAATTCCCAAAGTAAAGAATATATAGGACTCGTTAAGACCCTTAATGTCAGCGACCGCAATTCACGCAATCAATACAACGAACAAACCATCTATTAAACTATAGTGGAGCGTTTAGTTGGGCGTTCAAGCAAGCATCCGAATCCTAAGATCTAGCCAGTTTTCCAACTCCTAACGCGATAACAACTAATTAAACAAGAGACGACAATCAATAATCAATAACTAGGTTTCATTCAATACCAATATTGCAAAAATCGGCCGAATCGGCCGTTTAATCGGTAATCGGCCTTATACCTAGTTGATTTTTGAAAATTGGTATAAAAAATTGGCCTAGGCAAAAATTGGCTACTAATCAGTCAAAAATCGGTCGAATCGGTCAAAAATCGGCCGATACTTAATTTGGGGATCATTTATTTCACTTATAACACACAATGGGTCTCATAATCAGAATTGGAGTCTTTTATTGAGATTGGAAACATAGTAGGCTTGAAATCAGTTAAGATCTTTAGTTTGGTCTTCAAAAATACCCAAAACTTGCAGGAAATTCCAATCCGATTAATCCCACCTTGATCGATTAATCACTGCGGGGTGGTTGACCGCCCGACTGCTGATTCACGATTTTTGCAACATTGTTCAATACTAAGCAAACACTAATAGATCTATCCTAGCATGTTAAAGAGAATAAAAGATAAAAAAAAAATAATCACACAACACATAGACATATTGTAATGATTAAAGGATGAATAACTTATCTTTAATTAAAACATGAAGTTTTGGGGGCTAAAAACCTTACAAAAGCTGGATAATTCGTGCACCAAAAGGTCTCTCCAAAGTCTTACCAATACGTGTCACACATAATAAAAATCTTACGAAAAATAAATATAGTATTACAACTGTAACGCCGTCACTTTAAAAGTCCGACGCCCTTAGATCGCCGTTATCAGGTTTCATGAACTACACAAACTTAGTTGTGACGGCGTCACCTTTAGGTCTGTGACGCCTTCGCTCTTCACTTTTCTGGTCATGACGTCGTCAGCTCTAGACCGTCACCATCCTCTAAAGTGTCACTTGTAAAATTTATAATTGGATCATCTTTGTGATTCTTCAAGTGACGGCGTCACGTTGTATATGTGACGCCGTCCCACTTCCTTTTTAGGGATATTTCCGTGACTTTGTCGTTTTCTTCGTTTTTCCATCCAAATGAGTAAAAAACACTTTAATTTCCAACATGTGCTTTCCAAGTACCTAAAACTCAAATAGAACCGATTTAGGGCAATAAATGATCAAATATTTATTTGTTTAGAGGTTAAATGACCCCTGAAAATGCATGTTCTTACACCTCATCAAATATCCCTACACTTGGGATATAATTATCCTCAAGTAAATGTGCTTTTATCCTAATAAATTTACAAGTTAGGGGGAATTCAGCATTGACTGAAAGATAATTTACAACACAACTCATTCCTAAATAGCCAAAACAAGCATGGAAATTATATACTAGCACCTCATATAAAGTGTTTGAATTCTCACATCTCTCGGGTGATAGGTTGTATAACATGTATGGAAACGGGAATAAAATATCAAAGAAGACTTATAAAGGGTTGTAACGTTAGGTGTAAGGGTAAGAAAAAACGGTTTTGTGGATATGGGGAAATTTACTGGTGGCAAGCTAATTATCTAAGTTGGTTACCTGCACAAAGTGGCGTTGCTAAGCCAAGACTCGACACACTAACTATAACTCTTTTTTTTTTCTTGACTCAAACAAAAAGTAAAAGGCAGGATGGTAGTCAGTATGTTTTTCTCTCTTTTTTTTTTTTTTTTTTTTTTTTTCTTTTTTTTTCATACACTTTTACCCTACCATCCGTAAAATAATATATCAATGCCCAAGGGATTTATAGTTGCATCCGTACACTTTAAATTTTACATAAATAAAAACTAACTAATTATCGAATTAAGAAGATCATTAAATATGGAGTACTTCCACATTAACGTACTTGGGGGTAATAATTTTTTAATTTCTTCTCCATTACTCCATAACAATAGTACAAAACTCATGAGTCTCAATCGTCCTAAAACTATATTTAAAAGATATGACTCGACTTAGTAACCATGTATTCAACTAGACAAGTAACTAAGTGTTTAACATATATGTTGTAACAATAATGCACTAAAGATGAGTGCATAAAAGGAAGGCTAAGGCGATTTGGGTGTAACATTTGTGGGTGGATTGTAAACAATACTCTACATTAATATTTCGAAATCCATCAAAATATCACGAGAACCGCCAAAAGGATAGGCTCAAAGGGGTTCACTATGGGTATCTTGAACTAAAAATGAGTACATAGCAAGGGTTATCTTAATCCCTCTTGTCATTTAGTCAATCCTAATCATACGAATGCGATCTCACTAGCGATCTCGGGATGCATCATTAAACCAAGTTCTGGAATCTAAATACTATCGGTACACTCATAAGCATTAAAGTTGAATGCTTTATCCTAAATATCTAATGGTGAACCTCATATTTTTTAGGTGAAATTTGAGTGGTATGGTTTTTGTGCTAGCTATATAGCTCCTATCAATGAGATGTTTTATTAAGACTAAAGTTTCACTCGTAAGTGTCATAAAAAATTTAAAATTGGTGCTAAATTTACCTTTACAAGTATTTCTTTGAGTTTATTACACAATTAATAGAAAAAATAGCAAATGTGTGACTAGTTTCTAAGGTGTCCCTTTTTACCATCTCTACACTTAAATTGAAAATTGTCCTCAATGTTTTTAAAAAGTACCAAATATATGATAACGGGAAAAATAAGAGAGATAAAAGAAACTAGTACTCCCATGATTAGCTTGGTATGAACAGAAAAGAAATACAGTCAAATCCTCCTTCAAGAAGATAAATCCAATAAGTACATATGACTTGACAATCTCATCTTCTTGTCCAATATAACCTGTAAATCACTAAGAAAACAAACACGAAACCTCGCATAAAATCGGTGGTAAACACTATATATAATAAAAACTAAATTTGAAAGCAAATAAGATATAATGTTTTCAAATGAATATTTACAGAAATCTGCAAATTAAAAATTCTGGAAATTTTTCAAAATTTAAGTTTTATTAGAAGAACAAAAATCTGATTTTTTTTTATTGCTACAGTGTCTGACGTCGTCATGTGTAAACCCTGACGCCGTCAAGTATGACTTGACAAATTGTTTCCTTTTGTTTCCTGGACAATTTCTGGAAAAATCTAACTTTTAATACCTGGAATTTCTGTAAAACATTCATTATGACTCGATACAGGCATTTGACTCATACAAACATACAAATAAGATATAATATATGACTCGATACGGTTCAAAATATTTAACGGCATGGACCAACGGTGCAAAGTAAACTTTAGAGGCAGAATTACCATTATGCCCTTATGGTCTTATAACACTTTTGGTCTAGAATTCATGTCATAAATACACGTGTATGTTTGTCATAGAAGGAAAATGTCTAGTTTTCCTAAGGTAGAAGAAAGCTTCCAAATGGTGAATTCGGAGGTTTTTGATAATGATTAGGCTACCACAAGATGTTATAAGCTTCCTAAACATGATACCCTTCAAAGGTATGAATTATTTACAAGTCTTGATTTCATGATAGAAATTAAGGCTTCGGTGCAAAAGTATGTTAAGAATGATTTTAGACATGTTTATGAAGTTTTTGTATATGTGTGATGAACCTTTATGATGTTGTCATGATTTTGGATTAGTTACAATCATGCTACTGAGATTATGCTATTATGGTTAAAAACCAATAGCTAAATCATGTTATATATGATTTGTTCTTGATTAATAAAGAAGATGATGTTTAGCTTATACACATGAAAAGGTGTTTGGCATAAGGTCATATAAGAAAATTTAGATATGTCATAAGTTCAAATCTTATCGAAAACGATATTATACATGATTAAGAAGCTGAAATATAATTTTGGTAAAGAGTAGAATAGCTTATCGTGGGTATTGGGTCGTTTTGGTGATGGTTGAATTTAGGACAACGAGGTTTTCAGAAAATGGGTCGACTTTGAAGGGTCATAGAGAACTAACCACTTATCGGATTGACTTGAAGTAAAACAAAAAATTGTATCCCTCTGAATCTACTTTAATTTTTATTCTTTAAGTTTTGGCTTGTTTAGTAGTTAAACTGATGTAAAATGTAAATTAGTGCACAAAGATCAGATTTTGAAAAAGTGCAACAACCAAAACTTTGAAAATTCATATAAAATCAACCCTAGCTTCTTTTGACGCGTGTCATATTTTTGAAAATCCAGAAGAGTCTACTTTCATGAAAATTCATGTATTTTATAGTTTATGTTTCATAATTGACAACATGCTATAAGAATATGCAGGTTGTTTCATAATTGACAACATGATTTTGTTATGTGTTTTTATGTTTAAAAGTTTTTATGTGTTTATACAACTTCATGTAGTTTATAGTTTATATTTTCAGCGTATATAAGTTTATGTCTATGTGTTAGATATGTGTTAATAGTCTATGTGTGCATCTATAATGATGTAGGTGCTCGAGATGTTTTCAGAATCATTCATCTTGCATTATACGGCCCAGGTGAATAACGGATTATTAGCTTCATGTTCATAGAATCAACAAGATATTAAAACTTATTTAAGGTTTCAGTTATAGCTGAACCAAACCATGTTAGAATTCTCACAAAAAGCATCGCTTGTCAACTTTAGGGTGCCCAAGAAACGCACCAAAAGTCAAGTAGCGTGCATAAGAAGTGTACGATATATAACTCCCGTAGAAGCATCCTTTGTGGATGACCCATGCTTATTATAGTGTTTACGTCTGCTGCAGATGATTTATGTTTAGAACTAACAGGGCAAGTATATATGATCAAAGATCCTTTGTGGATGACCTAAGTATAGATAAACGCGATGACAAGTTAGAAACCCCAAGAAAATTACTCGTTGGTTTGGAAAGTTCTTACTTATAGCAAAATGACTAAGCATCATCTAGTCAGATGCACGTGCTCACACATTATATAGGGACCATGAACTTTAGAGCCAAGATCATATTTATGCCTTATACAAGTAATAAGATAACTACAAGTCGTACCTTTCATAACATGTTGTAGACTATTATGTTTAGATTAGTTCCGTTTACTCAGTAAGTCGCAGTGACTTACCATTCTCAGTTTCATGTTTTGTAGGTTTGTTAGATGAGACAAAGCTATGTGTTAAGTAGAGTATAATGGGTCAAAATGGTGTAGCTTGCGATTTAGGTAACGAGCTTCTCATTTCCATCATTTGTTACTAGTTTGGAATGCCCCCAAAGCAAGATTCTTTTGTAACAAGTTTGTATAGTCAAGGATATGTATATTTATAGCAACAACTTTTAAAAGGACGTTTAGAATAAGCCCGTTTTATTTAGAAACTTATGCTTCCGCATTATTTTATGCTGTATCCAATATTTTGATATGATATAAAGTATAAATGAATCATGTTTTCAGAATTTCATGTTTTATGGATAAGCAGAAATGTGTTTTTCGAAAAAATTGGAATAAATGTTAAAAAAAGTGCAAGATTTCAGGCGTTTCAGAGAGCTTCACGGGATGTTTTCGTACCCATTTGCAGGTATTCGTCTAGAGCATCACGAACGGTGCGTTATGTCAATTGACGAATTGTGGAGGTGCATTTCATAAATAGGGGAATGCAAACTCTTCCCGTACAATCGTTAGTTTGTTGAAAATACGAAAAATATATCAGTTATTTCTTGAACAATGCGTGTGAATCTCGTTCATTACTCATTCAGAACCGCTTACGGAATGTATCTACGTCATACATTGAGCTTTCAAAAAAGTAAGCCGCCACTAGACGATCATGAGCACCGTAACGGTCTCTTTCTACCTTGTTTTGTGGATTTTTTGGGATTGAAGAAGTTGAAGCTTGAATAATCGTAGTAACAGCGTCCGTAAAAAACACTAGATCGCTACTATTAACTTTATCATCATCAGCCGAGGATGTAAAAATGAATAGATCGAGAGACATTTGTTTCGGATGAAATGTGTAGAGTGTATAAGAAAGGATGTGTTTGAAAGCGTGCATACAAACGCAGAAGTAATCAGCTATTTATAAGGTTAAGGGTTAAAACTATAATTTTTTAAAGCAAGTAACGGTACATTTTTTGGGTTATGGTTTGTATTTGAATCGGTCTGATTCTCGACCCTCTTCTCCATTTTGTCCCCTAAAGACGCATCTCATCTTGGTCGCCGCAGTGGCTGCGACATGTTGGAGGTAGACGACCGATCGACAGTCAATCGACCCCTATACCAAGCCTTAGACATACATGCAATGGTTGTACTTCACAACATAAAGCCAAAGTAAATATTTATCGGATCGAAATATCGGTTGAATTGGATGGCGCCAATTTCGAAATTTAGTGGGAAGAGAAAAGAACCGTTAGCTAACAGTGGTCCTGTTTTCTTTCATTCTGTAACTGAGTAGCTACAGCTGTAGCTGTTCTTTATTGGGTTCATCAAACAAGACGATGTTGAATTGGACAAACCACCAAAACTGGCTGCAACTTGCACTTCTCACACCCTACATTTTTTGTTTTATTACACTTTTGACACCTGTTTTACTAATTATGTACAAGTAATTTCTTATTTTGTGTTATGAGATTGAATATCCTTTTCAAGTTACATTTGGAGTTTGTGGGTGTGTTGTGAGGGGCATGCACTACAATATGTAACTTGTTTAGTAGTCTAGCAACACGTTGATGATCATTAAGGTAGATGAATTTGCATGCTTTATCTCAAACACAATCCGTGAGTGATAATGTCGAGATTGACTCAGTAATTGGCTTAGAATATTATTCATCCACTTTAGGGAACGTGAGAATCTTGTTATGTGAAACTAAGTAAGCTGCGCACATAAAAGCTAACCGGCAATTGTTAAGTTTTCAAAGTCTACTCTTATGAAAAAACAAGAATATAAAACTCATAAATCAATAATCATTTCTAGTGATAACGAATGAATAAACATTTAACAAACAGCTACTAATAAGCATAGTTTGTTAGCACGTTAAAATAATTGGACATGAAGCATTTTGAGTTTTTGTCTTTTTGACATAGTGTTGCTAATTTGGTATGTTAAGTTAAAATCAATTATGCTCCACCGTATTGAATTGAGAACCAGCTAGAAGTCGACACATATGGCTAATTTCGTGATTATCACAAAATGATTCATCGAAATTCGCTAACAAAAAACTGTACATTGCTTATAATTAATAACATAAAAGAGATGCTGCCAGTTTTTTCACACATTACCGTATCAACTTATCAAATGGTAAATTCAGCATAAGGTGTAAGAAATATGGACCAGAGTTTCTATCTAATGATGATTGGTTTATGATGAAAACACAAAGCCATTGAACAAAAACCCGTATCCTAATTTGAAAACAAATTGTCACGCAATCCAAAATCGGACAACAGTCTTACATAATACTAGTACGTAGTAAGTAGTAACATTAAAGTGTCTCTTTCATCCTGTTGTGTTGTTTTTGTCTTCTTAACTATTGGGCCTTATATAACCACACCCCCAATAATTTGGTTTTAACATTTTAGTCCCTACTTTTTATTGTGCTCTAATAATTTGGTCACAGATCATTTGTTTTTGGCCTATTATGATTTATTTTGTGGGGTAGACTTGATATCATGTGAGATAGTATATGATTCTTGAAAAGTGTGTTGAGTTCATTGCTTCATACTCGTAAGACTTGAGTTCATTGATTCTTGAAAAGTGTGGAGATCCCAGCGAACTCGGAGCGGTAGCCTCCGAGCCAATTCAGAAGTTACATCATCAAGCCTCCTAGTCAAAAGTGATATATACTCTGAATGTATTATTTTTTACTTCAAAGATGTCCTTAGAAATTCAATCTCTGAAAACGATGCAAACAGCTACGCGCTATCCGCTATTAATGCCATTTCACTTGCGCCGACGAATTTCAAATTCAAATGAAAAGGGCTGAACCGTTTCCTCCTTGAAGATAGTAAACATTCAATCTGCGTAGCAATCATTCAAAATACTGCCTCATTCCTTTTAATAGACCTACACGTGTACATATCATATATGACCCATGTACCTATAAATACTTTACCATTCGAAACCCTAATTTTTACCATCTTCACTGTGTATCCACTATTTCTAATCAACCATTTTTCTTTCGCGCTGATTTTACATTATGGAATCCAAATTCAGCATCAAAACTCAAAATTGCACCCTATTCAGATCCAAATTATCCCAATTTCTCGTTGATTACGACATTCCTCCAGAAGTAAAGGTGATGCTCCCAAAAAAGCACCAAACCATTTTCGATTTATCCGAGGGGTTCATTGGTTTATATACTCACTCCTTCACCCATTCGAACCTTAGGATTTCGTTACCAAAATTCTTCTACGAAGTATTGAACTACTTCAAAATTCATATCTCTCGACTCAATCCTTTTCGGCTTGTCAAACTGACCACCTTTGCTACTATGTGTAAGGCGTACGGTGGTGAACCTAGCGGGAGCTCTTTAGTGTCTTCTTTAATCTTTATCCCGGTGGTAACTGGCTAACCTTTGCCACTAGTTCAGGAAAAGATATCCCATTGGCCGTGACTAAGCCATACACTCGCAGTGAAGAATGGAAAGGTAACTTCTTCTATATTCAAAACAAAATTGTACCTTCAGAATATCCAGAGCTTCTGTTGGATTCTAATAAGTTTGACAAGAAGTTGAAAGATAAACGTCCGCTTCATAAGCTACAGGATCCTTTGTATGACCGTATTTACAAACATCCCATTCCTTGTCAAGTCTTCCCGGAGCCTATCTTATACCTAGCAGGTCTCAAACCCACGTGGAAGCATAGTCCACAAGAACCCGTGATTTATCACCGTGGACGAGGTAAACATACTTGCTTTTCCTTTCATAACACTACATACCATATCTAATAATGTTTATTTTTTATTTTTTTTTGCATGAACCTTCATCACACGACTGACTTGGAGCAGACGAAACCCTAATGGCGGCGACCGGCGTCACAATTATAAAGTGACACAGTCGCAAGTGTAATCCTATATACAATTTTAAAATTTTCAACATTTAGTGTGCACACTTTGGGAGAAAAGTTGGTGTATGAGTTTTTTTAGGTTTTTTACAGTAACTCAGGGTTTTAATACCCTCATTCCACAAGAGATAAGTCTCTTGATTACTTCTATCATTATGTTTAATTCAAGTTCAATTATCATTACTTGTTTCATTATCTTTTTCATGTCTACCTAATTTATTATAGTGTTTGCTTAGATCTAATGAAACCTAGTTGTTAACTATTTATTTTCGTCTCTTGTTTAAGTGGTTGTTACACGTTAGGTTAGGAAAACTTGCTTCTTCCGTCAGTGTTGCGAGCTTGAACGTCCTAAAAAATGTATCCATGTCCTAGAGTGCACTAGTTAACTTTTTGTTTTGTTTATTGCGTGAATTATGGTTGTTATCAATTACATTGATAGAATAGGGCATTTGGCACCTCCCTACGACCTTAGGAATACAACGCACCAATTAAATAAGGATGTGACAATTCGACTAATCAATAGGAGATAACTAGGGAGTAGTGAAATCTAAGTGAACACGTTTATACCTATCATTTGAATCTCATTTTAATTTACTTGTCATTTAGTCTAATGATTACTTTTAATTATTAGTTTTAAGAAGTTGATAATCAAATCCCCAATCAAACACCGAGATTTACTTACTTTTATAAAATAAAATAAAAAGATAAAAAGAATCATCCCTCACCTTAGACCTATTCGTCATACATCTCGACCTTCCCAACACTATTCCCCTAGAGAACGATCAATCCCTCGTGTCTTACCTATAATACACTACAACGGTAGGTACATTGTCTATAAGGAATGTAAAACTCGTTGTGAGGTTTGCAAGAATCTGCATGAAGTTTTTGGCGCCGCTTTCGGGGAATAGTTTAGGTTCGTTTTCTATCTCGTTTAGGTCTACTCACTTGATTCCTATCTAGTGAGCTTTTATTTTCATTATATTAGCTTCCAAGTAGTCTATCTTTTTATTTGTTCCATTTGATCGTAAAAACTTCTCATTTGCCACCATGGTTAATGAGATGCATTTTCACCAAGACCCACAAATTCATAACTTACCACCACAACGACCAACCACCACAAGGCCTACCCGTTCTCAACCAACAAGACCCGCCAAGAGCCCGCACTCTTGGTGAATACTCTAGACCGAGCCATCAAGGCTATAGGAACACCGTAGAGCTTCCATAACAAGCTCAAACTACGGCCCTGTAATCCGACACATCCGGTTGATGCAAAACGGATGTGCATTCCATGGACTTCGTTCCAAAGATCCAAATCAACATCTCAAGGACTTTCTTACAATTGTAGATTTAATTGACCTTGATGTTGCTACTCGGGAGACAACGCAATTGCGTCTTTTCCAATTCTCTCTACATGATCAAGCTAGCAATTGGCTTGAGCGTCTACCCGTGGGATCCATCTCTTGTTGGGATGATCTTACTACCCGTTTCCTCGCTCTATTCTTTCCACTGGGAAGGACTACTAATCTTAGGAATGACGTTTTGATATTCCAACAACATCAAGGTGAAACTCTATATGAAGCGTGGACTCAATTCAAGGACTTACTTCATAAAGTCCCTCACCATGGCATTGATCTTTGGCTTCAAATCCAAATTTTCTATGATCATCTCAATCTCTCCACAAGGCAAACCATTGACCAAGCGGCCGGTGGTAAGCTTCGTGACCTAACCACTGAAGAATCATGGGGAATAATAGAGGACGTTGCCCTCTATGATAACGAATGTTGGAACGACCCCTGTGAGGTGAGCAAAACCATCAAGGCAATATCCTTGCCTTCAAATGACTCACATACTTCCCATCGTAGGATTCTTGAACTTGAAGATCAAGTCAAATATCTAATGAGTTCCTACGAAGCTCCTAGACCTTCACACCAAGTGAATAATATCACTTTCTCGTGTGAGTTATGTAGTGTTCCTCACGACACTCATGATTGCACGAAACTCCCCAGACAAGCTTTTGTGGACTAGGCGTCCTCGCGTACAAGAGAGCGGGAGGAATATGGTCTAATACAAATCCCGGACCTAAGAGTTTCAATGAAACCTATGAGGCATGGAAACACAAACCGAATTTCAATTCGAGTCGAACTCAAACCATCTCGACTAATGACTCTTCACCCCTCACTTGGTCTCAAAACTCCAAATCATCCAAGAATTCTTACGGTCCCCAATATGGCTTAGAAGGAATGATGTGTAATTTCATGACATCTCAAGAGGCTCAATTGGCTAAACTTGAGAATCAATTTAACCAACAACAAACCAAAATGGATAGGAGGATTATTAACCTCTTAAATGCAATAAATAACCACGTAGGCATTGTGCCAATCAAGAGAGTTAATGCCATTACACTTAATCCTCCCATTGTTGAGAAACCCTCAATTGTGAAAATAAAAGATCCTAGTAAATTTTTCGTACATTCACAAAAAGGGAAAGAAGTCAAGGATCCATCCCCCATCAAAACAAGTTCACGTCGTCAATGTTATCACTCTAGAACCACCAAATATGGATAAAAAGAAAAATCAAGAAATGGTAATTGAGGATAATAAGACACCTAAGGAAGAAATTAAGGATGGTCCTAATAATGAAGTAGAAGAAGTTGAGGACGATTAATTTAATAGGTTTCCAACGGAAGAGGAACTAGCCTACCATAATTACTTAATGCACAATCCTCACCCGCCCTATGGTGGAATTTCCCCAATCATTGCGCATGGCAATCCTTTAAATCTAAACATACCATGCAATAGGACATGTGGACATATGGAAGGTTTACATTGATCTTAGGTCTCCAATAAACATTATGATTAGGACGTGCTATAATTGGATAAGGAAAATACCACTCCTACCTAGACAAGATCCCAATGAAAGTTTTCAAAAAGGCAATTTTGTTGATAGAGCCAGGGGAGGACATGTAATAGTAGGAAACTTCACTTATGTAATGAACTTCGTGGTCGTTGAGGATATTAGTTCTATAATAGATCCTAACTTGTCCCATATAGTTCTTGGAAATACATTCGTGAAAACCTTTGGAATGACACACGAACCATCACTCAGGATAGTTAGATTTAAGGATGAGACCGATGAAATCACATACCAAATGCCAAATAAGCTTGAACTATTCTGATTGATGCCTAACTTAAAAAGGAACTTAAACAATCGGTATACTATAGGAATGATGAGGATAGGAAGAAAGGTGTTCATTATGTGATGAGAAATATATTCGGTTTCTATAAGGAGTGTGTAGAATTAGGACCGGAATATAAAACCAAGATTGAGGATAGTGTTGAGAACGGGACAAAGGGTGAAGTCGCGTAATAGGTTATGACTTTGAGTCTAGCTATAAGACTCGTAAATAAAGAAAAGCGCTTCTTGGGAGGCAACCCATGTTTATTTGTTTTATTGTTTGTTTTCATTTGTTTCTGTGTCGTATATGCCTCCTCATTATTTCATAATTTTCAAGTTTCAAATACTATTGTGAAAATACTTTATTTTGTTTTTAATCTCGTCTTAATTACATATAAAGGTATTTTTCAAAAAGATAAGTGTAGGGAAGATCACATTTGTTTAAAAAAAATAAAATTGAATATGAAATTAACAATACATGATGAGCATATATTTATGTGTTAGTTTGATTTAAATGTTTGTATCAAGTCACAATGGTTGTTTTGCAGTAATTTCCAGGTTTTAAAGAGGTAAATTTTTCTAGAAAATAAAGTTTAAAATTCTGTCAGGTCAATCCCGATGGCGTCAAGATCTATAACCTGACGGCGTCAGGTACTGTAGCAAACAGTTTTCCAGATTTTCGTTTTTCTGTCGAAACTGTATTGTTAATACAAATAAACCGTAAAAACGTTTATTCATATTTAGCGATCTCGTTGTGTTTTGTTGATAACAAATATAAAGTTATCATAAGTAAAATTATAAGAATACATGTTATTTTTGTAAAGTATATATTATCTCTTAATCTATCTAGTAGTTCTTCTTTCTTTTGTTGTGATTCTCATATAGGTCATTCTCAAAGGCTAGATCACAAGACACTACAAGTCATCCAAGCAAGGGGTCCTTGATTGATTTGTTCCCCCACAAGATCTTGTATTTCAAATTTCACTTTGTACCGGATAAAGTGTAAGCGACATTGTGTTGGTTTGGTCCGCCGTGTTAAGGACTCACCGGGTAAAGTGTAAGCGACATTGTGAGGCTTCTCCGCCGTGTTGAAGGAGCTTGTTGACATAGTGCTTGAACTCTCAAGTGGGGAACTCAGGGAGTGGAGTAGGGAAAGGAAGGTGTCCTTGTAGCCGAACCACTATAAATCACTTGTGTCACTATTCTATATCCTCTACTTACTTGCTTTCACTATTTACTTTACTTATTGCTTTATACTTTCTATCCATCCATACGAATTCACATAAGATCGAATCTAAAGTTTTTGAAACTAAACTTAAAATCGGCAAAACTATTCAACCCCCCTTCTAGCTTTCCACAATTGGCATCAAGAGCAAGGTTACAAAAGTTTTAAAGTAAATTGTATTTTAAAAACTTTTCGATCATAATGAGTTTTGAAAATTATTAAGAAGGGCAATCTATGCAACGACCTCCACTACTTGAAGCAAATGGTTTTATTTATTAGAAAATAGATTTAAAACTTATGTGAAGTCAAAAGATATTGATCTTTGGTACATCATTGTTGAACGTGACTTTCAAGCCACTACAAAAGATGATAAAACCGGCAACGAAATAAACATCCCTCATGATTGCCTCTCCGACGATCAAAAGAAAAAGCTTTCCAAAAATAGTGAAGCAAAAATGGTTTTATATAATGCTTTACCCAAAAAGGAATTTGAAAGAATTTCTATGCTTAAAACCTCTAAAGAATTTGTAATTCTTTAGTTGTAACTCACCAAGGAAATCAACAAGTTAAAAACAACAAAATAGATTTATTTGTTCAACAATATGAACACTTTTCAATATCGGATGAGGATAGTATAGATAATTCTTTTGCTAACTTTAATTCTATTATTACTTCATTACAAGCACTTCATGAGTCTTTATCTAGTCGTAATCATGTCAGGAGATATCTAAGGGCGCTTCCATCTAAGTGAAGATCAAAGGTGACGGCCATCGAAGAATCCAAAGACTTGTCTATCCTCACTCTCGACAAACTCATAGGAAATCTAAAGGTCTATGAGCTCGTCCTCGCTAAAGACTCCAAAGCCTCAAAAGAAAAGAAAGAGAAGCACAAATTTCTTGCCTTAAAAGCCAAGAAGGTCTCAAGCGATGGAGAAACCTCATCTTCGGAAAGTGATGACGAAGAGTATGCCATGGCGGTATGGGATTTCAAGAAGTTCTTTAGAAAAAAAGGAAGATATGTCAAGCAACCATATAACGACAAGAAAGGGTTCCGGAAAGGCAAAGATGACAAGAAAGCAAAGGACGAACGCACATGTTTTAAATGTGGGGACCCTAATCACTTCATTAGTGAGTGTCCCAAAAGTGACGAACAAAAGGCGTTCGTAAGTGGTTCATGGGGAATGAGTGACGAGGAGAACAAAGAAATTTGTCTCATGGCAAATGACTCAAACGAGGTATGTCCCGAATCTCTTTATTATAGTAGCTCATCATTAGATGATGAATCATTACATCGTGAATATGATAAACTTTGCAAGATTAGTCTAAAAGTAATTAACAAAAATAAGATTTTGAAAAACAAAAAATAAGATTTTTGTTCAACTTCGAACGTTAGTTGACAATCTTGATTCCAAGATTGCTAGAATGAGTACTAATACTCTTGATATAATACTTGATAGTGTTAAAATGGGAAATAATCAAAAGGGTTTAGGTGTTCAGGGAACTTACTACATCAACTAGCGAGATTAAAGAAACACAATTTGTTAAAGCAATTGAAAAACAAGCTACTGTAGTCACGGATCCCTTGAAAAAGGAACCGTCAGGGATCCGTGGGTTTGTACCAGCAAACAGTAGAAATAATGCAACCACATCATCTAGAATCGACATTGTTATTGTTAACAAGAAGAAAACAACCCATGTTACTGTTAGAAATGTCAAACAACCACCTCCACTAAAACAAAATCAAAGTTTTATGAAAAACAAAGGTCCAGCGTTTTCTATACCAAACACATTTATAAGAAGACTAAATAATGTTTATCCAAGAAGTAACCATCATCAAACGGGATGAAATCCTAATGCACAAAACGTTTTTCCATTTCAAAACTTTACACCTTGGAATGCTTTCGCACCTTATTCATATATGCCTCACATGAATGAAATGTATAACAATAATGGACCCATGAACAAATGGGGACCAAATTTTTGAGTTAATTGTTTTCTTAGGTGTGCTTAAAGGTTGACTTAGATCCAGATGAATGGATCAAGGATAGCGGGTGCACGAGGCACATGACCGGTAACAAAGACTTGTTTTCCACATACGAATCCTTCAATGGAGGAAATGTGGTGTTTGGTAATAGCAAAAGAAAAATCATCGATAAAGGTACAATTTCTCACAAATCCTTAACCATTAACGATGTATGTCACGTAGAAAACCTAAACTTCAATCTTCTAAGTATATGACAAATATGTGATAAAAAGTGCAACGTACTTTTTAGTGAAACCGGTAGTAAAATATTGAAAAACGGTATTACTATAGGAAGAGGCATTAGAAAACATGGAGCCTATGTCATTAAAATCGGTAATGAACCAAAAGACAAACTTTGTCTTACTTCTATGGATGATACTTCGACCTTATGGCATCGAATATTGGGTCACGCCAATGTGCGACTTCTTCAATCGCTATCATCTAAAGAACTAGTAAGAGACCTACCCAAATTAAAATACGAACATCATTTTTGTGATGCTTGTAACATAGGTAAGCAAGTCCATGCTAGTCATAAAGCTAAAAATATGGTCTTAACAACTAAGTGTCTAGAATTACTACATATGGATTTATTTGGTCCATCCGATATTCAAAGTTACGGAGGTAGCTTCTATAATTTGGTTATAGTAGATGATTACTCTAGGTACACATGGACTAAATTTCTAAAGAATAAAAGTGAAACGTTCAATTACTTTAAAATATTAAGTAAGAAAATACAAAGACAACTAGGAAGTCCTATAGTGTCAATTAGAACGGATCATGGTAGGGAATTGATAATGAAGTTCAATTTAGAGCTTTTGTGACGCTAATGGTATTACTCATAATTTCTCGGCTTCTCGCACTCCACAATCAAATGGGGTACTTGAAAGGAAACCCTACAAGAAATGAGTCTCACCATGATTAATGAGCAATCTATTCCTCAAAATTTTTGGTGCAATGTCGTCGACACATCAACCTATATACTTAACCGTGTCCTAATTAGACCATTCTTGGGTAAAACTCCATACGAGTTACTTCGAGGCAAAAAGCCTACGCTAGAACACTTTAGAGTCTTTGGTAGTAAATGTTTCTTACATAACACTAAAGATTACCTAACTAAATTTGATCCTAAATTAACCGAAGGTATCTTCTTAGGTTACTCTCCTAATAGTAAAGCTTATGCTATACTAAATAAAGAAACCATGAAGGTTGAAGAATCCTTAAATGTAAAATTTGATGAAAGTCCACCTAAACCTACCCTACCTCTTGTCGATGACGAGTTAATCGAAAGTGAAGCCATAGAAGTCAAGGAAAATATAAAGAAAGAAGATGAACCATTAAACAATAAAATCATCAATATTAAAGAGTCTAAAGATCATCCCATAGAAAGTCCAAGACCAAAGTAGTTTATTTTATTTTGTCTCGACCATAGAACCTAAAAATACGCAAGAAGCCATAAAAGATGAAAGTTGGGTATGGCTATGCAAGAAGAGTTAAATCAATTTGTTTCTAACAATGTTTGGACACTTGTCCCTCCTCCTAATAACCAAACCATAATCGGAACTAAATGGGTATATAAAAACAAGTTAGATGCAAACGGTGTAGTGTCTAGAAATAAAGCTAGACTTGTTGCCCAATGATATAATCAACAAGAAGGCATAAACTTTGATGAGACCTATGCTCCCGTGGCTAGATTAGAGTCTATAAGAATAATTCTTGCTTATGCTTGTGCTCATGATCTTACGCTTTTTCAAATGGATGTTAAAAGTGCTTTTCTAAATGGTGCATAAACTTTGATGAGACCTATGCTCCCGTGGCTAGATTAGAGTCTATAAGAATAATTCTTGCTTATGCTTGTGCTCATGATCTTAAGCTTTTTCAAATGGATGTTAAAAGTGCTTTTCTAAATGGTTTTATTAATGAAGAAGTCTATGTAGCTCAACCTCCGGGCTTTATCGATTACGAAAAACCTAACCACGTGTACACACTAAAGAAAGCTCTCTACGGTCTTAAACAAGCCCCAAAGGCTTGGTATGATAGACTCAAATCATTTTTAATCAAAAATGACTATACCATGGGGTTAGTTGATAATACACTTTTCACAAAGAAAAAGGAATCACATATAATTATTGTTCAAATATACGTGGATGATATTATATTCGGATCGACTTGTCAAGACATGTGTGATGATTTCTCAAAAATCATACATGATGAGTTTGAAATGAGTATGATGGGAGAACTTAGTTTCTTTCTTGGTCTACAAATTAAACAACTAGAAGATGGTATCTTCTTTAATCAATCCAAATACATAAAAGAGATGCTAAAGAAATTTGGTCTAGAAGAGTCAAAACCCATAAGAACACAAATGTCATCCAATACTAAACTTACCAAAGATGAAGACGGTGAATCCGTTGATAACACCAAATACCGTGGCATGATTGGTAGTCTTCTCTACCTTATGGCTAGTCGGTCGGATATCATATTTAGTGTATGTCTATGTGCTAGGTTTCAAGAAGACCTGAAAACTTCACACCTAGAAGCCGTCAAAAGAATATTTAGATACATAAAGGGTGTAACTCAATTGGGATTATGGTATCCTAAGGGAAAGGTGGTAGAAACTATTGTATATGAAGATTCTGACCATGTAGGTGATTGTTGACCAAAAAAGTACAAGTGGTGTTTGCACTTTCATGGGATGTTGTTTAACATCTTGGTTATCAAAGAAGCAAACGGCATTGGCCATATCAACAACCGAAGCCGCATATGTATCCGCCGGAAAAGCATGCCAACAAGCACTATAGATGAAACAAGCGTTAGTTGACTACGACATCCTTCTAAGTGACATTGCTATTTTATGCGACAACAAAGGTGCTATTGATTTAAGCAAAAATCTGGTATTGTATTCTCGTACCAAGCATATAGAGATCCGTCATCACTTCTTAAGAGACAATGTTCAAAAGGGGAACATTTCTATTGAGAATGTATCATCCGAAGACAACATAGCCGACGTCCTCACCAAACCGTTCAAGCGGGAACAATTCAACTTGCTTCGTCTTGGTCTTGATCTCATGGAACAACCATCGTAAAATGTTTTTCATTCTACAAGGTACGTAAACGTTAGCTGATAACATCAAATAATCCTGAATATTAAGTGTCAATTTCCCCCGATAATGCTTGTCATTTATATCATTTATATGGATTTACGCTTGTTTTCCATTATTTTCCACTTTCAAGTAAATTACGAGCATTGGAGCTAAAGAGACGCGAAATTGGAGAATTATCAAAGATTGATCAGCGTATGCTCACTTTGAAGAAGTTACGGCGTTACTTATCTCGCACATTACGCTGTAACTAAAGCGTGACTCAAAAAGCCAACTCATCAGAAGATTACGGCGTAACTCTCCCAAAAGATTACGACGTAACTATATTAGGTCAAATGAGGTTCCGCGCCGCTGAGAACTACGCCGTAACTCTTGCTTAAACTACGGCGTAACCAAGAATTATTGAAGATACAGCGTAACTACTTCTAAGGTTACGCCGTAACCAGCAGATCTAGTGCAAATTACAAAGAAATAGAGGATTACGACATAACTATTCTAATGGTTATGCCGTAACCCAGATCTGGCCTATAAATACCCTACGATTTTCAGCATTTGAAAGCATCTCATTTCACACACCACAACCAAAGAACTTGGGAAGAAGCCAAAGGCAGGTCTAGAGAAGCGTACGGAGCTGTCTGCAAGGGAGAAATCACTCCCCTACGATAAGCATTAGCATTTTATCTTTTCTTTACTTTTGATTCATGTATTTCGTAACATTGAATATTCAATTGATTTGTATGGTTAATATGAGCGGCTAAGCACCTCTTGGTACTGGCCTAGTTATGATTCCTTAATTGTTTTGTTTACGTTAATATTACTTTCGTATAATTATTTCTAAGTGTATGCATGCATAGTTTATTGGTAGCTACCCTTGTTTCGGTAGTATTGAATGGCGGTAGAGGCTAGTTGCTTAGGAGATATGACCAACTGACCCTAAGTGAGTAGACTGAGAGGGGAAGGGTAAGATATGACCAAATGACGACCCTTTCTACTTGTGCAATTTGACCAATTGATCACCTACCGTTTGGATGAACTTAAGAATTAGGAGGTGAGTGTTTAAGTTGCTAACGCCCGGGCACTCACTATTATAAGTCTAGCATGTAGCGGTACTTAATGACTCGGCTTAGGGGACCAGGAACAACTGAACTTATGAGGGGACACCTGACTTCTCCAGTGGTGGCATCTTTGCTGATAGGTTAGGGCGAATTGACCAAATGCTGTCCTCTTGACTTTGACCCCACCTGAAGTAATTGGAAGTAATTAGACGTAGACATTACTAGCTAGGATGAATAACTAGGTTATCACCACTCTCCTCTATTGATTACACCTTTTATCTGCTTTAATTAGTTAATTCCTAATCGAAATCATATTAAAATCTATGACACCTAGACTTAGTAATAATCCAACACACATAGCTCTTGGGACGACCTCGTTTTTACCAAACACTACACTACACACGACCGGGTACACTGCCTGTTAGTGCATTAGGGTAGACCATAGGTATAACGAGACATTATAAATATTAAAACCTGGTCAGTAAAACCTGCATCATTAGCCTTACCTTCTTTTCTGAGTCTAGGATCTCTATTTCACACACAACTCACAAACAATATGGGGATTTTCAAAACTCAAGATAAGTTTTTCTTCTTTCTATACAAGAAACTTTTCGAAATGCTTTCTAAAAGGAAACTTCTCCCCGTATCATTATCCAAAAATCATTCTCACGTCTAGGACAAACCTTTTTCATTCTTAATACAAAGTAAAAACCTTTTTCATTGAACCTCATGTCTTTTGAATGCTAAAGGGAACACATAACTAATATGTATTTTCGGGTACATTCATTTAAGCAAAATTGAATTAAGGAGCACTCGGGTTATCTCACATACTTATATGCTTTTCCACTTCTTCGTTTATTTTTTCTTCTTTTTAGGAGTCGAGATAACCGCAACTCCAAATGGTTTGCATATAGGCACACACTAGGCACCATTGTTTCCAAAAGGAAAAATTTAAGCTTCCTGAGATCACCAGTACCACGGATCCCAGCTTTTACGCAGGACGGATCCCTCCGTGGGAACCGTGGAACATAAGAAAAATTTTTCTTCTATTTTTCTCACTTTGGTTATAAACCTTCATACATTTCAACATTTTATCTCTTTCACTAATGAGTATGTTACTTAATGTTTGTGTTCTCATGATCAAATGCCTAAAATTCATATCTAATCATTAGATTTTAGTTCACATTTTGGTTTTAGCATTCATTGCAATGCATTATTTTCTCTATAAATAAGGTTCCAAAATTCTTGCATATCCATCACTCTCAACCTCACAAAAATTCATCATCATGTCATCCAAAAGATCCTCCAACATTGATGAACCACCTAGTGAAAACAATCCTTTTCAAGAAATCCAAAATTTCATCCTACCACCTTTCGTAGTGCCACCACCAACCAAATCTAGAAGAACCGCACGGATTAACATCCGGCCTTGTTGTTTAGCTAAACCTTTGTCAAAAAGCCCATCACCAACTACTAACTCTCCTCCAAATGACTACAATGTAGCACCTCCATCATCTCCCACAAGCTCATCACCACATTCACCTACCGAGTCTCTACCAAAAATCACCCTATCGGAACTCTTTAAGACTCCGAAAACAACCCCACTACCCGTGTCTATTCCTCCACTCACTCCATTTCAACCATCCAAAACTACCGAAATAGCTTCCAACTTAAACCCAAAAGAACTAGTCTTTTTAACATCACCAACATCTCCAACCACACTTTACAAAGAGCTTGCAACTTCACCACCTCTACCTCTCATTATCTTACAAGAACATCTGGGTTCTTATCCTCCACCACTCACCAACATCATGGACTTTGATCCATATTTTCCAACATTACCACCACATACTCCGCCTTTCACAAATCAAACTTACCCGGAAACCATCCACCAACACTACCCTCACCATTTACATTGCGAACATTGTCAATCCACTAGGGAACTTGCAATGGAACTAAGGGACGAGATGCGATTCATACTAAACCACATCCTTGATCGCATCAACATCATCACACACCAAAACTTCCATAATTAACCATATACAAGCATGGAAGGAATGATATTACTATTTTCTCTATTTTTTTCTTTTAAGTCATTTTAAAGAACAAACTTTGTTTTTAGTTTTACATTTTGTATGTGGCCTATATATCACTACACTTTGATATTTCATTACAAGGCTTTGTTTACGTACCTTGGCTCTCCACCTTGTTTCTCGTCCCATACAAGATTATATTACTGTTACTACTAACATTTTCTTTGTAGAAATTATATTTTCTCACTTGACGCCCAATTCTAGGGGGAGCTACCGTCAAGGGGGAGCTAGTGCTTCGTGGATCATACTTATTTTTATTCCACAATTTATTTCTTCTTTAGGTTTGCTTTTTGTTTCGAAAAAAAAGGGGAGAAGAAGTAAAACTTACATATGCTTTCAAAACATACATCCAATCTTAAGTTTTACTCATCATAACATTATATTTTGTCATCAACAAAAAGAGAGATATTGTTAATACAAATAAACCGTAAAAACGTTTATTCATATTTAGCGATCTCGTTGTGTTTTGTTGATAACAAATATAAAGTTATCATAAGTCAAATTATAAGAATACATGTTATTTTTGTAAAATATTTACACTTGGTCATTTACATAAAATGTTTTAATAATTTATTTGTTGTAATAGTTTAATAGGATGGGTAATATCCAAGACCCATGACCCATACCAATGGAGTTAATCCATAACCCATGATCCAAGACCCATGACCCACTGTCTAGATACATTGTATCTTGTTGGGTACCCAAGGCTCATACCCATGACCCATGACCCGGTTTGCAACCCAAAACTCGGAATGGTTCAACCCAGTTTGCCGGATCCTTTAGATTGCACTGGACGGATCCCCCAAGTGAGGGAGCCGCTGGAACCGGGCTACAGTAGAAATATTTGCCTATAAATAGTGAGTCATTTCTTCATTGTTACTCACCCCTCTTCTTACAAACTCTCTCATATATTATCTCTCTCTTCTAATCTCAGATCTCTTGATCTATCTAGTAGTTCTTCTTTATTTTGTTGTGATTCTCATATAGGTCCTTCTCAAAGGCGAGATCACAAGACAAAACAAGTCATCCAAGCAAGGGGTCCTTGATTGATTTGTTCCTCCACAAGATTTTTGTAGCAAGATCTTGTATTTCATATTTCACATAGTTGTTGTGTAATAGTTGTGTTGGTTTGGTCCGCCGTGTTAAGGACTCGGTATTTAGCTTTGTAAAGGATAAAGTGTAAGCGACGTTGTGAGGATTCTCCGCCGTGTTGAAGGAGCTTGTTGACATAGTGCTTGAACCCTCGTGGGGAACTCGGGGAGTGGAGTAGGGCAAGGAAGGTGTTCGTGTAGCCGAACCACTATAAATCACTTGTGTCACTATTCTCTATCCTTTTACTTTACTTATTGCTTTATACTTTCTATCCATCCATACGAATTCACATAAGATCGAATCTAAACTTTTTGAAACTAAACTTAAAATCGGAAAAACTATTCAACCCGCCTTCTAGTTTTCCACATGTATTTCTAAAATTTTCCCGAATTTTGTTAATTTTCCAGGAACCTGCAAACATCTATTTTGCAAGCATTATATCTTATTCGCTTTCTAGTTTAGATTTGTTTTATATATAGTTCTACCGGTGATTTTACGTGAGGTTTCATGTTCATTTTCTTAGATTTACAGGTTATATTGGACAAGAATATGCGAGTACACAATTGGAGCAACACTTATGATTGGCTTATTCTTTTTGGAGGAGGATTTAATCTTGATTTTACACCGATCATACCAAGCTAATCAAATAAGTACTAATTTTTTTTCTCTTTTATTTACTTCCTATTATAATAATCGCGAAACTTGCGGGAAACATTGGGGACAATGTTCATTTTAAGGGGGGGGGGGAAATGGATACCTTAGAAACTATTTGCTCGCTTGATATTTGTCTTATCCTTAGTAATAGTGTAATAAACTAAAAGAATTACTTGTTAGGAAAATTTTAGCATCAATTTTTAAATTTTTTATGACATATATGAGCAAAACTTTAGTCTTAATAAAGCATCTCATGAATAGGAGTTATATAACTAGCACAAAAACCTTTACCACTCAAATTCCACCCAAAAAATGTAAGGTTCGCCCCTAGATATATAGGATAAAAGCATTCACTTTTAATGCTTATGAGTGTACCTGTAGTATGTAGATTCTAGAACTTGTTTTTGGATGCATTCCTAGATCGCTAGTGAGACTACATTCGTGTAGTTAGGATTTACTAAATGATAAGAGCGTTAGGATAACCCTTATTTTAATCATGTTTAAAATAATTACATTGGCCACATTGGTTGAGTAATTACCCCACACGCTTGCGATGTACTCATTTTTAGTACACGATGCCCCTAGTTAACCCCTCGGAGCCTATCTTTTCGCAGCTCTCGTGATGTTTAGGTTTCCGGAATATCAATGAAGAACATTGTTTACAATTCACCCCAAATGTTACACCCAAATCGCCTTATCTTTCATTGTATCCACTCATCTTTAGTGCATTATTGTAATATGTTTAAAACCTTAGTTCAATTATCTAGTTGATTACATGGTTGCTAAGTCGAGTCATATCTTGTGAAAATACAGTTTTTGGACGATTGAGACTCATAGGTTAAGTAGTATTTTATGGAGTAACGGGAAGGAATTTCAAATTTTATTTCCCTTATCTACGTAATTAATTACTCCAAGTGTTTTGATCCTCGCAATTCGGGTCATTAGTTTAGTCTAATAAAAACTCAAGTGTAGGGAGGTTGCTAAATTCCTTTACTATGATGTTATGTTTTGTAGTTGGTAGAGTAAGAGCGTAGAAAAAAAATCGAAAAAATGAAAAAGAAAAAAAAAGAGAAAAACATGCGGGCTACCATCTCGCTTTTATCTTTTATCTTTTATCTTTTCTTTTTGTTGAAGTCAAGAAAGTGTCAAGAAAAATACAAAAATAGTTAGTTTGGTAAGTCGAGTCTTTGCTTAGAAACGCCTTGTTTTACATGTAATTAGCTTTTTTGACTTGCCACCAGTAAAATTCCCCATGTCCAACAAACACGTGTTTTTCCATACCCTTACACAGAACATTGCATCCTTTTAAAATCCCTCTTTGATAGTTTATCTTAGGTGTTTACGCCAAAGCGGTGAAGGTTTGATCTAATCTCAAGCCTATTGTAATCTATGTGTTATGACAAGTAGAGAGTGTTTATTTTCCATTTCCTTACATGTTATATTCATTATACACCCGAGAGATGAGAGAATACAAACACCATATGTGAGGTGCTAGTGTATAATTTACGTGCTTGTTATAACTATTGTAGAGCATGTATTTATTGTAAATGTAGGACCACTACGATATATCAACCTTATCACGAAATACCCACGTTAACCAAAGTTATGCGTAGAACTCGTGAAACCCAAACACAAACATATGCGTAAAACAAAGAAGGAAAAATTAAGAGAGATAGTGACTTGATGTTTATACAAAAACCGTGTATATGTTGTGAATAAGATATGCAAACAATAAGTTGTATATTCCTTGAGAGAGAAAATACACACACACACACACACTTTCAAGCACACCCCTCAAATGACCATTTGAGGGGTATTTATAGTACAAGAGGTATAAAACCCTAAAAGGCTTTATCTTGGGCTTTTCGTGGATAGGACTTGGATTGGGCTTGGCACGCTTAAGCTTATAAACGGCTAGCAAGTCTCAACAATTAACCATTTAGCTTATCCTAATCCACGAGCCCGTTGACTATTCTAGCACGATATCTAACACGAGTTACAAAGTTCCTAAATGTGAATGACCATCACTTTTAATAAAACTATTAAGGCTAACAATCTCCCCCTAAGGGGTGGTCATTCAAACGATGCTCCACTTGATTAGGTCTCTACTTTTCTTGAGCTAGGACTTTGTGTGTAGATATTGAATAGTCTTGATTCTTTGTTCCTTCAGGCTTTGTGATCAGATAATGTGGTTGTCTGCCGTTGTCAACTTCGATGGTTAGGTGTCTCCACGTCATTCTCCACTTCTTTCTCCACCATGCTCACACTTCTATTTGTCTTTTGGTTACCAATGATGTAGTTCTGGAGTCTTTAAACTTTGTAGATTCTTTGACATTGACGAAGAATCATCTCCTTTGATTATGATGAGAACTTTCATGTGTTATTGGTATGAGCATGTGGCGAGTCTGCACGATCCATCCGCTCCAGAGCTTCCATAAGAAGAAAACATAAAACATTGTTAGTAATAAGCGGATTCCGGCACTTACAAGTTTGAATTTCGAGGGTGTTAACAGCATAGTGTGAAAACACGTCTCTAATTCTCACAGAGGCCGTTCCTGAACTGGAGTCCCACAAGTGAGATAACGCGATATACCGAAGTACATCTACAGTTCAGATGAGTCGCTGAAGTACACCGAAGCATCACTTCACGACTGTAGACCGTTTGAGACACACTAAGCGTAATCCACGGGGAGTTACCGAAGTGACCTACTGTCAGGGCTGCTTGATGTTGACCCTGGCAGGAGTTTCCATTCAATCACTGAGGATCACAATTGTGAAACCTCTCATAATTGTTCTGGCAGATTGCTAAGATCTGCGTAGGACTCTATAATATATCACTTGTGCCCTTATAGATGAACAACAAGCGATGTCATGTCAAGTGTTCCTATGAGATCTTTTGATGAATCTCGTGGCTTTAGACTCAATAGTGCATTTTGGTTTTCCTGAGCGGAGACTAGGGAGAGGGTCTCCTTCTTCAATATCAACAATCTCTAAGAGAAAGTCGATAGATTATGTAGGGTTCCCAGTGAGAATGAAACAAATCCTTTTAAGAGGAATTGAGTGGCTAGAAGGTTTAGTGCAGTGCGTCACTGGGTCCATGACGGCTTGTCTTCAATACCAGTGTCAACTAAGTGACAACCAGTAGCAGATGAATTGAACTCGGTTTCTGCCCTAAGGTTGATTATGGAGGGCTATTTCTTTTCACCCTTTCTTTTACTTTTCTTTTTAATTCTTCAACCCCTTCTTTCTCCTTTCTCACATTACTCCTTTTTTCAATCATTCCTAAGAACTTCTAATATTAACTATTTGTGATGTCCTTGGATAGATCCCTCCGGCTCTGGCGGATCATAGGACGGATTTCCTATCCTTAGTCACCTTATAACTTCATGAGTGTCCTATTGTTGCCATAAAACCATTTTCTTTGAAAATCTCTCAGATTGTTTATGATAGAAAAAATGTTTGAAACACTCCGTGAGTTTTATATTTTCAGAAACACTCCCCCTTCACATGTGCTCATAAGTTTTAACAGAAATCTGCACATAGAGGGTAGAGTTCGCACTTTTTGAATTGATCGACTTTAAATGAACTAGACCGATTCGAGACACGTTTACATCACTAGAGAACTAGCTTGAAGTTATTACCCGTCCTGGTCAAGTCCATAGAAAGTTTCTCGAGATGGTACATGATTCCTCGTCAATTCATTGGTTTCAGCTGAGTCGAGCTCTTTATGAGATTCAAACACCGATCATTAAACTTTTTTATCACATTTTAATCACGTCTCCTCCCCCTCAAAAATAGCATATACGTGATATTTTTGATATCCTCGGATTAAAAATCATTTTAGAATCTTTTGGGGAGACAAACGGATTTGATTTAAGCATGAATTTGGAACATTTTTGTTTTATACCCCCCCTTTAATAAAGCATAATCAATTAAAGGGTTTTAGAGGGAGTTATCTTGCGCACAAAATATTTTGAAAGATTTTGAAAAATCGTTTTGTCAATCTTGAAAAGGTGCTCAAGATGATGATGATTTCTCACCATTTTTAAATGTAGTGCACTGAAGCGTACACTTGATTTTTCCTTAAAAACACGAGTTTTGATTTGAAATAATCAAAAGTCATCATTTTAGTCCGGGTTTCGTACTGAAGTATACGAAAGCCATTTTTGAAGAAATTTTGAGAAACGACATGTTTTAGAAAACAATTTAAAGAACTCTCGCTCAAGCATCTGTACATGCCCGTATCATTGTTGAATGACATTTCTAGAAACGTACAGAATATCGATTATACAAGAGACATGTCGTGAGAAGAATATTTTTGGATTTTTTATTTTATATTGTTTTTGTATTTTTGAAAATTTTATATTTTTATATTTTGCTTTTGTTGGTTTTTCAAATTTTGTATTTTGTTTTTCAAAAATAATTACAGCGAAGCTTTTTGGAAAATCATTTTCAAGAAGATTCGAGAAGACGTTCTAACTCCTCAGGGGTTAGGCTTCGCATTCCAATTCGTCGAACTAAATACTCAAACCTTTCTTTTGGAAGGGCTTTTGTTAATAGATCGGCGAGTTGGTAATCAGTCTTCACGAAGAATAATTCAACAGTACCATTTTCGACGTACTCTTTGATGAAGTGATAGCGGACTCTGATATGCTTAGTCTTTGAGTGATGAACAGGATTGCATGATATGGCTATGGCACTTTTCGAGTCACAATACATAGGTATTTTATCGAAAGTAAAGCCATAATCTGTGAGTTGTGTTCTCATCCATAGACCTTGAGCACAACACGCAGATAGAGACACATACTCAGCTTCAGCGGTTGAAAGTGCAGTGCAATCTTGTTTCTTTGAAGACCAGCTGACTAACTTTTCACCCAAAAATTGTGCTCCTCCTGATGTACTTTTTGCTGTAACTTGATCACCTGCGTGGTCCGCATCTGAAAAGGCAATTAGATCAAATCCGGATTCCTTCGGATACCAAAGTCCCATGTGAATGGATGTCTTCAGGTACCGAAAGATCCGTTTAACCTCTTTGAGGTGCAGTTCGGTAGGCTTTGCCTGAAACCGTGCTAATAAGCAAACAGCAAAATGAATATCTGGTCGACTAGCAGTAAGATACATGAGAGAACCAATCATGCTCTGATACTTCTTCAGATCAATAGGTTTCCCAAACAAATCGGCTCCAATTTTTGGTGAAGTTACCATTGGTGTTCCGACCGAGTCACAGTTATCCATACCATGATTTTTCAAAATCTCAGTTGTGTATTTAGCTTGATTAATAAAAATTCCACGAGGGGACTGATGTATTTGTAAACCAAGAAAGAATTTTAGTTCCCCCATCATGGACATTTCAAATTTACTTTTCATGAGATTTTCAAAATGTTTTGAAAGATTCGGATTAGTGGACCCAAAGATGATGTCGTCCACATAAATCTGAACAATCAAAATGTCGTTTTTGCATTTTTGTGTAAACAAGGTAGGATCAACTGTTCCTTTTGTGAAATTGTTTTGGATAAGGAAAGAGGACAGTTCGTCATACCACGCTCTCGGAGCTTGTTTCAAACCATAGATTGTTTTTTTGAGTTTGTAGACGTAGTCTGGATGTTCCATGTCTATGAAGCCTTCTGGCTGAATTACATACACTTCTTCTTTCAGAGTTCCATTCAAGAACGCGGTCTTAATGTCCATCTGATAAACCGTGATGTTTTTGTGAGCTGCATAGGCTAAGAATATCCTGACTGCTTCAAGTCTAGCTACCGGCGCGAATGACTCTTCAAAGTCTATTCCTTCCTCTTGTCTGTATCCTTTGGCCACAAGACGAGCTTTGTTGCGAATAATAGTCATCTCTTCATCCCTTTTGTTCTTCCATAACCACTTGAGATCAATGACACGAATGTCAAGCGGTCTTGGAACCATTTCCCAAGAGTCATGAAGACGGTATTGGAGAAGTTCCTCCTGCATTGCTTCTATCCATGCGGGTTCTGACATTGCCTCGCGAATGTTCTTTGGCTCTATATTGCTAATTGAGCAAAGGTAAATGCACAAGTTGCAATCGGAGGCAAGTTGACGTCTCGTCTGAATTGGCCTTGAAGGTTCACCAATAACTTGTTCAATTGGGTGGTCTTTTGTCCACTTCAGAGTAGAAGGATACCGTTGGTTAAACGTATGCGAGTTAGATGGTTCTCGTAAGCTTGAAGAAGATTCACCTGATTCCGTAGCAAACGGGTTTTCAAATAAGTCTTCATCTAACGTTGCATCATTTTGGTTTTGGTTTTGCTCATCAACTGCTGGTAGAACGGGTGCAAGAACTTGAGTAGATGTAGATGATGTTGATGGGGTTGGTGCATTGGTTTCGACCGTTGTAGATGCATCTTCTGTTGGTGGTGGAGGATGATTTTGAGCGGGTGCAGCGGAATGATGGTTTGATGCATTTGTCGAAGTTCCACTGTAAAACCCTAAAAATCGTAAACGTATAAAAGACCATTGTGCCCTCAAGCTAATAATTGAAGAACCCGTAAAATACATCAATCTCGTTAAATACGTTTAACACTTATCTCATAAATGAATTTCGCAAGACTATGATAAATAAATACACTTATGTCTATTATATGAATACCGCACATTAACATGTTACAAGGACTAAATGAAAGGTACAAATTACAAGTCATTTAAACTAAATCACTAAAATAATTATGGAAAATGGATTTTGTTCATCAAATTGCCCCCCTATTGGCCCTATAGACGTCCTAACTCTCACCATGATTTTCTCCATTAATCTCACTTGTCCTCTAAATGGTAACTTACAAATTCAAAATAAAACTATACAATTTGTAATTTGGAAAATATTGAATGGGTTATTAATTCTGTTTCCCTTTTGTTCGGCATAGTGAAAACGCCCTCCCCCTTTTTATTCTCTCATTAAACGCAATTATGTTCTCCAAATAAACCACTCTTTCCCTCATTCCTAAAACACTTCTAAACCCTAATTTAAATTGTGACGGAAATATCTTGGCTTCTCCAATTGCTGTCGACAACAAGAAGGTTCCAGGAAGGATTCGTATGCATCGTGATCAAGGCTGTGTTGTCGTGGGTGTTGTGTTTCTGGTCGTGGGCTGCTAAGGAAAAAGGGGAGACTTTAGGTCGTGGTTGCTGCTCCTGGTTGTAAGTTGTCTGGTCGTGGGATTTGGTTCTAAGGCTTGGAGTTGGTCGTGAATTGTTGGGTCGATGGGTGGCTGTTGGTTGGCTGTGTCATGGCGTTACTCACTTGGCCCTTGCGTCCTCCATTCGACCATGCTAGGGTTGGTATTATCACCTCTTCTCAATGTTTTTCTTCTTGTTCTTATTGGTTCTGTCGTGAGCCTATAAATGCATGCATAAACCTGATTTAATAACCACATAAAATAATGGGATTTGTCACATGAATCCCAAGCATTTAACCACCTCAAGCTTGTTTCAACCTCACATAATTATTGACCCATTTATATACATGTACGTCTGTTTTGGATTTCCTTTGTGTCACATGTAATGATACGTTAAGAGGGCTTATGAACTTGTAAGATTTGATCACATAAATTAGTTACATGAAATCATGAATATTGGATGCATGAAATAATAACCTTGGCTACAAAATTAATAACATAGGCTGCATGAAAGAATGAATACTGATCCTTGTATATTTGACTAATTGCATATTTACTTTTTTTCGAATCGGCTTCGACCTCACTTCGTGCAAACCATAAGTAATCTGTTTTGGGTCTCTTTTGGGATGCATGCTCACGAATAATAATCACATGAAAGGATAAAATGGATGCTTACGAATAATAATCACATGAAAGGATAAAATGGATGCTTACGAATAATTAATCACATGAAAGGATAAAATGGTTGCATAAAATAATGGATGAGGAGTCTTATATATTATCAATTGTAATCATAATTTATTAACCTGTCAAAAATGCAAAGTTACTAAGAGTGGAAACCTGCTGATGCGTGCCAAACCGTCAAGTTTTATCACTCAAGTCTGCCACTTGTGAATGGCAGACCGTAACAAACTTAAAACGGCTCAAGCACGAATGCAATGAAGATCTGAGGAGTATAGTGTTTCCCCGGGTCGTTATGTCCCAGCGAGCTATGCAATGGATTATCAAACGTAAAGTGATCGAGAAATTTGAACGAAAAAGGGATTGAGAATGATTATAACTACGGAAAAAGCCAACAAATTACAACGGCTTAAATGCAAATTAAAGGAAATTAAAAAGATAAAAAATATTAAATAAACGCTATCACTATTTGCAAAATGATGTTTTTGTTTTTATGTTTTTATAAAACTGAAATTAAAAACTACGCGACGTACAAATAAAAATGTGAAACTTACACAATATTAACCCTAAAAATATGAAAATGATATTTTTACAAACCTAATGATAAAATAAAATTTATAGAAAAAGAAAATTAATTTTATAACTATTTAGTTAATTATTATTAATTAAAAACTATTTTTAACTATTAAATATTAGCCTAAAATACAAGAAAATGTGAAATAAGGCTAGAAAAATAAAATTAAGACTTATAAAAATCTAAAATATCAAAATAGAATTTTCAAAACTATTTTTGTATTTTTCTGATTATTTTTGTGTTTTCTATGAATTAAAAACTATTAAAAACTAATTAAATTATTTAAAAATACAAATTTAACTAAGAAAAATCTAGAAAAATATTTTTTTGTCTTTTTATATTTATCTAAACTTAGGAAAATTGAAAAATTATTTTTTTGAAACTTTTCTTAATTATTTGTATTAAATGCTATTTAAAAATGCTTAAAAACTAATTTAAATTAAGAAAAATAGCAAACAAGCTTGGAAAAATCTGAAAATTTCAGGAAAACTCTAAAATAATATTTAGAATCTAAGAAAAATGGAAAAACATGGTGTTGTGTGAAGGAATATGAAACTGATGTACAAGTGCTTATTGAAATAAGCACTTGAATAAGCAAATGGAGACCAATAAGCACCAGACCAAAACAGGAACTTGGATAAGCTAAAAGAACCAAAATGCAATAAGTTTTAACTAGCCTAAACCACTGATTTTCAAGTACAACAGATTTGATGAAATTGAACTTATGGCTAAAAACAGTTAAAGGGGGCAACTTTAAGCATAAGCACAAGCTACTCCATAAGCTAAAAATGAAAAACAATACTTGGGATCTAAACTAGACCTGGGTGGCTATGTATAAGACAAAAATCAGACCTAGGTGAGCTCAAATGAGCTTTGCACAAGCTCTGCAAAAACTGCATAATCCCTGTGCAGCTCACTGTGCTCTGCACAGGGCATTTGACCCCAATTTGACAAGCTTATTTGGGGCTTAAACAAAAATCACAAAATTATACTAAAATAGACATAAGAAAATAGACCAGCATGAGATTTTAAAACATCAATTTTCATTAAGTTTGGCCCAAAAATGAGTGAATGAAAATTCCTTGCAGTTGGACCCAAACCAGACTTTGCCAATTTGACTTTAGACAACAGTTGTGTATAGTTGACTTTTATGAACTTTTGGTTCAATTTAAGGACTGATAATGAAGTAATATGATGTAATGACACTAATGCAAGCTTTATCTAAGAACTTTAAACACAAAACAAGAGATTTGATCTCCAAAAACACAACAGATAAACTGTTGAGATGGATTTTTTGTAAAGTTGACTTTGGTGGTTTTGCAGACCCAAAATGATACAGATAAGAGTATATTAGAGCTAAACAAACTTAATGCAACAAGGTTTAACCACTGCACAATCCTTGAACACAGATAAAAGTCCAAATCCAAACACACCTTGATTGACTGATTTGTGAGCAAAACAAGACTAACTACTAAACTAGCATAAGCAGACAATCAAACTGACCTTAATTACGCTAATTACAGAACAAGATTGAACTAATTATAACTACAATTACAAGTTATGCATTTAGACCTTAGAAATCACTTACAAGAGTCCTTAGCCACTATGGCTTGAAAACAGTAACCAAAGGATCACTACCCTAGTTTGATCAACCCATTAACTTAGAAACAACCCAATTCCAACACTGCTTCAACCCATTATCCAATTCATAACTATATTGACCCAGTTTGACTTTTGTTGACCAGCATCCAATAATGATTGAAACTTGATTGCAGGCTTATAAAAAGATGTAATAAGCTTATATAAGCTTGTTGGAGCTTAAAATTAAGCTAATAAGAACTAGTATGTAAGACTTTGAATTGGAAGCTTAAAACAGTGGACATGAAATGTAAATTGTAAACACAAACTGATATTAATGCTTGAAATGAGTTTCAATACACTTCAACACTTAAGTTTGATACAAATTAACAAAAGATTACAGGTTTTCTACTTAACTACAACTTTTAAGATAAAAACGACATTAATGAAAACTAAAAAACTAGTAGACTCCTTTCCACTCTTCCTTCTTGCTTCTTTTATAATCCAAGTATCTTCTCTCTCTCTTCTGAATATATCCCAGCATGTTTCTCAGCCATTGGATTGGTAAAATTGATCCTGGCCGTTTAAATGGATTTTGGTGCCAAAATGGGGTAATTGACAGTTGGGGTTGAGTGAAGAGGGGGGAGGTGCATTAAATGCATCTTGGAGGCTTGTTGAGGTGGGGGGGACATGTTTGAGTGGAGGAGAGGAGGGGGGATGGGAGGCCTGGTGAGTTGCAGAAGCAGTTGGGAGGGGTGACTTTTTGGCGCGCTTGGTAATTTTGACCAAGTGGTTTGACCGGGTATTAATAATTAGAAGGGGTCCAAAATGTATTGACCAGGCCAAATGGGTGTTAAAGGGGTTTAATACACAAGGGGTCTTTATGCAATTTCTGAAAATGTGAGGACCAAAACTGCCAATATCTCAAAGAGGTTTCAAAGGACCAAAAGTGACAATCTCACAAAGTACAAGGACCAATCTTGCCATTTTCAAATTTCCAGGGGCCATTCTTGCCAATTTTCAAAGTTGGAGGGCCAAACTTGTAATTTTCTCAAACTTTTTATATTTTTCACCAAAGGACTAATTTTGACAAGTTATGATTTAAAAAGGACCTTTGGTGATTTTTCTTTTGAAATTAGGACTCAGGGACTATTTTTGACAATTTTAGAAACTTGGGGGACTGAAACTGCCAATTATGCAAACTTTGTTCATTTTTCATCTGATTTTAAACATTTTGCATATGAAATATATAAAATGCAATTTTGGACTATTCTCAGTATTTTGATGCATTTCTGAGCATTTTTAAACGTTTTGCAGTTCAGATTTGACTAAAAATGATGAGTATTTACACACTCATCAATCCCCCACACTAAACTATTGCTAGTCCCTAGCAATCTTTTGAGAAAAACTTAATGGATTTGAATCTCTTTACCAAAAGCCATTACTTCTGGAGTAGCCAAATGTTTCAGTTCAAGTAAGAACCATGGTACACTGATAACCATGTGATTTTGAGCAAACCACCAGCTTCCAACGAATTTGATTTGTCTTTATGTGGTACTGTTTGTTTGTGCTACTGTTTGTTTGGGTACATTTTCTGTTTATGAGCAAACCATGGTACATTTTCTGTTTATGCTACTGTTTGTTTGGGTAAAAGGTTCAACTTATGTGGTCTGGGTGGTTAACTTATTTAATTGCCTTGCTATGTCCTTAATTCATTCAATTATAACATTCATGCTGAATTCATATGGGATACGTGTGGCTACCATGTTTGTCTGCTGATAGTACCTCTGCTGTCGTGATACTTGTATGTTATTAACTGTGGATTATTTTGACTGGTGGATTGCCATGCCCACTTTCTAATTACTTGCTTCCGCTAGCTTTTAGATTTCAGTTTGGCTTATGTGTTGTCTGATTTCCTGATTTCTTGTATGCCTGTTGTATGTGCTTATTTGTATGTCATCGATGCCTCGCTTTGCTTCGTTCTCCTTGTTATCTGTTCTTTCTGGATATCTGTATAATTGTGTTTCTGCAGGATCCTCATTGTTCTCATTTCGTTGCGATCTTGTTATTAGTTTCCCTATTTCATTTGTATCTCTGATTTCGTTTAGCTTTCGTTTGTTATATCTGTTCACTGGGCTTTTTAAGCTCAGCCGCATTTCTTTTCCTGCGGCAGGTTTTTAGGTTTGAAGATGGGCTTGTTGGGCTGAGAGTTGGATTGTTCGAGTAGACCGACCTTAGTTACCTTATCATTTTGGTTTTAACTTGAAGAGTTATGGTTCTTTGATTTTATTTCGTTTTGGACATATTGGATTTTGTATTTTTCCTTGTAAGTCATTCGTTTATATGACTTGGTAATTAATTTTATAAGGCTTCCGTTTGTAAGATTTTATTTGTATGTTCTGATATGACACCAGAATGTGACACTTCTACCCTTGTCGGGTTGGGGTGTTACATCCACCATAGTATTCATCGAACATTAACTCGAAGAAATTTTCCCATTCTTGTTCTTTAGGATTGTCATACGAAGTTGATTGAGCTCTTTGAGGTACGAGTCCTGAACTGATGTATCCAGAAGTCTGTCGGTTTAGTGCGGGTTCTAGAGCGAGTCTCTCAGAAGCCACTAACTTGTAAATTGATTAGATAAAAGCACATTTCTTGAGGACAAGCAAATCACAAGTGTAGGGATATTTGATAATGATTTAAAACGTACGTTTTTAAGGGGTCATTTAAGCCCTAAAGTAATGTATTTATGATAAAATATTGCCTAAATTCGTTCATTTTCACTTTTTAGGTATTTTGGAAGCAAAAGCTGGAAATCATGCATATTTGGATGAAAAAGGATGAAAATGTGAAAAAAAGGACCAAGTCTGTTAATACAAATAAGCCGTAAAAACAATTATTTATATTTTACGATCTTCTAATGTTTTGTCGATAACAAACGTAAAATCATTTTAACGAAACAAATAAATACGTAAATGGTTTGAACTAATAGTTTCTAACATATTCACATCTTCACATAAAACACTAAAACAAGTATAAGTGGCCTTATGATTTAGATATATATGTACAACAACTAGTGTTTACATATTGGGCTAGCATATACTTAAACTAAGTATACTAAAATGGGTAAAAACATGTATATACTAAAATGGGTAAAAACAAGTATATACTAAGGTAAAAACTAGCAAATGGTATTGACCCATAACCCATGGTTTTTCATATACCACTTAACCAAGTTCAATGTATCCTTAAGGTACATTGTATCTAGAAATAAAACCATGGATCAACCCATAACCCATGACCCATGACCCATAACCAAAAATACCCATGGGTAAAGAGGAGCGTTCCACGGATCCCTAGCTTTGTGCTAGCCGGATCCCAAGTGGAAGGATCCGTGGGATCCGGGGAACAGTAGAGAATTTTCTCTATAAATAGAGAGCCATTTCTTCCTTTCTATTCATCACTTTACACACATACTTCCCCCAAGTATTCTAACTCTCTAACCTCAGATCCAAGTGATCTATGTAGTTTGTCTTTTGTTTTTGTGTGATCTTCTAGGTTCCTCTTAAAGGAGAGATCACCACTTCTTGAAGACGTGCAAGCTCAAGTCCATGAGTTGCCATGCTTCGTCATCATCAAGACAACTAAGGTTCTCTTGTTGATAGTTCTTCCTTTCTTCATAGATGTTGGGTTGAAGGCATTAGTGAAGAATGCCGAAAGTGTCAAGATGAAAGCATTAGTGAAAGGTGCTCATCATCCGCGTCAAAGCATTAGTGAAGAATGCTAAAGGTGTCAAGACGAAGGTATTAGTGAAAGATGCCAAGCGTTGTGTCAAAGGCATTAGTGAAGGATGCCGATGAATCTAATCAAGTCGCATTTGGAAGAATGCTTAGGTCGTATAATTGATGAGGTGCATCATTATACATATAAGTATTTGTTTATTTACAAGGATGGTGATATCCTTGATGGTGTTGTAACAAGGAGTAGATCTCCTTGAGATTAGGTGTTGTGTTGTGAAGGGTAGTAGTTCCTCCATAGTAATGGAACTAGGTGCTTAGCCTAGTACCTAATAAAGGGTAGGCGACGTTGTGATAGGATTAGTTTTCCTAAGGTGTGAAAGAACTCGGTGGTTAGCCTAGCACCGTATAAAGGGTAGGCGACGTTGTGTTAGGTGTGGTTCGCCTTGGTGTGAAGGAACTCGGTATTTAGCTTTGTACCGGAAAAAGGTTAAGCGACGTTGTGAAGGCTTCTCCGCCATAAGGAGATTGGTGTAGTGTTTACGAACTCTCGAGTAGGTGACTCGGGGAGTGGAGTAGGGCAAGGAAGGTGTCCTTGTAGCCGAACCACTATAAATAACTTGTGTCGTGGTGATGTGCTTCTAACTCTTTATCTTTCATTACACGTTTATATATCTATCTATCAACGTCCAACATAAACAACCAAATAGATTGACATAAGTCGATCTAAATATTTAAAAGGAAGTTTTAAATTGGTAAAACTATTCAACCCCCCCCCCCTTTTAGTTTTCCACAATTGGCATCAGAGCTTCGTTACCAAGTTTCTTAAAGTATGTTGTACTTTAAAGAATTGATACGATCCGTGTATGTTTGAAAACTACAAAGAAGGATTTTTTGTTTTAAGTCATATTTTCTTTTAAATCATTTTGTTGGACATTGATAGATAATTCTAACAATTTTTGCTCTTAAGAAATCTTCATGCTAGAGTCTCTCCAAAATCTTCATTCAAAGAATAATGAAGTCAACATTCAAAGAAGGATCTAAAAAGTAATCACAACTTATGTACACCAAGTACAAAGGATTACTTTAAAAGCTCATGAAGTATTGTTGGTATTATGCCAAACCAAGAAGCAAAGAGGTATGTTTTACTTTTCATTAGATAGGCTACGTGAGTTCAATTTATTTTCATAAGTTCTCTTTGTTTATTAATCACTAACATCGTTAGAAGTCTCTTTCGTCACTTTTCCGTCTTTTTCATCATCGGGAATAATATTCCTTTTGATTCGTCAAACTAACGCCGTCATCACATATGAACCCTCGATATGAGATTCATCAAAAGCCGTCACTCAAAAACAATCTTCATCTAATACCTCCGAACTATTTTTTAGCAAGCTAATTTATAAACCTACTACAAAAATAATGCCAAACAACTCCTTTTCTTTCCACAGTAGCCGGATCCCTCTAGTTGTACTAGCCGGATCCCAAATAGAAAGGATCCGGGGGAACCGTGGAACAAAACACAGTTATACGCTTTCAAAAATTAACCATTGATCTTTTCCCTCTACTCACATAAAAAAAAACGAATACACCACTGATTTGATTCTCATTGAACTCCATTATCTCAAGTATTCCTTCCTAGAACACCATTGTAAGTAATTACACTAACTTGCTCTAATTCTCATCATCCTAATTCTAGGGTTTATGGTTTCACAAATCTCTAATCAATTATTTTAATTAGGGTTTTCAAAATTAATCATAAAAAGGGGCTTTTTACATAACTAAGATCACATTGTGTTCACAACATTGTTAATGCAAATCAAAACCATAAACCCACCACAACTAATTTTACCTAATTGGAAAATTTGTGCTTTTAGGACCAACCATGCCTAAAGCTACTCAACAAGATCATCATGATACCGTTCACTACCGTATAAAGGGTAGGCGACGTTGTGTTAGGTGTGGTTCGCCTTGGTGTGAAGGAACTCGGTATTTAGCTTTGTACCGGAAAAAGGTTCAGCGACGTTGTGAAGGCTTCTCCGCCATAAGGAGATTGGTGTAGTGTTTACGAACTCTCGAGTAGGTGACTCGGGGAGTGGAGTAGGGCAAGGAAGGTGTCCTTGTAGCCGAACCACTATAAATAACTTGTGTCGTGGTGATGTGCTTCTTACTCTTTATCTTTCATTACACGTTTATATATCTATCTATCAACGTCCAACATAAACAACCAAATAGATTGACATAAGTCGATCTAAATATTTAAAAGGAAATTTTAAATTGGTAAAACTATTCAACCCCCCCCCCCCTTCTAGTTTTCCACAAAGTCATAAAAGTCTGAAAAAAGGCATCAGACAACATCACAATCCACAGGGTGACGCCGTCACTTGCAACTAAAAGTATCAAAATTGCCCAAATTTTACTAGAGATGACCCATTGGAAAATGGAGAAATAACAAGTGACGCCGTCACTTGTTAATAGAGCTGGAATTCTATGTGAAAATTACAAGGTGACGGCCTAGAAAAATCATAAGGGGACGGCGTCAGAGATTCTGGGACGGCGTTTGAAAGCATAAAGTGACCCCGTCACAAGACTGACTTAGAACATATGAAACCCTAATGGTGGCGACCTGACGATGTCACAATTATAAATTCACGTCGTCGCAAGTGTAATCCTATATATAGTTTTAGAATTTTCAGCATTTAGTGTGAACACTTTGGGAGAAAAGTTGGTGTACGAGTTTTTTTAGGTTTTTTTATAGTAACTTATGGTTCTAATACCCTCATTACACAAGAGATAAGTCTCTTGATTACTTCTATCATTATATTTAATTCAAGTTCAATTATCATTACTTGTTTCATTATCTTTTTCATGTCTAGCTAATTTATTATAGTGTTTGCTTAGATCTAATGAAACTTAGTTGTTAACTATTAATTGTTGTCTCTTGTTTAACTGGTTGTTACACGTTATGTTAGGAAATTTTGCTTCTTCCATTAGTGTTGCGAGCTTGAACGTCATAAACAACGTATTCATGTCCTAGAGTGCACTTGTTAGGATCCTATATTTATTGTGTTTGATGATTCGGGTGGCCTTGGATGATGGAAATACAAGTATGCCATGTTTTAGAGAGGGAAAGAGAGAAAGGGTGTTCTACTTAGAGACTTGCTTTGTAAAATATGAAATGTTAGATTGAGAAGCACCACCCCTTCCAAGGATGGAAGGGGTATTTATACTTACAAATAATACGTCCTCCTATCAGACTGTGGATCAGGCATATAGTGGGTAAAGACCCGTCCTTCCTCCACGGTGTTGCACTAAACTAAACTATGCTAATAATTAACTAACTAACTACTAAAGAACGTAAATACCGACACGTCTATGAGCTAACATATGCTAGACCTTAATTGGGGTGACCGACACTTTAACATGGAATTTCCAATTCCTAACAATCTCCCCCTAAGGGAGGTTACCCAATGATTTACATTTTGAATCCTAGCATTCTATTCTTGACTTCGTTCTTGAGCTCGTAGACTTCAATTCTTCAAATCCACAATCTTGTGCTTTAGCAGTGATACTTAAAGTCCGCATAGTTTAGTACTTTCAGTGGAGGTCTTTGAACTGATCCACATTTTTTATAATCTTTGAGCTTTCAATGAGATCATCAGCCACAGTAAATCTCTCTGGATCATCCATAGTTGTGTTGCCTTCATGTGATGTTGTGACTTTTGGACCGACATGCTCACACTTTTGGATCATGATATCTTTCATCAGAGTAGCGGAAGCTTTACTGGTTCATGATATTTGCAGCAGCGTAGCAGAAGCATATTATAGAAATATCAGAGCCAAGTTATGTAGATAAGCGCAAGTCATGATTTCTTCAATTAAGTGTGGATGTTGTGAGCATGCGGCTTTGGATTGACTCCTCAATTCTGATCAGCTGCAACCGTCCAAATGTACCTGCAAACAACAGTTAGCAATCAAACACACGAAAGTGTCTTTGATCACTTTCGTTGAATTGAGGTACACGACCCACGGTTCCCCGTTGATCAGTACACGTACTGCCTGTGATCAGGTATAATTCCGAAGAATCTCCTTGACAGGGTTTCGCAGCTGTTCTAGCTGTTCTCAAACCGGAACGTCTCAAAGAAGACAACATGGAGTGAGTGAAGCAGCAAATTGAGATTTACTGATTGATAGAAAATGAAGAGTTTTTCAATACGACAAAGGTTTAGAAGAAGAAATCAATTTTCAATCATAAATACCCTTTTATTTTGAAAACATAATACACAGTCGAAGTGCTAGAGAAAAGAGTTTTTTAGCACAATGACCGGTTTTTCAAAGGTATCCGTCAATCCTTTTCCTGGACCAAGGTTGATTCAAGATTGAATCACCCCATTGTTTCTATCCAGTTGTCACAAGCTTGATATTTAGAAAAGATCTCACATGTCACCCACCAAGAGCTTGTTTGATGTTGGCTCTAGAAGGATTTCCATCTTCATCGTGAATACTTTCACATATCACTCGGATGTTCTGGAAATTACCACCAGGATAATGCGTAGGACTCTTAATATATTCTTACTTTCCACATTGTGTGAAACAGCAATTCTTCATGAATTTTGTGTCCTAATGAGATATTGTGGATGATCTCTTGGCTCTAGACTCAATTGTGCACATTTGGTTTCCTATGCCGGAGACTAGGGAGAGGGTCTCCTTCTTCAATATCAACAATCTCTAAGAGAAAGTCGATAGATATGTCGGTTCCCCGTGAGAATGAAATAAGCCCTTTTAAGAGGAACTTGAGTAGCTTGGGAAGTTTAGTGCAGTGCGTCACTGGGTCCATGACGTCTTGTCTTCAATACCAGTGTTACCTTAGTAAACACTAGTAGCATATGTATTGAACCCGGTTTCCGCCCTAAGGTTGAATTATTGGAGGGCTATTTCTTTTCACCCTTTTCATATTCATTTCTTTTTCATTCTTCAACCCCTTCAGTGCTTACCGAGACTTCATAACTAGAACCTTTTTGGGTTTATTCCAGTACTAGCTCTGTCTCAGTCCGCACTCTTCCCATTTCTCATTTTTCTCCTTTTTTTCATCATAGCTAAGGACTCTACACTATCTAGTGGATTATCCCTGGGTAGATCCCTCCGGCTCTGGTTGGATCGTGGGAACGAATACCTAACCTAACCATCCTTATAACACCATGCATAAAGTAAAATGGTCGGTCTTTTGGTATAGTTCATTCTTCCTTGAAACCAATTGAAAAATCATTTGGAAAAATCAATCAAGGTACTTGTGATATGAGATCAAAGCATTTTGTACCTTAATAGTTTTGATCATTTAGAAATTCTCCCCCTCAACATGTGAATATGATCTTGAAATTGTTTAGCACATGGAGGCAAGAGTTCTTTGAAATAATTTCTTGATCACAATTTCCGTAGAAAAAGCCATTTGATTTTCTTGGTAAATTCTCCCCCTCAAAATGTGCATAGGATATGTGAAATAGTTTTATCACATAGAGGAAAGAGTTCTTTTGAAGCACATTCACGATCACATTTGCCATAGAGAAACCATTTCAAACTCAATCAAGGTACATTTGATAAAACGTTGAAACCTTTGTACCTTGATAGCTTAACATCTTATGAAATGCTCCCCCTTAATATATGCTTCAAGATTCGAAAGTGTTTAGCACATATGGGAGAGCAGCTTGCACAATTGAATCAAATGATCGCCTTTTATCAAGTTTCATTATTAAATCACAAATTCTCCCCCGATCAAAAATATCAAACCTTTTGAGATTTTGGATCCCAAGGGATTTAATAAGGTTTAGAAAACATGGGAGAATATGTGCCTGATTTAAAAGCTCATCTTGTTTTTGGATAAATGCTCCTCCTCAATCATGTGCATCATATATTGAAATCGTTTGGCACATGGAGGCAGGAGTGCCTTTAAAGGACTAAAACAGATTTGAGATTTAAATCACGATATCTCCCCCGATCAAAAATATCAAATCATTTGAGATTTGTGTTCCCAACTGATTTAATTCTTTTAGAAAAATTTGGGAAAAGACGTGGCTTGATTTATTTTTGAAAAATGATGGATAAGGAACAGTTTAAGACATTAAAGATTGTTAGTGTCAGGTATGATAGTTTTTAAGAGATCTTTAAGTAAAATAAAACAATTTCACAATCAAACAAGAACCGAAAAAAATTCATTTTAAAAGATCTTTGGGTTTTAAAGAAAATCATACCATGACATAACATTAAATCTTTAGATCGCCACTTTGTTTTTGTACAACCCGGACTTTTATGAAGAAATATGGTTTGAAAAATATTTTATTTTAAATCACTCTCCTCCTCAATCGATGACCGTAGTCGATGATTGAGTGACTTAAGTTTTGATAAAATGAAGTCCGGTGATTTTCAAAATTAAGTCCAATTAACTTTCAAAACAATATTTTCCATTTTTAAAACAACTTAATCAATTTTATTCAATATTGTTTAAAAATGGTATCCTGCACAAAGATACGTTAGGTGGTGTAGAAGTTGCTTCTGTTGTTGCTGTAAGGCTTGGAAGAAAACCATCTGATGAAGCAGTGAGACTTCTTACATTGCATTTTTTTCATGCCAACTGAGGTCAAATTAAGCTCCGTTTCTTCATTTGATGATGAAGAAAACCATCTGCTGATGCAGTGAGACCTCTTACGTTGCATTTTTTCATGCCAACTCTCCATAGAAGTCAAATTAAGCTCCGTTTCTTCATTTGTCAACCCAAGATATAGTTACCCTTTCCTTTCGGCATCCAATCATATTCAATTGTGGGATCCTGATCGGGAACATTCTTTTAAACCAAGATACCTGCATATGTTAGTAGACACAAACAGATATATGGTGGTCGACATCACCCAAACAGCAATCGACTAATAAAAGTCAATCCAACATATCAATCATATCATAAAAGGTATGGGAATAATGTGTTTATCAAACTTTAATCATCTAATCCTAACAATCATATCCTAGGCACCTAGTCCTTCAACGTAGGTTAACAACATTTTTTAGTTAAGCATTTAGGATAATTAGATAAGTCCGATAGATGATATAAATTTGAAAAACATTCTCCCCCTCAATCAATGACTCATTTTATGAAAAGATTAAAAGCGCGGAAGTCATTGATTGAGTTTTCAATTTAATAAAAACTCTGATTCTGATTGATTTTTCAAGCAACTTATTTTCCACCATTTTGTTAAAACAAATATTTTTCTGAAGAATTTTAGAAAGAAAAATATTTGAGTAGGAACAGCAGTCCTTCGACATACTTTCCTCAAATTGTTTTAGGATAAGTGCTCGAAATATTTGAAAATTGGTTTAGCGCAGCACTTTCCTTCCTTGAAGAGCGGGTTGCTATCTGAAATAATAGCAAACCATAGCTTTAAGCACGGGTTAAAGTCTGAAATAACTGTAAGCCAATTTTGAAGCGCGGGTTACAGTCTGAAATAACTGTAAGCCATTTGATTTGTGACATGTTTTGAAAAGAAATATTTACACCTCCTGCTCGAACTTCATCTATGGTCCCGTGCCATTATTGAATGACATTTCTAAGACCGCATATGTTATCGATACCAGAAGACATGTCTTGAGAAAAACATATTTTTGGTGTTTTTCAAATTTTCTGATTTTTATAGGTTTTTGTTGGTTTTATATTTTTCTAATTTCTTTTACTGGTTTTATATTTTTGTATTTGGTTTTTTTTGAATAATTATTTACAGATAGAGTAGATGATATAGTATAAGAAGATGATGATACGAGTACCGAGATAAGGATATCGAGCAGCCCCGTTGTAGATAGAAGTCATCGTCTCTTAAACATTCACCACCAAAGCTTCCGAGGCTCCAGAATAGAAGATAGAACATGATCCTTTGAGTAAGAGAGACTTTGGCAGCTTCCCCCCAAACCGAAAATCTATTAGATGAGCATATTTGAAGCTATATTTCAATCTTGCCTTAGTCAGGTGCACAGAGAAGCACACCATTATCATAAATCCCGCTGATCCTTTTAAGAACGATAATCGAGATTCTCCGTTCAGAGTTATATCATCAAGTTAGAACAGCAGCAACGTATCATCCCACATTTAAATAATCTTCTCAAATTCCATACCCACTGAAGTCTGAAGCAATCCATACCATAAGTTGTCAAGAAACCACTTCCCCCAAGTAGACGAATTGATGCAGTCAGTCTCTTAGACTAGAGCTCACGAACCCGAATACACATATACCCAAAGACAAAGAAACTTATATCATCGAAGTAGCAGATTAAGTCCAATAGCCAAAGAATAACCCCGATGTATACTTTTCTCTCCCCCTGAAGAAAGTGTATGAAGCTCAAGAACCCGAAGTACCCAAATGCCCAAAGAGAGAATAATCGATACCAATGAAGAAACAGGCGGAATCACTGAATATCTCTGCGGATGACAATCTCTGCGGATGTCCACTCTGGAATAAGTGATTATATCTCTGAATCACTGATTAAGCCCTCAAGTAAAATAGCTGAGCATCCCCAATGTACACAATCTCTCTCCCCTGATGATTCTGATAACATCAAAATCATCACTCACTTGTGTACCTCTTTTATCTTCAGAAACTAACTCTTCCATCTCTTCCCCCACATCGTTGGAATAAGAACACTAGATGCCATGAGTCAAACATTGAGTTTCTCTGCGGTAATGACATTAGTATTCCCGGGATAACTTCAATCACTTAGAAGTATTAAGCTCATCAAGTTTACTCGCGTTTAGATGCGTGTCTCCTTCCCCCTTGCTGGTTTTGAAACTTCAGAATCAGCAACACATTATAAGCCCTTGTACTAGAAATCTTTTGAGAAGAACACTTTTGATCTTGTAGGAATCAACTTGCTGAAGTAGAATGTGAGCAAGTCTAATTGGGGATTAAATCTGACACTTCACTCTCCCCCAATTAGTGCTCTCCCCTAAACTGACAATCTTTCTGCTAAATTCCCAGAATATGAAGAAGTCTTTAGATAATCAAATGAAACTCGTCTTTAGTCTTCTAACATGCAGCAGAAAATGTAGAACAGACTGTAGACTCGACCTTCTTCAAGATTGTCCAGTTGGGGAATAAATAGTTAACATCTTCAACTCACCAAAAAGCATCCCAATTAACTTACATCCTGCAAATCCCCTTAACTAAAATCCCTCCTAATCAAACAAGAACAGAAAGATGTTCATCAAGGAAATCAGCAATCAACCCGCAACGAACACATTAAATGGTAACACCAAACTACCAATCACATCAAACAAGAACAGAGAGATTGTTCAGAATCATCATGTTGATGTGTACGTGAAGCATTAACCGGAAGCACTTTGTCGATAAACTCATCAGTCCGTGAGAAGATGTCAACCAATGGCTCTTAGAAGAAACATCATGTAAAGATGACCCGATAAGAAGAAGCTCGGTTCTTACATGAGTTAGAAGCCGTATGACCATATATTCTCAGAAATAACTCAACATGCAGAATTATCACACTTCTTCTCCCCCTCAAGAATTGCAGACGAAGTTGCCATTCTTGACTAAATAAGTGAAATCATCCAAAAGTATTCTATTCACACTTCTCCCCCGCAAAATTAGCACATGATGTCGCCATCTTCATTATATTGAGCAAGTGGAATAAGAGTAATTATCAGTAGTCCGGTTCACTTGATGACTGAAGCGCATGGAAAAAGCATGAAGCATGTTGATGAGAATGGTCATATTAAGAAGATTTCTCTTCTTCAGAAGATAAAGCGCACTGACACGTACACTTTTCTTTTCTTTAGAGTACGAGGCATGAACTGTTATGTTCATACGTCATAATCTCTCTTTTTTCATCATCTCTTGGCAAAACATGTAATCACCCCCATTATCATTCTGTAGGCTCTTTGTCGTGACAGCTGATGGAGAAAAACCCAATATGATGAATTTAACCCTGAAGTAAACTAACCCGAACTCGTGACTTAAACTTGCACATGTGTAACAAAGAGCGGTGTCGAGAATTCATGCCCATTTGAATCTCTAAGTACTCTATACTCTTCAACCAACCAACCATCAAGTATTAGACGTACATCACCTCTTGAAAATCCACAATTGAATGTGACACTGAGCACTACAACGTAACTCCTTAAAGTGATAGTTATTTTATGGTGGTAAGAGCCCAATTCCCTCAAGTGGTAAAAGAAAAGGTAAAAGACACTCAACAATAACTAGATTTCCAAGTCTTCATTTTTGATAATAAGCTCGAACAAGGATCTTGAAGAATCTTCATCCAACCATCCCCGATACCTTCAGATACTAAGTACACTTGCCCGTGATATTTCACTTCAACCTCAAATAAATAATAGTGAATTAACCCCGTTGTCACATCTTCTGATTAAAAGCTCAAATCTAGCCTTCTTTGACGTTTTAAGTGAACTATGATAATGGTTTCATCCCGACCACGGTTAAAAGCACATAACCCCGTAAAACCATGTAATAACCAAACTGCCATGACGAATATCCAAACACACATCCAATTCATGAAGTACACCCTTTCATCCCTTCTTCGAAGTAGAAACCGTAACACCAGCATCAAATAAGATCCCGAAATACATTTTCCTTTCTCTAGGATGGTCCCATCATTACAGGATTTTACAACTCTATGGTTTAAACCGAGAAATAGTTTCTTTCGCGGGATTTTACAAAACCAAGAATAAAGCGTAAGATAGATCCGTAAATGCACTTTACTAATACCAGGATGTTTCCATTGTCACGGGATTTTACAAGTCTATGATTTAAACCGAGAAATAGGTTCTTTCGCGGGATTTTACAAAAACAAGACAAAACCGTAAACAATGTCAGTTTGAATGTGTAATGACAATTTTGGTTTCAGTGAGTATCTTTTTAGGGGAACATGCAGCGGTTCATCAACGGTTCAATATCCAACATCAACAATATCATCAACCATCCAATAAACACTTTGGTAAACATATCATTCACGCATTATGTCGGCTATTGCAGTGACAACATGGTGAAGTAAACCTGATATGCCAAACTTGATGATGAAGTGAAAATCCCCAGTTTTGTTACTTAAACTTGTACTAATCCTTGTGAAGAAGAAACGGTGTACCCAATGTACAAAACCTCTTGACATTCTCAACTGCGTGACACACCGAAATAGCCAACCGTGACTAAATAGCCAAGTCTTTATCACACTCAATAAACGCCCAAACAAGTCATCTTCGCGGAAGGGTAGAAAGAAAGAAGACGAAATAAGTAAACGTGCCCGGAAAACCTCACTTCAAATTCAAATACGAAATACCGAACAACCAATCCCGTAGTCACATTAATCAATCATCAATCCAAGCCTTGACATACAATACTTTGTGAAAATATATAAACCAAAGTATCAAACCGCACAACACAACAAATCTCAACATATCACCAAAACTCATCATCAAATCTCATACTCACAAATTTCATCGACAAAACTCTTCAACAAATCCATCTAATCCAAATTTCATAAGATTTCAATTTATCAAGTCAAGCCCATGTTAATTCAAACCCGATCCAACTTTTAATACCACACGTAATGTTAACACTTAGACCATTCTTGTATATCGTTATAGAAGATCACGTACATCGCAAGATAGTGATTTATTGCGATTTATCCCCAAGAAATTGATGTATCAAAAAGAGGCCCACCACATTTATGTTAGACCATACTTGATTGTGAGTTCATAATCGATTATGATTTAATACATTCCAATGCAATAATCGAACATGCATCAAAGTCATATGTCCAGATGAGTTATCAACAAATCAGTTATCAGGGACATATAAGCATATCACGGCCCATTAACTCACATTCGATCCAATATTAGTCCATTCCAATATGGAGGCCCCTTCACACCCGTTAGTACTTGGCCCACGTAAAAACCCATGAACCATTCATGAATTAACCCTAATTTACGGTTAGTATAAAACACAACCTAACTCTCACATATGCCCTAATACTTCTCACATTAACCAACCCTAATCACTTCTCAAATATATCCGCCCCCATCAGTACTTACTCACCCCTAAAAATCCTCCATGAATCATTAAATCCCATCACAACTTTGAGTCTTTCTCGACATATCACACATCACCACAGGGATGGTTAGATGTTGATAATGCCACAAGGATGGCTAGTGAATGAAGACGGCTGTACAAACCTTGGATGAAACTCAGGTAGGTTAACTTTAATCCTTATGATGTTAAGTCAATGAATCGAGCAAAGTAACTACATATAGCATACTTGTTATATGATAGTACTCATATAGACTCGGATATTAAATAGGAGTGATCACCTAATATGATCTATGATGAATTTATCTCATTGGTTTTTGATTATTGACGAAACTTTTGAGTACCAAAAGGAGATAAAACTGAGATCTATTAGCATGTTAGCTTACAAGTATTGATCAATGATGATTTACTTTGTGGTTGTATGGATCTGAAAAAGGTCTTGGAGAAAACGTTAGCCCACACAAAAATCTGAGATCATATCATTATAACAATTAATCTTTGAGTCTTGTTGTTTCATTGTTGTTTCAAGTCTTGGTTTTGAGATGTGGTCGTGGTCTTGTTCAAGTTTCAGTTGATGTTTTATCGATGAGTTTTGAAACTGAGGTCGAGTTTAATGGTAATTTGTGTTGGTGATATGTATTTTGGTCTTGTGGTTGTGGTCAAAGTTTTCTCATTCTTCATTTCTGTTAAGTCGCTACATCTTTTTGAGTCAAGTCGCTACCTCCTTTGAGTCAAGACGCTATATTTTTTTCATTACAAACCGCTACTTGTTAAATAACAAGTCGCTACATCATTTTCAAGTCGCTACATCTTTTGCAAAACACAACTCGCTACTTCATTTTCATCACAACTCGCTACTTGTAAAGACAAGTCGCTTAGAAGGACTGAATAATGACAAGTCGCTACATCTTGACTCAAGTCGCTATAAGGAACATACCAACTCGCTTATATGAATTTGACAAAGCAGTTTTGTACTTTCCAATAAAACAGGAAGCGCCTCCAAGAAAGTTCATCATAATGACCAATATTATCACAAACCAGAAAAAAAAAAAAAAAAAAAAAAAAAAAAAAAAAAAAAAACATGGAACTAAACCACACAAATCAACACAACACAAAAACCATGGCTCTTGATACCAATTGTTAGGATCCTATATTTATTGTGTTTGATGATTCGGATGGCCTTGAATGATGGAAATACAAGTATGCCATGTTTTAGAGAGGGAAAGAGATAAAGGGTGTTCTACTTAGAGACTTGCTTTGTAAAATATGAAATGTTAGATTGAGAAGCACCACCCCTTCCAAGGATGGAAGGGGTATTTATACTTACAAACAATACGTCCTCCTATCAGACTGTGGATCAGACAAACAATGGGTAAAGACCCGTCCTTCCTCCACGGTGTTGCACTAAACTATACTATGCTAATAATTAACTAACTAACTACTAAATAACGTAAATACCGACACGTCTACAAGCTAACATATGCTAGACCTTAATTGGGGTGACCGACACTTTAACATGTAACTTTCAATTCCTAACAGCACTAGTTGACTTTTCGTTGTGTTTATTGCGTGAATTGTGGTTGTTATCAATTACATTCATAGAAATAGGGCATTTGGCACCTCCTTACGACCTTAGGAATACAACGCGCCAATTAAAAAAGGATGTGACAACTCGACTAATCAATAAGAGATAACTAGGGAGTAGTGAAATCTAAGTGAACAGTTTTTACCTATCATTTGAATCTCATTTTAATTTACTTGTCATTTAGTTTAATTATTAGTTTTAATTAATAGTTTTAAGAAGTTGATAATCAAACCCTCAATCAAACACCGAGATTTACTTGCTTTCATTAAATAAAAAAAGATAAAAAGAATCATCAATCACCTTAGACCTATTAGTCATACATCTCGACCTTCCCAACAATATTCTCTTAGTGAATGATCAATCCCCCGTGTCTTACATATACTACACTACAACGGTTAGGTACACTGCCTAAGAGGATTGTAAAACTCATTGTGAGGTTTGCAAGAATCCGCATCAGTTCCAACGACTATTAGGATATTTTGTAATATAAGTAAGGCAATGATGATAACCCGTATCTTGGCTTGGCAGCAACACCGAGAGTGTGACTGCAGCCATGTCAGGTGTTTGGTACCGCTACCGTATATGTAAATCTGAGCCTTATTTATTACTGTGATATCCTAATAGTCGTTAAAACAATGCATCGACTTATTTTCGACAGAAAATGGCAAGGTTGTGACAATTCTTCTTAATTATTTTTATTTCATTTTTATGTACTTCATGTTTAGCGTTTCATGGTTAACAACAGCGCAACTCAATTTTATGCTCGCTTCTGGAAGTTTGTGCAGGTTAGTTCATGCTATAAGATTTTGAACAGGTCTTACGCTTTCTTTAGTTTTTAACATATCAGGCTCCATCTAATGGTCGTGACTATGCTCTTGCTAGTTTTCTCATTTTAAGTACTCAAGGTAACTTTTCACTAACATTTTTTTCATATATAAAGTCGTTGTAATATGTATGTGAATCAAAATTCGCTTTCTTTACTTTGAAGATATGAACTTTCTGTCTTAAATGGGATAGGTGAATTGGCGTATTCAAGATGCTTTCACTGATCTTGGCGTATTCAAGATGCTTTTCTGTCTTAGAAAGACCTTGACACCAAAAAACTCGACGGGTAAGTATAGGGTAATAGCTTTGATCTTAGAGGCTAATTATATGGTAGTGACGTAATCATTTTTCTATTTCACGACGCTCAAAATCAGGTTCGTTTATAGAGAGGATGATTTACAAGCTGTGGAGAAAGAGCATGCCGATTGTAGTTAAGGTCCAGAAGGGTCGCCATCTTCCGTTTCCATAGCAGATGATGTTTTATGAAGGTGTATATGTGGCGAAAAGAAGATCCCAGAATTTGCGGATATGATAACCGACTCCTTTCCAGACCTATGCAGTCTGGTGAAACAGTGTGCCTTTGAACATGAGCTTCAGGCATAATAGCCATGCGTTGTCGGAAGTTCGCATCTTACCAAGTGAAACAATGATGCGTGTATAGAGACGAACATCTCATTTCAGGTAGTATTCTTAATTAGTTATTGCATGACTTGATGTGTAAAGTACAAATAAAGACATGCCTATTGATCCATTTTACAAAATATTTTGCTGTTAGTTTATTTTAACCAAATGCAGATGTGTAGTTTTATTCTTTTGAACATTTCTGTCATGTGATCAAATGTAATGTTAAAGTTGTACTCATTTGAAAGTACGTTTTGGACTTTTTTTTCTTTCTATAATGAAATGTATACCGAACAAACACATCCCTGTAACAAGTCATACTATGTATGTATTACCTCTACAAGAAAAAAGGGCTATAGTGACGACAGGAAAATCATCACTAAAGGTGGAAAATTCGTCACTAAACCAGTTTAGTCACGAAAATCAAGGTCGTCACTTGTCGTCACTATAGCTCTGTCACTAAGTTAATAGTGACGAAATTGGAATTTGACACTAAATTTAGTGACGAGCTATAGTCGTCATTTATGGGTGTGTGACAACCCATTTTGTCACTTAATTTCATCACTAAAGTGGCTAAAGTCGTCACTATATGATGGAATTAGTGACGAAAGAAAAGTGTCATTTTTGGTTGAACCAAACAAAACCTTAACGTTCAATAGTGACGAAATACCTCGTCTCTAACTATTGTTTCCGTCACCTTTAAAAGGCTACATCCTATTACTCAATAATTACATCTTACCAACCAAAGAGGCAATGCGAAACATTTGTTTAATCGATACTCAATACTAAGCAAATAATATATCCATACTTAGAGCGGAAACATCACAATTGTTTCAACCAATTATCCCATTTGTTTCCAACAATAAAGGTACAAAAGAAAAGAAAGAGTATCTTGTTGGCACTAATTGTTCCTGTAAGAGAATCAATACATCCTATCTTCCAAATATACTAGTATTATATATCTTCCATCTATGCTTCAATTACACATCATCTCATGCGTCAACATAATCGCCATAATCTTCAGGCTCATCAAAATCCTCGGTCTCCTCGATCCCCTGCATAAAAATGAGGCAACAGATACTGATAAGGTAACCTAAATGAACTAAACTAATCCTAAATGAGCTAATCTAATAAGCAAATAAGCTCAAAAGAAGCAAATGAGCATTATGGGCTGCTGAGGGATCAAGTTCAAAAACAGCCTGAGGCAATACTTTCAAGACCTGACATAGGCTACCTAATAAGCAATAAACACTACAAAGACCTAAAAAAGATAATCTCTATACTATAAGCTAACTTATCATTCCCTGATATGCAGACCCACAAACAGACCATATGCACTTTGTATGCAATTTTGAGACCATATGCACTTATCAATAAGCTAACTTATCATTCCCTGATATGCTAAAAAAGATATTCTCTATACTATAAGCTAACTTATCATTCCCTGATATGCTAAAAAAGATAATCTCTATACTATAAGCTAATTTGTATGCCAACTTTCAGACCATATGCACTTATCAATAATTAGATAATAAGCAATGAAATAGGCTACTTGGGCAGATGTGAACTGATATGCAGACCCACAAAAGACCAATGGGATTTTATTGTGACATGTTAATTTAAACATACAATCTGAATAGAGCTTATACAATCTGAATCAATAGAGCTTATACAATCTGAATCAATGAACAAAACCAACTAGATTAGAATATACCTTTTCATTATCATCAGTGTCATTGCCATCATCATCAGTGTCATTGCCCATCACCTACAGGAAACAATGTCTGATGAGAGAATGTTTACACGTGTATGCAATTTACAATGATGTTTATTGTGACAGGTTAATTTAAACATACACAAAATAATGATCCTAGACTTTACATTTCTTGGACGGTAAGTTCTGCATTTTTCTTTTTCTTCCTAAACTTTAATCCAACGTTACTTATTTGTTCTTCTAATAATACCTTTCTAAATAATACTAACATCTAAAATTTGAAAATTTCAGTATCAAGCAGCTAGTTGCCACAAAAGTTTTGCTATTGATCCAATATCAACAAATAATGGTCCGCTCTAAACTGGAGAGTTTTTTTAGGTCTTTTTGGGCTTCTTCTCGGTGCACATTCTGGTTTTAACAAAAATGCTTTTTCAAAGAAGATTATCCCAGGCTTGATTTCTAGTATTTAATTCTATGAAATTTAATATTGAAGGATCCGAAAACTAGTGACTGGTGGTTGTACGTGGGGAGAAAATTGATAGGATACTGGCCACATAAGCTATTCCCAGACCTTAGTGAACTGTGCAGTTACCTGAGAAAATGTTATATAGGATATTGAGGACTAAAGTTAGGGATTATAGAAGTGAGAGACGTGCTAAAGATGTATAGCAGATTGGAAAATTCCCTAGGTCTGTTACAACTACTTTCTATTCCAGAAACACCACGGGAAGACATAGCCTGGAGCAAACTGCAGACAAGAACCGGTGGGTGACTGGTCTATTCTAAGCCATAACCATACAGTCGATCTACATTGGAGTTTCGAGTTAATATGAAAAAAGCCGCATATACTTTCATGATAACTTTCATCATAGATGCCCAAATATGAGATATGAACTTACATTTCCTGATCTCTATACGCAAGTAAAATTACTTCAAATATGAGATATGAACTTACATTTCCTGCAGATTGCCATGCGGTAAAGTGCTTCAACATAAAATTCACTTTTTTTGTAAGGCTGACGTGCTCTTTTTGTAGTTTGAGATGATTTTCCTTCAATTCAAGATGATCTTTCTCTAACTGCTTTGATTTTTCCTTTTCTGAATTGAGATCCATTCGTAAACTTTCAGTCTCAAAAATATGTCTGGTAGAAGCTGATCGTCCCCTTATATGTCCCGGAATATGACCTAGTACTTCCATGCAAATCTCAGCCGATGTACTGGAAGAACTAGCTTCCTAATTTTGTAAATCACGCTGGATAACAAAAGAACATATCTTTGTAAATCACATTGAGAAATGATTCTAAAGAATAGTGCCAAAGATGCAATAGTAGAAAATACCCAAAGCTCATCAGCCTTATCATTGATCATTGCTTGCTTCTTTCTTGAAAAATGGGCTATCTTGAATCCTCCAATCGTCGTTACTTCTTCCCCTCGTTTCCTTTTCTGTTTCAAATTATAATCAACAGTTATAACCAATGCAAAACACACTGTTTTATGAAGGGCTGAAAGTAATTTTAGTCTCATCTCACATACATGTTGTTATATCCAAACACTCTAAACTTTTTTGCTTTCTGCTATGCTATAAACACATAACTGAAACAAATAAGTAAGCAATCCAAAACCCCCTCTAAGTAGTTGTTTGGAAATATGCAACTCCCAACCAATTGCACTAACAATTTCACAATTGCCTAAATTTTAAAAGAATAATATCTCGTCACACTTACCCCGTGAATTACCCTTGCAACCGACTTCGTACCATTAGTAGGTGGAATCTCATTACAAGATCTGTTCTGCTTATTTGTAGTGCTTATTTTCTGTGAGATTAAAAGAAAAAGAATGGGGTTATTCAGTTTTATATGTCAACACTGCATAACATCAGACATATAGTTAGTTTTATATGTAAACTTTACAATAAAACTACATAAACAAATAGTTTTATATTCAGACATATATTCAGTTTTAAATTCCAGAGCATATAGCAAAGAGAAAACTAGTAATCCAAACAATCCAAGACAATAAATTAGAAGTGGTATGTTAGAACCTGAAACTCTTCGCTCGCAAACCTTTCACATAGGAGGACCCACTCCGCAACCTTTACCCCATTTGGCAGATGTGTGGTTGCCTCCTTTTTAGTAGGGTACTTCAGGTATTGCTTGTGCAATCTGTATTGTCTGCTTCTATGGTGGCTCGCTAGCTGTGTTCCCATAGCACGTACCATTGTTGGGCATGTAAATTTAAAATTTGAGTGTTCCTAAAAAAAACATAGCTCAAAATCCATTAATAGATTATCAATTTTGCTACAACCTTGTTCTATTAAAGTTGTCATAAATAGTTGAGACATAGCAAAAACATCCATTATTAGGAGAAAAAAAATTACCGCGCACTTGCTCATGATATCTTGTTTCAATGAATCAGGTTGTTTTGTCCAAGTACTTCCATCTGTAGGATATTAGTTTTCACATACACATCAAACCATAACACAAAGTGGCGTATAGATGGAATTCTAGAGAGAGAAAGTTAGAGGTTTAGGGAACTTAGTGAGAGAAAGTGAAAGATATTATTATGAGCTCCAACTCTCTACCTTGGAAGGTAGAGAGTATTTATAGTCTTACATAAATCGCCACACATCGGGCTGTGGATCAGGCATACAGTGGGTAAAGACCCGTCCGTCCTCCACGGTGTTACATATCTAAATACTACTTAACTTAAAATAACTACGACTACGAGCTTTCTAACGATTACATATACTTGAGGTGACCGACTCTTTAATACCTAGAATTTCTAATTCCTAACAATCTCCCCCTAAGGGAGGTCACCTCAATCATGTACTAAAATTACATTGAATACAAACAGATATGACATTAACAATTGTTCTTGCATTCTTGATGTAGTCCTTTGTTCCTAAGCTCGTAGTCATTGATTCTTCACATTGCATGTTTGGTTACTTCAAGTGGAGGTCTTTTACTGATCCACGTGATAGTAAATTATGAGTCAGCTCTTGAGATCATCAGCTAACAAAAATCTCTTAGACATCCATTGTGGTGTTGTGACTTTAGGACCGACATGCTCACATTCTGGATCATGATATCTTCTCATCAGAGTTGCAGAAGCTTTAGTTGATTCATGATATTGGCAGCAGCGTAGCCGAAGCATGGAGTGAAAATATCAGAGTCATTGATGCACTAATCATGATTTCTTTATAGATGAATGTGTTAAGTGAGCATGCGGCTATGGATTGACCGCTTCATTCTGATCAGCTGCAAACGTCGGGCGTACCTGCATACAACAGTTAGCAATAAATCGCACGAAAGTGTCTTTGACCACTTTCGTTGAATTGAGGTACACGGCCCACGGTTCCCCGTTGATCAGTACATGTACTGCCTGTGATCAGGTATAATTCCGAAGAATTTCCTTGACAGGGTTTCGCAGCTGCTCTAGCTGTTCTCAAACCGGAACATCTCAAAGAAGATAACACGGAGTGAGTGAACCAGCGAATTTTAAGTCCACTGATTGATGAAAAGATATTTGAGAAACAATCGTGTATTGCTCAATAGAAATTGTTTTTGCAATACAACGAAGGTTTTATTGAAAATCAATTTCTATCATAAAAACACCTTTTGGTTTGAAAAATGAGTACACGGTCGATGTGCTAAAGAAAAGAGTTGTTAAGCACAAAGACCGGTTTTTTCAAAGGTATCCGTCAATCCATAACCTGAACCAGGATTGATTCAAGAGATTGAATCGCCCCATCGTTTCTGTTCAGTTGTCACATGGTTGATCCATATAATAGATCTCACATGCCACTTACCAGGAGCTTGTTTGATGTTGGCTCCAGAAGGCTTTCCATCTTCATTGTGAATGTGTAAACACATCACTCAGATGTTCTGGCAATACCACAAGGATAATGCGTAGGACTCAAGATATAATCTCTCTTTCCACATTGTGTGAAACAGAGAGTCTTCATTGAAAGTGTCCTAATGAGATTTATTGATGATCTCGTGGCTCTAGACTCAATTTGTGCATATTTGGATCCTGTGCCGGAGACTAGGGAGAGGGTCTCCTTCTTCAATATCAACAATCTCTAAGAGAAAGTCGATAGATAATGTCGGTTCCCCGTGAGAATGAAACAAGTCCTTTTAAGAGGAACTTGAGTGGTTTGGAAAGCTGAAGTGCAGTGCGTCACTGGGTCCATGACGTCTTGTCTTCAATACCGATGTTACCATCAGTAGCATATGAATTGAACCCGGTTTCTGCCCTAAGGTTGAATAAATGGAGGGCTATTTGATTTCACCCTTTTCTCATTCAATTCTTTTTAATTCTTCAACCCCTTCAGTGCTTACCGAGACTTCATAGCAAGAACCTTGTTGGGTTTGTTCTAGTACTTGCTCTGTCTCAGTCCGCACTCTTCCCATATCTCACTTTTCTCCTTTTATCATCATACCTAAGGACTTCTATACTAACTAGTGGGTTGTCCCTGGGTAGATCCCTCCGGTTCTGGCGGATCATGGGAACCAATACCTAACCTTATCATCCTTATATCACCGTACATGAAGTAAAGTTGGTTGGTCTATTTGGTATTGTTCATCTGCCATTGGAACCAATTGAAAACCATTTGAAAATCAATCCAGATACTTAAGATGTATTATCAAAGCATTTTGTACCTGAATTGTTTTTGATATTTTTAGAATGAGAACTCCCCCTTAACATGTGCATCAAATGTTTGAAATCGTTTTGCACACGGAGGCAAGAGGAAGAATTGACTTCTTTGATTACCATTTTCTAAAAGATATCAACATCACTTCCTTAATCGAATCAAGTAGATAAATCATTTTGGGGAAGTATGAGGTTTTCATGATTTTGCTCCCCCTCAATATGTGCCTCGAGGTTTGAAAAGAGTTTTGCACATACTAGAAGGAACCTGCACATTGAGATAAATGATCACGTTTCAAATCATAGGTTTAAGATAGATGCTCCCCCTCAACATGTGCATTGAAAAATTGAAATCGTTTGACACATGTGGGAAGGACAGCGTGTACATCCTTATAAAACCATTTACCGAATTATCAGTTTAAAATCAATTTAAATCACACATTCTCCCCCGATCACAATTATCAAATCATTTGAGATTTGTGATCTCTTATAGATTTAAATTGATTTTGAAAGCTTTTAAGGAGAATTGTGACTTGATTATGAAAGCGTTTTAACTGATAAGGATCAGATTTTAAGACTTAAAAACTCCATTGAATAAAGCATGCATGTACATCTTTTGAAAACAATTTAATGCCAAATAACTTTTTAATTTAATTGAAATCATTCTCCCCCTCAATCAATGACATAGGTTGTTGATTGAGAGTTAGAGATTTTGACAAATAAGTCCTGATGATTATCAAAAATAGAGATCGAGTTATTTTTCAAAGCATTTAGTTTTCAGCAGATAAATGTTTATAGAATCAGAGCATGGAATTTTGAAAGCATGATAAAACATGGCTCTGTTCTTTCTTTTAAAACCGGTTTATTGCCTGAAAATGACAGTAAACCATTGTTTCTCTTTCTCCCAAAAATATTTTTTTTTTAATTTTTTGATTTTTTTTTTTTTTTTTTTAATAAAAATTCGAATAATATCTAAAGTCCCGTGTCATTCTTTGAATGACAACACAAAGACCGTAGATATAATCGAATCGAGAAGAAACATGACAGAATGACAATATTTTTTTGAAGATTTTTCGAATTTTTCAAATTTTTATGGATTTTGAAAGTTTTATATTTTTCTATTTGATTTTTGAAGGTTTTATAATTTTGTATTTTGTTTTTCAAATAAATATTTACAAGAGATAGATGAAGATAGACCTTTACTCCTCGTCTTCCTCCTGAAGACGTTTGAGAGTTTCTGGTTGAAGGCTTTTCAAACCAAGTCGTGGAAGAATAAACTCAAAACGTTCTCTTGGAAGAGCTTTGGTGAAGATGTCTGCTAACTGATATTCAGACCTCACAAAATATAGTTCCACCACACCTTTTTCCACTTGTTCCCTGATGAAATAATGTCGAATGTCGATATGCTTTGCTCTTGAGTGTTGAACGTTGTTGCATGAGAGAGCAATAGCACTTTTATTATCACAGTACAGAGGGATTTTGTTGAATTCAAAGCCATAGTCAGATAATTGAGATCTCATCCATAAGATTTGAGCACAACAAGATGACATGGCTATGTATTCAGCCTCTGTAGAGGAAATAGAAGTACTCATTTGCTTCTTTGAAGACCAGCTCACAAGCTTATCACCCAAAAATTGAGCACCTCCTGACGTACTTCGACGAGTATCTTGACACCCTGCATGATCTGCATCTGCATATGCTGTTAGTGACATACCGGTGTCTTTTGGGTACCAAAGACCCATATTGATGGTTCCTTGGAGATACCGAAAGACCCATTTAACCGCTTCAAGGTGCTTTTTAGTAGGCTTAGCCTGGTATCTAGCACACATGCAAACAGCGAACAAGATGTCTGGTCTACTAGCTGTGAGGTACATCAGGGATCCAATCATACTACGATATTTTGTTTGGTCAATCATGATCCCTGAGAGGTCCTCATCTAGTTTGGTTCGGTCAATCATGGGGGTGTCAACAGGGTCACTTGAATCAAATCCAAATTTCTTTAAAATCTCTGTTGCATATTTAGATTGATTTATGAAAATGCCTCCGGGACTTTGTGAAATTTGTAATCCCAAGAAAAATGACATTTGTCCCATCATTGACATTTGAAACTTTGAACTCATTTCATTTGAAAAACGATCACATTCCATTGGGTCAGTCGAGGCAAAAATAATATCATCAACATAAATTTGAACATGAATTAAATGTTTGCCTGACTTCCTGGTGAACAATGTAGGATCAACTGCTCCTTTGATGAATCCGGTTGATAGAAGAAACTTTGACAGTGTATCATACCATGCCCTTGGAGCTTGCTTTAAACCGTAAAGAGCCTTCTTTAAACGATAAACGTGAGTAGGATGCTATTGATTCACAAATCCTTCAGGTTGGCTGACGTAGACGACTTCTTTAAGATCTCCGTTCAGAAATGCCGTCTTCACATCCATCTGATAGACTACCATGTTCTTACTAGCAGCATTAGCCAGAAAGATTCTGATTGCCTCGATTCGAGCAACTTGAGCAAAAGATTCTTCAAAGTCTATACCCTCCTCTTGACGATATCCTTTAGCAACTAAACGAGCCTTGTTCTTCAACACATCACCATGCTCATCAAGTTTCACTTTGAAGTTCCATTTAAGAGCAATAATCATAGCACAGTCTGGAGCAGGTACTAACTCCCATACATCAAGTCGATCAAACTCATGAATTTCATCTTGCATGGCATTGAACCAGCTATCTTCATTCATGGCGGTTTTAACATCTTTTGGTTCGATCTTAGATAGTACGGAGTTGAAGAAACACCATAAGGCATCGGTTTCAAGTTGTTTCCGGGTTGATACAGGACGAGAGGGATTTCCAATGATGTTGTCTAATGGATGATCGTGAGTCCATTTTCTGAGGTGTTCATGTGGCAGTTGTTGAGGAACTGAGGTAGCTGAGTCGATGTCTCCTGAAGAAGATGGTTCTGATGATGATTCAGGAGTAGCAAATATGTTTTCAAATGGAGCATCTTCAGGAGTAGCAAAGGGATTAACTTCATCATTGATGCCAGAAACATTTCCATGATGTACATTTGAAGAATGATGATTTGTTGATGAGACTGAAGGATCAGCAGCAGGTGCTTCTTGACTTAAAGATATTGAGACTAAGGGATTGACTTCATTCACAGGAATATGAACATCCTCTGTTGTAGGGATCAACACCTCATTAGTAATTGAATCATACAGTTCATCAAACATAGGATCAAACAATTTCTTTAAATCATCTTCAGATGGAGGTACATATGGAGTTTCTTGAGAAGAGTTTGGAACAAGGGATGAACCAATGGGACTGTTTTGAAGTGCGGGTCCTGAGCTGGAGTGTCCAGGAGCCATTTGACCGGTCAGCTCATCAAACGTAACGTGAATTGTTTCCATGATATTTCGGGTTCTTTTGTTGTAGATTCGGTATCCCTTTTTGTTTGAAGCATATCCTACAAATACTCCAATGTCAGCTTTAGCCCTAAGTTTGCCTAAGTCTTGACCTTCATTAGTTGGATAACACAATGCACCAAACACACGAAGGAAAGAGAGATTAGGTTTTCTGTTGTGGACAAGTTCATATGGAGTTTTTCCATGAACAATGTGAATCAGAGAACGATTTTGTGTGTAGCATGCAGTGGCAATAGCTTCACCCCAGAGAAACATTGGAACCTTTGAGTAAATCAGCATTGTTCTAGCGGCTTCTACAAGAGTTCGATTTCGTCTTTCAACTACACCGTTCTGTTGAGGAGTTCGAGGAACGCTTCTTTGATGGCTGATTCCAATGCTTTCATAGAAGTCACTAAGTTGTTTGTTAACAAACTCAGTTCCATTGTCTGTTCGGATAATTCTGACGATTTTGTTAAGTCGAACCTGCAGCTGTTTGATGAGTTTGATGATGATATCAGGAGTTTCATCCTTTGTCCTTAAGAACTTGACCCAAGTGAATCTAGAGTAATCATCAACCACAACCAACACATATTTCTTACCAAAGATGTTCTGCACTCTCATTGGTCCACACAAATCCATATGAAGGGTATGAAGAACTTCTGTAATTGAGTTAGTAGGTTTGGGTTTATGGGCATACTTCTTGCTTTTTCCCAATTGACATGCTGAACAAAGATGATCCTTTTCATACTTTAGTCTAGGTAAACCTACAACTAAGTCCTTTCTGGAAAGATCTTTGATGGTGCTGAAGTTCAAGTGATTGAGACGACGATGCCATAACCATGACTTTGTTTTTGAAGCCTTTGATAACAAGCAGATTGGAGAAGCCCTCATCATATCATCGATATAGATGGTGTAGAGATTTGAGCCACGAGTTCCTTTTAACAGTTCCTTACCATTAAGATCTCTAACAAAGCAGGTATGTTTTCTGAAGGCTACTTCGAGATCAGAATCACAGAATTGACCAACAGAGAACAGATTATGACCCAAACCTTCCACATAGTAAACTCTAGAGATGACACTATCACCAACAACATAATCTCCATAACCCATAATAGCACCGAAATGATCATTACCAAATCTAACAGTCCCGATGAATTTGCTCACGAAGTTCATGAGCCGCGACCGGTCTCCAGTCATATGCTTGGAACAGCCTGAGTCCAGGTACCACAGAACGATTTGAACGATCTGCAGTTGAACACAGACAAGAATGGATAACTGGATAATTGGGATCCCCATGCAAGAATGGGTTCCATTTGGTTAGTAACAATGTTTGGAACACCCACATCAGAAATAGAAGCATTCATATCAGAAAGTGAGGCAATGGAATCATTGTGAATAGATACAGTACTAGTGTCAGCATTAGCCCTGTACACAGTGTGATCACTTCTTAAGGGAATAGTTCTACCAGTAGGCATCCATTTACTAGTGGGCATTATCTGATTAGTCTTATGACCAACAGGTACCCAATAAAAGCCTATCTTACTGAATGTTCTTCCTGTGGGTTTCCACTGTTTTCTAACTTTCTTTCGTTTATGCCTTTTAGCCTTTTTAGCATGAATTTTTGCATTAACAATATTAACTGGACAATTAACATCATTAAGCGGAACATTAACACCACATTCATGATTAGAAACAGAATTCAAGCAGACATCAGTACAAGGTTTGCAAATAATACCGGAATTCGAATTAATTACAGTACGCCTATGGCTAATACTAGAATCAACACGATTCGTTTTATTCAATTCAAGCTTAAAGTTCCTAGATTGTTCTTCTACTCTCTTCCAGTGCACATTCTTAGCTTGAGAGGTCCTATCATTCCTTGTATTGTCTTGAGACTTTGACCTACTCCTTTTAATGTCACTGATTACTCCTGTAGAGGGAATGGGAACATTAGTTGGTTTAACTACTCTTTGCATCACCTGTTTAGATGTGCTGGGATCTGAACTACATGCAGGTGCACTATGGTTCACATTCTTAAAACTAGAGGTACTGAGATTTGTACTCCTAGAAGGCACACTTGAGTTCTCTTTCTTAGCATTGACAGATCTATAATTTGAACTACTCAAAGGCACACTGCGGTTCACATTCAAAACATTGGGAATCGAGTGCATATCATACTTGGCATTAGGCATCGAACATGGAATCAAAGGGTTAACTCTCTCACCTAATGTCTTTGGGCATATTGTGATCAAGCATTCTAAGATTTCTTGAGATCGTTTGGCATATAAGCATGCATGTCCAATTGCATTATCATGAGGTTTCTCTAGCTTATCCTCTTCAACAATCTCACGCAGGCATTCTAAGCAATCCTTAAGAGATGAGAAGTATGTTTGAATAGCTAGTTTGTTGTTCCTTAGATGAGGAGGAACATATGTTACAGACAAAGCATATTTATTACAAGATTGAACCTTTGATACACCATTCTCCCCATTGGTCATTGGCATTTTCCCTTTTACCTGACTCTTCAGATTCTCAATTTCCTTTTGCAATGAAGCTATTTGTTCGTTATTCTTGTTACGAGTGACCTTAATTGATTCAAATAACTCATTGAAATGACGTTTAACCTTTTCATTTTCTTCTAGAAAACTTTCGTTTTCCTTTTGTAAAGCATTTACTAAGTTTTGAAGATGAAACGTTTGAGAATTCTGAGAATCTAAAGGAGGAAGCATTTGGGAGCCTGTCATATTGTTCGTTTGACCCTTTAATTGAGAGATTTGGGCTTTCAACTTTCTGATCGTGTTGCACTGAGCTTGAATCTGTTCATCACGTTTGTTAATTTGAAAAACTGCATCAAACTCTGGAGCATCTGAAGATGTCTTGACATTTGAAGTTTTGACATTTTCTTTGAGATGTTGATATTTTAGTTGTAAATTAAAATGCTCAACTTCTAGTTTAGAAAAATGTTTAACGAAATTGTCGTGATCATCCAGTTCAATTTTCTCGTTTAGTTTAGAATTAGTTTTTTCAAGCTCAATGACACGATCATGGGAGACTTTCAGGGCCACAGATAGTTCATGAAATTTGGAAGCATTAATAGAGCAATTTGAGGCAGTGAAAAACACATCTTGAGCAACACATTCAGTAATAAGATTCTCATTTAATGTATGCAAGTTCTTTCTCTCAATCTCATTATATTTCAGTGCATGCTCATAGTCACTAACTTCAACAACCATTGCATCAAATTCCTTTTCCATTCCCTTAATATCAGTTTCTATCCCATTTTTAAGACTCTCAAAGTGATCTTTTAGAAGTTTAAAGAAGGGCATGACCTCAGTTAAATAACATTCTTTCATTTGTTCAAAACCCCTTTCTCCTTCAGTTATACCAGTGGGTGTGATCCTTTTCTTGCAAGTTTTCTCAAAATCAACAAATAGTTTAAATATAACGTATTGGCTAATTAATGTCTTGCTTTTAGTGGCAATTGTTCTAGGTACAAGATGCATTGGTGTATTAGGAGGATACACAGTCGCTCTAGGCATTTTCCAAAGGGGAGGGTTTGTTTCAACAATATTTTCCGCTTTCTGCTTATCTAAATCCTTTTTCCAGAAGACTTGCTCGGGAGTCAGCAATGTCTGAGGCTTAAACTTGTTCAAGGAAATCCAGTTTTCCTTCTTGTAGTCATGAGGAGTGATAATTATTTTTTTTTCTTTGCATTTAGGATCATTTTGTTTCTTATTCATCTTTTCCCTAGTGATTTCATTTGATTTCTTATCTTCCTCAGTGCACTCAACACAACTAGGTTTCTGTCTAGGCTTAAGGATTTCATTACCATCATAAAGCACCTTATGAGCATTTCTAGCCTTTTTAATTACCTCTGGATTTGGTTCCTCAATAAGGGGAATGCTATGCTTATCGCTTAAGACTCGATGTTTAGTGACCATGTGAGCAGTCTGAATGGTGTTTCCTTGTATGTACAACTTGTTTTCAAGTTTGTTTTTCAAAGTTTTCAGATTAGAAAAATCTCTCAAGAGTTTTGATTCCTTTGCATTAAATTCTTGCTTAAGCATTTTCACATTTTCTTGAAGTTCTTGTTTTTGCTTAGCTGTTTTAGAAAGTTTTTCTTGCAAGGAATTTAATTCTTGTTTCAATACTTCTTCTCTAAACTTACTTTTTCTAATTACTGTACGCACTTGGTCATCCATTTCCTGCTCACGAGTGGTCAACTCAAATTTAGCCCGTTGTTCATAAATAGCAACACGTTCTTTATAGGCATTTAGTTCAGAAATTACAGAATCATCAGGGGCACATGCAGTGTATTCATCAAAAACATAGTCATTGTTGACTGCAGAAGATGCATCACTTGGTACAACTTCACTTTCACTTTGTTTCACATATTGATCATATGGGACAATATCGATATTACCCATATTTTCAATATTTGATTCAATAGTTTCAGTTGATTGTACTTTGTCATGCATCTGTTGCACATCAGCATCATCGTATAGTTTTAATACCTCTGAGATGAGCTTGTCATGGGATGGGCCAGCTAGTGGTGAAGAAGAGACCTTGGGAGAAACCATTGGAGAAATGCTAGCCATAAAAATTGTGTGTGCCGTAGGTCCATCATCCACATCAGAGTCGTATGCATCACAGTCAGCGACTTGAAAGGCATTCTGATGATTGTGACCTATCTCCTGAATAGGCTGCTCATTCACATCTGCATCATAGGTCTTGGCATTGCCCTCAGCAAGAAACAGCAATTCCTCTTCATCCAAAGCAGCACCATTGTCCTGAGCTTGTGCCAGCAGCATCTTATCTCTGAAGTAATCAGCATTCTGTGGACGCTTTGGAGATGTGCAGTTCCTTGCAATGTGTCCCTCACCACCACAGTTATAACATTTGATTGGCTTAGCTTGACCTTGGTTACCATTCCTTCCTCGATTCTGGTTGCCAACATAACCTCGCCCAGCTCCACCTCTTCCCTGATCATACTGTCTTTCCTGAACTGGTTGCACCACGATCCTTCCATCTTTAACAGTGGCTTGATTGTGTGGGTTAGATGCTGTTCTGAGGTTGTTGTTGGTTTGTGGGAGAGAATTCATGTTTTGACTAATGAGAAGAGCTAGTTGATTAATGAAGTTACCCACGTGTGCATCAGCATCAGCTTGTTTGAACATAAGATCAGGAATGAGTTTGTGATTACCATTACCCAAGGGTATGACTTGTGATGCTTTGGTTGTGATTCCGATGTTTGAGTAGAAAGCTGTTGAGTCATTAGACGAGCTTGTCTCACCCTGGTTGGTTTTGAACTGATTGAGAATCAATTTTCAAACATAGCATGTCTCTCATTCTGAAGGAGGAAGGCATAGAGTTGCTCATAGTTTGTATTCTTCAATCCTTTAGTGAGCTTCACAGCGGTGACAAACTTGTGCCATTCGGGATTCATGTTGTTCACAAATTTTGAGTTCAGCTGAATATTAGGCATAGTCATTCTGATGTTCCTCATGTCATTCACTAACTTATGAAATCTCACATAGTACTCATAGACATTCTCATCTGGTTTCATCTTGAAGTGCTCAAATTCGTCATAGAGTTGGGATTCTCTGTCTTCCATAGTTAATTCTGAACCTGAGAGAAGCATCTTAACATTATCCCAAACTGCCTTTGCATCAGTGTTATGATTGATCAGCTTGTAGATGTCTTTTGGAAGACCTTGAAGAACAATGTTTGAAGCCCTGATATCTGCATCGAATCTATTTTTATCCTTATCATCAAGCTCATCATACATCTTAGGTCTGTCCATTCCGTAAACAGGAGTACCATCTTCATTAGTATCAAGTATGTCTCTAGTCGTCTCAACTCGATATGGTCCTTCATCAATGGATTTGAGAATGTTGACACCATTTTCCTTTCCAAGGCAATACAATCTGATTCGTTGACCCCAAGAATCGTAGTCAGTTCTGTCAAGCATGGGTGGACGAGTATCTGAGCCAGCTGCTTGAACATCCTCGGCAACAGTGGAGATGATAGTAGGAACGTTGGTAGACATGTTAACAGATTATACGGGATTTTATAACTCTATGATTAAACCGGGAAATAGATTCTTTCACGGGATTTTACTAAATCAAGAGAAAACCGTAAACAATCACTCAAGTCGCTAGAAGATAATGCACTAAGTCGCTAGAAGATAATGCACTAAGTCGCTAACACTTAATTCGCTACACCACTAAGTCGCTAGAGTCCCAAGTCGCTAGACAAATGCAAGTTGCTAAGTAGTAACTCGCTAAGCCTCAAGTCGCTAGCAAAATTTTGGCAGCAATTCGCTACTCAAGTCGCTAAAGATACAAGTCGCTAAAGAGCAACTCGCTACAGACCAAGTCGCTATCACCAAGTCGCTACCCGTAGTGGAGAGTCCACTACTTGTACTGTAAATCGCTAGATCTAAGTCGCTAGGTTTAAAACTATAACTCGCTACAAATTTGTAAAGCAAGTCGCTACGAAGAAACTAATCCGTGAGTTAAGTCGCTAGCATGAAAAAACCACATAAACATCACTTTTCAATCCAAAAACAACCCAACCAAGATGATTTAAGCTTACCAAATGAAAACCTACACACTTGTGATGATTCTAAACATAAAAGTACTAACAAAATCCAAACTTTAACCCGAGAAATCAACCAAATGATGCAAAAACCACTAAACTTTTTCAAACTCAAAAACCACCTAAAAACCACTAGAAATCCAAAGATGTGCAAGATATGATCTAACCATGGCTCTTGATACCAATTGTAGGATATTAGTTTTCACATACACATCAAACCATAACACAAAGTGGCGTATAGATGGAATTCTAGAGAGAGAAAGTTAGAGGTTTAGGGAACTTAGTGAGAGAAAGTGAAAGATATTATTATGAGCTCCAACTCTCTACCTTGGAAGGTAGAGAGTATTTATAGTCTTACATAAATCGCCACACATCGGGCTGTGGATCAGGCATACAGTGGGTAAAGACCCGTCCGTCCTCCACGGTGTTACATATCTAAATACTACTTAACTTAAAATAACTACGACTACGAGCTTTCTAACGATTACATATACTTGAGGTGACCGACTCTTTAATACCTAGAATTTCTAATTCCTAACACCATCAAACACAGCACGTTCTCGCACCACACATCCACCCATGGTGATAAAGATTTGGCTATCGTCCCCAACTATACGTCCCGCACATTCGTCAACCTCAAAAACAAATTTTCTTTGATTCGATCTGCTCTTTCTATTTGCACTCAAAGCTCTTGATTCCTTCCTAGTAATAGCTGGATCTAGATAGAGTTGGTTGAAATAAGAATCAATATATTATTCAATGAAACACATAGTATTAGATTAAGAAACACACCATTTGAATTTGAGCCAATGTTTTCTTGGTGATGAGCACTTGTGTTTGTATTAGTTTGTGGAGAATCAACTACGTGCTCTAGTTCTTGGTGATCTTCCTGATACAGATTCTCTGTTGTCACATTATCTTCATGTATAATCGATCCTTTATCTTGAAACCGCAAATAGCCATGTCCCTTATGGATACGCTGACTATCATGATTAGTACTTGCGTTTTGCGGATCATGCCTTTTTAATACTCCTTTTCCAGGTCCTTTAATGAGCTCATTAAACTAAGAATATATCATTTTGGAAGGGTTTTTACTCTTCACAGAATTATCATAAATCTGCATTTAAAGAAACAGAAGAAGATTAAGGATGGAAAAGTCATCAATCGTATGAAGAATAAACTAAAAAAACATAAAAATAAAAAGGTTGTTGGACTCGCTCAAATATCATCTCCTTACCATGTGACCTTTTCGTCTAGGAAGCCCAGGTTCCATCCTAGGAATTGATCCACGAACACCACCAGATACCTAACAACCAAAGAATGACAGCTTATGATTTCTAATGGAAGAGTGGACTCGAAAAAAATTTACTTGAGGTTAAGGAACTAGCTGAATGAATGAGGAACTAACTGGACTCGGAAAAAAAAGGTCCAATCTTTTACCTTTTTTTCTCCTACCTTTTGCTTCAAGTTTTGAGGACGTAAGTTCATCATCCCTTCATTATTTTGACTTACCCTGGCATTCATCTTTCTTTGTTCCTATATAACATATCAAGGCTGGAAGTGTTAGTGAGTTACTACACCTGTAGATCGTCTCCATATTAACTGGAATACTTGAAAGGTCTACCTACCAGAATGAGGAAACAAATCCTAAACAAACTACCACTAACACAAAAGATGGTTTAATCAACAAAGAACCAATCGTTTAGATTATAACAGAAATTTACCTTGTTTTTCACTAGCGTTTGCTTCAACTTCTGATGACTTGGGTTCACCATCCCTTCATTATTTTGACTTCCCTTAGCAGTCATCATTATTTGTTCCTATATAACACAATTTGAAGAAATAGTGTTACTTATCCATCAGAGGAACCTGCTACAAATACCTGACGATAGTCATATCAGCAAACTTACCTGTTTTTCACTAGCGTTTGCTTCAACTTATGATGACTTGGGTTCACCGTCCCTTCATTATTTTGACTTCCCCTAGCAGTCATCATTCTTTGTTCCTATATAACACATCAAGGCATATAATATCGAAACAACACATTACAAACCTGTCACATAAAAAAAATATATAAAGCAATCTCGTGCTACCATGATATGGCTCAAGCACATGTAGCATAGAGGTAAATAGTATGGCACAATCCAAACACACTAGACATGTAACACTGTTAACGCAATCATATACTACAGGACACAATTCATATACTACAGGACACAAAAACAGAGTAACCACATAATGAAAAACCCGATAAGTGGTCGTTGTAACCAAACACCCTGCTGCAACATCTATTGTGAATCAGAACAATCATCTAGCCTCAATTCCTCATGAGAAGAAGATAGTGATTCTGTTGAGCCAATGTCATCATCATCACCATCATTGAATTGGGTATCTGTTGAGTCACCATGAACATGAACAGTCGATGCATCTACAACTTCTAATGGGACAAAACCTCTTGTTAAGGATGGTTGATTTAGATTTGAATCAACAGGCATATTCAAATGTGGCTCTTCTTCCTGATATACTTCTTCTACATGATACACTTCTGCTACTTCTGCTACTTCTACTACTACTACTACTGGAACATCATACAACGTGCGCGGGACATTCCTTTCCACCAAATACCAATTTTTTCCTAATTTTAAATCTGGTACATAGAAAACTTGCTTAGCTTGGGATGCAAGAATGTATGGTTGATCTATGTACCATTTTCTAGACATATTTACACTAGTACTTCCAGATTCTTTGTCAACTTGCAGTCCATTCACATTCTCAACCTTAAACCATTCACACTTGAATACCAACACTCTTTTATTTCCTCCTAAGTATACCAGTTCCAACACTTCTTGTAAAATCCCAAAATAGTCGATCATGTTTGACCCATGGTCACCTCTCACTACTACCCCGTTGTTTTGACATTTCCTATTCTCTTCACGACTTTGGGTGTGGAACTTATACCCATTCACCATACATCCACTATAGATATTCACTGAAATAAAAGGTCCACGGGATAGTATCCGGATTTCAGAAGCAACCGAATGTAAACAAGTATTCACCTAAACAAATACAACATATAACTTATTGGTTAACCAAGGTTTATTATTTTCATTGTTAAATTTGAGAAAATTTAAATCTCAAAAGTAGTTCTTACACGTTGTTGAAGCCATGAGGCAAATTGTTTGTCATGACGTTCATTTACATCGTTAAAACTTTCTTCTTCTAGTTCAACTTTGTGTTCACTGAAGATATTAAAAATTTAGTAAGTTATAACCAAAAAAACAAACTATAAACTTCTTAATATAGAAAGTGTACTTACTTTATAAGTTCTCTCATTTCAGGGAAATTATTTAATATATATGTATGAATCTTCATTAGTTCAGCTTCACTTAAATCACATGTTCCGTAACCACCAATTGGACGCCCCTTGCTTGAGAAAACAGAAATTTCACAACCAGGATGTAACATTTCATTGTTGCGTTCAATATTGTTGAACACAGTGTCAACATCATTGAGATACATAGAACAAGATGTCACACATTCATTTTCTATATATCTTTCAGCTATGCATGCTACTGGACGAGCTTTGTTTGTAACATATCCCTTTAAAATACGCATTCTCCTAATGAAACAAAAAGTAATTGGTATCAAGACAATTAGGAAGTTTTAAGACATTTGATAAATATGATTACCTCTCAAATGGGAACATCCATCGATATTGGACCGGACCTGCCATCTTTGGTTCATAGGGTAAATGGACCAAAAGATGAGTCATAATGTCAAAGAACGAAGGAGGAAATATTCGTTCCAGCCTACACAAAATGACAACAATTTTCTCTTCTAGTTTCTCAAGAATATCTAGGTGCATAGTGCGTGAGCATATTATCCGGATAAATTCGCTTAGCTCATGTAGCACGAGACGAACCTCATTTGTTAAGCAACCCCTAATTGATAAAGGTAAAACTCGTTGAATGAAAACATAAAAGTCATGACTTTTCATGTGAGACATTTGAAGTTCTCCCTCTTTTACGCACCTAGATATATTTGAGGCAAGTCCATCCGGGAATTTGAGTGACATGAGCAAGTTTAGTATCTTGTGTTTCTCATCCTTTGTCAAATGGTAGCAAGCCATAGGAATCATGAATGATTCACCTCTTTGTTGTAGATGTAAACTTTTCTTTAACCCTAGGTCCATTAGATCTTGACGAGATTTCCACGTGTCTTTAGTCTTACCCTTTATGTTAAATAATGTTCCCGTTAGACTTTCCGTCACATTCTTAATGACATGCATGATATCGATGTTGTGTCTCACTTTTAGTTTAGCCCAATACGGAAGACTAAAGAACACACTTTTCTTTTTCCACCCTTATTGTTCTTCTGAATACTTACGCTTCTTTTTGTTAACAAAGGAATGCGTGCCACCAATGGAACAATCAATATCATGCAAAACTTCATCTCCAGATTTAGGTGCAATCGGTTCCCGATCATCCACTGACCTGTCAAAATTCTTTTTATCCTTTCGCCATCTATGTGACAATGGTAAAAATCTTCGATGTCCCATGTAACATACTTTTTTACCGCATTTCAAATATTGAGAAGAAGTTTCATCCATACACGTTGGACAACCTTTGTAACCCTTAAAAGTCCAACCAGAAAGCATGCCATACGCTGGAAAATCATTTATAGTCCACAACAGGGCCGCACGTAATGTAAAATACTCTTTTCTTAATGCGTCATAAGCGTTGACACCGGCCCACAACTCCTTAAGTTCATCGATTAGAGGTTCCAAGTAAACATCAATATTAAGTCCAGGAGATTGAGGACCAGGAATCAACATTGACATTAACATGTATAGGTCTTTCATACATTTCCACGGAGTCAAGTTATATGGGACAATAAAGACAGGCCATATGCTATGTGAACTACTTAGGTTACCAAAAGGATTGAATCCATCTGTTGCTAAACCTAAGCGTATATTTCGGGGATCACTAGCGAATGGAGGATCAATTTTGTCAAGGTGTTTCCAATGTCTAACTATGTTATCATCATGAACTCGTTTCTCCTTATGCCACCTCATATTAGACCCAACTTGCTTATCAATAAAAAAACCTTTGAAGCCTAGGTATGAGTGGAAAATATCTAACCTTTTGTGGTACCTTTTTCTTAAATCGAGGTGCCTTACACTGGTTGTTTGGACAGTGGGTGTGATATGCATACTTATTTCTATAAAGAATGCAATCATTAACGCACGCATGTATTTTCTCTCCTCTGAACCCTAAATCACGCACATATTTTTTTGCTTAATAAAAGTTCTTTGGAACTGAGGATGGAGTTGGCAAAGCTTTTCTAAATAAATTGAGCACCGCATCAAATGATTTCACTGACCAACCACTAGTTGTCTTCAAATGTAAAATGGTAACAACAAAAGAAAACTTTGAAAAATTTTCACATCCTTCATAAAGTTCCTCTTGTGATTCATCTAATAATTTCCTATGAGTGTTTAAATTTTTGTCAACGGGACTTGAAGAGTTGCTTCTAGTCTGCCAATCATCACCCCAAGTACTTTGTCCTATGTTATCCAACATCTCACCAAGGTCATCATCGCTCATATCATCGGTAGCTCCATTACTTTCATCAAATGACACATCATCACCACCACCGTCATCATCTGAGTCCTCTCCATGATAATTCCACGTTTTGTAACCTCTAGAAATTCCATTTTGCATCAAATGTCCATACACAATTTCTTTATTTTTGTCACGAAAATTGTTACAGCTTTTGCAGGGGCATGGAATAGCCGTTGACTCATCTATGTCACGGTATGCAAAATCTAGAAACTCTATCACACTAGACTCATATCTTGGATCATTTATCCTATCATGTATGTTCATCCAAGACTTATCCATTTTTTAATGGTAAAATCAATAAACCTGGAGAAAAAAATATACAACTCATTTTCAAAATTCACTTTTAGCTTTTAAATTGTCTCATGTTATTGTTACAATCATAATCTCGGACACGATCTCAGTTCAATCACAACTTATATCTAGCAGACTCATATCTTTAGCTTTTAAATGTTGACATTATAGTTAAAAACTACTTATATCTAACAGACTCATAGTTCAATCACAACTTATATCTAACAGATTCATTTTTTACTACAGCAGTTATCAATATTATCAGACTTGACATTTAAGCATTGTGCAACATGAAACACAACATAATAGCATTTAAAGCACAATATTAATTATATAGATGAATGTGAGCAGCTAGCTGAGAAATTATTATTTTATAATGATGGATTAGTTTCACACTCTATACAAATGGGCGATGTTACAAACTTCCTTCCTGCCTTTTTTTTCCTACTCTCTATACAAATTATTATTTTACAATGATGGATTAGTTTCACAACAAGCTGAGAAAAATATTACTTTAAAATGATAGCACTGACAATATTATATATGTGTTTTATAAGGAGATACATTCTTAACATACTTACTACTTGTTGTATCTCCTTCCTTCCTTGTCCACACAAACCTCATTATCGTACTCACAAGCCTGCCTGCCTGCCTAATTCATCACCATCACAACCTAACTATACCTTATCGTACTCACAAGCCTGCCTACATGCCTGCCTCCCTGCCTGCTTTACTAAACTATTATCTATAATACTAATCATTAGAGTTTACTAAACTTCCATACGTGCAGGCATACATTTCTCACTTACCTTTTACTTTTACTCACTCACTCATTTCTCCCATTACTACGCTTTTTCAGGATAAGCAAAACTAACTACAGTAATTCAGCCTTTTTTTTCTGGTGCCTTTATGAGGATGATGTATTAGTTTCTTTAGCTTTGCTTTTTTAAACAAGGACACTCATTCTAGTTTTACCACATATGATCTGATTAATGTTTGAGCTGCTCATAACATACTTATTATTTTCCAACCATTTCTTACTACCACTATATTATTTTACATTATCCAACCGTAATTAGGACACAAACATCAGCATGCTTATATAATACTCACAACCCTAATTGACCATTACAACGAAACTATACTTGATGCTTATTCACAACTGATTTCGGCAAGTCAATGCACGATGTTGCACATTTGACAACATAGGTTAATCTCTCAATTATAAGGACCATGAAGAATGATTTATAAATACTTTTTATTCATCTAAAAAAGAAATATGGCAGAGTACCAACTTAAACTAGACTTTACTACCGCCAACACACACTCCACTTACTGACGTACACTATTCGCTTTGATCCTATTTCATTATCCTTGTAGGCGATTCAGCAACATTCATACTCGGAGTATTGTAAGAAAGCTCATTGCAAGGTCTAGACTCAAAGACGTACAACTGGATACGACTCAAACAAGCGAGTTTTCCTTTGCCTAACTTGATTAATCAGTCGGCCAATCAAAACAAGTCCTTCAAATTTAATCCGAATCCTTGTTACTCATCTGATACAAATCAACACATGCCAGATTAAAAAATGGCCAAATTGCTAACTTAAGCGTATTAAAGCAATCCGATAAAACCGGCCGTAAACAGAAACAATAATCACCTCATTAAGATGCCGTTTAGCGCAAACCTACCGTGACTTACCACAATCCTCATCATCCACAACTAAACTATCATTTCGATGAACTAGTGGCACCATTACTACTGCTACATTGACTTTGCAATTTGCTAGACATTTTATCGAACACTTGGCATGCAATGCTTAAATTCTAATCCGCTAAACCTACACATTCTAAACTCAAACCAGCAATCAAATAACCACAATTTTATCGGCATTAGGTCAGAATCAAAGAGGCAATAAACTCAACTAAACTTGTTGACTCAAACAAGTAGATGAAACACAAATAGATACGAATTATACAACAAAGTCATACAAGTAACATAATATTATCGAAATTAGATGAAATTAACTCATAATAATTAGGATTTAAAGAAAACCTCTGAGCAAATTAGGGCAAAATAGTGAATGACGAGATTCGGTAGATGCTAGCCATGGCGGAATGATGAGATCGTAATGTGTGTTTTGTGTGAAATCAGGAAGAAAATGTGCAGTGATGATTAGGGGTGTGCACGGTCCAAAACCGGACCAGAACGGCCAAGACCGGACCGGACCGAGACCCGATTTCGGCAAAAATCTTAGACCGAGACCGGACCGAATGTGGTCGGTCCGGGTCGGTCCGGTCAGTCCTTCAGTCGGTCCGGTCCAACAAGGCCAAATTAGCTCAAATTCGTCGGCTTTGGTCCGGACCGGACCGAGGACCGAATTAGCCCAAAAGCCGAGACCGCGGACCGGACCGAATGTGGTCGGTCCGGTCCGGTCCAGTCCGGTCTCGGTCGGTCCGACGATCGGTCCGGTCCGTTCGAGTTGTATGCTCACCCTTAGTGATGATAGGAACGAATGAGGGAGAATGAATTTCAAGTTATATTAATTAATTCTTTCGGGTCGGGTTGTAGATCCGCTTGTGTTTTATTCGGGTTGTAGATACATGACTTTTTTTACAAACAAATTTCAACTGATTTGTACCTTTAACTCCTCAGGATATGGATTTAAATACATACACGACTTTTTTTTTTCTCTTAAAACATGAAAAAGAGAAAAATTAGAAAAATAAATTATTATTGATTTGACTGTGATAAATATATTAATAGTAATAAGATTACACTAACACTCTGTTCCCGAGTTTTAATTTGGAGAGAAAAGAAGAGAAGTGGAGAGGAAACAAAAAAAATTTGCATTCCCGAGTTTTTTCTGGAGAGCAGAGAAGAGAAGAGGAGAGGAAATTAAGCCAAAACTTCTCTCCTAATCTTCTTCCCAAATTGGGATGATTTTGAGAGAAAGTGATTTTTAAGCCTTTTTATGCTTATATCCCCTCTTCTTTTCTTTCCAACTCAGGAACACAAGATAAAAAATAAAACTTATTTGCTATCCTCTTCTTTTCTCTCTTTTTTCCCCTCTTCATTTCTCTTCTTTCAGTTTTATACTCGGGAACAGAGTGTAAGAAAAATATTGAATTAATTGAAATAGTCAACTTAGTGACACAACTTTTTCGTGACTACTAATCCAAAGATGAGTGACGAAACTTTCGTGACTAATAAATGCAAGTGACGATATATAGTGACGACAATTCTATATCGTCACTAAATAGTGACGAAAAATATAAGTCGTCATTAAATTCTCGTCACTATAGCCTTTTTTTTTGTAATGTACAAAAACCGGTTCACTTTCTACTTTTAAAAAAATCGTGCAATGATCAACGACGTGAAACAACGCCCCGCCAACGACTTATATTTTTTCCACTTTGGTCCTTTCTTCTACAAATTCAAATATCTTAGTTATGACTACAAAGACATTACCTTATATTTGCTATGTCGAATTAAATGATACAGTATTTCTGTATACACCAAAACAATCACATAAATCATTCAAACAGTTTACGGCTACTAAAAACGCCCTATGCGACGTAATATCATTTTTTTTGCAAAATAGCCATGCACCGACGGAGATAAAACTTAACTAGTATGTAACACCGTACACAGTGCCTATTTGCAAATTTATCATTAAGGTGTCTGTTGACGTATGTGCCGGACGATCCAACATCCGGCTAAACACATCCGCCGGACGTGTTTCCTGACGTCCGGCCAAGGAGTGACGACTACCGACCATGTCAGCAGATTTTAGGGGATTTCCTACCACGTGGCCTACTAGGTAGAGTGGCTATAGGCCTGCGGAATAGTAGCTGAACAGTAATAGAATAGTAACATGAATAGGAAGTTGGGGTAGTATAAATACCCCAACACATTTAATACTTTGCATTAAGTTTTTCACCTACACTTTACTGCCACATTTATTATCGTTTACTTATCCTCACGCCGGAGCTTGGTCTCGGGACAATACCCGAGGCGAGGCTGACGCGTCTGTACATTGTGCAGGAAGCATACCCTTCTTCAGCCGGATATCTGAGACAGGCAGCGGGATCTAGCCGGAAACAAGAAATTACTTCAGCAAATTGGCGCCATCCGTGGGACCCTAATTCATTCTACCCGAAGATCGGATGACAGGCGCAGGACCACCACCTCCGCCGGAACCCAATTCTCCTCCGGAACATATAGGGGGAAGCGGGGTTTTCAATACTCAAACCGCCGGATTACCGGAGGAAATACAGGCCCAAATGGCCTCTTTGGAGGCTCTCTTTAGAAAATACAACGCCACGGGGGCCGGTGTCATCAAACCGACTCGTCTCACCTTCACAGACGATGATGAGACGACGGAAGACACCGCGCCGAAACCCAAGGACGATCTCAGCAAACCCTTTTAGGAATTGGCCCGGTCACCATTTACAAGAAGGATAGTAGAATTCGTTGGTCCTAAATGCATAATGCCTACTAACTTGAAGCTGTACGACGGGTCAGCTGATCCTGATGACCACATCAACCGCTTCGTCGGAGCAACAAATCAAGGAGAATGGACAATGCCAGTGTGGTGCCGGATGTTCCAACAAACCATGGATGGAGCAGCACAAGGCTGGTTCAGCAATTTGGAACCAGGAAGCATTGACGGATGGGGTGAACTGAGAGACCAATTCACCACGAGGTTTGCCCTACGGCAAAAGAACCTGAAGGACCCCACAGAAATCACCCGGATTGTTAGGCAAGCAAACGAGGCTCTTCCGGTATTCAAAGAGAGGTGGACCGACGAGGCTAGCCGGATCCCGGGAGTGCCGGAGCTCATGAAAATATCAGCATTCATGAGCGCTCATCGGTGCCCTGACCTGTCTAAAAAGTTCTCTGATCAGGTCCCGAAGTTCGTGAAAGAAATGATGACTAGGGTGGACGATTACATTCGAGCAGAAGAGGCTTATAAGAACACCGAGATGCCCAAGGGGGAAACGGGTGAGTGGTCCAGAAGAGGAAACCTTCAGGTTGCAAGGGATAAGAACCTCAGGGGGCCGGACAGGAGAAGGAGTGACAGGAGAGCCTGGGAAAGAAATGACTCTAGACACCGGGAGGTGTTCTCTCCGTACGTGGCTCCGAAAGCAGACGCTCGGCCACGAAGCGACTTTCGACGAAACGAAAACAACAAACCTGATAATCAAAGGGCCATGCTCTCTGTCCTATCCAAACAGCCTAAAGAAATCTTGGCTACTGAACATCATTTGAACCTGCCTCCACCCCCACCACTACAGGGAAAACCAAGCAAAGAAAATGAGGACAGATTCTGTGAGTACCATGGAGAGAAAGGTCACCTGACCAACGATTGTTACCACCTGAAAAAGCAGTTGGAAACAGCCTTGGAATCGGGAAAATTGGACCATTTGGTGAAGAATGTTCGACAAAGGGGACGAGAAAGGCCGAGGGGCAATAATGGAAAGGGAAAAGTGATCAACATGGTCAATCACTATGTCGAAGACCGCAAAAGGAAGGCTCGGTACTACGAAGAGGAATGGCTGAACGTCCCTATATCTTTCCTACGCATAGCTGCAGAAGATTTATCGGAGGAACCCCTCATTTTGGAAGCAAAAATCGAAGGATATTTTGTCCGGAGGGTGTTTGTAGACGAAGGTGCTTCAGTCCAAGTAATGTATGAGCACTGCTTTAACAACTTTAGTCCATCCATTCAATCCAGGTTGCAAGAAAGCAACTCACCACTAGTGGGATTCTCCGAGGAAGTCATCCAACCTCTAGGAAAGATTGAGCTCGAAGTATGCTTCGGAGACCATGGGTTGTACAGAACTGTCATGATGAAGTTCACGGTCGTAAGATCCCCGTCACCTTACAACGTGATTCTAGGACGTACAGGTCTAAGAGAATTAAGGGCCGTACCCTCAACCATTCATGCCATGATGAAGTTTCCCACGCCCGGAGGGGTAGCCACTTTGGTCACCAAGAGGGCAGTTGTCATGGAGTGTAGAAGATTCGAGGAAAGCCGGGACCCCAGGGATGATTCCTCCCCGGAAAGCGAGGAGGAGGTGGCGAACCGGGAAATTCAAGGCCTAAGACTGACGGAGGACATACTGGTTAATGCCGCATACCCTGAACAACGTGTGACAATAGGAACAGGGTTCTCCCGGGAGTGTAGGAGGCAACTCATCGAGCTGTTGAGAAAAAATAAAGAAGTATTCGCTTGGGAGCCAGCAGATATGACCGGGGTTCCAAGACGCTTCGTCCAGCACTCTCTTAATGTGAACGTGTCGGACACGCCGATCGCCCAAAAAAGGAGAATGTTCTCCTGAGAGAAAAACCAAGTGATTGCAAGAGAGGTTGAAGAATGGGTAAAAGCCAGAATAGTTCGTCCGGTAAGATACCCCTCATGGATTTCCAATCCGGTACTAGTAAAGAAATGTGACGGGAGTTGGCGGATGTGCATTGATTTCAAAAATCTGAATTCCTCCTGCCCAAAAGACTATTACCCTTTACCAGAAATTGATTGGAAGATTGAATCCGTTATGGGATATAAATATAAGTGTTTCCTGGATGCATACAAAGGATACCACCAAGTCCAGATGGACAGAGAGGACGAGGAGAAAACGGCATTCTATACAGAACAAGGGACATACTGTTACACCAAAATGCCCTTCGGGCTGAAGAATGCAGGGGCAACATACCAGCGCCTGGTAGACTCTGCATTCCAGTCGCAGATAGGGAGAAACTTGGAAGCATATGTCGATGATATGGTCATAAAAAGCCGAACGGAGAGGGATATGATAGCAGACATAGCGGAAACATTTGACAACCTCAGAAGGATCAATATGAAGCTGAACCCGCAGAAATGTTCCTTCGGTGTAGAAGAGGGGAAATTCCTCGGATACATGGTAACCTCCGAAGGTATAAGGGCGAATCCCCGAAAGACGAAGGCCATCATGGAGATGAAATCTCCAGGGACGTTGAAATAAATGCAAAGTCTAAGCGGGAAACTAGCGGCCTTGAACAGATTTCTGTCAAAATCAGCAGAGAGATCCTTACCTTTCTTCGAAACTTTGAAAAATATCACAAAGGAGAACAAGGAGGAATATCGGTGGACGAAGGAAGCCGAGGCAGCTTTCCAGGAGATGAAAAATCTGATATTAAAATTACCTTCGTTGACCACCCCACGGCCGAAGGAACAACTATCCGTTTACTTAGCAGCATCAAAAGGAGCGGTCAGCGCAGTTCTAGTAGTAGAAAGGGACGGAAGACAATTACCGGTACATTACGTAAGCCGAACCTTGCACGAGGCGGAAAGGAACTATGCTCCGATGGAAAAGTTAGCTTTATGTCTGTTACATGCATCACGGAGACTACGAAGATATTTTGAGGCCCATCACATTCGGGTTATCACCGACCAACCTGTTAAGCAGATATTGTACAAACCAGAAGCTTCAGGAAAACTTGCCAAGTATGCCATAGAGTTAGGAGCTTACAACATCACATATGCCCCTAGAAATTCGGTCAAAGGTCAGGTATTGGCGGACTTCCTCACAGAAGTGCAAGTCGAATCCGGACACCCAGGCCGCCTGAGAAAGAATACGAATATAATGGAAGTAGGGGAGGAAGGAGAATGGCTGCTGTACACAGATGGGGCGTCCAATAGCAAAGGAGCCGGTGTAGGTCTGGTCCTCATCAGTCCGGAGAAGGAAGAGCTTACTTATGCTCTGCGGCTCAACTTTCCCAGCACCAATAACGAAGCAGAGTACGAGGCATTGCTGGCCGGACTCCGAATTGCAAAGAAGCTAGAAATCAGAAGGCTGGATGTGCGAGTTGATTCCAAATTGGTTGCCAGCCAGATCAACGGAGAATTTACAGCTACAAAAGAAAGCATGCAAAAATACTTGGCTCAAGCGAAAGAACACATAGTGGGATTCCAAAACTTCAAAATCCGCAATATACCAACTGCTCAAAACCAAAAGGCAGATATACTGAGCAAACTAGCTTCGGTAGCTTTTGACCATCTCACTAAAAAGGTATTAGTGGAAGTTCTGGAAAAACCTTCGGGAGAAGAACGGAGAATTGAGACTGTGGTGGAAGAAGAGGCGGATAACTGGATGACGCCGATCATCAGATGTTTGGAAGAGGGAGTTTGGCCGGATGACCCCAATGAAGCTAGGAGTTTACGGATGAAAATTCCTCAATATACTATGGAAGGAGGGGTTCGGTTTAAAAAGGGGTATCTAGTGCCAATGCTAAGATGTGTAGGTCCGTTGCAAGCAAATTGCATAATACGGGAGGTGCACGAGGGATGCTGTGGGATGCACTCCGGACCGAGAACCGTAGTGGCGAAACTTATGAGGCAAGGATATTATTGGCCCACTATGAACCGAGACGCGCGAGAAGAAATCAGGAAGTGTGACTCTTGTCAGATACATGCTCCGGTACCCAAACTTCCTAAGACATTATTAACCTCCATCATGGCCCCGTGGCCTTTCTATCAGTGGGGAATGGACGTGTTGGGCCCCTTCCCAGAGGCACCAGGCCGCTTCAAACATGTGATCGTAGCGATTGACTACTTTACAAAATGGATAGAGGCGAAGCCGCTAGTAAAAACAACGGGAAAAGACGTTATAAAGTTTGTCTATGAGAATATTGTGTGCAGGTATGGCCTGCCCGGGGTCATAGTTACCGATAATGGGACTAACTTTGTCAATGACCCGTTTAAAAAATGGTGTGAAGGTTTAAAAATCAAACAGATAAACACGGCCGTTGCACATCCGCAAGCCAATGGACTGGTGGAACGAGCCAACAAGAGTTTGATGGAAGGAATAAAAGCGAGATTAGGACGAGAAAGAACCGGATGGATGGACGAATTGCCTAATGTTTTATGGGCACATCGAACCACACTCAAAACAAGTAACGGCGAGACTCCGTTCAGTTTAACATACGGAAGTGAGGCCGTGATACCGGCGGAAATAGGGATGCCTACACACCGAACGATGATGTTCCAAGAAGATCAAAACGAAGAGGAACAACGTTTGAACTTGGATCTACTACAGGAAATAAGGGAAAACGCCGCCATACGGGAAGCTAAGTATAAAACTCAGGTCGAACAGTACTATAACCGGAGGGTGAGACCCATGAACTTTAAAGTAGGAGATTTTGTGTACCGGAGGAACGAAGCTAGTAGGGTGGAAAACGAAGAGGAACAACGTTTGAACTTGGATCTACTACAGGAAATTGGGAAGGGCCCTACCGGGTGATAGGAGCAAATCAGAATGACTCTTATAAGTTACAAACTATGGAGGAGAAAGAGGTCCCTCGGACCTGGCACACTATAAACCTCAGGAATTGTTTCTTATAATTGTTATTATGATAGGAATCCTACGGTCACTATGTAACCCGATCTGTCTATGTATATTATTGCAATGATGAAAGTTTTCCTACGATAAGGAAAACAATTTTCTGGAACAAATGATGTGATGCATAGTTATTCCGATGGCTGGCCCCCATCGAGTATAAATGCTAAATATTTACCCGGGTAATATTACCGGATGCCCGAGAACTTTGCTCGGATGCCCACATAATGGACGCCCAAAAGTAGAAAATAATACTATGGACGCCTGGGGGAATACCCACCCAGATGCCCGAGCATCCTTGCCGGATGCCCAAATAATGGATGCCCTAAAATACATTAGGTTGCCCGTACACACCTCAGCATTTGCCTCTTCGGCCCTCCGAGTTAAGGGATCTTTGGGAGGAGGGTTCTCCCCTACGGGCAGAGGGTCGGAGGTCCTTTTAGGGATTTCCCTGTTTGTATCAACGGGCGGACCCTTACTCACCACCGTTCCTTCCCAATCTGGAAGCTCAAGATACTCTGACATGTTAACAACTGAAAGAAAGAATGCAACAACAAAAGCAAGTTGGTTAGAAACTTCAAAGGACAGAACCGGAGAGACAATTGTCAATCCCAAGATGACAAGACTAAAACAAGTGATTACCATGACCCCGGGCATCTTTTAGAATGGGCTCGAACTCAGGATTCTTGAAAACCGAGGATAGATGGCACATCCATAAAAGACTCATTGTCGGGCTACGCAATTTTATAAGATTTTCACTAAGTCTCTCAGCATCTGCTAGCGGAAAGCCGGAGGGAAATGTATCCGTGATTTTCGAATCCTTACGTCTCCACGCCATAGCGATGGGGATGGCCCGCCTGTCGATCAAGAAAAAAATTTCCTTCCAGTGTTTTAGGCCGGACAAGACCTCATTGAAACACTTGTACGAACTTTTGCCCGTCCGGTTCTCAAAAGAAAACCAATGTCCTTGTTTACATAACCGATAGAACGCCCGGAAGAGTGAGACCCGAGGCTGTATATCAAGGCTGTAACATCTAATCTCAAAAAGCATCACCCGATTCAATCCTAGCGGGACTAGCTGAGAGATATGTACCCTAAAATGTTTGATCACGTTCAGCAAAAAAGTCGAGAAAGGAACTCTCACTCCTCCTATCTCTAACTGCTTAGGGTAGATGCCTATCTTATCCTCCGGCAACTGATCCATAGTCATATCGTCCGGTGGTAAGACTGGACGTAGATCAGTGGGAATACCATACTCGACTACTATCTCATCTAACTCAGATTGTGTTAACCTAGAAGTATGTATGTGCATATCAAACTTAGGGACGACCGGTTGTACGATCTCTTCGTTAGTTTCTTCGGTAGGACGGACGGATATGTTTTCTCTAACAGGAATATTCCCCTCAGTTCCAATATCGGCCATTTCTAAAAGATGCCGAGACAATTTACAGATATTAACAGAGAAAGAGCGAGACAAACCTTAAAAGAAGTGAAGAAGACGTCCGGAGAGATGGAAACAGTTGTGTGTGTGAAAAAGAAAAAAGAAGTGAAAACCAAATAAGGGGAAGGGGATATATATATACCCACGAAACCCTAGCTGACTGACAAGGCGTCCAATCAGTCAGAGAGGGTGATGACGTGGCCTTACGTGGATCGTACACGATAGAAGATGGAGCAATAACGAGCGCGGGAAAAGCCCAAAAGGCCATCAGGCCCAACTAACCGGCCCATTCTCAACAACAAAGATAATTTGACCATCAGGGTACAAACACATTTTTTCTCTCTCTTGACAGGACAAAACTATATCAAGTGTTACACCATCGGCTTCTTGCCAATAATATAACACTGGGGGGACATGTTGACGTATGTGCCGGACGATCCAACATCCGGCTAAACACATCCGCCGGACGTGTTTCCTGACGTCCGGCCAAGGAGTGACGACTACCGACCATGTCAGCAGATTTTAGGGGATTTCCTACCACGTGGCCTACTAGGTAGAGTGGCTATAGGCCTGCGGAATAGTAGCTGAACAGTAATAGAATAGTAACATGAATAGGAAGTTGGGGTAGTATAAATACCCCAACACATTTAATACTTTGCATTAAGTTTTTCACCTACACTTTACTGCCACATTTATTATCATTTACTTATCCTCACGCCGGAGCTTGGTCTCGGGACAATACCCGAGGCGAGGCTGACGCGTCTGTACATTGTGCAAGAAGCATACCCTTCTTCAGCCGGATATCTGAGACAGACAGCGGGATCTAGCCGGAACCAAGAAATTACTTCAACAGTGTCGTTGATACAAATGTAGTTTCATGGTTTATCTAATGGTATTGCTGACTTCTTTCTGAAAATATAATCTTATATTCTTTCGTGCAATGCTTATCATACCTAAACATTACCAAGTTAAGGGTAAAGGGGTAATGGTAAAAAGCAAATTAATAGTTAGTGATGAAAATAATATGATCACATTTTAATCTCTAGTGAAAAGCAAATTAAGATTTTATAAGCCAAAAAAGATTCTGCAAACGTCGCAACAAACATATAACGAAAAACACACAGCACAAAAATTTGATGCAAAAAACCCGCAGTAACGCGCGGGTGCTCATACTCGTTATACCAAAGAATTGAATTTAAACTGAATATCTTCGAAGTTTAAAGTGTTAGCGCTTAGTTAACAGTAACCATAAATGTGTATTCATTTGTACTTCTACTAGCTTGTTGATACAAACATATACCCCGCCGGTATATTTGACGAAATGGGTTAGAGTTAGAGTTAAGGTTGGAACTGAAGTTTATATTTCAATTTAAAAGCTGAAACTTATATTTTAATAAAGCTGTTTGGCGAGTTAGTTGAAGTTGAAGCTTATCAATATAAACCATTTAAGGGTGGTCTAGTGGTAAAAGGGCTTGTGACTATCACTCTAAAATGTGTGAGGTCTCAAGTTCAATTTCTGCTAGGTGCAAACAACTTTAAGTGGCCACGCCAACCTCCTGAAAAGGGATGGCGCTACCTGGTTTGAGTCTGTGTGGCAGTGGGTTCAAACCCGGTGGATTAGTCGGTCAAAAGGTCGAAAATCACGGTTACCAAAAAAAAAAATCAATATAAAAATCGCATAAAAATATATCAAATTAACTTGAGCATAAAAATATATCAAATTAACTTGAGATATATTTTCGGCTTTCACGTAATAATAAATTATATCTTTAAAGGTATTTAGGCTATGTTTGGCACATGAGATTATAAATAGATTATGCTTATTTTTTCAAAAAAAAAAGGCTACATAAAAAATAATCTTTATTTGGCAGACATAACTTATAAGAGATTATTAAAAAAGTAATCTTCCATAATCTCTGAAAATAAAAGGTTGCTTCATGTAGCTTATAAAAATAATCTATTTTTATAATCTTTTTCAGCAACAGCACCAGCACCAGCAACAGCACTAGCACTAGCATCAGCAACACCACCAGCACCAGCATAATCTATTTTTGCCAAACATACCCTTAAATAATTTGATTAACTTTATAAGCTCGTTTCATTTGGCTTGGGCTTATGGAGGCAATTGTCTTCAACTTATGGGTGCTTATGGCTTATAAAAGCTTTCATAAACTTGTGTGAAAAATAAAATTTATTTTATAAGCTAGCTTATTTTGAAAGCCCGGGCCTTAAGAACCCGTGTAAGCCCGCGCCAAACAACAACCTATGTATCATTGTGAACCAACTTTTTGCTAGCGTATTAATAGTCATCATCGTGACATTCTTGACGTTATTATAAAGATATAATTGCCACCGAAATTACTATATATACTAAAAGGCGGGGAAGAAAACAGTAACAAGCCAACACATTAAATGCTAGCTTTAGCATCTTGGAAAAAATAGCCCCTGAGGTTTAAGTGTCGTTGCAAAGTAAGTCCTTTAGCATTAATTGCTATTTATAGCAATTTGGCATAAATAGTCCCTAAAGTTTAAGTGTCGTTGCAAAGTAAGTCTTTTGTAGCCACGAAAATAGTCCCTAAGGTTTTAATTGTATTTGCAAAGTTGGTCCTTCAAGGACTAACCAAATAAATATCCAAACAATTTTTCCGGTCATTCATCAGTTCCAAATTCACGTCTACAAAAGCAATCTCGCTGCATCACGCGGGTTTCCACACTCGTTAAAACTAAAACAGATATAATTTATGCGAATCAAATAGTCAATTGCACTTGTTCAAACTAATAAAGTTTTCTTATGACAACCTATAATATCAAAAAAAATTATCAAAAAGACAAGAAACAAAAGTTTTAACTACTGGAACATGGTTCGTTTGTTTTTCTATAGAATGAGTCCTTCAAATTTTAGAATACTAAAATCACACCCTTGTCATTTGATAAAGATAATATCTAGCTTTCTTTGCTAGCAACAAAATCAAAAGGGAAACCAAGCAATGTAACTTTCAGTCAGATATTGGCAATAAAGAGGAAGATACAGCTGAAAGCGACAGCTGGCCTACAAATAGGATTATGTTCTTTATGTTTTTTGCCTTCAAATTTTGCTATCTTACTCTTGGGTCCCCATAATCATGTCTAGTACAATTCAGTATCTATTTTTGCAACTTGTGAAAATAGAAAGCCAAGAGTTATTTAGAGGACAAAATGATGGATTTGATACTAAATTTGATTGTGATATCTCATCAAATATTTGGGCTTTTGATACACTCTGTGATTCTTTGGTGTCGTGTAGCAAAACAATTGAGCCGCAATTAGCTTTACTGTAAGTCTTAAAAAATGGTTGTTATCACTTTGTGTGTCTAATTACTCCGTACATGACAACGGTATCATTATCGTTGAATCATGAATAATCATGACATGTCTTCTTGATATGTGATAGCAGTACTAGTAAAGTTAGTACGTTTGGTGGGACTTGCTTTGACCTTGACACTCTTTTATGTATGGACATAATCAAATCAGTTGAGATTTTAATAATAACAAATCGATCGAGGAATGGACATAAGACTGGATATAGTCATAACCCAACATAATCTTGTCACATCAGCTTTTTTTTTTTCGATAATCAAACACGATCAAATTAACGTAGTCAGTGATCAATTTTTTTTTCCTTTTTTTTAATTGAATATTTTAAACAATAAATTTAAAATTTATTAAAAACAAAAATATTACATAAATTATTCAAATAAACATTAAAACATTACGTAAATTATTCAAATAACATTAAAAACATTACAAAAATTCTTTATCGTCTTCCTCATCGTCATCATCACTACCGTATTCGTCTTCATTCTCTTGATTGACTTGATTTTTACGATTTCTCCAAATGTGTTCGATCAAATCAGATTCTACGTGTTGATGAGTTGATGAGTCCATTATCTTCTGAGTAACTACTAGCGATTCTTCATGCGATCTTAAGGGATCATAATCATTGTGGCCCTCATTTTGAAACCATGTAGGATATATCGCCCGCTCCTTGTGTTGAATGATCATATTAAATAATATGATACATGTGTGCATAATATCTTCGAGATCCTATTTCTACAACCCTCGAGTCGGAACTTTAAGCATTTTCCACTTCTTCTTCAACACATCAAAAGCTCGTTCCGCATCTTTCCTTGCTGCTTCGTGCTTCCTTTTGTACAATATTCTAGGGATGAGCATTTGGACCCGAATCCCTGTACCGAACCGGATTGTACCGGTACCGTACCGAAACGGTACCGACTCTCAATACACGGTATGGTACCGATACCATGAATTGAAACCAAAAAAAATTCAAAGCGGGAAGTACCGAAAATTGAGTAATCATATTTTTGAATTAAATAACTTATACAAACACCCATTTGGCCCGTTCCATGTCAAACAATAGTCATGTAAAACATATGGAAAGAAATCAAATATTCGAAAAACTTATTGTGAAAACTATAGATCCTTCATAACCGCTCACAAAAATTAAACCCGAACCAATTTTATAAGTTTTGGAACGTTTGTATGTTACGAATATCTTGGTGATGTATTTATTTAAGTGTTAGTTGCATTTTGTGAGACGTCTTGGTTTGAAATCACTTGAAAATGCTTGTTTTTTCCTATTTTTTGTTGCATTTTCTCGAAATCCTTTTTGGTTTAACAAAAAACGGGAAAAACCGTATAAGTACCGATTTCCCGGTACCGAGTACCGATACCGAATCCGATACCCGTATCCCGTCCGGTACGTTACCGGTACCCACTTTCATGCCCGGGAAAAAATCGGTACCACCAATTCGGTACCATTCTGGTACCGTGCTCATCCCTACAATAATCTTTTATCATCACCCGTGGGAGGATTTGAAATGGACTTAATAAGAACGACCCATTGTTGATATATCCCGTCAGTAAGATAATGTCCCATTTTATAAGGTACATCGTTAACCTCGAATTCAAGGTCTGGTGCTCTCCCAGATTTGATATCATTGAAAACAAGGGAACGATGTAAAATGTTTACATCATTATTCATCCTGGAGACACCAAAAAACGCATACTAAATCCATAAATCCTGGGAGGCGATCGCTTCCAATAAAATGAATGGATGTGGCCCATGATCACCCCGAGCATATTGACATCTCAAACCATTTAGGCAGTTCTCTCACTCCCAACTTGTATAATCAATGCTTCCAATCATCCAGGAAACTCATGCTTATGCTCGTGATGAGCATATAATCTTTCAAGGTCAGATTACGTTGTCTTTCGCAAAAACTCAGCACCATATAACTCCATGATAGCCTTGCAAAACTTATGGAGACATTCACGGGATGTTGTTGCAGCCACTTACATATTCTCGTCAAGAGAATCAGGAACGGCGGCGTATCCCAATTGACGAATTTTCGTAGTACACTTGACTAATGGGCTAATACCTAGTATGCCCATAGCATCAAGAGTTTGTTGAAAATAAGGAGAATGGTCGGTTACCTCTCGAACAATTTGTGTGAATAGTTCTCGGCTCATTTGGAACCGTCGATGGAATGTTCTTTCGTCGAACTGTGGGTTTTCGGAGAAGTATGCTGCCACTAAACAATTATGAGCACCCTCATGATCCCTATGTATGTACCTTCGTCGAACTTCTGCAAACTCACTCATAACTTCATCATCGTTGGAAGACGAAGAACCAAATAATAGCTCATAAGACATAATTAAAATAATGTGTTTGAAGGTATTGATAGAAATGTTGTTTGAAATTGTGTGTTAGAAGTGTGCTTGAGGTTGATATTTATAAGGTTGTAAGTGGTAAAGTTTCTTTTCTTTTTTTTTCTTTTTTCTTTTTTTTTCTTTTTTTTTAATATCAAACGGATAGTTTTGTTTGAATTTCTTGTGTATAAACAGTCGGTCATTATAAAGCCCGATTTCTCCAAAAAATTGAGCTTTGACCGATTGTGTATTTTTCCCCACAATAGGGATGACCGATTATTAAATCGGCCTACCCATGGCTTGAAATCACGATTGTGGTTAGCCTAATCAAATCAATTCAGATTTTAATAAGGGATCTACTATACCTATCCCTCCAGGCCCATATGCTTTGTCCCTTCCCCCCCTCATTTCTTCTCTGTTTACAGGATAAAACAGTTTTTTATCAGTTTCTGCTCCGTGTTTTCTGTCGGTTTTAAACTTTTGACTTATTAAACTTTATATTTTATGTTCCATACTTTCAAGTTTACAGTGTTTTTATATAAACAAAATTATAAAAATCAAAAATCAAAATAAAAGAAGGGTGTGGCGATTGTAAAAAAAGGGGTGGGGATAACTTGTCCCTTTTAATAGTAAGATCGATCGAGGATAGTATATTAGGCTAAACACAGTAAGGACTACCAGCGATCTTTATTTTACCCGCCACATAAGCTTTCTTTCTCCTGCGAATTAGTTAAGTATTGCATGCATGCATGACACTTAATGTTAGTCTTAAGTGATTTACGTAAAACTTATAAAATCAAATTCAAATTACTTATAAAATATTCTCATGAGAGTAATAAAGTACTAATTTAACATTGACTAAACTTAGTCTATTTTCGGTATACATTTAAAGTTGTTTTCCGTTTTACGCGGGTTAACTTAATGGTTATCATTAAGGCATGAATTCAAGTGTTCAAAGGAAAACGTTGTAAGTTTATGGTTAAGAAGTAACCTGAAAAATGTGAGTTGTCACATAATCACCACTTTAATTGTGTCAGGTATCTACCGGTATTGCACGGGTAGAACTATGGCTACGAACCTATGCAAGTTAGGAGAGTACGCAAATAGCTTACCAAGTAGACTTGGGGATCGACTTTAAGGTCGATTAGTTGATTGGCCAAAGGGTTTTCAAAACCCTTTCGATTCTCTGTCGACCGATCGAACAAAAAGAGGAGGGGATGGAATGTTCTCTAGTTTAGAGGATTGATTATTAATCCCTTAGAATTTCTTTGGTATTTAGGATTCCTTGGAACATTCTATAAGGATTAGGATTCCATTTAATTAACCTTAAGTACGCAAGTTTAACAACTTGTCAAACCTTCCTTATCCCATAAGGATATTCGGCCGACCATATAACCCCTTAGGGTTATGATTTTGCCTTTTATGCACTACATAAATTTATCTTTAATAAGTATATATCCTGGTTAATTACCGTTCAACCCCTCTATGATAATATTACCGTATTTCTCATTTCCTCTTTACTTCCATTTCTTTTCGTCGCCCTTTTCTCATTTCCACGTGCGTTTTTCTTTTAGTGTGCATCGGTGTAACCCTTTGACATTTCTATGAAAACTAGTTATGAGAAGTTATTATTTGCACAGTAATCCTTTCAATGATCATTGATGTGTTTCCGCTGTGTATAGGAAAATTTATATTATCAAGTTTTACATTTATATTTAGCCGACTTATCCTATAACAAACACAAAAGAGCAGTGTACCCGATCAGTGTAGCGATCATTGTAGCTTAGTTGGTCAGTAGCGTGTCGATCACTAAGAGTGGAACGTTAACACTTAAATATTTATCAGTATTTTAATCATAAGGTTATTCTATCTAAACCTAATCTAATGCAAGGGGGGTTTTCAGCCTGAGAGACTGTTACAATTGTGTAGATTAAATAAACAGTAAATAAAACTAACAAGACGACAGGCACACACATACACAGATAGAAAACAGATGGCAAATAAGAGGTATGATAGATAAGTAGATTGTCACTTCGTTTAATTGCTAGTTATATAGGATGAGTACTAAAATCTATTCTCTCTTGTTGGTTACTTTACACAGGCGTGTAAACACTTAATGATTACTAAGTATATGTATTATTTATCTTATTCGGGCTTACATCAACTATCCTAAGATGTTAATGAAGTATTTGTTAGAGGCATAAGGCAGCGGAAACAAGCCACGATAAACTCAATATGTAATCAAAGCACATGCATTAATAAACCAAATAAACATAAAATATACTTTAATCGATGGGAAAGCATATTAAATGAGAGTCATATGGCGATGACAAGGCACGCAATCCTAATGGATTAAAGAGTACTAATACAAATAAACGAATCTACTTATGAATTAACGTACTAGCAGAACCTACTTATGCCTCTGAATTCTTCTTCTAGTTGTGTCTAGTGTGGTCGGGTCGTCGCCCTCTTTCTCTGTATTCTCTTGTCTTTGGTATTAGGTATATGGTTTCTTTCAAATGAGGTTGTCGATCCAGTATTTATACTTTCTGGAAACGGAATCGATACGGCGTAATAGTTTGCTCGATATGTCGTATCTAGGTAACTTCGCGTGGGGTCTAAGATTATTTTATTCTAGAATATTCGTACACCGCCTTAAGATATGGCGGATCTTCAGTCTTCATACGGCGTATGTGTCTTCTAATCTTGGAATTACGTGGTGAAATCTTCAGGTTGATACGGCGCATGTCAAAGAGTTTATGCGGCGTATTTTGAGCAGATAAGTCAGATCTTTGTGTTGACCAAGGTTTCATATACGACGCATGAAAGAAATCCATGCGGCGTATTCTTCAAAGTCAGGAAATGGTCTTCACATTCGTCTAAGTGTTGATGTATGGCATATCCATCTAGAATGATACGGCATATCTTCCTTCAGTTTAGTAAACTTTAACAATATGATCCGTTTTGCTCCATTTTAGGTCCAAAATAGCTAACTTTCACCAAATGCTTGTTTTCAACTAAGATTTACAAAAGTAAGCGATTAAGTATCAATTCTCATATAAAATAATATAAAGCATGCAATATATATATAGGATGAATGAGGCCAATAAACTGTTGTTATTTGATATCATCAAATATCTCCCTACTTGAACTTTACTTGTCCTCAAGTAAACTCTAGATTTAAACTTATGAAAATGTATCCTAAACAATTGTTAATGATGTTTTTATAATTTAAGCATTCATTCATTTAATCTCAATCGCACAACCAAACACCACACAATAGGAAAATAAAATCACTCAAATCACTCAAGTAATCTATGTGGTAACATGTAAGTAATTCGCTCAATTGCTCAGTCGTGACGAGTATTCTGTCATAAGCTTGGGAAGGATACACATCTCCCACACTGAAGCTAAGGAGTAACAAGTCTAAAGCGGTAAATTGGGTTGAATCTGATAAGGTTATGCATAGCTTTTGTTCAAACATCTCCTACATGAACTCAATAGATCGCTGGCGCGAAGCCTTGATTCCTCAAACAACGGATGGTCACTAGTGTTTATCTTGGATCGCTAGCGCGTTATTTGCATAACGGATGGTGACCAAAACACACACTAGATCGCTAGCACATCGTTTAATTTCTCAAAAACTCGGATGGTCACTACCTTATTCATGTACTTGACATTCTCACTAAGCTAAAGGGTAAGGATAAGGGAAAAATATAATTTTTGTTAAATAAAATCACAAAACAAATAGATTAAGTCCATACAAATGAAACAATGTGGTTAATAACTTCCCGACCTTCCCTTGAAAAACACACAAATTATAGACTAACTCACGCTTTAACATGAAAACTCACGCTTTAATAGGTAGAAATAAATTAGACTCAATAATGACTCAATCAAAGAACAAACCTTGGTTGGCGTTTCCATAGCAACCAACTCCCTTGAAATCCATAAATATTGTACAGCAAATAGTGGCGATATCTCCACTAATACATAACTCTACATCGTTGATTTATAATACGTACCTACGAATAATCGATCATCGCATAATATAACTTCGGTTAAGCTTTTACAAACCGATTATCTCACTTTCCTCTCTTTTTTTTCTTTTCTTTTTTTAATAAACATCAAATAAAACTAATGGTGTAAAATTTCACCATATCACCATCATAATAATCTGGATAATTTTTCACTACTTTTCAATACATCAGATATGAAAATAATAGTGATAGTATGTGACAAATCGTAATTTCAGGTCATTGATCAAACTTTGAAAATTTCACTATTCATCACGGGAAATTACTATTCATCGATTACTATTTATCATTTTACTATTCATCCTTTTTGAAGTCGGTTTGAGACTTTGAGAGGTTATTTCAAAATTTTACTATTCACGAAACACTATTCATTGCAGGAGAAAAATCGTTAATCATGATTCACTATTCATCATTTTTCGTAAACTAGGTTTACGATTATCAAATTCGCGTAACTGTAAGGGTTAAGTTGCGTATTCATGGATCATCATTGAGAACTCATCATATAGACTAGAGTTAATCTACATATCATCAGTAACATCATTTTCATATTAGTTCATGCATAGGTTGACATATTTCATTAACGTATATTTATTTATTAAATAAACGTTATCGCACGATCATTTATTTTGAACAATTGATCCGACACTTCCGAAAATTGTCCTAATATATCTTTTTACTCATTTTAATGCTATAAAAATTATATTATTAGTTTACCCAATGTTTTGAATTTATTTGGTATATATATATTTACGACGGTTTACGTAATTTCGATGCGACAATTATTTATTCGCCCAATACTTGCGAGAAATGCATTTTTATAATTTTTATGACTTCGATGTATTTTATTTTGTTCCGTTAAAATCTATTTCTGGCTAACTCTATACATAATAACTAAATATCTTATCTTAATTAACTAAATATCTATCATAAAAATTCATTTTTATACAAAAACTACTAAAATCCTTCACCCTTATCCCCATGGTCGACCACCCTCCCCTTAGTCACCTTAGTGACTTGCCAACTTTACCAAAAGTACTACCATAATACCCTTAGCTAGATATTTGTAAAACTTACTTCTTAAGTTTTAAGCTAAAATAAATAAAACACATACAAAATATCTTTAGAAGCAAAATTAAAAGAAAACTCTCTCCTCATCATCTATGTGGATCGACCAAGCTTAGATCAAAAGAAGAACCCATCATTGTTTTCAAGATCAAGTGTTTTACAATCTCTATTAGTCTTATAATTTAAGGTTTTGAAATATAAACCTCTAGGTTGATTATATATTTGCAACAATCCCTTCATCACTCAAGTAAGTTCTAAATAATTTTTCCCACTATTTCAATATCCATACTTGCTCTATTTTAATTTTTAGAAACAAGCATGCAAGTAATACATATGTTTCATACCACTTTATATGAGATTTTCTAATTATTTGGACCTAAAATTTAATAACTAGTGATTTAATTGAACCTATCAATTTTGGTGAAGTTTAGGAACCCATAACACCCTAAGAAGGTGTATGGTAGGTTTAGAATAGTTTTGTTGTTGATTGGAAAGGGTTGGAACAAGTTCTACACTATAAAAATCATTTTCGTCAACATAAAATTTAGGTCTGTCCAAATTTGTAAAACCTGGAAATTTCAGTAGGTGGTGGATTATTTTGGTTTAAAGTTTCAGAAATTAGACTCAAAAACGAAATCATGGCCGCTTGAATGGGTTAAAACGGGTTTATAACGAAAAAGATACGTTAATTATAAGTTTAACGACGAAAACTGATTTTCTGAAATAATACAAGCTGTCAAGGGATTTTCAAGGGGCAAAACCGAGTTTTGAACGTAATCTAAATGAGTCGATTTATCAAAAATATATTAGTATACAATAACACGAAACCGAGGATATATAGATCGTAGAAAACGGACCTATAACGCTCCAGATACATATTTGAAATACGACGATCACAACAATTTTTCTTCAACACTAACACTCTATATTCACCAATTTACGACTAGCTTCGCGAGGTTACTTAGTCATTTTCATGAGTTGTCAAAGTTTGTTATTTTACGACGAAAAACTATAAATTCTTGATCTATTTCTAAACGACTATCGTGGGATGTTTTTCCAACATATATTAGCGTAAAATATTTTATAACTTGACAAGATGTCATAAACATATATTTCGACGATAAACTTCAATTTCAAAAATGTACAAGTGGTATGGATATCATATGAGTTTGCATGCACAACATTATTTCATGACTTATATTAGATCATATCATTCATAATAGGTTGCAGTTAGAGATTGCACCTCATTTCAGTGTATCCACTTTTGTCATCATAATCATTGCATCAGGTGAGTTTCATAGCCCCTACTTTTATAAGTTTTGAATTACTTTTGGGGGAGATACATGCTCAACTACTTTCATTTACTTTCATAAGTACTCTAAACTTTTAAGGATTACCGTGAGTTCATAGCCCCACTTTCTATTACTTAATTGTTCTACAAACTCTTGGGGGAGATACATGCTAACTTTTTAATCGAACACAAATGCTTTGAACTGTATGTTATATCCAAATGCTTTATTGTCACTAAGTATTCTATTGCCATGTTTGAAGTCCCTACATCATGCACCATTAGTCACTTGCGAGTGAGCGCGAATATTGTGAATAGGCCTATTGGAATTAACACACCCGTTCTTATTGACCCAGTTAGGGGAAATCGAACGCACTATATTCAAATCAATAAGGTAAATTGGCAAGTTTACCTACTAGGGCTGTGATGAAACGATTTCACCAATTTCTATTGGTACGAGGTTTACGCTTTGGTTGTCATGAACTTACTGAAATAAATGCTGTTTTGTTTTCAACGATGAGTGTGAAACAACATAACTCACACTACGAATATTGTGTTCAAACGACTTAATTAAACCTATGGATTTTACTCAACCTTTGTGTTGACTGTTTTAAGCATGTTTTATCTCAGGTATTAGCATATCATCATGGCTTGCATGGAGTTGCTGAGCTGACGCGTCTCACATATATTTTATGCACTTAACTGTCGTTTGATTGTAACAAACTCATTTTGGTACTTTGGAAATCTTTTGGGACCTATACTTTGTAAACTCTGAATATTTTATTTAATCAAACGATGTATTTTTAAAACGACACGTTAGGTCGTTCAATATAACTGTAATTGTGATGTTATGGCAGTCACGCCCCAGGTATTCCATTCCGCTGCAAAACAGGTAATTTGGGGGTGTGACAGATTGGCATCAGAGCAAAGGTTATAGAGAACTAGGTTGCATCATTGACCCTAGACTATAACTACATCATCATAGCATCTCATCATTTCATTATAAGTGCATACTCATTATACATGCGGTTTTATACGCACATTATGCGAGTTATTTACTTCCATTTCACATTGATTATCACATAGATTTCCTCACATACCCATTCCATTATCATTTTCTTCAGACTTCAATGTGGAGAATATCTTGACATTCTCTACCACAATATTAACACTAGTCGATTGAGCATCAGACTCATCACCGATAACATCGAATGCCGAGACAAAACCTTCAAGGAGGGTGAAGTCGCTCTCACTCATCTGTTTCACCACCAAATTGTCTTGTTAGACATTAATTACACATTAAGTCATTAAATCGTCATACATTTGAAACACTTACGACACCTCATAACCCATCGTCTAGAAACCGTCAATCATTTTGAAAAATAACCTTAAACTTATCACCTCATATCACATCTCTTTAGAGCGCTTATTCTTAACATAGGACTTTGCTACGTCTCACCCTTCCTCTTATTTTGAAGAGTTATGGCGCCAAAGAAAGCTGCACCAACTATGACACAAGCTGCTATCCAAAAGTATGTAGAGGATAGTATAGCTAGGGCACTAGAGAAAGAACGAGCAACGGTAGCTGCTGCTGCCGAGGCTGCGGCTGCTGCTGAAGCTGCCAGACTTGCTACTGCTTCCGGGGCTGCGGCTGCTGCAGAAGCTGCTAGACTTGCTACTGCTGCAGGGGCTGCAGGAGGGTCTGGAGTTCGAAGTTGTACATACAAGGACTTTAAGAGCGATGATCCCACAAAGTTCAAAGGCACAGAAGGAGCCACTGCTATGATCCGTTGGTTTGAGAAGATAGAGTCTGTATTTTTTCTATGCAATTGCCCAGATGAATGCAAGGTGAAGTTCGCTATTGGTACACTCTTAGATGATGCAATGTCATGGTGGAATTCTTATGCACAACCTATTGGTATGGAAAATGCTTACAAGCTCACGTGGGATCAATTCAAGAGGCTGTTGACTAAGAAGTATTGTCCACGCACAGAGGTGAAGAAACTAGAAACAGAATTTTATGAGTTAGTGACTGTTGGTTATGACATCAAGACCTACATCAGAAGGTTTCAAGAGTTGGCTGCTCTTTGTCCATCGATGGTTTTGGACAATGAGAAATTACTGGAAAATTTCATTGGAGGACTTCCACAATGTATTCAAGGAGATGTAACTTCTTTCGATCCACAAATGATTGAAGAGACTATCAGGATAACTCAAAAACTCATGGCCCAGGTTGTGAAGAGGGAAAACATTATCAACAATAACCACAACAACGATAACAACAATCACACCATCAACAACAACAACAACAACAACAACAACAACAACAAAACTAGCAACAACAAAAGGAAATGGGAAAATGACCAGGGAGGTTATAATAATGACAACCAAAACCGTAACACTAACCATCAACAACAACATAATAGAAGACAAGAAGCTGCAATGGTTTATGTTGCTGCACCAACACAAGGCAGAGGTTAGGTTGGAACCCACCCACTATGTAATCGATGTAAGTTTCATCACTCAGGTCCTTGCCCTGCCAAGTGCCACAGCTGCCAAAAATCGGGACACCTCGCCAGGGATTGTAGAGGTAAAACCATAGTCACCTGTTTCGGATGTGGTGAGCAAGGACACTATCGGAACCAATGTCCCCAAAACCAAGGTCAACAAGTTGAAGGTGCTCATGGGAGAGCATATATGTTAGAAGGAGGAGAAGCTCACCAGGGTATCAACAACGCGGCAGACTGAAGAAGTTTAGAAATTAACAGTCTTATTTCCTTATGCACTATGTCGCACTAAGTCTATGTCTTCCCTAGTATTCGGATCTTTAAGACTTGAGACTATTTACTGTTTGATAAACCACTCGTTGTGAAATATTCTCATCTATCATACTTTATTTTCCTTTCTGAATTGTTATCACTTACAAAAAATTTTAATTCCTTTTACTTTAACTGCCATTTTAACGACATGGTTTAAATCTATTTAAACATTGAGAGTTATAACAACTAAACCGAACGTCACATTATCGTTCCTTAATTATACATAGCCTAGCTAACTATGTCTAATTCTGGAGGGATCATGTTATGTTGGGAGCAGTTATTTATAAATTTTAGTGCAGACAAAATTTTCACATATTCCTAAAAGTCAAAGTGATACTCATGGGAGATTCTTCCAATATTTTCTCTATCGCGATGTTTTATAAACTCTTAATCCTAGATAGCTGTAACGACACTTCTTCATGTCTTTTCTCCTCGTTATTCATCTCAAACCCTAAATCTGAGAAACCAACATGAACTGAATTCAGGGACTGAATTCCTTTTTGGGTGGACGAATGTGACAAATCGTAATTTCAGGTCATTTATCAAACTTTGAAAAGTTCACTATTCATCTCGGGAATTACTATTCATCATTTTACTATTCATCCTTTTTGAAGTCGGTTTGAGACTTTGAGAGGTTATTTTAAAATTTTACTATTCACAAAACACTATTCATTGCTGGAGAAAAATCGTTAATCATGATTCACTATTCATCATTTTTCGTAAACTAGGTTTACGAGTATCAAATTCGCGTAACTTTAAGGGTTAAGCTGCGTATTCATGGATCATCATTGAGAACTCATCATATAGACTAGAGTTAGTCTACATATCATCAGTAACATCATTTTCATATTAGTTTATGCATAGGTTGGCATATTTCATTAACGTATATTTATTTATTAAATAAACGTTATCGCACGATCATTTATTTTGAACAATTGATCCGACACTTCCAAAAATTGTCCTAATATATTTTTATACTCATTTTAATGCTATAAAAATTATATTATTAGTTTACCCAATGTTTTAAATTTATTTGGTATATATATATTTACGACGGTTTACGTAATTTCGATGCGACAATTATTTATTCACCCAATACTTGCGAGAAATGCATTTTTATAATTTTTATGACTTCGATATATTTTATTTTGTTCCGTTAAAATCTATTTCTGGCTAACTCTATACATAATAACTAAATATCTTATCTTAATTAACTAAATATCTATCATAAAATTCATTTTTATACAAAAACTACTAAAATACTTCACCCTTATCCCCATGGTCGACCACCCCTCCCCTTAGTCACCTTAGTGACTTGCCTTACCAAAAGTACTACCATAATACCCTTAGCTAGATATTTGTAAAACTTACTTCTTAAGTTTTAAGCTAAAATAAATAAAACACATACAAAATATCTTTAGAAGCAAAATTGAAAGAAAACTCTCTCCTCGTCATCCATGTGGATCGACCAAGCTTAGATCAAAAGAAGAACCCATCATTTTTTTCAAGATCAAGTGTTTTACAATCTCTATTAGTCTTATATTTTAAGGTTTTGAAATATAAACCTCTAGGTTGATTATATATTTGCAACAATCCCTTCATCACTCAAGTAAGTTCTAAATAATTTTTCCTACTATTTCAATATCCATACTTGCTCTATTTTAATTTTCAGAAACAAGCATGCAAGTAATACATATGTTTCATACCACTTTATATGAGATTTTCTAATTATTTGGACCTAAAATTTAATAACTAGTGATTTAATTGAACCTATCAATTTTGGTGAAGTTTAGGAACCTATGACACCCTAATAAGGTGTATGGTAGGTTTAGAATAGTTTTGGTGTTGATTGGAAAGGGTTGGAACAAGTTCTACACTATAAAAATCATTTTCGTCAACATAAAATTTAGGTCTGTCCAAATTTGTAAAACCTGGAAATTTCAGTAGGTGGTGGATTATTTTGGTTTATATTTTTAGAAAATAGACTCAAAAACGAAACCATGGCCGCTTGAATGGGTTAAAACGGGTTTATAACGAAAAAGATACGTTAATTCTAAGTTTAACGACGAAAACTGATTTTCTGAAATAATACAAGCTGTCAAGGGATTTTCAAGGGTCAAAACCGAGTTTTGAACATAATCTAAATGAGTCGATTTATCAAAAACATATTAGTATACAATAATACGAAACCGAGGATATATAGATCGTAGAAAACGGACCTATAACGCTCAAGATGCGTATTTGAAGTACGACGATCACAACTATTTTTCTTCAACACTAACACTCTATATTCACCAATTTGCGACTAGCTTCGTGAGGTTACTTAGTCATTTTCATGAGTTGTCAAAGTTTGTTATTTTACGACGAAAAACTATAAATTCTTGTTCTATTTCTAAACGACTATCGTGGGATGTTGTTTCAATATATATTAGCGTAAAGTATTTTATTACTTGACAAGATGTCATAAACATATATTTCGACGATAAACTTCAATTTCAAAAATGTACAAGTGGTATGGATATCATATGAGTTTGCATGCACAACATTATTTCATGACTTATATTAGATTATATCATTCATAATAGGTTGCAGTTAAAGATTGCACCTCATTTCAGTGTATCCACTTTTGTCATCATAATTATTGCATCAGGTGAGTTTCATAGCCCCTACTTTTATACATTTTGATTTACTTTTAGGGGAGATACATGCTCAACTATTTTCATTTACTTTCATAAGTACTCTAAACTTTTAAGGATTACCGTGAGTTCATAGCCCCACTTTCTAGTACTTAATTGTTCTACAAACTCTTGGGGGAGATACATGCTAAATTTTTAATCGAACACAAATGCTTTGAACTGTATGTTATATCCAAATGCTTTATTGTCACTAAGTATTCTATTGCCATGTTTGAAGTCCCTACATCATGCACCATTAGTCACTTGCGAGTGAGCGCGAATATTGTGAATAGGCCTATTGGAATTAACACACCCGTTCTTATTAACTCAGTTAGGGGAAATCGAACGCACTATATTCGAATCAATAAGGTAAATTGGCAAGTTTACCTACTAGGGCTGCGATGAAACGATTTTACCAATTTCTATTGGTACGAGTGTTACGCTTTGGTTGTCATGAACTTAGTGAAATAAATGATGTTTTGTTTTCAACGATGAGTGTGAAACAACGTAACTCACCCTATGAATATTTTGTTCAAACGACTTAATTAAACCTATGGATTTCACTCAACCTTTGTGTTGACTGTATTAAGCATGTTTTATCTCAGGTATTATCATATCATCATGGCTTGCATGGAGTCGCTGAGCTGACGCGTCTCACATATATTTTAAGCACTTAACTGTCGTTTGATTGTAACAAACTCATTTTGGTACTTTGGAAATCTTTTGGGACCTATACTTTGTAAACTCTGAATATTTTACTTAATCAAACGATGTATTTTTAAAACGACACGTTAGGTCGTTCAATATAACTGTAACTGTGATGTTATGGCAGTCACGCCCCAGGTATTCCATTCCGCTGCAAAACAGGTAATTTGGGGGTGTGACATAGTAGCAAACACACGAAAATCAAAAACTACTACTATCACATTCCCATTGCATTGTGCAATTTCCGACCAATACCTAGACAAGAGACACACCCATTGCGATGTGCAATTCTCGACCTAACCAGGATAAGAAACATACACGAAAACATTGTAAATACACACTTTAAAAAATGTAATTAACCACGGACTTAATCTACAGGGTAGGCTAAGATGTATAGGTGTATCGAACCATATATTTGGGGTGTAAGAAACGAAAGGAATGGCTCTGAGGGTTTTTCTAGTGGTATCTTACTCTTCAAATGAGATTATCAAAAGGGTATATACGGGGTTTAACTAACGAGTGTAGTTAGTTAAAAAAACTTGACATATAAAGGCTTTTTGGGTGTAATCTTAGAAATTTACCTGTATAGACAAGTTACTCCAATTAAATTTATAATACTCATTATGGTGGTCTCGAACAGTATCCAAGCCAAGTTCTAAAGTTTAGATGTCATCGGCACACTCGTATTTTGTGGAATTTGGGTAAAATATTAGGAAACAGATAATGCTAAATCCTCACAATATGGAATTAAAGGTTATGTATGCGGTCATGCAACTTTGATTTCACAAAAACATGCTAGAAAAATTTGAAATTTAGCATATATTAAGATCATATTAAGCATTTTTTTTTGAAAAATAAGGACAAGTAACGTGTTCTAATTCTCCATCCCCCCACTTAAGATAAACACCGTCCTCGTTGTGTAAAATAAAATTAAAAACAGGAAATAGGAAGAATTAGAACGGAAAACTCCCTTGAGATTTGCTCGATATGATCCTCCATGATGCGTATGAGAGCAACTTTTTATTTTCTGTGTTTGAAGCGCGTTCAAGCCTCCATGAATGGTGCACACAGAAACAACAGGATAGTTTGTACACCTCAATTTCCTTCGTATAAATACCACTTAACCTGTATGAATGCATAAGAAATCACATCTAGTGCTTTTATGGTTAATTCATGGTCAGCTAAAAAAATAAAAATAAAAACTGTAAATTCATCAGGTCAGTTGATATGCCGTACCTTATTAACTAAGATACGCCGTATCGAGTCTGGGATAAAAATTAAAATAAATAACGAGTCAGATGTGATACGCCGCGTCCCAAACCAGGATGCGTCGTATAAAAAACCATCTAACAGAAAGTTTAAAATTCAAAATTAAAGTAAATGTGCAAAAAAGTGAAAGATAGATATGACCAGTACGATCGATACGCCGCACCCTTTATAGGAGATGCGTCGTATCGACGTACGGGTCTGACAGACTCAAACTGAAACTGTAAATAAAATCTCCGGGTTGTCTTCCGGTAAGCACTTCTCTTTATTTCAGAGTCTTCATGTTGGACTCACGTTCAACTCCTACTTTGTTTTAGTCACGAGCCATCCTTCGTTTTCATGCGAAAAATGTCATGGTAAGCAGTTGATACATTATCTTCAGTCCTAAGCAAAGTGTGACAAGTGTTCATCTTATTTGCATCATATTCTTCTAATGGTCCAAACGAATACTTGATAACTTCAAAATTTTCAGATGTGAACGTCGGTGGTTCCTTGTATGGTATGCCGGTAAGTTACATCTTTGTTTTTTAAATTCTTCTTCTTCATGATCAACAAAATAAGCGTTATTATTAGCTTCCAATTAATCATTTAATTCTTCCAAAGCGTCCTCATTATCTTCATAAGATTCCAACTTAGCCTTTTCAAACAAAGCTTTTCTTTTTCTCTCACTATTTTCAAGCAAGTCATACCACTCGTGATTTTGAAAATAGACGTTATCTCCATTGCGAATTATTCCTGGAAGATCACCTCCGTTACACGATTTCTCCTTTCCCCAATTACATGTTGGCCATGTTTCGCCTCCATCTTTTAATCGAATGGGCTCACGTGTATGCTCAATTACATCCTCCCATGGTGTGTTGAAACCGTTCTCGTAGTACTAGGTATTTTTAAACTTATAAAAAAGTTTTAGATCCTGGCAGATCTCTACTAAGCACATCAGCAACAATTTTCAATAGATAGTTGAATTCCCTGAACTCCTTGCATAAAGGCGTTTTGTAGTCAAATAGGTTTGTTTCAATCCTAAATAGTTCAGCAACTTGGTCAGTCAGTTCCTCCTCATCGTCTCCTCTCATCCAAAAACACCATAGTTCGTTTTCAGAGAAGCGCTCATCTTTTTTTAGTTGCGAAATTTAGAATTCAGCCAACCTGTGATTTCAGGATCATTAGCATAGGGTTCTTTATCCTCAGATCCTCCGAAAGTGTTACAACATAATTCACGAAAAAGTTGCCCTTTCAGTGCAAATTTTTCTCCTTCGGTAATTCGAAACTAATCAATGCCAGATTCGCATTCATGCTGATTCTTAGTAATGTTCCCCTTCATGGTATGGTACATGATTATTTTCTGTGAGCAGAAACAAATTCATCAGTAGGACAGGCTCTTATCTAAGGTAGCACAAAATACAAGCACGAATATGGAGTATGAAAAATAAAAGCTGCTGATATCTACAGACGATATGTCGTATCCAGTTTCCTGGATACGCCGTATACTCAACAAAAAAAATATATAATCAGGATTTTAATCAGATAGAACTATACGCCTTACTGACAAGAACTAGTTCGCCGTACAATTAAATTTCCTAAAATAAAATTTCTTACTTAAAGGATATGAATACGTCGTATAAGCGAAAGCTTATGCGTCGTACTTTCGTTACGTTAAAAAAATTAAACGTTTAAATTTAGAAAATAGATACGCCGTATCAAGGTTAATCGATACGTCGTACTTAATTATTTAAAAATTCGGATATGTTTTGTAAAAATAAATAATACATCCTATAAGCAAAACCTATGCGCCGTATAACGTTTTAGAGTTTTTAATTAATTCTGATTAAAACAGAATACGCCGTATCTATGATATTAGATGCGTCGTACCCGGATTTAAATAAAATATGTTAACGAATAATAGAAACGCGCTACGCCGTATCTATGAGATTAGATAGGCCGTATCGTTCAGATCAGCAAATTACAGCAGATAGCAAATATGCAGAAAAACAGAAAAAAATAATAAAAAATAAAAAAGATGCAGAAATCAAATAAAATAAAAACAAGAAAAATAAAAATGCAGAAAAACAAAAATACAATCAATATAAAAATACAACAAAGTTAGTAAAATAAAAATTAAACTAAGGTTAAATAATCAAAACACTAACAAATATGCAAGTATTAAACAATTCCCTCCCCGGCAGCGGCACTAAAAACTTGATGTGTTTTCGTTGTGTATAGGAAAATTATTATTGTCAAGTTTTACTTTTATATTTAGCAGACTTATCCTATACCAAACACTAACGAGCAGTGTACCCGATCTGTGTAGCTTAGTTGGTAAGTAGAGTGTCGATCACTAAGAATGGAACATTAACACTTAAATATATATCAGTATTTTAATCCTAAGGTTAGTCTATCTAAACCTAATCTAACGCAAGGGGGGTTTTCAGCCTGAGAGACTGGCACGATTGTGTAGATTAAATAAACAGTAAATAAATCTAACAAGACGGTAGACACACACATACACAGATAAAAAACATATGGAAAATTAGAGGTCTGACCGATAGATAAGTAGATTGTCACTTCGTTTAATTGCTAGTTATATAGGATGAGTACTAAAATCTATTCTCTCTCGTTGGTTACTTAACACAGGCGTGTAAACACTTAATGATTACTAAGTTTATGTATTATTTATCCTGTTAGGGCTTACATCAACTATCCTAAGATGTTAATGAAGTAATTATGGGAGGCATATGACAGCACAAACAAGCCACAATAAACTCAATATGTAATCAAAGCACATGCATTAATAAACCAAATAAACATCAAATATACTTTAATCGATGGGAAAACATATTAAATGTGAGTCATATAGCGTGATAAGGCACGCAGTCCTGATGGATTAAAGAGTACTAATACAAATAAACGAATTTACTTATGAATTAACGTACTAGCATAACCTACTTATGTCTCTGAATTCTTCTTCTGGTTTTCTTGCGTAATCTGGTTGTCGCCCTCTTTCTCTGTATTCTATGGTCTTCGATATTAGGTATATGGTTTCTTTCGAATGAGGTTGTCGATCTAGTATTTATACTTTCTGGAAACGGAATCGATACGGCGTATCAGTTTCCTCGATACGCCATATGTAGGTAACTTCACGTGGGGTCCAAGATTATTTTATTCTGGAATATTCATACACCGCCTTAAGATATGACGGATCTTCAGTCTTTATACGGCGTATGTGTCTTCTAATCATGGAATTACGTGGTGAAATCTTCAGGTTGATACGGCGCATGTCAAAGAGTTTATGCGGCGTATCTTGAGCAGATAAGTCAGATCTTTGTGTTAACCAAGGTTTCATATACGACGCATGGAAGAATTCCATACGCTGTATTCTTCAAAGTCAGACAATGGTCTTCACATTTGTCTAAGTGTTGATGTACGGCGTATACATCTAGAATGATACGGCGTGTCTTCCTTCAGTTTAGTAGACTTTAATAATATGATCCATTTTGCTCCATTTTACGTCCAAAATAGCTAACTTTCACCAAATGCTTGTTGTCAACTGAGATTTACAAAAGTAAGCGATTAAGTATCAATTCTCATATAAAATAATGTAAAACAAGCAATATATATAAGATAAATGAGACCAATAAACTATTGTTATTTGATATCATCAATCATGGTCAGTTGCTAGTGCAAATATGAAGACATTCAAACTAAACGATCTCTTATGTTTTAATGATGACAAATGTGCAACTTGTAATATATAACTTAAAATGTGTAAGTTACTCGTAACTATAAATCTTCAAAACATATATTCTTCAACATTTCTCGTCTTCAATGTCTCGAGTCTTTTCGTACTTGAACATAATAGAGGTTTGAATATGTATGTTATGTTGCATTATGATCAAAACATCTAACAAACTATTGAGAATGTTTGAATGTATTTTAGAGTCATTAAATATGTACAATTTCAATCGTTCTCTTTTCAGACCCTATTTTACATTTTATATAAGGCATGAACATGAATTTACAAACTAGCTTAATGATCAAAGTTGCATTTATTTCATATACATATCATCAAAACACTTTCATCATTTTATTAATTTATGTTGCATCATTTTATAAAATGCATCTTAAACACTTGCACCATTTTTATATAAAAAAACTCATTAAATGATTTATAAAAATGAATTTGAGAACTAGCAAGAATCTTTCAATTTGAGAGTTGACTCAAATCTCATCTTTCATAAAAAGATGTATTAACCATACTTGTAAAAATACAAAATAAAAGAAGAGAACATCAAATGTGTTTTTTTACATTAAAACTTTCATAATCCATTTTTAGTCATCGATTGTTTAACACTTTTTGGAAGGCATTAAACATATTATCCCTAATCAATTATCTCAATAAACTAAAAAAAATGTTAAATGACAATTCAAAAGGGCTAGAACTTTATCACAAATTTATAGACTCACTGATCCTGCAGAGTTGACGGATCCTGCCAGGAACTGTGAATCTGTTAGGGTCTGATTTTTTTTGGTTTACCTATTTAAACAACCCTTTGGCCACCATTCGAACAAGCCTTTGCAATGCAATGTTAAGCATTCTCAAGTCTCTAAAACACCTACTAACCTTTGATCATAATGCGTTTAACTCTTATTTATTTAAAGCATATTATCTTGAGAAGATCCACCAAAACAAGCTTAAAGCTTTTGTCATCTTCGTTCATTGAAAACATACTCGCATGTAAAGATCCACCACGACAAGCTTAGAGCTCTTGTCATCTTAATTCATTGAAAGCTTCTTATCAAAATAAGATCAACAAAATCAAGAGAAGATGAACTATATCAAGCTTAGAGTTCTTGATGTCTAGATTAATTATTCAAATATATTAGACAATCATATTTTGTATCAACATTATACAAGACCATGTATTACTATCATACAGTACCATGTATCACCAACTATATTCCAAACCAGATGTTTTATGGGTTTGTATTTAGGCCTTTTATTTTAATGGCATTTTTTTCACACCATGTACCTCCTAACTCACAATATATTTCACAAATGCCTCCAGCAAGGCTAGAACCCACAATCTATAGGTTTGTGTTTAGGCCTTAAAATACAAAGGTTATAGGTTTGTTGTATTTAGGTCATAAAACACAAGGGTTGTAGGTTTATTGTGTTTATGCCTTAAACACAATCGGTTTGATTGACTCGAAGAAAAACTCAATATCTAGCTCATTATCGGTAAACTCAAAAGCGGCATTATAAGGTTTTTATCCGCCGTAAAAGAAACTTGTTGAACTAGTGAAGAAACTCTCGAGTAAAAAACTCGAAGAGTGAAGTAGCGCCAAACCACTATAAATCACCTTGTCTAGTTAATCTCTCTTTTACTTATTATCTTACATTATATTGATATATTTTTCTTTGAATCTTCTTATTATTATTGTTGAGAATTATTATTGTCACTCGTCATATTACATTATATTTAAGGGAAAATGGTATAAAAAGGCATCCAATTTACCACTTTTTCTTTTTGTAGGCATTAAACTTTTAATTTTTCTATTGTAGCATCCAACTTTCTTAATCATCCTATTGTATGCATCCAACTTCTTAATTTTTATATTCGTAGGCATCCAACATCCTTAATTATCCTATTGTCACCTCACTTTTTTGCGCTACAGACCTACAATAGGAAAGTTAAAAAGTTGGATGCTATAATAAGAAAATTAAAAGTTTGATGCCTACAAAAAAAAAAGTGGCAAGTTGAATATCTTTTTAGACCATTTTCCCTGTATTTAATTAAACGAAAGTAGAAAGTAACTCCCAATACCGTCTTCCACGGGTTATGGGTACCCAATACCGTTTCCGGTGTTTGGAGGAGGTTAAGATGTAGACAACCTTACCCCTACCTAAGATAGAGAGGCTGCTTCCAGTTCTACCAAAGGTAGAAAGGATCTCCGGCCTTTTGTAGGGAGTAAGGATCGAACTCCTGACCTCTCGGTTAAGAGGCAAGGGGTTTTCCAACTGATCCAACCCTGTATTTAATTAGTTATTTGATAAAAAGAAAAAATAATAAATAATAAGTTTATTCAAAGAAAACATGTTCACGCCGTCTACGTTTCCGCATCAATGCGACGCCCAGTTTAGTCCTAAAACGATTATCTAGTTGTTAGCGAAGGTTCAATAACAACCAATAGTATATATAACACATAAACTATAGATCCTTAGGCTGATTCCAGTAAAGAGCCACGATCGAAATACATGATCGATTGGCTATCGATCGCATTCCTGTGAGGAATCGATCGCCCAAACTTTTTCTCCCATTTTAGTCGAGGTCACGATCGACAATCACTAACATTTGTGTGTGTTTTATTTAATTAGAAAAGAATATTTGTGGGGTATGTTTTTTGTTTTAAATGTCATCTTTATTGTGACACCTAATCACCTGAAGGTCGTTGGAGAAAGAAATGTGACGTGACAAGGATAATAAAAGAGATTCACCCTTTTACTGGGGCAAGTATCTATATGTGCGGCTCTGAATAAAGGCATTGGGAAACGGGTAAAAGAGAACAAAGAATATGGATGGTCCCCGACCCACGGGTGCGACCCGACTGAATACCGCAGCCTTACAGATTCTGGGGAGCCGCCTGTATGTATAATCTTTTTATAAATAAAAATTGTATGGTACACTTATTTATGCAGTGCAAGTTGCATATACACATGTTGTTGTGTGGTCACTTTATTATATGGTGGACTAGACTCGTATCTTCTTTGCAACTTGCTAGTTGATACTCCAACCCGCCATTTTCATTTCGAATATATTCTAGTGCTTTTCATTGCTTCATTATGCATATCTTTTTAGGATTTTCGAACTTGTGTTTTAGAGCATAGGTTAAACATATCAAAATGACACAAGGATTTACGAAAAGAATCCACAGACCTACATAAAAATACACTTTTTAAATAAAAGACATGAATCCCTAAGTCTTTTTTCGTGAATTCCAGTATTTTTTTATTGAATTTAACTTGCGCTCTTAGAGCACAAGTTAGAAAAACCGACACAAAATTGCATGACTTTTTTTAGAACCGGTGGATACCCGGCAAAGATATTACTTAACAAAACAACTCAGCATAGTAAATGGTTTAATTAGTTTATACTATTTTAGGGAGACCAAAACCAAAAACCCTTCAATTTTTTTCTTAATAGAAAATCAGATTATGTAAGGTTGTTTTTTGTTTCAAGCATCATAGTTACTTTTATCTATGTGCATTAAACGTTCTCGATTCGTTAACAATAACCTACCACGAGATATAACACAGCCTAAAACTCTTATACTACTAGATTCAACGAATTTAAAACCACATCCTTTTACTTGCACTTATTTCATGTCAAACTAAAATGAAATAACATACCACGTAGTCATGTAAGGTTAAAGAGTGGGTACAAAAATTAATGTAAATTTGGAGATGAAAAAGAGGACCACATTTGTCATGTATGGAGCATTTGTAGGAACATAGGTTCCCCACTTGCAGCCATATGCAACGTGTCCTTCAGGGTTTTCATCTTCAGAACGATACGCTTTTTACGTGCGAGAAGATGCAAAACTATTGGTCACCGTTATTATCTTGACGTACCAATTATTGGCCTTAAAACTCATAAGTACTTATTACTCCAATATGAAAGAAACTATCAGAACTAGAAGGATTCTTGTCGATGATCGAATCAGAGCTAAAAGTGATCGAATGTACAATTTCTTATAAATGTAAGATACGAAAAAAAAAAAAAAAAAATTAATAAAAAAAAAAAATTAATAAAAAAGTACAATTAGAAAGATCGGGTTAAATGAAAACTAAAGTAGAAACACTGCACATTGAGGTCGGGTGTACTTTAAAAAATTCAGTGTTTTAAGAAAATTAGCATTACGAAGTAAAATTTTATCGAGATCCTGTGACACCACAAGACACCCCTAGTTCCGTCTCAGATTCTTGTTCAAATAAAATGTATGTCATTTAACCAGTATTTACAAAATTATTTCACCACTTTTTCCTGGTCATTCCAATATATATACTTAGCTGTGTGTTTTAATCATTGTTCTGCTAAAACTATAAAGATGTTTACTATTAGGCCACTTTAAAGTGGTTTATCTGACCATATAAAAGTTCGTTATTCTTTTCTAAATTTATTGCCTATGATTCCAAGATGGTCGTTTGGGCCTAACCAGTTTTTTAATTTCTTGACGTGTATAAGATGTTTAATTGCATGGATTATCATATGTTTCGTTTCCGGATTAACCTTTAGTGATCAAATTACAGAACTATAAAAGAGCAAGAAAGGTCCACCTACTAGATGTTTAGGCTGCGTATGTGGGACAAGAAAAATCGGTCGGTCACAAGCCTCGACCGACTTTAAAGTCGATCGACACCAATGTATTGTGTGGGTCGAACATCGGTCGTGGGATGAGAAAAGTGAATATCGGTTGGATTTTCAATCGATTTTGAAACTCTTCCAGTTTCCGAAATGTAACCGTTTAAAAAAAAAAAATACAAACTTTACCACTTTACATTCTATAAATATTAACCTCAAACATACTTTTAAACACACAATTTCAAACAACATTTCTATCAATATCTTCAAACACATTCTTTTAATATGTCGTACGAGCTATTATTTGGTTCTTCGTCTTCCGACGATGATGAAGTTTTTAGTGAGTTTTTGGAGTTTGCGGATTTTACTTGGAAGGCTTACAAAGCATCACAGGCAAAAGTTCCACGAAGGTACATACGTAGCGATCATGAGGGTGCTCATAATCGTTTAGTTGCGGCATACTTCTCTGAAAACCCGCAGTTCGACGAAAGAACATTCTGTCGGCGGTTCTGAATGAGCCGAGAACTATTCACACAAATTGTTCAAGAGGTAACCGATCATTCTCCTTATTTTCGACAAACTCTTGATGCTAGGGAGCGTACCTGGTATTGGCCCATTGGTCAAGTGTACTGCGGCCATTCGTCAATTGGGATACGCGGTCGTTCCTGATTCTCTTGACGAGAATCTGGCATTGGCTGCAACAACATCCCGTGAATGTCTCCGTAAGTTTTGCACTGTTATCATGGAGTTATATGGTGCTGACTATTTGCGAAAGCCCGCTTATTATGACCTTGAAAGATTATATGCTCATCAGGAGCATAAGCATGGATTTCTTGGGATGATGGGAAGCATTGATTACACAAGTTGGGAGTAGGAGAATTGCCCAAATAGTTTGAGAGGTCAATATGCTAGCGGTGATCACGTGCCACATCCATTCATTTTATTGGAAGCGGTCGCTTCACAATATTTATGGATTTGGCATGCTTTCTTTGGTGTCTCCGGAATGATTTAACGACGTAAACGTTTTACATCGTTCCCCTGTTTTCAATAATATCAAATCTGGGAAAGCGCCAGACCTTGAATTCGAGGCTAATGATGTACCTTATAAAAGGGGATATTATCTTACTGGCGGGATATATCCACAATGGTCCGTTCTTATTAAGTCCATTTCAAATCCTCCCACGGGTGATGAAAATAGAATATTGTACAAGAGGAAGCACGAAGCAGTAAGGAAAGATGTGGAACGGGCTTTTGGTGTGTTGAAGAAGAAGTGGAAAATGCTTAAAGTTCCTGCTCGAGGGTTGTATAAACGGGATCTCCAAGATATTGTGTATACATGTATCATATTACATAATATGACCATTCGACACAAGCAGCGGGTGATATGTCCTACATATTTCTAAGATGAGGGCCATCGTGATCACGACCCGTTAAGATCGCATGAAGAATCGTTAGTAGTTACTCAAGAGCTAATGGACTCATCAACTCATCTACACTTAAAATCTGATTTGATCGAACACATTTGAAGAAATCGTCGAAATCAAGTCAATCAAGAGAATGAAGACGGTAGTGACGATGACGATGAGGAAGACGATGAAGAATTTTGTAATGTTGTTAATGTTATTCGAATAATTTACGTAATGTTTTTAATGTTTATTTAAATTTAGTATTGTAATGTTTTTAATTTTAATGAATTTAAATCTGTTGTTTAAAATGTTTGAATTAAAAAAAAAAAAAAAAAAAAAAAAAAAAAAAAAAAAAAAAAAGTCATCGACTGTGGCAACTTGGTCGTATCTGGTCACCGGAGAGAGAAAGTTGATGTGGCAGCCGGTAACACAGGTCACGACTGTGGGTAGCCTAAGATAAGGGATGGTCTGATATGTTTTATTTATTTATTTTTATTTAATGCTACGATATAACTATTGCTCCCTCCGTCTCATATTAAATATTTTGTTTTGATTTTTGTAGTATTTCTTTTTCAATTTTAACTTTTTATATATATATATATATATATATATATATATATATATATATATATATATATAGGGTGAGGTTATTGTCAGAACCAAATAAATTGCGAGAACTGCGAGAACCAGCATCAACCAATCAGATTTTTTTGGATATTAAATTTTATTATATAATTCAAAAGGGTATAATGGTAAAAATTATTTTTTTATTTTATTTTTGAATTTAAAACAAAAAAACGTTTTTCCAGTTTCCTAAATTCTAGGATTTTTTTTTTTTTTTTTTTTTTTTTTTTTTTTTTTTTTGCATTATACCTGTTTAAAAACACAATATGTGCACATGTGTTTTGCATTATATGGCAATTGTATTTTTTATTTATGCATATGTGTTTTGTATTTGCACATGTATTTTTAAGAAATATTACATTAATATAAATACAAACAATAAATTTTTAATAATAAATTTATGCAATTTCAAAATTTACAAATTGTATTACTCCAGTGAAATGATATTCAAATTTATCACAAACATCAGTATGTTTACATTTGAATTCAATTTTACATATGTATTCAAGTTCGTCCAAATACACATGTGTCTGATGTATGCACATGTATTCCTCGCCTAGTTCAAGAAACCATGAAATCTTCAGATGTATTTTTTGCAAATGTGTTCAAAACACATGTGCATTCTTTATATTGGTCATCGTCCTTTTTCTTTAGCAAATGTGTTCAAAACACATGTGCACTTTTACATATGTATTCAAGTTCGTCCAAATACACATGTGTCTGTTGTATGCATATGTTTCTTTATATCTTTATCATAATCAATTTTTCGTCATACTAGTTCAAAACACGTGTGCAATCTTCATATTGGTCATCATCCTTTTTGTAGTCACCTGCAAAATGGCAAAACACATATACACACTTACTCATAAGCTATTTTCATCATAAGACAATCTAAACTTTGCACGACTTCAAACACATGAACCTTTATAATGATAAAGTGAGACAGTAAGTTTTCAAAGAGCATAAGTTAAACCTGGAACACAGGAGCCAACCACTAAGAGCCAAAACCGCACTTAGATTGATAGGGTATCGATTTCCATTCCCATATTGCCCAAGAGCTCGACAGGTTGCAGAATGCATGAAGAACGACTGATGCACCCATGCTGAAGCCTACAATGCCTAATTTGACTGTAAAAAGAAAAGGGAAGAAATATTAGTTACTTATTTAGTTAAATTAAGCTTTTTAGTAGCAATATCCACATGCAGGTTCATGATTAAGTACTATAATAACTTAATAATCTCACATTTTAATGGTCCCATATTTTTGTACTCTTTAAATAGGAGCATAAATATCGTAACTTTTAAGTTGCTTTGGAAACTTGACAAGTAAATATTTTCATATAAGAATGAACAAGTGAACAAGGGCCTATAATTTGGACCAGTAGATAATAATTGTTTCAATTTGCAATGTATTCAGTATTCTTTGAAAAGTAAAAATCTTGCAATTTTCATGTTATCAAAAGCTTTGTCTAATTGTGTCATCATAAAAAGTGCTTGAAGACTTTTTAAACACTACAAACATTGACAGAATAATATCAATCCAAATGGGACTGCATACTTGCAAGATCAGGTGTAGGTCATTTCTTTTTAAAAGTTAAAAGGGGATATATTTATTCATACTATAACAGTTACAAGTTTCCAACAACCTTAATCTAAACCTGCAATTAAACCAAGGTTAGGACCTAAAGCTTCTAAAAGGAGTTTTTTCTAGCCCGATCACCGTCCCTGAACCGCAACAATATACACATGCACACACACCTCATAATTTGCCTAAAACACAAAAAAAAATATAACGTACAAACCCAAAAAATATGATTGTGTACTTGAATAAGCATCACTCCACGACGAGTTGCATGTGGCGATTGAGATCTTTGAGGTACTTTGTAGATGTGCAATCATCCACGTCACACACGTCTAAAAGCAATGGTCACCCTCCACATGTTTTCTTGGTTCCCCTGTAGTTGGGGTCTCACTGTTTAGTACTTGTATAGCCTGTATTAAATTATATAATTAGCCAACCACCATAATACTTAAACCAAATCCATATAAAATTGAAAAAATAGTTACCTGTTCCATGCGTTCTTTGATATTACTTTGATCCAGAAGTAGTTTTGCCTGTATTTTCAAACTCGACAATCTATGCATGTTCCATCATCCATGGATTGGGTCTCGCAGGATCCATGAGTTCTTTGATTTACTCATTTGGATTTATAATATTCTGTCGAGTGTCTAATATTTGTTGGGTGTTTATTTTTCTGGCAGAAGACAACTTTTATGATGATTAGAGTGGCGGTGGTTATTATGTTACAGGGTGGAGGCGTCAATAGAATATGAGGGAGAGATGAACGTGATATTTTTAACCTAATTGTAATTCTCCCTTCCTTAATTAATGGGCAGTTATTGGAAAAAGAATTCCTATAATACCCTTTCATCCTTAACTAAATAGTTCTTTATTTTTAATTTTATTACATTAATGCCATTACGATTTACAACCATTTGATCAAAAAATCAAAGGTCTAGATTGGTTCTCGCGGTTCTCGCATTTTATTTGGTTCTGAAAAGAACCCCACACTATATATATATATATATATATATATATATATATATATATATATATATATATATATATATATATATATATATATATATATTGTTATACGAAAATAGTGATCCCGATCCTTCTCATTCTGACCACAAAGTAAGTAGGAGACTGCTAGATTGCACCTCGTTGGAAGGTGATCCAAAAACACTCGCAAATCGCACACATCTACTTTGCGAGGCACCAAGAGTTCCATCTAAAAGACGAAATTGTTATTAGAAAACATATTACCTTGAATGGAATGCACAAGGATTTAACGAAGAAAGAGTCACTTTCTTTAAGTGACTAAACCTATCTGTCATCGTGATCAATATGTAAAACAAGCCCACTGATAAGATTGAAAAGAGTAGAAAGATCACCAACCGCACACCCACGTGGTTGTCGATTCCAAGCCCAATTATCCTTCCAAACGCCAATATTTTGCACCCGTTTGTCTGCAACCATACATATTTTATGTGTTTCAAGGACAAATAAACGAGATAAAGGGTCTTTTAAAGGACCGCAATATTTAATCCAACTGTCTAACCAGAAGTGCGCTTGTCGTTAAGAACTTTCCTCACTATCAAATTATTGGCATGAATGTGCCACTATTCAAGACCAATAGTACATTTATTAATATTAGTCCATGTACCAGATTTTGTTCCTGCTCCAAGAATTGAATTGAAACCACTAGTTGGCTTATGAATTTCACTATTTACTTTCCTCCATAACGCCCCTTTCTCGGTATGAACATCACCACATCCATTTACCAAGGAGCGCCTTGTTCTATGCCTTGATACTTTCAACCCCTAAACCTCTATCCTTCTTATGAGCCAAAACATATTGCCGACGAGCCCATGTCATTTTTTTTATCTTCATCTTTCTAACCCTAATGGAAATGTCTTCTAATCGACTTAAGATGTGATATAATTGTCTTGGGAGTCTCAAATAAGGAAAGAAAATATACCGGTAAATTACTGAGCATTGACTTCATAAGAGTAAGCCTACTGCCGATCGAGAGAAAGTTAGCTTTCCAAGAAGATTGCTTTTTCTTGAACCTGTTAACCACATCACTCCAATATTCAACCATTTTCATGTTTCTACCAACGGGAAGCATAAGATAAGAGAAGGGCAAGCACAACTAATAGCCCTAGAAATATTCTCTACTTCCTCATAAGGAACCCCAATTCCTAATAGCCGGATCTTTTATAGATTTATTTTGAGATCTAACACATCATGAAAGCAATCAAGAATGTGCACCAAGTGTTTTGCAATGGATTTAGACCATGCACAAAAATATGGCATTGTCCGCATATTGGAGAAGAGAAATGTTGGCACCATCTTCAACAAGTGAAAGACCTCTAAAGATACCTTTATTACAATCCTCGATGATCATAGATTGCAACGCTTCCACAACTATAAGAAAAAGAAATAGAAAGAGTAGGTCTTCTTGACGCAAACCACGTTTCATAAGAAACTACTAGAGGGGGATCCATCTATGAGAAGAAATATCGAAGCCAAAGAAAGACAAGCTAAAATCCATTTGCACCATCTTGGACTCAACCCCGTTTGATTCATAATATCAAGTAGGAGTTTCCAACTACGGTTTTCGAATGCCTTTTTAAAATCTATTTTAAAAAGAAGCATTTTTACGTCTTGCTTCTTAGCGTTTTCTATCAAACTACCATCTAGAACTGCCTCCCAGACAAAAGGAGTCTGGTTTAGGCTAATCAATTTATGAATACTCGACTTAGATGAGATGCAACAAGTTTTGAAATGACACTAATCATGCAACAAGTATAGAATAAGCATAAGCATAATAACGGAGGCGTTACAACCTTTTGCCGAACTTCTCAAGATACCTGACTTTACCGAATGAATCAAATGATTTTGATAATGTTGAAATGATAGAACTTGAGAGTCAACTCAACTTGTATTACGCCAATGTGGCAAAAAATAAGAGTTTTGAAGACTTAAATGGTATTGCCGACCTTACTATAATGATGGTAAAGAAAAAAAACACATTTTTTATCCCTTGGTGTATCAGTTATTGAAGTTAGCGTTGATTTTACCTGTTGCTACCACAAGTGTAGACAAATGTTCTTCTGCAATGAAGATTATAAAGTTTGATTTGCAGAATCGAATTAGTGAAGATTTACTAAACTCTTGTATTATTTGTGTCGTAGAAAGAGAAGCACTTGCAAATGTTAAAGATGAAGATGTAATGAATCATTTTCAAAATATGACAGACTCGTCGAGGAGATATATAGATTAATAGTTTGCTTAAGGTAAGATAGCTTTTATTTATGTTACTTTTTGTTGTCAAACAAGATGTATTTTTTTCTGTTTTGATAAATATAACTTTTTGTTGCTACAGGTTTTACTCGAATAAATGGTCAATATTTTGCACTATATAAGCATGCTTTCATCCATTTTTTTTGGCTCACTTGAAGCTGAAATTTGTTGCTATCTTTTGAGGATGTTTTGTTGCTAGTTAGGAATGTTGTTTTAGCATAGTAAAAGCTGATTTTTGGACCTCCTAAGTTGTTTTAAACTGTTTCTCAACAATATAAAATGTTATTGTTGTTTTCGCACAACGAATTTTGTCAAGTTAAAATTTTTTTTGTCCCATTCCTCTAAATTCCTGGATATGGGTTGACTCATCCATGAGCGTGACGATTAGTCAGTCTGAACTTTGAAGCATAAGGTCACCATTATCTCTCACATATGTATTTGTTAGGCTAGCTAGGTGTGGTCTTCGAGTGGTTGTGTTGGTGGTGCTCATTATCAGATTCTTTTTTCTTTTATGTATATTGCTACGAATTCGATAGTCAACCACATGTCACGCGTTGTTTTTCTAGGGGTCAAGTTATTCCAACGGTGGCTATATTTTTATTCCAACGGGGGCTATGTAATAGGTATGACAAATAGTACAAATAGTACTGTTGCTACAGTACTTCTTGTCTTTTGCTTTTTTTTTTTTTTTAATAGAAATAAGTGTGTGTATAATATGTGAGTGTATAATAATGTATATAATAAGTGTGTGTATAATAATGAGTGTGTGTATAATAATGTATTGTACATGTATAATTATTTAGTTTGTATAATAGCACGCTAAATATTACCACATTAAATAACTGCAACAACAACTTTTATTATTAAATTAAACGTCAGCGTTAACATATTATTTAAATACACCAACATCTACTACATATGAAGATTATTCATCTCGTTTAAAAGATCATGGAGCCTTGCACCCGACTGACAAGCGTGATCCTCAGGATTCCTTGCCAATTCTAACTCCATCTCCAGCGTCTTTATTTTTGTCTTTAACAGCTTGATCTCATTATCTTTAGCAACGCAGTTTGAGCACTGCGTTGAAGATGAGGCTCGACTTAAGTACCGTCTTTCAAATTCATCTTTCCAACTGAAGTATCGACACCCATAGTCATTTGTACCTGGCTGTTACATGTTAAGAAAATAATAAGAAACGTATTTTTAACAAACAAATTATTTACATAAAACCCCTAAGCAAACGTATGATTATTTACCACTGAAAGAGGACATGCATAATACGGTCGGCCAGGAAAGGATTTCGTGGATTTCCGTTCTATAATAAATCCTCTATTACATCGACACCAGAAAGGATTTCCTTGGCCCACCTGACAAAAGAATTTGCATGAATCAGTAATCAATCATTTACAACATAAAACATGTATCATTTACAATGTTATTATTAATTTAAATATAAACAGTAATCAATCATTTACAACATAAATCAGTAATCAATCATTATGTTTACAACATAAATCATTAATCAATTATTTTCAACATAAATCAGTAATCAGTCACTATGTTTATAATTATTTACAACATGAGTCATTCACTATGTTTATAATTATTTACAACATGAATCATTAATCATTTACAATGTTTTGTATGTATATATTATTTACTAATTTGGTAGTCGATGCCTATATAATAATTCCCACTGGGATGCAGCATCGGATCTGTGCCTCCTCCATTGTGGGTGGAGATGCGGAAGTGGAGAATGTTCGTCTAGCGTTAGAACAATGTAATGACCTACTTCGTTCCCCACACGGGCTATCACAAGGGGGTCAGTTCTTTGTGAGAAGTCTGGACCATTGATAAGCGGAAAACACATATTCCAACCCCTGTGAGATATAAATGCAACGGGTCGTCTAATCAGTTCTGCAATAACCAACCCCGTGTTTGGCATGTCCATATAGCGATCAGTCGGTGCATTTCCTTCTCCGGACCAGTCTATTGTACGGCGAAGTTCGTTAAAACCATCTTCCCCCCACAAACCCATGTAAACCTGCCAATTTAGGTCCATCTGTTGCAATAACATCTGCCTAACTTGGCGCCACCAATCTTGTTGTTCCCAAACACCATGGGCAACGCATCGAAACCCACAATTTCCGTCACCCACCACATTATATATACTGATTATGTATGGATGCCAAAGGACTGGAAGCATACCCATCAACATTTTGCTTTCTGCATCTCCATTGTACAACCTGTGTCTTGTCGACAAAGGACTAGGACCCGTGAAAGAACTATGTCGGGCAGGCTCTTTGTTGAAGTTCGGGACTTGTCTTGATCTTGTAGCGGTGCTTCTTCGGTGATTTTCGGTTGGAACTTCATTCAAGTCCGGGTCTTCATTCAAGTCCGGGACTTGTGTAGCCTTGCCCATTTTGTCTTTTGCGCTCGGACGTCCACGGGTATTTTTCTGAATAACAGGTTCCCGTGTGTCATCAGATGCAGGTTGGTATATCGATCTTGTGACAACCCGTACTTTCAGGTCATTTCTCGACACCATTCATGTCTCATTATTTCAATATTTATAGTAAACTTGGTTTACTTGTTTCAAATTCGCGTAACCTTGGAGGTTTAGCGGCGAATTCATGATCATGACATCACGTACATTTCATATGGACTATGAGTAGTCTACATTTCATGGACATCATGTGCATCTCATTTCACCCTTCAACGCGTGATTTTTATTTAATAATTTTTATCGCGTGAGTTTCTATTTGGATTATTTAACCCGTTACTTTCAAAAATGATCCCGAGGTATTTTTAAACTCGCATTTAGTTCATAAAAACTATATTTTTAGTTTTCCTAGTGTTTCACATTTATTTGGTAATTTTATCGTTAACATTTAATTATTATGTCGTTTTTCTTAAAAATCTTACGATAATTATTTTATCACCCGATTTTCACAAGGAAAGTATTTTTACAATTTTTATCATCTCATTACAACCTACTTTGATTTATTAAAAACTTACTTGCACCAAAATTTTACCATTTACCTTTAAATTCATTCAACTTACACATTTTATCAAAAGTCTTACAAATATATTTAATACAAGTTACATTATATAAAAAAAAAAAAAATATATATATATAGGGAGCAAGATCCCTAAAAAACGCCCAAGGGAGGGGAGAGCAATAAATGGGGCATGGTTCCATTGATATCTTGTCTTCAATATTATAAACATAAGTTTTACTTGAAATTTCTCATACATTACATTTTATCAAGGTGTAAGAAAAATTTTTCTCTCTTTTCCTTGTGTTCTCCAAACCGGCCACACTCAAGCTCACCAAGGGGATCAAGATTTTTATCAAGTTAAAGTGTTTATACAATCTAGTATATATCCTTTATATGGTTTTGAAATAAAAACCAAGGATATTTAAGTTAAACCTTTGTTACCTACACCTCTTCATATCACTAGTAAGCATGTTTTTATCATCCTTATGTTTCCTTATCATTTTTATATGTTCCTTATCATTTTTGAAGCTCATGTGCATGTATTGTAGTTTATACCATTTATTTCTTGATTTTTAAGGTTTTATATACTTATGAGTCATCCTATAATTATTCCCAAGTTAATCTTTGGTCTTGATGGTGATTAGGAACCCATGACACCCTAAGAAGGTGTATGGTAGGATTAGATTAGCTTTGGAGTTGATTTGAAGGGATTAGAATAGGTTTTGTCCGTGAAAAACTATTTTCGTAAACTCTATTTTGTAATCTGTCCTTAAAATGAAATTCTGGAAAAACCCACTGATGGTACGACTTTTTGGCATTGATAATTAGAAAATATACTTTAAAACGAATCCGTGGCCGCTTGAACGGATAAAAACGGACTTATAACGAAGCCGTGGTGAATTTTTAAAGTTTTACGACGAAAAGTATATTTTTCTGAAATTGACAGCATGCAGTTTTTGTACATTTCGGGTCAAAAACGAGCCTTAAGCTTCACAAATTATTTCGACTTCTCAAAAATATATTAGTTTACTTCGATACGAAGCTAAGGACATATTTTACGTAGAAAACGGAGTTAAAACGACAATTATATGGCCGTTTTCATAAAGTTGCCGCAAGTATTATTTTCTGAAAATTATATTATTTTTGACGTAACAAGTTTTTCATTAGCTCTATCGTCCATGTTTGCGGCAGTTTTTAACCATGATGCAAAACTTTTTATACCAAAGTGTCTTCTAGTAAAATCAAGTTCATCGGCCATATTTTTCAAAACAAAAAGCCGTTTGTCAAGCGGAGTTATGGTTATTTATTTACGGATGTTCAAAGATTGGCCGAAACTCATTTTCTGCACACAACTCACAAAAACCACCATCTTTAGCCTTTGATATCTTTATGATCGAGACCTTTTGAACGAAAACTCCTGAACTGAAACTTTTAGATATCGATACAAACTTTCCAAAACCGTCGAGTTCGTTCTCTAACGATCGACGTACACCGTTTTACGACTACTTTTCCGGAGCCATTTTTGTTGATTTCATGGTTTTTCCGACGACATTGTTTTGCGACGAAAAGTGGTAATTTCACCAAAAATCATTATAAAACCATTGTAGGATGACATTTTGACGTAAAAACATGTAAAGTCATTTTTAATTGGTCGAGACGTCAAAAGAGTACTTTACGACGACGAGTAATATTTTCAAAAACCCGTGAATGGTATAAATAACATACGAAGTGCATGCATAGCATTACATTGCAACTCATGACATATCATATCATTCGTCATAGGTCGCGGATAACGCATCTCATTATACCTCAGTGTACTCACTCTTGTCATCTCGTCAGTTAACCAAGTGAGTTTCGTAGCCCCTGCTTTTACTTGTTTTCATAACTGTTTTGGGGGAGATGCATGCTTAATTATTTTTCACAAGTACTTTAGATTTTAAGGCTAAAATCTATCATGATTACCATTGTTTCGAAATCAAAGGTTATACTATATAAATTGTTCTTGTTTGCGTGCTACGGTACTTCGTCGTATAACGTTCTAAATCAGTTGACTACTGATATACATTGAGTTAGGTGCTATTGATTATGTGCTAGGGTCCTATTGATTAAGTGCTATTGTGAATTCATTTGACATCATATGTTTGGAACATAAGCTTTACACACATTGGCAGTGGGTTGTGAACACACAGGTTGCAAGTTTTGTATGGGCGGGACTTGGAACTGAGTGGATTTACAATGCCTTTGCTACATAAACGATTTTGAAAGTCTTTACATTTCAACGATTTACAATGCCTTTGCGGCATAAACGATTTGAAAGGTTTTACATTTCAAAACAAACTCTATGAACTCACTCAACCTTTGTGTTGACACTTTTAGCATGTTTTCATCTCAGGTATCTAAGGCACTCACATCACGGCATGCATTTGGACACATCATGGAGTCGCGATGACGACGCGTCTCACTTGGGTTTTGCGTACTTTAAAACATCGTTTGAATTGTAACAAACTTATTTCCGCACAAGTTGATTTACATTTGGGATCTACTTTGTAAACTCTGATTATTTTAATAAATCAAACGATGTATTTTCCAAACGACACTTTAGGTCGTTCAATATAACTGTGATTGTGATGCTATGACAGTCAATCCCCAGGAATTCCATTCCGCTGCAAAACAGGTAAATTTGGGGGTGTGACAGATTGGCATCAGAGCTTCAGTTATAGAGAACTAGGTTGCATCATTGACCCTAGACTATAACTACATTATCATAGCATCTCATCATTTCATCACAAGTATATGTTCACTTCACATGCGGTCACTACGTACATTTTTCGAGTTATTTACTTTCATTTCACAACGATTGTCACATAGATGCCCTTAAATACCCATCCCATTATCTTTTCCTCATACTCTAACGTGGAGAATTCCTTGTCATTCCTTATCACAATTTTTATATCAATTGACTCATCACCGATAACGTCGAATACCGAGATAAACCTTTAATTAGGGCGAAGTCACTCTCACTCCTTTGTTTCACCACTAACATGTCGAGTTACACTTTATTCACACATTAAGTCTCTAAACCACCATACATTTGAAGCACTTACAACACCTCATAATCTATCTTTTCGGAAACCGTCGATCATTTTGAAAAATAACTTCAAACTTATCGTTTCTTATCACATTTCTTTGAAGCGCTTATTACTAACATCGGATTTTGCTACGTCTCACATTTCCTCTTGTTTTGAAGAAGATATGGCACCGAAGAAAGCCACAGCTGAAATGACCCAAGCGGCTATTCAAAAGTTGGTAAATGATAGCATAGCCGATGCTTTAAGAACTGTAAGGGAAACGGTGGCTGCTGCTGCTGCCGAGGCCGCGACTGCTGCTGTAGCCGCTAGTTTAGCTACTACTACTGGTAATGCCGGAGGATCTGGGGTTAAGAAATGCTCGTACAAAGATTTCAAAAGTGCTGAACCTACTAAGTTCCGAGGTACCGAGGGAGCAACAGCAATGGTTAGATGGTTTGAAAAGTTGGAGTCGGTATTTTTGCTTTGTAACTGTCCGGATGACAGTAAGGTTAAGTATGCTACGAGTACTTTACTCGATGGAGCGTTGTCATGGTGGAATTCATACGCTCAACCGATTGGTATGGAGAATGCTTTTAAGCATACGTGGGAGGAATTCAAGAGCTTGGTGACTAAGAAGTTTTGTCCTCGAACGGAAATCAAAAAGTTAGAGACGGAGTTCTATGAATTGGTCACGATTGGGTACGACATTGACACATACATTCGGAGATTCCAGGAATTAGCCGCGTTATGCCCATCAATGGTATCGGATAATGAAAAGTTGCTAGAGGCTTTTATTGGAGGACTTCCCGAGGTCATTCAAGGAGATGTGACATCTTTTGATCCACAAACAATCGAGGAAGCTATTCGAGTTACTCAGAAGTTGATGGCACAAGTGGTGAAGCGAGGTAAGTACACCAACACCAACCGAAACAACAACAACGACGATAACCAAATCAACAACAACAAAAGAAAATGGGAAAATGACCAGGAAGGTTATGATAACGACAACCAAAACCATAACACTAACCATCACCAACAACATAATAGAAGACAAGAAGTCGCCAGGGTCTATGTTGCTGCACCAACCAGGGGAAGAGCTTATGCAGGAAACTTACCGCGATGCCACCAATGCACGCTACATCATAATGGTCCATGTGGTGTATGTTTTAGCTGTCACAAAGTAGGACACCTTGCTAAGGACTGTAAGGGCAAGATCATAGTTACGTGCTTCGGATGTGGGGAACAAGGACACTATCGGAATCAATGTCCTCAAAACCAAGGTCAACAAGTCGAAGGTGCTCATGGGAATGTATATATGTTAGAAGGAGCTCGTCAAGGTATCAACGACGCGGAAGACTGAAGAAGTTCGGAAACTAATAGTCTTATTTCTCCTTATGTATTATGTCGTACTAAGTTTATGTCTTTCATCGTATTCGAAACTTTATAACCTAAGATGTACTACTTTTGCTAAACCACTTGTTGTAATATATTCTCATCTATCGTACTTTATTTCCTTTCGATTCGATATCATTTGCGAGGATTTTAATTCTTTTTACCTTAATTATCATTTTAACGACACTTCTCCATGTCTTTTCTCCTCGATGTTCATCACAATTTTTAACAACAGTTGACTCAACACCAAACAAACATATGAGTCGATTAGTCCAAGCATTGCATAGTTACTCCTAAATTATACATAGCCTGATCACCTATGTCTAATTCAGGAAGAATCATGCAATGAAGGGAGTAGTAGTCTTATATGTGTAAGCAATTCCGTAATCGAGCCAAATTTTCAAAAGAATTTTTCTTCAAACCACTTGTTTCCAGTTTGATCCGCGTGACAGTTCTTGTTTGATGAGTTGCAAAGATCGAGCTAGAAACAAGTTGTTACCCAAACCGACTTAGCCTAATCTCATGACAGTTCTTGTTTGATGAGTTGTGAGATTAAGTAAAAATCGGTTACCAAAAAGTCCTTTGAGGGTTTTGCTCGGGAATGGGAAAGTTTGCTACATTAAACCCTAAACCTGTTAGACCTAACAACGATTGAATTCAGGGACTGAATTCCTTTTTGGATGGGCGAATGTGACAACCCGTACTTTCAGGTCATTTCTCGACACCATTCATGTCTCATTATTTCAATATTTATAGTAAACTTGGTTTACTTGTTTCAAATTCGCGTAACCTTGGAGGTTTAGCGGCGAATTCATGATCATGACATCACGTACATTTCATATGGACTATGAGTAGTCTACATTTCATGGACATCATGTGCATCTCATTTCACCCTTCAACGCGTGATTTTTATTTAATAATTTTTATCGCGTGAGTTTCTATTTGGATTATTTAACCCGTTACTTTCAAAAATGATCCCGAGGTATTTTTAAACTCGCATTTAGTTCATAAAAACTATATTTTTAGTTTTCCTAGTGTTTCACATTTATTTGGTAATTTTATCGTTAACATTTAATTATTATGTCGTTTTTCTTAAAAATCTTACGATAATTATTTTATCACCCGATTTTCACAAGGAAAGTATTTTTACAATTTTTATCATCTCATTACAACCTACTTTGATTTATTAAAAACTTACTTGCACCAAAATTTTACCATTTACCTTTAAATTCATTCAACTTACACATTTTATCAAAAGTCTTACAAATATATTTAATACAAGTTACATTATATAAAAAAAAAAAAAAATATATATATATAGGGAGCAAGATCCCTAAAAAACGCCCAAGGGAGGGGAGAGCAATAAATGGGGCATGGTTCCATTGATATCTTGTCTTCAATATTATAAACATAAGTTTTACTTGAAATTTCTCATACATTACATTTTATCAAGGTGTAAGAAAAATTTTTCTCTCTTTTCCTTGTGTTCTCCAAACCGGCCACACTCAAGCTCACCAAGGGGATCAAGATTTTTATCAAGTTAAAGTGTTTATACAATCTAGTATATATCCTTTATATGGTTTTGAAATAAAAACCAAGGATATTTAAGTTAAACCTTTGTTACCTACACCTCTTCATATCACTAGTAAGCATGTTTTTATCATCCTTATGTTTCCTTATCATTTTTATATGTTCCTTATCATTTTTGAAGCTCATGTGCATGTATTGTAGTTTATACCATTTATTTCTTGATTTTTAAGGTTTTATATACTTATGAGTCATCCTATAATTATTCCCAAGTTAATCTTTGGTCTTGATGGTGATTAGGAACCCATGACACCCTAAGAAGGTGTATGGTAGGATTAGATTAGCTTTGGAGTTGATTTGAAGGGATTAGAATAGGTTTTGTCCGTGAAAAACTATTTTCGTAAACTCTATTTTGTAATCTGTCCTTAAAATGAAATTCTGGAAAAACCCACTGATGGTACGACTTTTTGGCATTGATAATTAGAAAATATACTTTAAAACGAATCCGTGGCCGCTTGAACGGATAAAAACGGACTTATAACGAAGCCGTGGTGAATTTTTAAAGTTTTACGACGAAAAGTATATTTTTCTGAAATTGACAGCATGCAGTTTTTGTACATTTCGGGTCAAAAACGAGCCTTAAGCTTCACAAATTATTTCGACTTCTCAAAAATATATTAGTTTACTTCGATACGAAGCTAAGGACATATTTTACGTAGAAAACGGAGTTAAAACGACAATTATATGGCCGTTTTCATAAAGTTGCCGTAAGTATTATTTTCTGAAAATTATATTATTTTTGACGTAACAAGTTTTTCATTAGCTCTATCGTCCATGTTTGCGGCAGTTTTTAACCATGATGCAAAACTTTTTATACCAAAGTGTCTTCTAGTAAAATCAAGTTCATCGGCCATATTTTTCAAAACAAAAAGCCGTTTGTCAAGCGGAGTTATGGTTATTTATTTACGGATGTTCAAAGATTGGCCGAAACTCATTTTCTGCACACAACTCACAAAAACCACCATCTTTAGCCTTTGATATCTTTATGATCGAGACCTTTTGAACGAAAACTCCTGAACTGAAACTTTTAGATATCGATACAAACTTTCCAAAACCGTCGAGTTCGTTCTCTAACGATCGACGTACACCGTTTTACGACTACTTTTCCGGAGCCATTTTTGTTGATTTCATGGTTTTTCCGACGACATTGTTTTGCGACGAAAAGTGGTAATTTCACCAAAAATCATTATAAAACCATTGTAGGATGACATTTTGACGTAAAAACATGTAAAGTCATTTTTAATTGGTCGAGACGTCAAAAGAGTACTTTACGACGACGAGTAATATTTTCAAAAACCCGTGAATGGTATAAATAACATACGAAGTGCATGCATAGCATTACATTGCAACTCATGACATATCATATCATTCGTCATAGGTCGCGGATAACGCATCTCATTATACCTCAGTGTACTCACTCTTGTCATCTCGTCAGTTAACCAAGTGAGTTTCGTAGCCCCTGCTTTTACTTGTTTTCATAACTGTTTTGGGGGAGATGCATGCTTAATTATTTTTCACAAGTACTTTAGATTTTAAGGCTAAAATCTATCATGATTACCATTGTTTCGAAATCAAAGGTTATACTATATAAATTGTTCTTGTTTGCGTGCTACGGTACTTCGTCGTATAACGTTCTAAATCAGTTGACTACTGATATACATTGAGTTAGGTGCTATTGATTATGTGCTAGGGTCCTATTGATTAAGTGCTATTGTGAATTCATTTGACATCATATGTTTGGAACATAAGCTTTACACACATTGGCAGTGGGTTGTGAACACACAGGTTGCAAGTTTTGTATGGGCGGGACTTGGAACTGAGTGGATTTACAATGCCTTTGCTACATAAACGATTTTGAAAGTCTTTACATTTCAACGATTTACAATGCCTTTGCGGCATAAACGATTTGAAAGGTTTTACATTTCAAAACAAACTCTATGAACTCACTCAACCTTTGTGTTGACACTTTTAGCATGTTTTCATCTCAGGTATCTAAGGCACTCACATCACGGCATGCATTTGGACACATCATGGAGTCGCGATGACGACGCGTCTCACTTGGGTTTTGCGTACTTTAAAACATCGTTTGAATTGTAACAAACTTATTTCCGCACAAGTTGATTTACATTTGGGATCTACTTTGTAAACTCTGATTATTTTAATAAATCAAACGATGTATTTTCCAAACGACACTTTAGGTCGTTCAATATAACTGTGATTGTGATGCTATGACAGTCAATCCCCAGGAATTCCATTCCGCTGCAAAACAGGTAAATTTGGGGGTGTGACAGATCTCAACTTCGTTAGCATATTATTCTTGACAAACGACGACGCTTTGGTAAAAACATTCCTGAATTGTCGAATGTCATCTCTAAACGAAGTATCATCATCATCATCATCATCATTACTGGAAGAGCCATCTTCAGGCGGTGGCCTATTGATATTAGGCCACGGAACATGTAGGGTTCTCCAAAAAATATTAAGTTCTTCTAGTGGAATGGGGAGTCCTGAAATCATTAAAAGTGGTATATTACAATGACGCCCGTAAATCACTAATATTAATGGGAAAACAACTTGATAGTTATAAATGTACTTACCATGAATCACATAGTATTGCATCTCGTGAAAGCATGGCAGTCCGTAAATTGTACGCAACTTATGGCTACAATCTTCTACGGTGATAGACCGATGGAGTTCTTTGTGCATGAGTTGGAAAGCATGGTGAGAAACTTTATACCACAATTCTTGAAATAGTGGAAAATTACAATCATTTATTTTCTCGCCGATGCTTCTATTTAAACTCTCTTTTATCGAATTTTCTTGCGCAAAGATAATCTTATCGATTGCACTCAACAACCTGTCTAAATTGGATTGTGTGCTGCCCAAATATAATTTCAACAACGCGTGGTGAGCCTCAACTCTACACGTTGTTGTCTGGCCGAAGGAGCGATATTCATCGGTGATGTACGAGACAAACATGTGTCTGTAATCTCGCAGCCAGTTATCCAGATACTCAGCGATCGCTGAAAAAAAAACAGTGAATTAATCAAAGGTCATTCGGGTGCTTATTAATTGAATAATAAAAAAAATATATAATTAACAATTTATTACGCTCAAGGTTGACCAAGCGTTGTCGTAGGCGCTCATACTGTTGCTCGAACAAGGGGCGTGTCGGAGCTTTAACCAACCGATCCCATCTCTTTTTAATGGAGTCATACTCATCTAACCCACCGCATCTGTTTCTCATAAACCTCATCAAATTTTGCTCTATATGCCATCGACAGAGTAATTTGCGAGCGGTAGGGAATTCTGCTCTACATGCCCTAACCAACGCTAAATCTCTGTCGGTGACAATAACACGTGGGTAGTATCTTTCGTCTATCACCTCTTTTATGCGTTGCAATACCCATTCAAAATTATGCCCCTTTTCACCGTGTATAAAGCTGTACGCCATTGAAAATGTTTTATTCGTTGGAGTTACTCCAACAATTTCCAACAATGGCAATTTAAACTGTGTGGTATTGTACGTAGAGTCCATCAACATGATTTCAGGGAACGTACGCCATAGAGCATTCGAAGTGGGGTGAACAAAAAATAGCTCCTCAAGCTCATTATGGTCATTCACCCTCGGGTAATATGCATAACCTGAATCCGTCAGATGCGCGTAAAGGACTTGAATTTGAGTTCTATCACCTACTCTGGCTCTCCGGAACTTATCAAGTGCGTTATAAATAGTTCTAACGCTAGACACGTTATCCGGATTACGTCCCTTTATTGTCGAAAGTATATTACGTGGTGGTACGCTATACTCTGACAATTCTTTGACCAAACTCAACTCATCATCTTTTAATCGCATTGCATATGGCATACCATGCAACGACTCTAGCAACTCATGATTATGGCTATCACACTTCACCCTCAAAATCCAATTATATTGTGTTGGTCTATATTTCGCAACTAATCTGAATGGACAATTGCTTTTTTTGTTTTGGTTTTCCGTTTCCCACTACCGTGATATTCATAAATCCCGCTCTTTGTACACATATAATTAATTTCCATCATCTGACCATTTTCTGATTTGGTTCTCTTTTTAACAATGACAAAACCGAGCCCCGAGGCTATATTTTGCACCCAGTCAGTTATTTCTTCGTGAGAACGGAAAGCCTGAAAATACATAACAAATTTTATAACACACTTTTTTTTAACTAATACTTTTTTTAATACTTTTATAACGGAAAGCCCCGAGGCTATATTTACCACTTGTCTGATAAATGGGCAATCCTCTGATACTTCCTCGTGAAAACGGAAAGCCTGAAAAATAAAAAACACAACATTTAAAACTAATACACAATTTTATAAATAATTTTTTTATAAATAATTTTTTTAACAAAGTTTTATTAAAACTTTTAAAACTTTTATACTAATACATTTAAATTTCATTTAATACTTTTATTTTTAATAAATTTCATTTTTAACAAAGTTTTATAAAAAATACAAATTTGTACATTTTTAATAAATTTCATTTTTAACAAACTTTTATAAAAAATTCAACTTTTTACATTTTTAACATAATTTCATAAAACTAATACTTTTATAAATAATATACTTTTATAAAAACTTTTAGTAATATACTTTTATAAAAACTTTTATTAATAAAAACTTTTATTAATAAAAACTTTTATAAAAACTCTTATATATGTGTGTGGTTATGAAAGCGTGTACGTGTACGCGTGTACGCGTTTTCTTTCTCTGTCTTGAGTTGATATGTTGTCCTTCTCTCTCTCACCCCTCATTCATTCAACTATGTTTCTACCCTTCTCTCTCACTATCTCTATCTCTCTAAACTTTTTAGATTTAGATCTAAAAACATATAAGATCGTGGTGTTTTTGGTTATGTTGTGGTGATATTGCTACTGTGGTTCTTTGATGGTGAGTTTGTGATGTTGAGTTTGTGATGTTTGGGTAAATCTGGGTACTTTGATGGTGAGTTTTTGATGTTCCTATCATTTATGGGTAGATTGTGGGTTTAATTTCATGGATTTGTAAAAAAAATAAGAAACGCCTATTTTTTTTTTTAGGGTTTGGTAAATCTGGGTACTTTGATGGTGATTTTGTGATGTTCCTATCATTTATGGGTAGATTGTGGGTTTAATTTCATGGATTTGTAAAAAAAATAAGAAACGTCTATTTTTTTTAGGGTTTGGTAAATCTGGGTACTTTGATGGTGATTTTGTGATGTTCCTATCATTTATGGGTAGATTGTGGGTTTAATTTCATGGATTTGTAAAAAAAATAAGAAACGTCTATTTTTTTTTAGGGTTTGGTAAATCTGGGTACTTTGATGGTGATTTTGTGATGTTCCTATCATTTATGGGTAGATTGTGGGTTTAATTTCATGGATTTGTAAAAAAAATAAGAAACGTCTATTTTTTTTTTTTAGGGTTTGGTAAATCTGGGTACTTTGATGGTGATTTTGTGATGTTCCTATCATTTATGGGTAGATTGTGGGTTTAATTTCATGGATTTGTAAAAAAAATAAGAAACGCCTATTTTTTTTTTTAGGGTTTGGTAAATCTGGGTACTTTGATGGTGATTTTGTGATGTTCCTATCATTTATGGGTAGATTGTGGGTTTAACTTCATGGATTTGTAAAAAAAAATAAGAAACGTCTATTTTTTTTTAGGGTTTGGTAAATCTGGGTACTTTGATGGTGATTTTGTGATGTTCCTATCATTTATGGGTTTAATTTCATGGATTTGTAAAAAAAATAAAAAACGCCTATTTTTTTTTTTAGGGTTTGGTAAATCTGGGTACTTTGATGGTGATTTTGTGATGTTCCTATCATTTATGGGTAGATTGTGGGTTTAATTTCATGGATTTGTAAAAAAAATAAATAACGCCTAATTTTTTTTTGTTTAGGGTAAAAGCAGTTACAAACTGCTTATGTGAGAGGCTGATTATGTGTTGTTATGTGAAACTGCATGAGTTATGTGGGTGCAAACGGGTAGGTTAACACCTTGATCTGCCACCATTGAGTGGTATGAATACCTGCTCTGGCCTACCCCAGTCCACAGGCTCTGTGTGGTTTCTTTGGGAAACTGCTTATGTGCTTATGTGGCTATGACATAGGTATGACACAAATAGTACTCATGTGCTTATTGAAACTGCCTGAGTTGTGTGGGTGCAAAAGGGTAGGTTAACACCTTGATCTGCCACCATTGAGTGGTATGAATACCTGCTCTGGCCTACCCCAGTCCACAGGCTCTGTGTGGTTTCTTGGCAAACTGCTTATTGCACACAAGCAGATTGCACACAGGCTCAGATTAGACCCCGTTGGAATACTACGTTACAGGTGGGGTTATTCATACTGTGGCTATGTTTTTATTCATACTGTGGCTACAATTTTATATAACAAACTGCTTATATGCTTGATAAGCAGTTTGTTACTGTAAGCTGATTTGAAAATTGTTTTTTTTTTTTTTAAAAAACTGAGATAAGGCAATGATGATTTTGCAAAAAAAAAAATTATTTTGCAACCTTTGATGTTGCAGCCATATATGATAAATATGATTTTGGCTTGGCATTTCCGAATGGACGGCAAAATTTTTTTTATTTTCATTTTGCAACCTTTGATGTTGCAGCCATATATGATAATATGTGATACTTAATCTGAGCCTAATGTTATCTCTATTATTAATGTGTAAAATTGTTACCTCTGGTGATTGAGACATATCGGCAGCCTGAGATATTTGAGGTTTCTTTGTGGTTTGTTAGTTGCGGCTTTCACTTGCAGCTTGTGTTTCACTAAAATTATAGCCACCGTATAAATAACTTGATGATGTTTGTATGATGGTGAGTGCAGCCTGAGATATTTGAGGTTTCTTTGTGGTTTGTTAGTTGCACTTTCACTTGCAGCTTGTGTTTCACTAAAATTATAGCCACTGTATAAATAACTTGATGTTTGTATGATGGTGAGTTTGTGATGTTGTAACTTGGTGATGTTTGAGGCTGAATATATTGAGATTCTTCACTAGTGACTATTCACTTGTGACTTTCTTGTGACTTTCTTGTGACTACCTACCAATCCTACAGATGGGAGGTTTCACTTGTGACTTTGGGAATCTTGCTTTTGCTTTTGGTACTTGCTTGTTAACTTGGTTGCAATCTGGTACCCATCTGGTATTGTGCAATCTGATCTGTGCACTTGTGTGCAGTCTGCTGCAGTTGGACAAAATTTTTTTTCAAAAAAAGGCGATGACGATTGGTTTTATAACCGAACGGACGGCAAAGTGATTTTTTTTATCACTTTGCAACCTTCATATCCGAGCCTCACACTTTTCTAAATCTGCTGCACTTGCACAATTTTGTGTGCTAATGCACTTGGACAAAACTGCTTCATATCCGAGCCTGTGTGCAATCTGCTTGTGTGCTTATGCACTTGGACAAAAAAAAAAAAAACTAGGCAATGATGTAATCTGAGCCTGTGTCCAATCTGCTTGTGTGCTTATGCACTTGGACAAAAAAAAACTTGGCGATGATGAAACTCTAATCGGAGCCTTTATTCAATCTGCTTGTGTGCTACTGCACTTGGACAAATCTGCTTGTGTGTTACTGCACTTGGACAAATTTGCTTGTGTGCTACTGCACTTGGACAAATCTGCTTTGTGTGCTTATGCACTTGGACAAAAATAACTTATGACAAAAAATACATTTTTGGGACAAAAATAACTTATGACAAAAAAAACCACCCAAACCAGCAATATGAAAAAAACAAAAAAAAAACAAAAAAAAAAAAAAAACAAAAACTGCAAAAGTACTGTTGCTACAGTACCTACCCACTAGACCCCGTGTAAATTCCTACGGGTAGACCCCGTAGGAATAGTATGACCCTTTTCTAGGTGTTTTGACGTTTGTTTCTTCTACCGTCTTGCTAGTTTATTTTAATATAATTTGTCGTTTAAAAAAAATACAATCAACCACATGGTTTGTTCATTTCTTCCTAACCCCGGTGTCTTCACCATGATAACATTAACTTTAACCATTTCCTTTTTTGTGGTTTATAACAGAAACATAATATCAATATACTATGATTTGAAACGTTACGTAGCGGGATATTTGGGAGATAGATCCTCTCAAGTTTTAAACATAACTTGACTCAAGTTAAGGAATTATGAGCAATTGGATTTGATTCAATGATTCAAATCAAAAGAACTTTTTTTGATTTGAACCATTAAATCAAATTCAATGGCTCACAATTGACTAACTTGAGTCAAGTTGTGTTATACAACTTGAGAGGATCTTTCTTCTGATATTTGAGTGTCTAGAATGAGGAGGGATAGAAGAGTCATTTTCAGGTACCGACAGGATAGTGATGGAGCAGAATGTAGAAAATCTTTTCTTTTTGGGGTTATTTTAAGATACAGTATAGTATGGTCCATGCATATTTATGTATGTATCCACCTGCATGCGATTTCTGACCACCCCTGGGAACAAAAGAAGGAAGGATATTAATTTCTTCACACATCCCATCCTTCCATCATTCATTATAGCAGCCCTTTTTACTTACTACTATACAATAAATTTGCTTTACAAATTTTATAAAAAAAAGTGACAGAATTCGTCTACAAAATTCACAAAGAAATGATAGCTTGTTAATATGAGGGCGCAAGATATAATTTTTCTTCACTCGAGAGTCTCAAATCAGGTGTGACGAACTCGTACATATGTATGAGTTACAAGCAACTCGTATCCAGTTAACCAAGCTAGCCAAAGTATGAAGGAAAAAAAAAAAAAAAAAAAAAAAATTGACACGTTTGCAAATTTGTCATATATTGTCTTGTGAGTTTTAATTTTCTGTCTTATGAATATGGCATTACCAAATCATCTCTTATGTTGTCTTGTGACACACTTCTAAACTTGCAATAATTTATATAAGCTAGCTATTAATTATTTTATCACTTAGCAACTTCAAATCTATGATAATGTAGTTAGGATATTATATTCTTCTTGGTATATATTTATATGCATTGCATTGGGAACTAGATTGTTGAAAAGAAAATCTAGTGTCACGGAAATATGTTGGAGGTGTATAATGCTATCCCATCCCCACCATTAACATGATGTCTCCTATCACCACCTCTATATCTTTGGTTCCATAAGTCAAACATGTGTAGCCTTGCACAAGAAGTCGTACCAAATATTAGAAATAACATCATAAGTCTTCTACCATCAATTTAATAAATTTCTGGTAGCATGCACGAAGTACCACCTAAAACAAAACACGCGTCCAATTTGGACTTAGCAAAGAAGAGCATAATAATTGAGGAAATTTGGTTGTATCTTATATGTTCACCATAATACACTCGTACTTAGATGCCCCAAATTAGAGTGAAATTTTTGACTCGGTTATGAGCATATTGAACGATTTGACTTCACTTATATTTTTACGCAAAATGTTGAAACTAACAAAGCGAATTGGTCCATACGTCTCACCCCGGTTAACCTATTCAATCTTACCAACTTTGGTTAATATTAGGAGGTGAAAATGAGCCGAGCTGTTTGTGAAAAGCTTGATATCAAATTGGTAAAAAGCTCAAACAAGCGATTCAATGAGCACAGAACAAACTATATTCTCTCGATTTTTACTAGAAAGAGAGAGAGAGAGATGCTAACACGGTTCGGAAAGAAATTAGATTATTTGCATGTTTTAGCCTTTTAGAGTTGACAAATTGTTTTATTGGAAAAGTTGAACCTAACAGTCACCTTCGAAGAAGGGCCCATTTGAACCAAACCATATTGAATTGTTGTACGTTATATTTTTTAAAGCCCAATGAGTGATATCCGCCCATGTAGTTCGACCCATCAGGCCGTCATTTTTTGTTCTATAAAACTGAATTAAACATGCCCTTATTCACAAGTTATTTTCGAATATTGATTTGATCATTATTTAGTAATCTTTTCCCTAAAAGTTATCTGACAACAACAAAAAGATGGCTGTTTGTCCGTAAGGTGGATGCAGATATGAATAAATAGAGTGGAATGTTGTCTCCTAACAAAATGATTAATGGAACATGTAACCTGTTGAGTTTATGATATATAAAATATAATAAAACATAAAGACATCAAGAGTACACATCGGAAGACTTAAAGATCATAACAAATAAATTAATTAACTGAAAGTATGCGTAACGTACCTCTTGTGAATGTCAAATCCCTCGATCAAAACAAAACAACCCTCGAGTAAAGCAAAACAAAGAAGTACTTATTTGTGTAAGAATAATGTCTTACAACCACGTTCTTGTACACACGAATTAACCAAACGAATCAAGCGATTGCTAGATCTAACACAAGTCCTCGTTTAATAAAAACGAAACCAAACTCCCTTACTTGGGGTGTTCGGCCGAATATTAGACTAGAGAGAGGAGATGGGAGATCTAGGGTTAATTCAATGCACAAGTGTATGAAACCCTAGAACCTAACCCTCTTTATATACTAGTAGGGAAACTTTGGGAACAAGATATGATTTAGGGCTTGGGAAGCCCCCCTTGGCCGGCCATGTAGAAAGCCCAAGGAAAAACCCATAACTTTTTCAAGTTTTCCATTTCTAGTCCTTTATCTTTTCATTTAACGGTCGTTAGTCATTTTTCGGTCAAATACTTAACGATCGTTAACCGGACTTAATGTGCAATAATTAATCGTAAACATAAACATTAATTATTAACTTTAATTCTCATTCGCTAATGTGTGCAATCCCGTGGTCACGAGTTCGAATCCGGACATTCACATGTTTGTAAATATATACATTTCCAACAGCTCCCACTTGGATATATTTACAAAACGTGAAATGACATTGGTTAGCGTCTAGCAACACGCCAATGCCCCCGGTACAACTCGTGTATGGTTTTCTGGAGAAAAACCAAGTTTGATGATTCATCATCATATTCATCCTTTTGTTTCTAATACCATGTTAATAAGAATATGGATCTCACTCATTTCTTAATTAACTATTCTGTTTCTCGCTTTATATGATTGATTAAGATTACCAATTCTTCTGAACATATTCCAGAAGACCTTGGGTATGGCCATACAAACATCTTAACAATCCTACGAGGGGCCCAGTAGTATTATACTTCAAAATAAATTTGAAGGAAACAAATCCCATTTTGACTACAAGCAGGATTCATAAATTTCGCAACACTTCTGAAAACAACCCTTATAACTACCAGTTACGTATAGCGTTAGATTGCTTCACAAAAATGCACTACATCCATGACATATCTCTTGTATCTCAAGTCAGAGGATAAATATCCATGATATACTTAATGACAAAGATCCATAAAGTATCATCATGCGGGTGGGATAAGTCCTATACTCAATTCATTGAATATCATCTGAAATTAGTCATGCTACGCATCAATATACTTTCAAGTATATTCTAACTAATACTCAGATTTGTCTTAATTCAATATCATTCCCATGTTATTGATCGACAACGGACTATTTAGAATAACTTAAGTTATTCAAGGATTTAAACATGCAAATACAGGACACAATATTATAAATGAAATTAAACGTATACCGTACTTTAATTCATTATAAATAATAATTGTTTAACATCCTTTATCCAAATACTAAATAGATCAATGCATGATAATACTAGTTAATGAATTTTGCCACAAGTCATGAAAATCATACTTGTTGACAAGGCATAATTTCAATTAACTTTGATCTATAGGAAATTTTGAGAATACTTATTTCAAGAATTCAATAAGTGAATTTCTTGTATATGTTTACACATATCTTGATATTGTCATATCATTCCATAAGGTGCGTGATAACCTGAACCACCCTTTTATGACAATCATCTTTCAAAACTTTAAAGTTTTAAAGTATTCTTTATTCTTTAATGTATAATGCAACTATGCTCTTAATTGAGCATAACTAGTCAACATGGTCATTATCAAGGATACCATGACTAGAATTGAGTGTCATCTCAATTATACCAGCATCACTGTGTACAACAATATGCTCTTTAAACATCCGTAAACTTTGAATATTTATTTGTTTGGTGTCATCCAAACCTCAAGTTTGTTGACTATGACAATTACAACAATTTGTTGTATAGAATCTGGGAGCAACTCCAGGCTGTGGAATGCAATTCTAAATCCAAACATAAATATTACAATGTTGTTAAATCATCTTGTAATCAAGCATGATACAACAACCTTATACACAACATGATGTTCATGATGAATCTTCAAGTTAGACTTTAAGATCTCATTCATATACTATCTTGTCAAAGATATGTACTCATCATGTTCTAATAGACTCATTTATTTACCACATATGTTTATAATAATAAACATATATATTCCAAGGTTATATATTTTATTTTCCAAATCTTACAAACGAAGTTTCATTCTCAACTAAAACTTAATTTTGGTGGAATGTGGTTGCCCATACAACATATAAGATTTAAAAAATAATACTCCCACTAGCTTTCAAGAATACTTACGAGCTATCTTATTTTAATTATTAAATCAAACATGGATTTAATTTTAAACATAAGAATCATCTCCTAGATGCATGCATATATCCATTCATGGATTCTTGCAGTTTGTACATATTCAAAGATTATTTGAATTCATAAAACTACTTTGTATTACTTATCGTCCTCGCAAAAGTAATTCCACAACAAAGAGTTTTGATATTCATTGTCAAAATTTCATATCAATGAAACTAAGTATGACAATTATAATCTTTATACTTTTATTTAATGAATCTAGAAAAGAATATTCAATCATAGTTAATTGCTTAAGTATGATTAATATTATTATCACTAGACATGCATTAAATACGCGTACAATATTGTCCATATGACTTCTACACAGAGATTTAAACCACTAGGGTTTTCATCCTTTGAAGAAAATCATCTTCATTAAGATAAACCAAGTATCTAAAGTTGATTATCTTTATGGACATCATCTCTCCATTCATAGTATGATTGATTTACCACAATTCAACATTTTGGTAAATTCATCATCATGATTAACAGGCTTACCATGATCCTGTAACTCATATTCCTCATCATATTAAATCTGAGATATCCTTGTGGATATATGAATGACAATTCCATCATATTGAGATCTATCATATACATGTTTAGCCTCATCATGATATTTGCTAGTGCATTTTAGAAGATTATGTATTTTGTAATTTAGTCTTTCAAGATCTAAACAAAACTCCCACTTGCCTTTAACAATTTAAAGATTACCTTTAAATAGTTTAGCAAGTAGAGCAACAATACATTGTTCTCTTTTGGGATATTACAAAACACATTGATAGTTCCAGACATCAGTTTGTTACAACTCACTATACAAGTAGTTTAACAAATTCAGAACTTCATTATAAGACTTAATGTGATTCATCACATTCCATAAATAAATGGTGTCTTATTAATCTTCTAGGTTGGAGTCTTATTGAGTATATTCAATCTATACTCAATCTACTAACCTTGATAACATGTGGAAGAAACGATAGTTATCTTGAATCAAATAATGCCAACAGATTTTGATTCTTCTAACAGAACATACCATAAAACTATGGTATTTCCTTAGAATTAATATTGTAAGAAAATCTAACAATATTTTAGATAACCATCTACTCTATGGCTTACCTATTTACCAACAAAGTAAAACTTAATGGTACAATAGAATTACCAAGTCAATTGCATGTATTATAACACAAGTATTCTTGACCAAGTCAAAAGACATAATAGTTATAATCCCACTATACGTTATAAGTCATTGATCAACTCATTGACTTCATGCATATGTCTTAAAACATAGCAAGTTAACGTCTTACTTTATATTGTAAGTCTTGTATTAAAAGACTTCATGTTTGTGACTTTACAAAATCATAAACATTTATAATTAAAGTAATTATGAACACCACCTCAGGTTTCAATTAATATTTCAAGTTAATATTTACTACATATATTTAAGTCATTCAACGAATACTTAAAATCAAAGTAGTATTAGATTACTTTATTTAATTATGTCATTCCATGAAAAGTTCAACGTAAGAAACTGCAAAATCATCCATGCTCGTTCTCACGACACGTGGATATTTTACCTTGGGCTATAATCTAGTTCACGTTCTCACGTAACATAAATTGTAACTACAAGTGTATCTTAAATATTGAATGACATAAATATTGAAAATAAAGTAGTCTTTGTTATCATCTTGACACATGTTCTTAATAGGGAAATCATACATATTTAAGTGTATATTTCCTATTAGAACGTTATTCTCTTACTTTACAGTCAAGAGAATTCATTTAAATCATATTAATATGTGTTGTACCTTGCACACAATAAAGATTTCTCCCACTTGTGCACGAAACAACATCATGTAGCAGATAAACAACACGATACACGTTCGTTTATTTGATTAATATGATTTGTGTCATAGATATAACTAGTAGATGTAGGACTATATTGATTAGTAAGGAAACGCACATGACTCTCCTTAAAAAAAACATAAGTGCCTACAATTGGAAAGTAATTATCTTTGAAGATAATCTGGGTTACTACACAGAAAATGAGGCTTGTAGCTCCCACTGAATTAGAAATCAATAAAACAACTTCTTATTCAGTAATGCAACACAAATGCTCCCACTGAATCTGACAACATTGTAAGTGTTGCATAACCAGTGAAAACAACTTGCTTGCTATTTACTTTCCTACACCTTTAAATAACCATACGTAATCATTACTAAGGTACTAAAAGGTGTATTCTACTCTATGAATGATGGGTTATCCATCAACGTTATTAACTTGAAAAATTGGGTATGCAATTTCTTCCTTAACAGGCCTACCATGCCCATACTGGTATGTAGCACCTTTAAAGGCTAAAGCAAAACAACTAGATAAAATATGCTAGTTTGCCTTTTACCAATTTTCGCGGTAATTTGTCTAGCTTCTAATTTTGTAACTCATATACATGTTTTCCAGTTTAACCAACATTCATGTTTGTTACAAAAGGATTCATTCACCAAATGAGGGTAATGAAATATTTATGGAAAATAAGATGTGCAATTCATTGCTATGAGTTACATTAGAATTTAGACAATTCAAACGTTCCTATTATACCTTTCTCATTCATGAAAAGGAATAGGATTGAGTCTCATGCTTCTCCCATGGAAAAGAGACTTCGTTTGTCTTTTCGGTAAATTATTCTCGATCAAACATTTGTTTGAAAACAGAATTGGAGCAATTTACTGATCAAAGACTAAACTTTGTTTACGGTTAAATGTTGCAATTATACGTTCAAAAGAATTACAAAATTCAATTTTAGTATTTTCGATAATTAACCTTTTTCAAGAAAATTAATTACCCATGGTTCATAAGCATATAACCATTTAATTTTCACTGAAAAACTAGGATCCAAATTGTCATAATCTCATCACATCAGTTGATCTGCTAGTAATGAACCTTATACAAAGTGGTAGAGCTTTTGCTCAATTGCCAATTTCAATTGCAATTCCTAGATTTATGGGATTTACATATAGCCAATTTCAATTGCCATGTAAACATGTTTTATCCCATCTTATGCCTTGAATTGCCAGTTCTCACTGCCTAACTCAATTAAGTTGTCCAACTTAAGAAACTGCAAAATCGTCCATGCCCGTTCTCACGACACGTGGACATTTTACCCTTTGATTAAGATCTAAGTCACGTTCTCACGCAAATAAAAAATAATCTTAGGTGTTTTCGTTTCGTTGGATGGCATATAACTTAAATTAAAGGGTAATAGTTTTGATGTAAAATCAAATATGTACAAAGATGTCATGCATTCATCTTTGTAACATAGGTTTTATTAAAACATTTATATCTTGTTTTAATGTTTAAGTTTTTCATCATCAAACTTTAATTGAGGTATTGGTTACACCAATCAAGGAATTTAGTGTTAATTATCATCCATTATACCGTACTTTTGCATAAGTGTAAACACTTAGTGTTTCGGATAATTACCACCGAAGTGGCGCATGGAATTAACACTAATTCGCCCTTAAGATGAGCTTGCACATTTAATGGCTTACTAAGTAGCTCCATTCGAACTTACAGAGGGCAGAGGACCAGGTACGCGCTAAAGCACAACCTTAGACATCCTTTCAGTGTGACTGTGCGCACTTCTTTTAACCCCTTTTATTAGTTCATTCTCATGGGTGAGCCGTTCAGTCATTTGTACCAAAATCATCAATCAATTAAACGATTATGATTACTATTCTTAAAAATACATGTTTCACCATTGTTTAGGTCAGTTTATTTTTCTTGTAAAAATACCCTTGTTACAAAACACAAACAAGCAAGTATTTATAAAAATAAACAAATAAACAATGAATGCATAACAAATAAAGGTCATGCATATCAAATAGCCACATGCAAACGGTTTAGATAAATCCTATTAATAACCAATTAATAATGATTGAGTCCTTCCCCAATTTTAGATCTATCAAAATTTAGTGTATATCACTTAAACAAGAAAGACATACAATAAAAGCAGATCCATGATAAAACATGCATGTAATTATCATGGACATAAAATTACACTTAACAATTAATGCAATTAAACAGAGTTACGCATATACACATAAAGTTGCATGCATCTTAGGGTTTCTAATCCAATTAAAACAATAGTTTACAAAACCCTAATTAGGGCACAAAATAAAACGCCCCCCCTCAAAATTAGGGTTTAGGTTTTGCAAACCCTAGATCTAAGCATACAAATAATAACACATTCATGTTTATTTTAATTATGTGTTTCAGTAATTAATTACTTGTTATACAAGGCTCGTGATGCCACTGTTGAGTTTATGATATATAAAATATAATAAAACATAAAGACATCAAGAGTACACAGCGGAAGACTTAAAGATCATAACAAATAAATTAATTAACTGAAAGTATGCGTAACGTACCTCTTGCGAATGTCAAATCCCTCGATCAAAACAAAACAACCCTCGAGTAAAGCAAAACAAAGAAGTACTTATTTGTGTAAGAATAATGTCTTACAACCACGTTCTTGTACACACGAATTAACCAAACGAATCAAGCGATTGCTAGATCTAACACAAGTCCTCGTTTAAGAAAAACGAAACCAAACTCCCTTACTTGGGGTGTTCGGCCGAATATTAGACTAGAGAGAGGAGATGAGAGATCTAGGGTTAATTCAATGCACAAGTGTATGAAACCCTAGAACCTAACCCTCTTTATATACTAGTAGGGAAACTTTGGGAACAAGATATGATTTAGGGCTTGGGAAGCCCCCCTTGGCCGGCCATGTAGAAAGCCCAAGGAAAAACCCATAACTTTTCCAAGTTTTCCATTTCTAGTCCTTTCTCTTTTCATTTAACGGTCGTTAGTCATTTTTCCGTCAAATACTTAACGATCGTTAACCGGACTTAATGTGCAATAATTAATCGTAAACATAAACATTAATTATTAACTTTAATTCTCATTCGCTAATGTGTGCAATCCCGTGGTCACGAGTTCGAATCCGGACATTCACATGTTTGTAAATATATACATTTCCAACATAACCAAACTTTAAATCTAACAAGTTCTAAATTCATAAGATATGAAAAATGATACTTGTGCTTAATTAGTACTCCTTCCGTCCTTAATTAATAGTCTATATTTCTTTATCGGGATATTGCAATTTAGTTGTCAACCACGAAAGTAGATAGAAAAGTTTAATAAAGTTGCCTTTACATATAGCCTTGCTTGAAATTAATGTCACGAATCTCAAATAAGATAATATTAATTAATTAGTTAAGAGTTAAAGTATCATTATGTTAAAAGATAAAAAAAATATATATAATAATAATAAAAAATTAAAAAAAAAATTAAAAAACTAATGATTATTTTCTTCTTAAATTTTTTATTTATTTTTATTTATTATTTTATTTTATTTTTTTATCGAAAGCAATTAATTTAAGAGGGAGGAAGTATGACTAATAATATGCTTACAAATTTGATTGGTCAATTTCTAAAAAATTAATAGAAGATTTTGCATCATTTAATGGCAATGATATATGAAGAGTAAGAAGATGCATAAGACATGTTAAGTGATAAATAATGTAAACATGATTTAGGTTTGTGAATTAGGAATGTATATCATAACTTATATTTTTCCAGTCCTATATAGTAGTACACATTACTAATTTAGTTTACCCAACAAAAATGTTCACTATCTTTAATAAAAAAATATTAAAATTGTTTGTATTTAGAGTTGTAAACGAACTGAATGTTTAGTGAATATTTCGTTCGATAAAAAGTCGAACATGTATATAAACAAAAGTCGCGTCCGTTCATTTATGTTTGATTACATGAACAAAAGTCACTATCTTTAATAAAAAAATATTAGTGAATATTATACATGTTCGTTCATTTAATAAATAAACAATATTTTACGTTCATTTTGTTAAAAGAACGAACATGAACAAAAGTCGCGTCCGTTCATTTATGTTCGTGGACGTCCGTTTATACATTCGTTAACATTCGTTTATGTTTATTTAAAGATTTATGTCCGTTCATCATATCTTTTTATTGTATCGTTTTAAAATTAGTTTGTTTAAATAAAACAACACTTATAAATAAATATATTGTGCATAGTTTAATAAAGTTTATGCCCGTCTGTCTATGTTCATACATGTTCGATCATTTATGTTCATTTAGTGTCTTAATGAACAAACATAGAAAACAACTAATTTTCTTAATAAACGAACATGAACAAAAAAATTTATCCGTTTAAACGTTCGTATCCGTTTATTTATACTGTGAAAATTAAATAAACGAACTTAAAAAATACGCCATTCATGTTCGTCTAGTTAATTTACAACCTTATTTGTACCAATCTCATTCATTTGATTAAGAAAATTCTTTATCATCATTGATGCACTCACAGACAGATGGATAAAGATCCTCTCAAGTTATTTATAACTTGATTGATCAAGTTGCAATTATCAACCATTGGATTAAATCCAATGGCTCAAATCATGTCATGTTCTTTTGATTTGAACCATTGGATTTGATCCAATGGTTAATAATTGCCTAACTTGATCAATCAAGTTATAAGTAACTTGAGAGGATCTCTTCCCCAGACAGATACGTAGAAGCTATGTGTGGCATGACCTACACATCCAACTTTTTTTTTTTTTTTTTTCTTTTTTTTTTTTTTTTTCTTTTTAATCTTTATCATGGAATGTTATTTTTTCCAAAAAGTGTAGTTGTATGATATGTGCAACTCCGGAAAAAATTTGTGTTTTTTCTTTCTTTGTAATACAACTTTAGTTTTAGCTAAAAAAATAAAATTAAAAAAAAAAATATAATAAAATCTTCATGGGTTTATTTTTGAAGGAAAATGGTCTAAAAAGGCATCCAACTTGCCACTTTTTACTTTTGTAAGTATCAAACTTTTAATTTTCCTATTGTAGCATCAAACTTTCTTAATTTTCCTATTGCAGCATCTAACTTTCTTAATCATCCTATTATATGCATCCAACTTCCTTAATCTTTGTATTCGTAGGCATCCAACATCCTTAATTTTCCTATTGTCACCACACTTTTTTGTACTACAGGCCTACAATAGGAAAATTAAGAAAGTTGGATGCTACAATAGGAAAATTAAAAGTTTGATGCCTACAAAAGAATAAGTGACAAGTTGGATGACTTTTTAAACCATTTTTCCTATTTCTGATCTAGTCTTTTTTAACGAATGGTTGTGCGATAGAACTAGACTTCGTGGAAACTTGCGTCGAGCCCAAATATAACTAACGGGAAAGTGAATTCTAATCTCGAGGATGAATATCCACCCATCGAATAAACGATTACCATTAAAGATAATAGGAAAACAGTTTCTAATTTCCGTATTTTTCACTATGAAAATCAACAAAGTAGGTTTATATTTGTCAGACTCTGCGTTTATACATGGCAAGCTTTATGTAGTTGTATCTCACATTACTATATATATTACAAGTCATTCAAAACGACGTCGAATAGCAAACAGTATGCCTGCCCATTTCAGTTAGCCCAATACATGTGTTGGCCTGCTAGCCCGTTGTTAGTATTATTCTCTTACGTTAGTCCATTGTTTGGATATTGGCTACTGCTTCAGGCCCAAGTTCGGCCCGTGTTTGGGTTATACTTAACAACTGAGTTTTCTAGACTCCACCACACACACAGCACCGCCTTTCTGTTTCTCATTCTTATCAACAACGAGTACCAGATTAGTCAGACACCAGAAACAAAGAGCGTAAACCGGCTTTAATTTTTTTCTTCCGTGAATTAACTTTTGAGCTTTTTTTTTTTTTTTTTTTTTTTTTTTTTTGCAAAATGAAACCCCTATTTTTTCGGGCTTTTACAGGAATTGAATGGCTCAAGGGCGGGATTGGTTGGATGGATTATTAGTTGGGATTTGTTAATTTTTCCAAGTAAGTTTTTATCTTTTTGTTTTCTGCGCTTTTCAGATTCGTATTTCTTTTTTAATGATGTTTTAATATTGTGTTGTTCATGGAAGACAGAGTTTCAATTTGTTGCGGACAAAAACCAGGGGCGTAATCCCAAATACTATGTTGCCTGTTCGTTTTGTTGTTGCGGTTTCATCTTGAACCCCGGGTTTTGCTATACTCAGGTTACTTTTACAGTAACATTACTTTTAATTTTTAAGTTTGTTTAGCGACTTATAGGTTGTCAATTGCTTAAATAGCATGTATTATGTGGTTCTTGCTGACTATGTTACTGGTCTTTGGTGAAATGTTATGCAGGTAACATTTATTCTTGGGTGTTGATTTCGTATGTTATTGGTCTTTGGTTTTTTTCTATTTACGATTATATTCTTAGTATTTACATGATCTCCAATCAGGTCTCTTGAAGATGGTATCACGTCTTTAAGGGTTGGTACCGTAGGCAAAGATGGGATGTAGCTGAGAGAGTGGAATCGCAGTTAAAGGGAGAAAATGGTGATTTTCTTTTATTAGCGGCTTTTACTTTACTTTTCGATGCTTTTTATTGTTGCTTCAACTTTTTCTATTTGACCTCAATTCAGTGAACTATATGATAACTATATTTTGACAACAGTTGGTTCTTAGAAGTTTTTTATAATGTAGTTAGATGGTAGACAGGCATAGCGAGATTTATTGATGGCTGGTAACGATCAAATGTCAGAAAATTACGGATACATAGTTCCCGTTGGTGTAATGGTAAGTATTGCTGATAAATAGTGTTAAGTAAGTTGTTTTTTGTTTGATTCGTGCATGAGTGTATAAAACTTTTATATATTACATGTATTTTCAGCTATAATTTCAACTACTGTTTCAAACCATATACTAGGTACTTCCGATGCTTCCCATATTGTCTCTCTAGGAAAAAGCGCACGTGAAGAACAACTAATCGAGGTATGTCTTATTAAGTACTAGCTAAATGACCCGTCAACTTGACGGGTTTTTCAAAAGAGAGGAGAAAATAGACAATAAATCACATATTATACAATTAGATGTTGAAAAATAAAAACATAACTATACATAGACTCGCACTAATAAATATATTTGTAATCAACAAAGAGTCAAATGACCAAAAGAAAACACAAAGATCAAAATGCACATATTATAACGTTTGGTCTTGAGAAACTTGTATTTGTTGCGTGAATATAAAGGCGTGTTGGTTAATTTTTTGATGACCTGATCTTCGGTAAGCATATTCACATGAATTTCATGCAAACCATTTGACAGATGTATATCGGATCTATAATAATCCCCAAGTTTGATTAGAAAACAATAGTTATATGTATCAAATAGCTTAGCTTGTGTATCAATGGTGGTCGTGGCCTCCTCAAAAATTTTAGCCACAAGTATATTTTTAACTTTTACACTTTGTAGTAGTAAGCGTAGGAATATTAAATGAAAATGTAAATTGGCCCCCCTAAGACAAATATATTACAGTTTGACCTCTCCAATTAAACTTGTCAGGTTTCGTCTATGGTACACCATGTGTGAGAATGTTCCCCAACTAAATAGTTTTGAGATCAATTATGCTTATGACATGACATATATATGTTGTGTATATATTGTGAGATAGTTGCTTTCGTTCAAAATAATAAATAAATAAAGGAAAAAGGCACACAAATGTAATCAACTTGCTATTTACTGTCGTTTTGTGTACTCATCTTTAATTTTTTTAAGCACTCAGGGCTTTCATCAAACACTTGGTATGTAAATTTATCGAACACTTTATAGTAACAAAACTGATCCATTATTCATCATACAAAACTAATCGGCTAACCTAATTTGATTTAATCGGAACAAAAACTAAAAATATAAAATTAGCTTAGAAAAATGACCAGAAATTGAAGTTGGTTGCAATGGGGAGATCATTCATTGATCATTTTATGCATGATTTTTTGTGTGCGTTTTGATTTAGAAGATCCATAACATGAAAAAAAAAAATAGGTTGATTTGGTGTGCGCGTTTTGATTTGTGAGACTTGTGAAATCTGGTTTGATCCATAGCATATGTTGTGCGATTTTTTATGTTTTGATTTTGAATCATGAATAGAATTAGCTTAGATTATGTGCGAGATTTTTGGCTATGTTTTTTTGATGAGAGATATGTGTTAGGAGGAAGTATATGCTGAGTCATTCATGCCATGTATTTTTTTTTACTGGGGTGACTTTCTTTCATGATTATGTGGCTTTATGAGTTAACAGGTTATGCCTATTATATATACCGAGAGATAGTTGCTTTCGTTCAAAAGAATACATAAATAAAGGGTAAAGGGCACGAAAATGTAATGTACTTGCTATTTATTGCCTTTTTGTGTAACTGTATTTATTTATTTCTATTGTATATATTATACTTTTGAATTACATATATTGTATGTATTTTCTATGAATTTACCCTTTTCATTTATTAACACTCTTATTAACAGGTAGGGTCAAAATTGTCATAAGATACACGCAATTGGCGGAATTATAAAATATAATGTATACAATAAGGAAAAATAAAGATTTTTACACAACAAAGCAAAAAATGACAAGTTAGTTACATTTCTGTGCCATTTGCTCATAAAATAGTTATATTTAAAAAATTTGGGTGCTTTAGCTATGTCTAAAATCGAACCCTCGAAACTGTAAGTATATTTCATTTTTTTCACAAGAGTTCATATTAGACAACTTGAGGGTCCCCTTATTCAAATTATCTTCATGTAAAGCACATGCCATGTCAACAAATATGGACCAAACTCATAGTTTACCTTCGATGCTAATAGGATGTTAATATGTGTGCTTCCTTTGGATTCCTTATTAGTCGATTCATTACTTAAGAAGACATTGTAATAATATTGCAGGTAACATATGACCTATCACAATGTTTTCCTTCAATATTCTTATAATGTGTGAAAAAAAATAAAAAAAATAATAAATAAATAAAAACTTTTGTTAAACATCTTTGTTTTTCCATTAACTCATACAAAGTAACCTCTCATGGTGAACAAAGTATAAGAAAATGAACAAAAAGAATTATTTGGATAAAAGCTTGTTATGATACATGCTAGTCCTACTCCAAGTGTGCCTATTATTAATTTATGAAGAGTTCAACGGTTAATATCGCCAATAACAACAACCAAATACTTTAACTTGCCCCCATATTCGTTTTGCACGATGCAAAATCTAAAACATGGATATTAAGAACCTAAAAAAACTTAATCATCTTCAACTTAGACCAAATATTTAGGGTGCGTTTAGTTGGAAAACAAATTCTCTTATTTTCTATCTCTAGTTTTGTAAAAATTTGGAAGGAGAATTAATCTCCACAAAACACTTGAAAATATAGAAAACGCGTTTAGTTGATGTTTTCTATTTTCTGTTTTGAAGAAAGGGAGGGAGGGTTGAGGGTTACAAAAGAAAACAAGGAAAACAACTAAAATTTGTTTTGTAATTTTCCTTGTTAAGTTAGGAAATAGGGGATTTGTGTTTTGCAAAACATTTTGTTGGAAAACGTTGATTTGAACGCGATCTCTGTTTTCCTTGTTTTCCACAAAAAGACCAGCCCCATCTAATTTATAAGGGCAAATGACAAAAAAATGCATCGAACTTGACACTTTTTATGATTGTGCGTAGCCAACTATTTTTTTTCTTATAGTGTGTACTGAATTTTCAAAATTCGATTATTGCGTGTATTTTGTGATCATTTTACTTTTAATTTTTCAAATTTCGAAGGGTAAAATGGTCATTTTACATGGCAGAATTGTCACGAAATACACATAATGATCGAAATTTGAAAGTTCAGTACATACAATTAGAAAAAAAATAATTGGCTACATACAATCACATAAAGTGTCAAGTTCAGTGAATTTTTTGTCATTTGCCCAATTAATCATGTATACAAAGTGACAAAGTTGTCGTCATTAGATGCATCCTTCAAAAGCCATAGTCAAAAATGAACTTTATGCTAAGTCAATATTTGCATGATCCGCATGATTATTTCCAACTGCACATTCATAGCTGAATATTTTCTTCGAAGACCATAGAAGGTCACACTCAATCTGCACATTCATTGCTGAATATTTCCAACTGTGGATAAAATATTACTCCTTCCGTCTCGAAATTATTGTCCATATTTTCTTTTTCGGGTGGGTTAAAATAATTGTACACTTTCCATTTTTATTAATAAAAAGAGAATTTAGTGCGAGAATATTATATTTGAGTGATTGAAATTTATAGGGGTCTCATTTTTATTATTTTTTGTGCTTCTTGTCTTATGACAATAATTTTAAGACGGAGAGAGTAATTTTTATGTTTTAGATAATATAATAAGGAATTTTGTGAATATGATACCTATTATCTGGTCCTCCATTGACAATAGCAAGAACAACTCTTTTGCAATAACCAACTTCATATGTTTGATAATGAGTCATGACTAATTCAAGTCTCTGCATAAAGTCTTTAGTCCATCTTTATTAACGATGAAAATTAAAAGACACTTTATATATTACTATCTAACAAAACACTAAAAGGCTACGATTACAAATCGTATCTAAATAATTATAAAAAGTATGCAAATAAGATGATGAACAAACTTAAAAGTTTTTTGATGACTAAATTGTTATCGATCACTACAACAAATTACAAAACATGAAAGCTGTAACTAAGAAGATGGGGATTAGGTGTTCAAAAACGATGGACTGTGGCTTGCCAATTTTGAATTCACATGGATATAGAATATTAGTTTATAAACCAATTAGAATATTAGATTATTAACCGATGTAAATCACATCCATTTTTCTCAATTACAAAATTGGTGGTGAGAGCAGCAAGAATTTGATGACAAACTCACAAAAGAGTGAAGTATTATCAATCAAATAGAGCCCAAGTTACAAAAGATGGAGACTTTTGCTTAAATGGACTCAATTTGAGGTATCAATCAAATATCTTATTTTGAGTAAAGATTAACACAAGGATGATTGATTTCGTGATATCAGTGGCTTTCCAAATGCAAATGGGGGACATATACAAAGTCAACATCCGCTTTAATAATGTTTTTAAAAACGTACCGTATGTCTAAATAATATGTTGCTTCTCCAAGATTTTTTGCAAATGAGATACTTTGCCACGTGTCTTAATGAGAGGATTAGTTATATTAGGAAAAAATTGATTAGGGGATTGAGAAAAACTGTGTTTTATTAGTTTAAATAGATATACACAATACTCGATATGTTGGTTTGTTCAGGTTTGCAAATTTTGTTCGTGGTTTTTTTTTCAGGTCAGCAGATACCTGAAATTCACCAGCCTTTTTTGGACAACGAGGGTCCTAATACTACTTCGGGTAAACTTATAGTTGTGTTTGTAACAGCCTTGCCAGTAATATTACATGACTTTTAGACTACTAACAACCGGTGTTGCGCACATGCTTTGCTAGGACCATGGCTGCTGGGCCACTTGATTGACGACTGTTATTGATCAGGTATTGCAATAACTTTCCTTTTGCCATGTGTCTTATATAACAAGTGCAACGACCGACTGCTTACGGTGGATTTAAGATGTTGTTATAGTCGAAGTCACGGTCAGATAATTAACTTATAGTTTTGGTTATCTTTGTTACTCAGCCAGAGCAAATTCATGATATGAAGGATTTTCTTCTCACTGCAACAAAGAAAGACGCTCGCCCTCTCAAGATCGAAATAATGTCTCTGCTAACATGTTTTTCATTACGAATTGATTTTGAATGTAACTTCTATAGGTGCACCTAATGTCTGATAAAAAGCTCAGGTATTCCATCAATTGCCTGATTTGTTTACGTTTTGCAAAACGTCCGCCGCAACGCGGCGGGGGTAATCACCTCGTTAAGAGCAAAAGAGGACTAAAGATTGTTATTTGTAACGATGTTGGCAACTTCACAGACAAGACTAAAAACATTATATACAAAGAAGTTCCACAAAATTCGTGATCATGGGTAACAAAATTTGCCTAAATTTTTATATACTCTCTTATTTTGTACTTGAACTTATTTATTTTATGTAGTTTCTAAAGTAGTCACTAAATGTCATTTTTATTCTTTGCGCAGAATTTTTATCTATCAATTTTAGATGAATACATCAACTAGACTTCGAAAAATGACACAATTCATGCAATTTGGATTCTCGGAATAAAATTTTAGTTTAATTTCACAAAACAAAACATTATTTCTTACCAACAACTATTTGTATAATACACAATATTGTGTTCCGTTTTACCCAACTCTTTAAGAAACATGTGAATTTCACGAGTCTTTTAGCTAGTATATAATAGACTTGTCAACCATTTACATAATTGCATATATCTTAACCAAGTATTATTAGGGGTGTGCACGATTCAGTTTGGATCGGTTTTTGGCTAAAACCGAAACCGAACCACAATGTTTGGTTTTTGTAGAACCGAAAACCGAAACCGTTCGGTTTTTGGCGGTTCGATTTTTTCGGTTTGTTATTGGTTTCGGTTCGGTTTTTCGGTTTCTAACCGTTAATATTTTGGTATGGCCAAATTACACCAACAAACTTGTTTTACGTACAAAATTAGTTATTTTTCTTTATTTTTTTTTTCAATCTAAGCATAATAATGTTTATTGCATAATTCTACAATTACAAACATATAAATGAGACATACACATACAAATGAACATAACGTTTTATAATAATTATTGAATACTTATTAATATATTCACACAAAACACGCGACACGACAAACATATATATAAATATAAACGTTAAGAGAAATATATTATAAATCCACTCACAAAATGAATATGAATTTATAAATTTGATTTATTTAGTTATTTAATCATATTATATTAATTAGATATTATTATATAACAAAACCGGTTTGGTTCGGTTCGGTTTTTGCGGTTTGATTTTTGGACGAAAACCGAAACTGAACCGCATTTTTCGGTTTCTGAAAAAGTAAAAACGAACTATCGGTTTCTAGTTTCGGTCAGTTTTTTCGGTTTGGTTTTCTCGGTTTTTAGTTCGGTTTCGGTTTTTTCGGTTTTATTTGCTCACCCCTAAGTATTATGAGACTGAGACAAGGAACTAAAAAGATCCAACAATTTATATATGTGTTTATGCACATTATTATTATTGTTATTGTTGTTGTCGTTGTTGTTATTATTATTATTATTATTATTATCTTCTTTACTACTTTATAATACATTTAGGACATTCCCTAAATAGTAAGGCTTAAAATTCAGACTTTGTAACTTACTTATTATGGAAATATAATGTCTCTTGCTAAATTAATACATACACATGCTAGCTTAAAAGTTAAACCAATACTTGTAACATTAGTAGTCATTGAATACAAAATTTAAAGTCCCTCCAATATTTTTTAAACCCACTTTTATGACTTTAAAAGCCATTTATTGTAACAGTCCCATTCTTGTAGCCCACTTTAACAGCCCATTAAATGTATTGATTAGTACAAAACGGATATAAAAACCCACAAATAAACACACACAAAAGACCAACCATATCTTACACTCTCTCTCAAAAACGTAAATTGCCACTCTTGTGCTCAATAGAAACCGGCGCTACCAACTAATTCTGCCACCACCGCTAACGGCATGTGTCGGCATCACCACCCCTTGACATGGTCTAGGTGGCATTCGCTCGCCAAAACTTTTAGTATAATCGAAAAACATTGCACGCCAAAAAATTTAGTTTCAGGGTACCCGCCGCAACGCGCGGGGTACCCTGCTAGTTATTATAAAAACATCACTTCATTAGAAAACCAAAGGGATATTACAAGAAGTTGGTAGGAAGCCGAGATACTAGTTGGGCTCCCACTCCTTTCTGGATACAAAAACTTAGTCTATGAAAAATAAAGGCATCACTCTTTAAATTATTTGAGTGGCTAACATCAATGGTCTTGATACGGAAAAGTGTATCCAAAACCTCCGCGTCAAGCTCCCATGAACTTATAACCGTTGTCTTCACATGCAGACACGTATTTATTTTTCTTCTTCGCCACTGCATTATGTAAGGCTACCCCCGGGGCCCACGAAGACGCATCAATACCAGCAAAAGGAGAGATTCCAGTCACATCCAAACATGCATCCTTGCCCTGGATCTAATTAAATAATAACACGTCTGTGAGGCGTAGCTCTTTCCCAGCCCTTGAGAGAAACCCCATTGGAGCCTCCTTCCGCACCATGATCCCCACCTTGGAACATATATCAACAAGAATATCACACGCCAGGTTATGCCTGAACTTCACACCCATTTCACTTGAACAGTGAACTGCATGATCTCCCCATTGGTCCATACGATGTACATTACAACTCGGGCAAGGACTACCTTCAGAAAACATAGGTGATAAGGATTTACAACGTACACTTTTAAGGGGTCAATTAAGCCTTTAATCGACCACTTTTATATCCGTTACTGCTTAATTTCGTTCCTTTCACTTTTTAGGTCTCTTGGAAGCAAAATGCTGGAATGATGCATATTTGGACAAAAAGGAGTGAAAACATGAAGAAAATGGCTAAGTCAAGATCGAAGCCACTCAAGCTGTTAAAACTGAGGCTGACGGCGTCCCAACTAAAGGGCGACGCCGTCCCCCTCTACAGGTTTGATAATAGATGCACCTGACGGCTCAGTATACTTTTTGCTCAAATACACATGACGGCGTCAGGCTTTGAAGAGGAAGTGCGTCACTAAGACTTTTCATCTCAGACGGCCCAGATCCAGAATCAGACGACGTCCCTGCTGAAGCCCGACGGCGTCACAACTACAACGTGATGCCGTCCCATCGATAACTTGGCCGAGACGAAAATCCTAATGACGGCGATCTGACGGCGTCCCACTTATAAGGCGAAGCCGTCGCAAGTTTAAATCTATATATAGAATTCGATTTTTTTAAAAAGGTAGACTTGTAGAGTAAAAACCCTAAACGTTTGTAGTCCGACTTGGACAGTATCTTAGGGTCCCAAACCCTATTTTACACATCAAGATAAGTGTTTTATTCCATTAGTATCATTATGTCTTCCATTGAGTGTGTGTATCCTTGCTTGTTTAACATGTCCGACTAAATTTCTTGTGTGTTTTCTTAGATCTATGAAACCTAGTTGTTAATTAATGATTGGTTGTCTCTTATCTTAATTGTAAATAGCTTAGGAGTGCACTAGGCTATCGTTGTGTTTAAATGCTTGAGTAATCTTTGTGAACATTAGTTTATGAAACACTTAGCGGATTTCGTAGTCTAAACATCCAAAGATAACCTTAAAGTTAGTTTATTAATCATCTAGAGGACTTCGTAGACAATAACCTAAAGGTATTCTCAAAGAGTTAGGGCATAAGCATTCCCTACGACCTTAGAAAACACAACGCGTTAAGAATAAGGATGTGACAATTCAACCAACAATAAAAGATAACTAGAGAGTAATAGTATCTAGGTAAACACATTTTTAATCATCATACGAGCACACAATCAAAAAGACATAGCTACCCGTAGAATTAGATAATTAGATAATAGAAGTAATCGGTACAAGTACCAACCCCAAACCAACTGCCACGAGATTTTACCCTTAGCTTTCTAAAAAAATATATAAAAGATAAAAAAGAATCATCATGTACCCTAACCTTAGCGTAGTACACTTCTTGCTAGCATTCCTATTCCCATAGAGAACGATATCAATACCCGAGGCTTACCCAATACTACACTACAACGATTAGGTTCACTGCATAGGGTGTTGAAAAACTTGCTCGAGGAAAAGGAAGTTCCTTTGACCCCGAACGCACTTCGTACGCGCATCAAGGTTTTTGCGCCGCTGCCGGGGAATAGAATAGCTAGTTAGATTTTTATCTCGTTTAAGTTCCCTTGCTTGATTCCTATCAAATGAGATTTTTTTCTCATTTTTAGCTTCCTTGTAGTCTATCCCCCTTCTTCGTGACTTTGTTAGTAATCCCATCACTTTTCATCATGGAAGGTGATAACCCCCCACCTCATCACCCAATTCCCATCGACACACCACCAATTGACCTGCCAAGAGGCCGTACACTTGGTGAATACTCTAGACCAAGACACCAAGGCTATAGGAACACCATTGAGCTCCCCGATCAAGCTTAAACTACGGCCCTGCGATCCGACACCATCCGGTTGGTGCAAAACGGATGTGCATTCCATGGACTTCGTTCCGAAGATCCTAATCAGCATCTCAAGGACTTCCCTAAAATCGTTGATTCCATCGACCTTGATGCTACCACACGGGAGACCACGCGCTTGCTTCTCTTCCAATTCTCTCTACGGGACCAAGCTAGTAATTGGCTTGAGCGACTTCCCGCCGGATCCATCTCAAGTTGGGCTGATCTCACCACTCGTTTCCATGCCCAATGTTTCCCACCAAGGAGAACTACCAAACTTAGGAAGGACATCTTGACGTTCCAACAACGTCAAGGCGAATCTCTCTACGAGGCATGGACTCGATTCAAGGACTTGCTCCATAAAATCCCTCATCACGGCGTTGATCTTTGGCTTCAATTCCAAATCTTTTACGCGGATCATGCCAACTTCCTCACCAAGAGATCCATTGACCAAGCGGCCGGTGGAAGGCTCAGCAATCTCAACGCGGAAGAATCCTGGGATATAATAGAAGATCTTGCTAGTCAAAGCTACGAAGATTGGAGTGAATCTCATGACATCCCCATAAGAATGGTAAATGCCATATCAATTCCTCATGAGCACTCCAACATTACCGAAGAGCAAGTTAGTGCTCTTGAGAGAAGGATCGACTATCTAATTGAAAGGCAAAAGAAAGCACCTGGACCAATCCATCGAGCAACGGTTAATTCCATTAACTCCACCAACCATCCAACACCTCCCTCTGAATCACCAAGCCGTGAAAAAAATCCCAATTCCGTACGACGCTTCCGTTCTACCTCTCCAATACCACTCTCACCAAGCTTTAAAGCACAAATGAGAGAATACATGGCAACCCATTCGGAAAGATTAGCCAAATTTGAAGAAGAGGTTTATAAGCAAAGGGAAGAGATGCAAGCAAAAATGACTGAGATGATGAACTTGGTGAAAGAGTGCACTAAGACGAAGGTTCCTGAAAAGGTGTTAGTAAGAAACGATGATCACGCTTCCCCCACTTCGTTTGTTAAAGCCATTTCCATTGTTTCCGATGAGGATGAAGTAGTTGAGAAGAAGGAGACTGAGAGCAGTAAGGATAGTAAGGACAAGGATGAGGCTGAGACTAATAATGAACCCAAAATCATTAAACACTACCTTAAGCATGAGATCAATAAGAAAAAAATTGTTAACCAAGTGAACAACTTTAGGTACAATGAGGTTCTTAGGAAATGTGAAGAACGTTGTAAGCTCTTAGACTAGGTCTAATATTATATCTAGGAACACATAATAATGAAAGCGGAATATTCAAACATAGAATCAACATTATTATGAACAAGGTTTTTCATTATCATCTCTAACATACAATAATCAAAGTCTTCTTTGATCAACTAACTAACTAAATAACTAAACCACTAAACCCTAGGCGTTTTTCCAAATCCCTACGCCTAGGTTCCCACACACACACACCTTTGGTGTTTACATCTTGTACGTACTATAAAACTAATGACCCTATGTCTCTTTATATACTAAAGACATCTAGGGTTTACAAGAGGAATCATAATACAATTAGGAAACTAAATATTCTTTTAAGCATATCTTCTAGAATCTTCCAAATCCTCCATCTTTTTGTAGTTTCCCTTCTTGCCACTTTTAGTCCTTCATGTTTCATTCTTCTTGTTTTGTATCATCAAATCTATAATAGACCCAACAATCTTCCCCTATTTGATGGTAACAAAACAACCACGAATCTTGTACGAACTTCCCTAGACGAAGTAGAGAAATTGAGATAATTAAATCTCACCATGAATGAAACAATCTTGTCTTCCATGCTTCCCCTTGACTTGAACATGTCACTCAAACATCTCTTCCCCTTTTTGTTATCAACAAATGGAGAATGAATAAACCGTAGAAACTTCCCCTCGAGTGATGCATGAACATCAACTGATTCTTCAAAATCTGTAGGCTTTATGTAATAATTACTTGTGAAGAAAACCGAGTATAACGAATTTGATGAAGAAGTAGAATTTCCCAAACTTGTGTCTTAAATCTTGTACTATCCACGGAACTTCATACTTATACGAATCACCAAATATAACTAGACCGCAATCCCTTGACAAAATCCTCAACTAATATGAGACACTGAGCACTACAATGTAACTCCTTTAAGTGATAGCCAATGTGTGCATAGAGCATCATAAGAAAAATCACACATTGCTAGATTCATCAAGCTATATGATAAGAACACAAACCTGTGAAACTCAACTACAACATTAAATAAATGATATTCAACCTTCTTCGTAATCAATTAATCCATAAGAATCAAATACGAGCCTTTTTTAATCCTTTTAAGAACAAATCACCAAACTCCTTGTGTGTGTGAACAATAACCTGTGTGTGTGTCGTCCAAAAACCATAACAATAATTATGCTCGACTTCCCCTTAATTCCAAATCACCTCGTAATAAACCATTATACTGCCAATCCAAATAAATTTCACCATGTAAAAACCTTGAGCAGTACTTTGTAAGAACAGTACTTTGAATGAGACTTGCAGCAGCAGCAGTACTTTGAAAATATACGGGCAGTACTTTGAGGCATAAGCAGTACTTTAAAAAATAATGAGCAGTACTTTCAATTTAACATAAGCGAGCAGACTTAAACATGAACAATACCAAATAAGATGACATGATCTCATTAGCCAATCACCTATCTCTACGTGATAGTACCAACATTCAAAGAGTAGTACTAATCTGATGTTATAATTCAGACCAATCAAAACACGAGTCCAGCAACCTCCATATACCTCACCTCATCAAATCGAAACCCACAAGATGACTTGGCCAATCTTTGTTCCCACATTTTATCATAATTCCAGTACATAGAAACCAAACTCAACTTTGCACGTGTGGTGATAAGGAATCAGTATTAATAGTTGACCAATAAAAACCATTTACTCCATATTCACCTTGCAATTGTTACTTCGTACAGTACATAACAAATTAGCCTCACAATCCAAAAACAATACTGTAATAATCATCCCATATTACAATATTCATCCCACTGCTAGCAGTACTTTGCAAAACCCTAACAGTACTTTAAGAACATCGATCAGTACTTTGAAGAAAAGTAGCAGTACTTTGAGTAATTTAGGGTTTCGACACCAATAAACAAGCAAACCATACTCCAAAAATAGTGATCATTAAAAGCTCATTGAAGGTTTGATAGTACCTTTTAAACGAATGAAAACACCAAAAATCTGAAAAATTCGATTTTGAAAAACTCCTTCAGCAGCCAACTTCGACAGTGAATATCTTTTGATTGAAAGCTCAAATCGAAGATCCCTTCGGTGAAAAGTTAGATTGTCATATAGAGAACATCCACCTAAAATTTCGTCCCGATCCTACGGTTAATGAAAAAGTTATCGCTGTTTAAAAACAGCCCTGCAGAAACCTTACGAAAATTCCAGATTCGAATTTTTTTTCTTCTTTTCTCTTCGAAAAACCTTGTAGATCCTAGATATCACGAGCCCCAGGCTCTGATACTACATGTGAAGATCATTGTAAGCTCTTAGACTAGGTCTAATATTATATCTAGGAACACATAATAATGAAAGCGGAATATTCAAACATAGAATCAACATTATTATGAACAAGGTTTTTCATTATCATCTCTAACATACAATAATCAAAGTCTTCTTTGATCAACTAACTAACTAAATAACTAAACCACTAAACCCTAGGCGTTTTTCCAAATCCCTACGTCTAGGTTCCCACACACACACCCCTTTGGTGTTTACATCTTGTACGTACTATAAAACTAATGACCCTATGTCTCTTTATATACTAAAGACATCTAGGGTTTACAAGAGGAATCATAATACAATTAGGAAACTAAATATTCTTTTAAGCATATCTTCTAGAATCTTTCAAATCCTCCATCTTTTTGTAGTTTCCCTTCTTGTCACTTTTAGTCCTTCATGTTTCATTCTTCTTGTTTTGTATCATCAAATCTATAATAGACCCAACAGGAAAGCCCTCTTAGGTGAAATAAAAGAAGAAGCATATGATACCATGCCTATGGGACCTATGTACGAGTTGATTCTGAGAAAACCAGTAACTAAGAAACAAGAGATCTCAAGGAACTTCGTAATACCATGCAGCATAGGTGACTTTGAGAATATAAATGCCTTAGCCGATCATGGATCTGATGTAAACATAATGCCGCTATCAGTCTATAGTAAGTTGACTAAGGAGGAGCCAACCAAGACCAATCTTAGACTTTCCCTAGAAAATCACTCATATGTTTATCCTATAGGAATAGCGGAGGATGTCTTAATTGAGATTGCCAATATTGTCTATCCGGTAGACTTCGTGATCATAGACATTGAGGAAGATAAAAACATGCCATTAATCCTTGGAACACCTTTTCTGGCCACCGCCAAAGAAACCATCAAATGCGGTGAGGGTATCATGATACTCAAAAGTGGAAAGGGACAAGTTAGGATACCTATTGTTCCAAGATATCCTTTGAAGATTATGGAGAAGATAAATGATGAGAATTCGCAGGTCCCCAATAATACTGTTAAGAAGGAAATTAGTGAATGGGAAAAAGGGCTTAGAGATTTCGTGAATCAAGGGTTAAATGCGATATTGTGGAAACGTGATAATAAATTAGGGAACAACTACACCACAAATCCACAGCCTCAAAAGAACCCTAAAGAATTTTTGAATGGAGAAAAGGTGCTTTTGTATAAATCAAGATTAAAAGCTTTAAGAGGAAGGAATAGGCCAAGATGGTTTGGACCCTATACAGTGAAAAAGACTAATCTAAAAAGTGAAACCGTTATCATATTAGACGACGATGGGAGAGAGCTCACGGTAAGCATACAACGTTTACAACCTTACGATGAAGGCTTAGTGAAAGAAAATAATAACGGTAAGGAAGTCACGTAGGAGCACGACTTCGAGTCTAGCTACAAGACTCATAAATAAAGAAAAGCGCTTCGTGGGAGACAACCCATGCTTAATTGTTTGATTGTTTGTGTGTCACATATCTTTTTCATTGTTGTTTATTCTCATGTTTGAATTTGTGAAAATGCTTTATTTTGTCTTTAACCTCGTCTTAATTACATATAAAGGTATTTTACAAAAATGATAAGTGTAGGTAAGATTACATACGTTTTTAAAAGAACGTGAACATTAGAATTACAACTATTGAAATTGATGAATATGTGTGTTTGTTAGAGTCAAATGCTTGTATCGAGTCATGATGGATGTTTTGCAGGAATTTTTCTAGATTCTAAAGATATAATTTTTCCAGAATTTTTCCAGGAAAATGCAGCAGATCAGTTTTTGTCATGACAACCTGACGGCGTCAGGATTAGAACCTGACGACCTCAGGACGAGCATAAATAGCTTATAAAACTTTCTCGTTTTCTGTGCTATTTATAAATTTTTGGAAATTCTCAGGTCTTAATTTTCCAGAAAATCTGCAAACATCAATTCCACAAGCATTATATCCTAGTGTAGTTGTGTCATATATAGTTTTACCGCCAATTTTACGTGAAGGTTTCGTCTATTTTCTTAAAGTGTGCAGGTTATATTTAGCAAGAAGAAGAAGCACAATATTGGATGGAGCTTATCACCTATACATTCTTCTTGGGAAAGAATTTAACCACCACTTCACACGGATCCTACCGAGCTAATCAGGGGAGTACTAGTTTCTTTCTCTTTTACTTACCTTCCTTTATCATAACTTTGATACTTTCGGGGAACATTGGGGACAATGTTCAGTTTAAGTGTAGGGAGGGAGAATAAAACGGGAACTTAGAAACTATGCTTATCCTTGAATATTTGTCTTGTCCTTGGTCATTTGTGTAATAAACTATGAGAAATATTCGTTAGGGCAATTTTAGCACCAATTTTAGATTTTTTTATGACATGTACGAGCAAAAACTTTAGTCTTAATAAAGCGTCTCATGGATAGGAGTTATATGACTAGCACAAAAACCGTTTACCACTCAAATCCACCCCAAAAATGTGAGGTTCGCCCCTAGATCTTTAGGAATAAAAGCATTCACCTTTAATGCTTAGAGAGTGTACCGGTAGTATAATTTATTCTAGAACTTGTTTTGTGATGCATTCCGAGATCGCTAGTAAGACTACACTTGTGTAGTTAGGCATAACTAAATGATAAGAGGCATTAGGATAACCCTTGTTTGAAACCCGTATTATAATTACTTCTACCACATCGGTCGAGTAATTACCCCAACCCTTGCGATGTAATCATCTTTAGTACACGATACCCCTAGTTAACCCCTCAGAGCCTATCCTTTTCGCGGTTCTCGTGATGTTTCGGTTTTCCGGAATATCAATGAACAACATTGTTTACAATCTACCCCCAAATATACACCCAAATCGCCTTAGCCTACCTTATATGCACTCACCTTTAGTGCATTATTGTTATCATACTAAACCCTTAGTTCTATTATCTAGTTACTTGCATGGTTGCTAAGTCGAGTCATATCTTTTGTACACAGTTTTGGGATGATTGGGACTCATGGGTAAAGTAAAATTTTATGGAGTGACGGGAAGGAACGTCAAATTCAAATTCTCTTTATTTACGTAATTAAATACTCCAAGTGTTTTGATCTTTTCAAATCGGGTCAATTAGTGTTATAGTAATAAAAACTCAAGTGTAGGGATGCTCCTATAAATCCCTTATATTTTGATGTTATATTAGAGGATGGTAGAGTAAAAGTGTATGCAAAATAAATAAATAAATAAATAAATATATATATATATATATATATATATATATATATATATATATATATATATATATATATATATATATATATATATATACTAGATGTCGAAGCCCGCCCAATGGGCGGGCATGACTTATAAATATTGTTTGCATATATTTCTGTAGTGAAAGAAGGATGTTAAATAATGATATTGGCAATCATCGAGATCACTTTTTCTACCACGATCATGCAGTGAAGTAGATTACTGTAAGTTTGGTTTAGGAGATACAATTAATACAAACACAAATCAATTACGTAAATCCTTTCATTAACTGCATCCCCTCCCGAATTCCTTTTCCCCTATACCTAATAGAGAGCTAGTGCACATTTAGTTGACAATAAAAGAGAAAATTTTATTAATGATTTGATGAGTCTAAGAAACACCATGATAAAGAAAATCATAGAAACACCAGGTGATAATCACCATGCTATCTGTTAATGAGCTTGACATACATGAGAGGAAAACACATGACAAAATAATTAATCAAAAATTTAATGTTGGACCTTTGATCATGACTAAATTACTTTGGAACCTATTCTTTGTGACCACCCTAAAAACCAAACTTGATTTTTAACCTTTTTCTTGATGTGCTCCCGCTCTAGCCAAATGTTTACATGGTCACTTTCCATCACCATTGATGTTCCGCGGTTTCTCCTTCATCGTTGTACTTTAAGTACCTTTTTTATGCAAAACATATTGTTATACTTAGAAATATACGTGTAAAAATAGTATATATGGCAATCATTATAATTAACCATATTATATTATAGGTAAACTCAAGTAAAATTTTTCTTTAAACTACTGTAAGAAAGATTTCGAAAGATTCCAAAGAATAGTTATGTTAAAAGTGTAAGAGTAAAAGTCTTAACATGTAAAATGATGGAATGCTAAGATAAGTTTTATGTATTCTTTCTCTGAGATAGATATGTCTTTTTTGTTCAATGTATATATGACTCCACCCAAAGTGATTAGGTTTAAAAAAATATACACTACTAAAAAACCATATGATGCAAAATAAAATAGATGCGTTTGACACTCTAACGTGCTTGTTCTTTAAACTGTTCTTCCTTTTCTTCATAATTAGAGAGTGCAAAGACTTGAACCGAATCACTCAATCAGCGAGAAGTTATGATATGATGGATTTGCAAATTATTGTCTCCAAAAACTATTGAAATACTATATAATATAGGGGTTCTTACAGTGAGAAATTCACTGAAAGGGGTGTGTTTATGGGCTTTTGGCTTGGGAATTGAATCTCGTATCTAAAGAAAGTAAGATATCATTGTAAGTTGTACGATGTTGTTGGGTTAATGATGATAAATATGTATGAAAAAACAAAAAAGCCAATAAAAATATACCTTTTGGATATCTTCCCTCAAAACAGGTTATAAATTTTCAAGAGGAGTATGTAAGTCGTGATAAGATACTAGAATCCATACGTCATCCGTCACCAAATATACTCTCACCTGAAAATAATTGCAATGATGTAATTTTACCGTAATGAAACTCAATATTGAAGCAAGATTCTCGTTACTGACCTTTAAATTTTTCTTCACAGGTATCATTGCTTTTAGATCGAATACCTCACCTTTAGGACCCGTTCTCATTAGAGAATCGGGCTTCTTAACATAACTACACCCTCTATTAGATCGAAACATTCCATGCATTATCCAAAGCGATCTTTCATATCCCTATTTACATATAATGTATAAGTACTTTAATGTCTGATTAAAAAAAGTTTACATGGTTATATGAAAAAATGTTATACTGGCCACTTGAAAACTCACCTGCATATTAAACGCAACCATCTGAGCACCATGCATCCATGACTCTAGTGGTCTGAAATTCGTAGAGGTAACTTGTATTCCCTATGCAAAACCCGAAGAATATTCTTTGAGTAAAACTAAAGATAAATCACTCTTTATAAAAAGACTCCAAGCTTAATATATTGTTTCATATAACGTTTACCTTAATCCCTTCTTTGATTTAGCAACATGAATTCTATCAATAAACAGTGATTTCAATGGTGTGAAGTTCTTGATTCCTAACTGGCGGCTCAACAACCGCATGGCGGTGTCAAAGTTTCCAGCTGCTGCATGTTCAGCAGCAAGAGATGATTTCTGAACCCAAATTTGACTCACAGACATACCAGGAGTGGGGTTTGTTGCTCACAAGGATTATCAATGGTCTAATTTTGAATGTTGCAACTGTGTGTAGGTGGCTTAATGGCTTCAACAACATGAGATGGCTGCATGTGATACTTTCCATTTAGGAGCAGTGAGCAGCTGCGTACTCGTGCTCGTAGGCTCCAGGTATGATGAGCATGTTTACACTGACATTGTACTCCTTAACTATAGGTTGCAATTCTCTGACACAGTTGCTTAAGACTATGTGTTAGATTTTAGATGTATTTCTAAAAACAATTGAACAAAAAGAAATAGCTAAAATGTATTGAATAAGTACAGAGTAACATAGTCCTTTATATTAAAGTTGGTTTATATATCTTTATCGCATAAATTATGCCTCATATCTTAAGGTACGAATGAGTTACTAAGCATTCTTGTTATGATGATTCCAAGCAAAACAACATTTTTTATTTGCTTGATAGAAATATGTGTTCCCGTCCATTTTTCGTGATAAAAAGTTCCAAATGTGGCTGATCTTAATTCATGTAGCTCTTCAAGATCAGCGATTCTTATAATCTGCATATTTTACATAATAATATGTATCTGTTTTATTTGAAAATTCTAAGTACTACATACAATAACATGATGTATGTTACCTGATGACCATGTATTCCTGCTTCCAGTTCAGCTATTGTAGTACCACAACTGAATTCATCCCCCACACTCTCGTCATATTATATAATTAAGTTACGTCATTGTTAGATTGAGCAACATTCTCAGCAGTTGGTTCTTGTTACGTGCAACCGTAACAGATCTGGTAATGGGTCGGTCTACCGATGCAACGAAGGGTGACTTGGGATTGGTTTTTGACTTCCTGCCTATTGTGAGGTTTAAAGAAATAACTTTATGAATTATGATGGTACTGATAAACAAATGATAATAGAGAGTACAGTTGGTTTGCTTTGAGGGAAACCTGACCTCCCAAGAACACAAGAATGGGTAAATTTGACTATATTTATTTCATCATAGAGATTACAAATAAATAGGGTAGTGCTCAACGGACTATCCCTACACTTCAGCAACTAAATCGTAACTGCCTTTGAAACATTCAAAAGCTAACAAATACTTAAATAAAGACTCGTTCAAACTACTAAATTATTCATATCCTAGAGAATGGAAAATAGAAAATACTTATTTTAATTTGACACACGACAGTTCTTCTTGTAAGAATTGAACCACTTTTGTCGACAATGGAATGCCAAGTGGCAGATCAGCAGTTCTAATCTTCAAGTATAACAGGAATTCCAGATATATCACCCACATTTTTATCCTCCGATGTCTATGATAAGTTATTCCAACCAATATTATCTTCATAGATTTCACCAAGAGAAACGTCACTGCTAATAGGAGTAAAATTGACAAAATTTAGAAAACAAATAAAAGTGAGACGTACTATTAGGCAACAGAAGTAGACCAGTGAAGACCAAAGGTTCGATGACTGTTAACTAAAGGTATAGAAAATTGTCTTGTATGACGGAGCTAGTGCTTCGCTTCATTATACTATTTATAGCTGATTGTTACCTTGAGTTTGCCACCTAGGCAGCCACCTAATGTCATCAAGAGAGTTGTTTTCCCACTGATAGATGGGCCTAACATCGCCAGCATTTCACCATGAGACACCGTGCTTGTGACTATAATGCTCCCCAATTAGCTATTCTATCTACACATTCTAGAACTACACCAAACACCCTAAATCGACCAATCCCATGTATATATACAAAAGAAGGTAAGCCATCAATTCAGCTTTGCCTAGTTGGTTTAAAAGGCTCTTATGTCCATCCTAGCTAATATAGAAACAACAACGATGTTACCAAATCTAGTTAACAGATTTTATACCGCATCCAGCTTGACCTCTAACTTCGACTTACTTTCTCCAATCCATATTATATATCTGGAAATTCTTTTGTGATGTTGACAGGCTCAACCAGACCCATATAATGCGAATATCCAGGACCTTTATAACCCAAATGAATAGCTTGAAATTCCTTGTTTGTCAGGTCAACGTATTTGTTTTCAGCGAGCCTGTATGAAAGATTTTGTCCATCTAAATGCAAATAACATATTGCAATTAAAGATGAAGAAAAGTACCACATCACTGGCCAAGGCTTTTGACATCATGTGTCCACATATTGCTTCAATCTGCTGTCAATCGACGAACAACTAAAGGTAAATGAAACTAATGAAGCTTAAAGACGGACATGACACTTTGAAATACCATACCTGCTGCTGTTCCCCATCAGACCGATGTTGTTCACAAACCTCATGTGTGCCAGAAACATTCCCTGTCTGCAACATGAAGATCTCAATTAGCAATGATAACCAACGTAACGAAATAACAGTCACATCATATATGCAAATTAGAAGAAATAAACACAAAAGCAATTATACTTGAAGCTTCAAACTCGGAGCAGGAAAACCAAATGACAATCGTATGAAGCATGATGACAGCCAAACCGGATATCTCCAACGCCTTCCACCACTCGTCAGTCGTCACATTGTTCGCCTGGAATTACAAAAGAATGTGTAAACCAAAAGTATTATAAGTCATCTGGTTCCCTAGCTGATTTTATACAGTAAAGATAACAAAGAATACCTTTAACGATGACATTTTCTTGTCGCCTTTTGATTCAAATTCACAAAGAAAAGCCCTTTGAGGTCCTCATCTCCCCTATTACAAAAGATCGTAACACAATAGTAACAAATTATTGAAATCCACAACTAAATGGTGTAGAAAATCTTAAATCTCACCAGTCTCACATGCCATTTAAGGACTAAACCTTGGGTTGTAACTCTTCGTCTCCGAATCTGTCATATGACATAACCTGGAAACGCGAAAGGCTTTTTTTAGAGGAAGAAGATAAATTGAAAAAATTAATCGCATTTATTATTCGTTACCACTTACCTGTCATGTTGTATAGTGAAGAAATGATAGAAACTGAAACCACTTTTACCCCACCTTTAATACGCACTACGCTCACCATAACTCCTCGTTGCCTCCTTAAACCGGAGTGAGTTCACCCGTTTGTCGCCATTCCTTTTTAGAAGGATTCTAAAACCCCCAAAGAAATCCCAAAGTTACTAAAACCTATAACAAAATCCAGAACCCCAAGCTTTTCAAACAAAAATTAAACAATCTTAAAAAAAACCTTACTAGCAAAGAGTCCACCAAGTCAGTACTTATGTGGCTTCTTAGTAAATTCTGCTCTTTCTTGTTGAGGTCGTTTACGTTTTCTCAAGCCTTTACCATTTCTGTTGTTTGTACGATCATGCACTGTCCATGACAACACAGGAAAACCATTTTTTAATTACATGGCTATAGAAATAGGTTCAGTAACTATGAATACAGCTCGATAGTTATAAACCTCATAGCTTAGAAGCGTGTAACTTACCTGTAAAAGCTCTTCGAAAACATCTTCAAAGGTGATGATGTCAATGCTTCACCATCTTCAACACTATCTTTTTGCTGTACATCTATCTTTGGAGTCTTGTCAATAGTAACTATATAATTTGATTCTTCTTCAAGCCTTGGCAATAACATTTGATGTGCTTCTGAATATCCATTCGCCTTTTTGCAGCTACCAAGGTATACGTGCAGCGATCAATGACATGGTGAATCTCCAAACTGTTTGCCCTCTATCACATTATCAAGTTGGCCCCGACTAAACCTTGGGTTGTAACTCTTCGTCTCCGTATCTGTCATATGACATAACCTGGAAACGCGGAAGGCTTTTTTTAGAGGAAGAAGATAAATTGAAAAAATTAATCGCATTTATTATTCGTTACCACTTACCTGTCATGTTGTATAGTGAAGAAATGATAGAAACTGAAACCACTTTTACCCCACCTTTAATACGCACTACGCTCACCATAACTCCTCGTTGCCTCCTTAAACCGGAGTGAGTTCACCCGTTTGTCGCCTTCCTGTATATTTGTGCTTGATTTCTGCATTCGCTGTACGGATATTCACAAGTAATCAAGTCTAGTATGCACATTCCGAATGAATAGATGTCCACAAGTTCATTATATTCCTCTAAAGATTTCTTATGACTATTATAGAAGTTCATAACCATCATGCAAATCAAGCAAACTATTAAAAATGCATACACCGCAAAATCAAGAAAAAGTTGAAGAAGACACAATTTCAGTAGGGAATTTACCGAAGAAAGTCCATTAGGAAATCAGTCAAGTTTTCAAAGTTGCCTATAACTTCATCCAACATCTTTTGGCCTTTACCTTTTGCAGGTTTTGGCTGTACATAAGAAGTGAACGTGTAGCAATTTTAGAGTAAGCGAAAAAATGAATCCATTAATAAGAAAATTTGCAGGTAAACATTAAACGTGTACCAAGTACATTGCCACTTCTAGTGATGCCTAAGTGGATCAAAACAGTAAATGTGCATAGGACAGCAAGGCAACTAATAGCCATAAAAATAAAATGAAGACTCACTAAATGATTGTTAGCATATTAGCATTTTCACCATTGTAATGAAACCTCAATTCCGTGAAAAAGTATCCACAATAAATCAACAGATAGAAATAGATATGCAATCTGTAGACAAGTGTACCTCAAATTAAAGAGTAAGTTGATGCCAGTTTTAAAAATTACAATTTACATGCTTTGTAGAGAAGCTAACCGAGTCTGTAACCTACATGGATCTCGACCAAACCCTAGGAGATTCAAGTGAACTATTTGAAGCTCAAGCTCATATATATAGACACATCAGCAATTTTGTAAACTCGGTGGCCCTTCGTTGGACTCTTGAATTAGTCATATCCAGTATCCTTGTAACTCATGACAAACCAATCACACTTAAAGAACTATATATATATATCTATACATGCATGTTTGTGGTGTGCACATTACTAATTCTTGACAATAGCATTAATAGTGACGACGATTTTTTTAACAAAACTAACCTGGGAGAGTAATTCTTGTCACGGGTATTTTATGAATACCAAAATGCTTGATCTTTGGTCCATCTTGGAGAATCATCTATAGTACTCCATCAGTTTATTCATGTTGAGTATTTAGAACATTTATATCATGAAAAGATAAAAAATTTAAAAAAACAAATAAATAAAAATAAATTGAATATACATACCTTTTCTTGCATAACAACCTCAGAAGAAACATCAAAAGGAACTGGTTGTACATCAAATCAGGAAAAAAAAAATATTGTGTGTGTGATAATGAGTGATATTAGGGTTTTGGAAATAAAATACTCCGTATTATCAATGGATTGGGCTTTATATTTTTTTTAAATTATTAATTTTTTTGTGATCATTATATTTATATTTATGGCTTTGCAGAATATATCACAAAAATTAAGTTGATCTAGTGGTAAAAACACATGTTATTTATCCAAATAACCAAGGTTCGATTCTTGCAAGACTTATTTTTTAGAATTAAATTTCGAAAATTAATGGTTAGGTAATTAAATTCCGAAAATAATTAATAATAGCTAAATAAATTAAAAAAATGCTTAGTTGGACAACAAATGCTTTTGTGGCATTGAGGTGTCATTGAGGTGGCATTGAGGTGACATTAATGCCAAATGCCTCCTATTATATATATATAATATATATATATATATATATATATATATATATATATATATATATATATATATATATATATATATATATATATATATATATATTGAAAAAAATGAAAAAATGAAGAAAAAAAACATACGGGCTACAATCCAACATCTATCTTTATGTTTATGTTTCTAAATTTATTTATGTTTGTTTCAAGTTATCTAGAGTTTAGTGAGTCGAGTCTTGGCTTAGCAACGCTATTCTTTTCATGCTTGTAACATAAGATTTTTGACTTGCCACCACTAAATCGCCTATCCAACAAAACCCTTTGTTTCCCTACCGTAAGCCTAACGTTACAACCCTTTTAAAGACCTCTTAGATAGTTGTTCCTAGGTGCTTACGCCAAAGCGGTGGAGGTTTGATCTAGTCTCAAGCCTATGGTAATCTATGTACTATGCCAGGTAATGAGTGTTTATCTTCCATTTCCATTTACAATATTTCATATACACCCGAGAGATGAGAGAATCCAAACACCTCTTGTGAGATGCTAGTATATAATTTTTGTGCTTGTTATGACTATTGCGGTGCTTTTACTTGTTGTGAATTATGTTGAACTTATGCTTCATGCCCCCTAACTTATAAATTGATTGGCCAAACGCACATTTGCTTGAGGACAAACAAATACCAAGTGTAGGGATATTTGATAAGGATTTAAAACGTACACTTTTAAGGGGTCAATTAAGCCCTTAATCGACCACTTTTATATCCGTTACTGCTTAATTTCGTTCCTTTTCACTTTTTAGGTCTCTTGGAAGCAAAATGCTGGAATGATGCATATTTGGACGAAAAATAGTGAAAACATGAAGAAAATGGCTAAGTCAAGATCGAAGCCACTCAAGCTGTTAAAACTGAAGCTGACGACGTCCTAACTAAAGGGCGACGTCGTCCCCCTCTACAGATTTGATAATAGATGCACCTGACGGCTCAGTAGACTTTTTGCTCAAATACACCTGACGGCGTCAGGCTTTGAAGAGGAAGTGCGTCACTAAGACTTTTCATCTCAGACGGCCCAGATCCAGAATCAGACGACGTCCCTGCTGAAGCCCGACGGCGTCACAACTACAACGTGACGCCGTCCAATCGATAACTTGGCTAAGACGAAAACTCTAATGACGGCGATCTGACGGCGTCCCACCTATAAGGCGACGCCGTCGCAAGTGTAAATCTATATATAGAATTCGATTTTTCACTTTTTTTAAAGAGGTTGAATGGTGGAGTAAAAACCCTAAACGTTTGTAGTCTGACTTGGACAATATCTTAGGATCCCAAACCCTATTTTACACATCAAGATATGTGTTTTATTCCAATAGTATCATTATGTCTTCCATTGAATGTGTGTATGCTTGCTTGTTTAACATGTCTGGCTAAATTTCTTGTGTGTTTGCTTAGATCTATGAAACCTAGTTGTTAATTATTGATTGGTTGTCTCTTATCTTAATTGTAAACAGCTTAGGAGTGCACTAGGCTATCGTTGTGTTTAAATGCTTGAGTAATCTTTGTGAACATTAGTTTATGAAACACTTAGCGGATTTCGTAGTCTAAACATCCAAATATAACCTTAAAGTTAGTTTATGAATCATCTAGAGGACTTCGTAGACAATAACCTAAAGGTATTCTCAAAGAGTTAGGTCATAAGCATTCCCTACGACCTTAGAAAACATAACGCGTTAAGAATAAGGACGTGACAATTCAACCAACAATAAAATATAACTAGGGAGTAATAGTATCTAGGTAAACACATTTTTAATCATCATACGAGCACACAATCAAAAAAACATAGCTACCCGTAGAATTAGATAATTAGATAATAGAAGTAATCGGTAGAAGTACCACCCCCAAACCAACTGCCCCGGGATTTTACCCTTAGCTTTCTAAAAAAATATATAAAAGATAAAAAAGAATCATCTTCAACCCTAACCTTAGCTTAGTACACTTCTTGCTAGCATTACTATTCCCCTAGAGAATGATATCAATACCCGAGGCTTACCCAATACTACACTACAACGATTAGGTTTACTGCCTAGGGTGTTGAAAAACTTGCTTGACGAAAAGGAAGTTCCTTTGACCCCGAACGCGCTTCGTACGCGCATCAATAGGTACAGAAAGCCTATAACACAACACCGAACAGAATTGGCGATGGTTCATCCTCTGGCCCAACCCATCAATAGGTATGGTGAATAGGAAATCTTGTGCATGGGGGGCCCGAATGCTCCTGAGAATAGCCACTTGTCTTGGAATTAACGAATACTTGGAAACCAGATCTTTCTCAATGACACCAAAGTAACACCTTGCCAAGGTTTTCATCATATGGGGGGCAGAAGCGTCAGTGGTGACAGAGAGCACGTCTATGTTACAAGCAATGTTGAAAGTATCAAGAGCCTGCTGAAATGAAGAACCATGAGAATGAATATCAGTTTTAACCAATATCTTGTCCTGTAGGTCACTCGTTTGCATACGAGAGGCGAGGAAGGCGTACTGGATAATATCACTCGCAGCAGGGATGCCAAGCCCGCCCATCTTGATTAGGAGAGTGGCTAGCCGCCACTGCCTATCACCAAACCCTGGTCCTGAGGCAGTAATAATCTTATCCAGTGAAGCACGTAGCATACGATCAAACTGAACTTGGGCCTCTCGTAGATACAAAGGGGAGCATGTCCTCAAAGCATAAGATAATTTTGCAACTCTGACACAATTACGAAGAAGGGGGAGTTCACATTGGGGATCGTTAAGTTTAAGAATTGCCTCCATTAACGAGATAGTTTTAGAGACCCTTTTGAAAGCCAGATCCTGACAAAAGCTTTCATCCAAACTAACTGAACCACCAAGAAGTTTGACACCATTAGCCAGTCGAGAGATATTTATAGGAAAGACACCCTCCCCCTGCTTCTGGGATCCTCCATCGGCCAGAAGAGTTCGGTCTTATCAACATTAAAAAACAAACCCCAAGCCGAACCATCCGCCATAATAATGTCTAGCGCCTTGGCGACCATGAGGGTATCTCCAACCAGAGTACCATCATCAAGATACCAAGCTTGAAGGGTAAGCTCACAAGACTGATTAATAGTCTGGATTAAGGGGTGCAAAGCGAGGGCAAACAATAAAGGGCCTAGCGGATCCCCTTGACAGGACCAAAGGATAAAATCATCATAATAAAGTCTAGCAAGTATGGCATAATAAAACTCAACCTAAGGAGCAATAGAAGGACATCGCATCCTAGTCTTCTGAAGTAAGACGCTCCTATTGACCAGATTGAAAGCATTCTTAAAATCCACCAACAACATAGAAGACCCAACTTCGTGACCCACAGACTCGATAAGCGTATTCACAGAATGGAGAACAGCCGCACAACCACCAGGAACGCCGACACCAAATTGAAAATCCTGTAAATAAGAATTCATAGAGTTGCCAATTGAAGAAGAAGCAACCTTAGAAACAAGCCTGCGCCACACCATGCCGACAACAATAGGGCGTATGCCTCCACCGGCTTAACCAAAAGAGTCAAAGGGGCACTAGCAATATACTCCCCTAATAAAGCAGGGCACTTTTCGCTAAGAAACAGGTTGACAACTCTGGTGATAGAACCCAACAGATCATCAACAATAGCAGATGCAACCCCTCCCAAAATATCCATTAAGTGTTGTGCTCTAAGCCCATCCCAACCACATGATGTCCCTTTTGGAAAGCTGCGGACCCTGTTCAACACCAAATCCTTATGCACAATAAGAGCATCTTCACATAGAGGAGAAGATGACAAAATAAGAGGTGGGGCATAGGGGTGCTTAGCCTCTAGCTCAAACAGGGTATCAGGTATAGATAGGGCGACACCAGAGGACGAAGCACCTTAACAGCAACGGTAAAGTGCCCGTCCCCTAGTTTACGCTTGCATTGAACCAAGTTAGCTACATCCTGATCTTTGGGGTTCCTCATCCTACCGAGGGATGGAGTGACTCCAGCTAAACGTTCCATCACCAACCCAATCTTGTCTGCAAGATCCCTCCATCAGAAAATAGCCCGAGAGATACATTTAAACTAACACCGTTCTCACTCTCAAGATCATCGTTGAGCTCTATTAGTTGGTGTTAGGTCACCATAATGTAACACAAGCATCAATATGTAAGAAATAGATAAGAGATAGAGCGGATGAACACACAATACACACATACGTATGATATGGAAAAGGTTATGCGTAGGAGAATGTATTAAGTGAAAAACCAACCTTCAAATGAAGGTTTACAAGACTATTTATAGGGGAAGAGACTGGGGCAACACTACAAGTTCCCTTCCTTCCTTATTGGACATGGGCCAAGGCTTATGGGCTTTCTACATAAGCCTTGCCATTAAAACTAACATAAAAGCCTAATTAAGCAACCTATTACATATTGATTACAAACACTTAAAATATAGTTTAGGAGTGATTCCAACAATATCCCCCTAAGTGTTGGTAATTAATAACTTCAGTAATCTTGAAAAGTTGTTAGTGCGGGTGTAATAGTTGCTTTGACGTCTTCTGACATTCTTCTTTCTTGTGAGAAGAAGTGTCTTGATTCTAACAATCTCCCGAGTGTGAGGATCTTGTTTTTCTTCAAAGTTTTCAGCTTTGACGTCTTCATTTATCTTTGTTCTTTGTTCTAGTGTGGATATGGTAATGTTATGTTGTTGTAATCTGCATCAAGTCCGCTTCGTTGCTCAGCTGTCTCCACGTCCTTCTCCAACATGCTCACACGCTCTTTGACGTTGGATTTCAGTGTTGATGTAGTTCTCTTTAGTCTTTAAACTTTTTAGATTCTTTGGCTTTGACTAAGAATCATTCTGAATTTTGTGTTGTCTTTCGAGAGAACTTCAATTTATGTTGTTGTTGGTATGAGCATGTGGAGAATCTGCACGATCATCTCCCAGGAGCATCCATAAGAAGAAAACATAAGAATGGGTTAGTGATAAACACCAATCGATCACTGTGGTCGTTTCTTAGAGAATTGACCACTACGATTATTCTTCTGATGAATGTCTTGATTCCATTCACCTTGGTCGGGCGAATCATTGAAGAAATTCAAGTAATGACCCACATCTTCAGGACTCGATTCTTGAAAGGAATCTCCTTAGCGGGATTTCCAGCACTTACAAGTTCGAACTTCGAGCATGTTAACAGCATAGTGTGAAAACACATCTCTAATTCTAGCAAAGGCTGTTCCTGAACTGGAGTCCCTCAAGTAGGATAACACGATGTACCGAAGTACATCTATAGTTCAGGTGAGTCGTTGAGGTACACCAAAGCATCACCTCACGACTGTAGACCGTTTGAGACAACACTAAGCGTAACCCACAAGGAGTTACCGAAGTGACCTACTGTCAGGACTGTTTGATGTTGATCCTGGCAGGAGTTTCCATTCAATCACTGAGGATCATATTTGTGAACCCCTCATAAATGTTCTCCACAGATTGCTAAGATCTGTGTAGGACTCTAGAATAGTATCACTTGCGTCCTTAATGTTGAACGACAAGTGATGAAATGTCAAGTGTTCCTAAGAGATCTTTTGATGAATCTCGTGGCTCTAGACTCAATAGTGCGCTTTGGTTTTCCTAAGCGGAGACTAGGGAGAGGGTCTCCTTCTTCAATACCAGCAATCTCTAAGAGAAAGCCAATAGTTTACGTAGGGTTCCTTGTGAGAATGAAACAAGCTTCTGTTGAGAGAAACTTGAGTGGCTAAGAAGGTTTAGTGAACGCGTCACTGGGTCCATGATGACTTTGATCTTCAATACCGGTGTCATCTAGTGACAGCCAGTAGCATATGAATTGAACCCGGTGTCTGCTCTAAGTTGAATAAATTGGAGGGCTATTTCTTTTCACCCTTTTCTTTACTTTTCTTTTTAATTCTTCAATTCCTTCTTTCTCCGATTCTCACTTCCTCCTTTTTATAATCATACCTAAGGACTTCTAAATTCTAACTATTGGTGGTGTCCTTGGGTAGATCCTTCCGGCTCTGGCGGATCATAGGATGGTTATTCCTAACCTTAGTCACCTTATAGCTCCATGACTTAACCTATGTTGCCATAAAACCATTTTCTTGAAAATCTCTCAAAGTGTTTATGAGTAAAAACATTTTGTACCACTGTGATAGTTTTATCTTTAGCAGAAATACTCCCCCTCCATACGTGCTTAAGTGTTTTGATAGAAATCTGCACGGTGAGAGAAGAGCGCACACTTTTGAATTGATCGACTCAAGATAGACAATTCCTTGCGAGACATGGTTACGTTGCATAGTTAAAGAGTTACATTGTCAGCTTTTAGGTGACAACTAGCTCTAATAACTACCTTGAAGGTGTGGACAAACCTCGAAAGGTTGTCAAACCCGTCAAAGTTCATGTCTATCAAGAGCTTCTCGAATAGGTACAATCTACTTGGATAAGTCTTAGAAGACAAATCTTTTTGATGTATGACAGTTTAGATCTCGTCAATTCATGGGTTAAGTCTTAGTCACACGAAGACTCAATCACTTTTATAACATATTTGTATCAAACAATTTTTCTCCCCCTCAAAAATGGCATATAAATGTTATTTTTGATGAAATTTTGATATCGAATATGTCCATTTTGAGTTTTGTGGGAAGATTTTCACGAAGAACAATCTGTGAACAAAGATTTTTAGCAAATACTCCCCCTCAACAAGTAATATTAGCTTTTGAGGTTTTGAAAACATAAGGGGAAGTACTTGTTCTTTTGAGCAAAACTTTGAAAAATGAAAGCTTTGATAAGTTTTACTCAAAAGTAAGAAGCTTTCGCTCCTTTTATAAGGATTGTGGCACTGATGCATACCATAGGGTCCTTTCATTACAAGAACGGGTTGTACACTATTATGTGTGCACAAGCCATAGTCAATTATACAGATCATAATATCCAAAAGAATCAATCAATGAAAGAGTTTAAGGAGTACCAAGCAATTCGTCAATGAGACCTGGAGTTCTCTCTTGACGTTGATAACCCGTAAGAGGGAAACTCTCTCTTCCGCCGACAAAGCTCTCTAGCCTCCGCATATGATCCCGGTGAAATAGCCTTTCATCAATCCTTGTGATTATCTTCCTAGCATCCCTCCTTTTCTTAGAATTACAACGCTTCTTTGACCCAATACCTTGCTTTATGTCTTTCAACCGATATGCTAACCCATCACGAACCGACTTTAACGTGTGATCGCAAAACTTGTGAACCTCGGTGTACGCCATTAAACAATTGTGGTGAAGTTCACTGCGGTAAACAACTCCAAATTTCGGTTTCTTGACAATGGTGTACTGAGATAGTTGGTTTATGTCGGGAAAGTGTAGTAATGGTTTAGTGAGGTTGACTTGTTTCTGATATGATTCCATAGCAAGTTGAAGATCTTCAACACGTTCTTGGATCACTTTGCTTCTAATGAATATTAACAAGGAAGTGATGTACTGGAGCTGAATATGTGTGGAAAATTGTCTCATCCGACCTTGTACCTTAGCAATGTACGTGTCTTCGATGTCGTTCAGCGACAACCTAGGAAAATCAGCTTCAGTAAAATCATATTCTTGTTCGTCTTGGCGTTTGACGATGATTTTCTTCAGGAATGAATAATCCCATTTAGTAGCCAGATCAACATTCATGATAGCAACGATCCGTTTATCACTAAACACTTCTTTGTTTGATTTCTAAACTTGGCGGCTGCGGTAGTAAATTCTTCTTCGTTCAGGCCAATGATGAATGCCGTATTGTGCATCAAGATCATAAGTCACCACATTTTCAACAAACATTCTTGTGGCTTCTTCTTCGATGGCAACATTGTTGGAGAAGACCGTTGCTGGGATGTTGAAGTGACGTAGTATACTTCATGCTGACTTTGCTACCATGTTGTAGAAATTCCAAGTCGTTGTTGAAGAATTATTGGTAAGGGATTCTAGGTTGATCTGGTCGACCAATGGTTGGTAATGGTTTGGTCCAGTCTGTGTAATATGGAGTTTTATCCGGTCTTGTGAAGTCAATGATCAATTCAGGGTTGAGCCAGTCAATGTTGTTAGACATGCCTCGTGCAATGTTGTCGAGGTGATATTCAACTTCAACAGCACTGCCGGATCTGTCCTTTAACAATTGGAAAGAATCATTTTTGATCTGGCGTAATTCGTCCTTCGTCATCTTTTTGACCCTGAATTCATCCTGGATAAGCGTAACCTGCTCCATAGTACGACCATCTACCGGTTCTTGGCCTTCCGGTAATCGCGGAGTAGCATCAACGAGCTTGCTGAACCACTCATATTCTGCAGTGTCATCTTGATCTAACCAAGAAACAACAGAGCTGGATCTCTTCTTCTTCTTAGGTGTGGATGATGGTCCTGATTGTTGCTCAGTTGGTGTTTTAGGTGAGGGCAATTGTTGGGGCTCCGGAATCTCTTCGTCGTCACCACCGGTGTACTAGAAATAGTCACTAGTTTTCTCTTTTGGTAGTGAAGACTCAGAGTCCCGAGGTTTATCTGATGCAGGAGGACGTTGAGCAGTTCGTGTTGTGGTGGTGGTTTTTTGGGGTGGTGGAGGCATGGAAGAGGATTCGCCTTTTTTCTTTTGACGTTTAGGCTCGGAATCCTTGTCAGCATCGTCATCATCCCTTGGTCACTTAGCCTGACCAGCCGACTCTTTACATGATGTCTTGAGTTGATATTCTAGTAATGCCTCAAAATTTTTTGCTTCGTCAGAAGTGAAAGTTGCGGATCGTTGAGACATTTTCATAACCAACTTAGAGATCAATTCTGCATCAGTGACAACAGGAGATGGAACTAGTTTGATTTCCATGACTGCAGGGGTATTTGACAGTGTGTGCTTGACCAATGACATGAGATGTGGATAGAGTTGTCTGGGGAACATCTCTCTTGTGACTCCAGGGACAGTGTCGAGGAGGAACTTATGAGTGTATTCCCTAATCGTCTTGTCCATTTCATCATGTATATCTCGGTTGAGAAATTGTTAGATCTGGTCCCTTTCCACCGAGAACTCGTTTATCACATTTTGAAGTAAATTAACTCTGTCGGCAAGCTGATTCAATTTCTTGTTAACAACGTTGCGTTTCCTTGCTTGCCTGACAGCTTTGACAATCTTGGTCTTGGCGCGTGATGCCCAAGTGTCGGTCGGTTTCTTGACTGATTTGGATGTGGATCTGGTGGTAGTATCTTTGGATGGTGGTGGGGATGAGTGAGACGATGAATCAGATGAAGATGAGTCATGAGAAGGCTCAGGGTCCTTAGGTGGCTCAAAGGATTGTTCTGGGTTATGTTCTGGATTATCTTTTTGATAATTGTCAGCTTCCTCTTGAGATTTCACCTCTTCCTCTGCTTTAGCCCTAGCCTCTTCTTCAGCTCTCTCCCTAGCTGCTTCCTCTATGTCTTCATCGGTTATCTTCTCATTCTTCTCATTTTCCTCTTCTTCAAAATCGAAAATGATTTCATCTTCTTGCTGATGTTGCTATGTTGATTCCTGAGTGGTGGTACCAGTTCCCTTATCGGGTTGATTAACCGCATCGAGAACTGGTGTGGTTAGTGCACCACCACTGGAACCTCCAGGGCCTCTAGTTTGTTGAAGATTAAATTATGTAGCAGCATGTTGAATCCTCAGATGCTTAAGAGTTTTGTGGTATTGCTGTTGTTCATCCCTTGGTTCATCATCCGAGCTTTCTTCTTCTGTTTCAGCAACGGGTGTCTTCCCTTTGTCTGATTTTGGACTTAGTGGTTTATCTTCTAACCTTGTTGAGGTAGTATCATCTGTAACTGATTCGGAGTGATAAACCACTTCTTCAGACTCAGTATCTTCAGAATCGATGTCCTTGTCCTCAAGTTTGAGTGTCGGTTTTGGGTTAGGGATGGCACCCTTAGATGGGACTTTTCTTTTGCGGGGAGGATTCCTCTTAGGATACTTAAGGGCACTCCCAGTGCTTTCTACACTTCCAACACTGCCTGATCTTTTGGTCTTCTTTACTGAAATAGCTGAAGACTTTTCATCTATAAAACCGACTTTGCCTTCCTTCACTGCTTCTAGGTATCGTGAATACGACGAAAGACTTTTGATATATGTAGTGAGAAGGCAGTCAAGAAGTACTGCACCTTGTTTTTTGTCGATGAGTCTTGAATCTGACAGTGTTTAGCGTGGGCTCATACAACACAAAATGATTGCTGGGGTCTTTAAGTCTCAAGGGAATGTCCCAATTTTTCCCGAGAATGTTTTGGATCAACAGCTTGGTGTATCTGATAAAAGGAACCTTTGTCCCGGGTTTCTTGAGATGGGACATCATGTCTTCCCATATCAGACTGGCAAAGTCGATGTGCTGCTTGTTGACCATGCCCCAGAATGTTTGCAGATGCATTAGTTTGGGATGCTCGTGACCGCTGTCTCTTCCGGACACAGACTTGCCGATCATGATGTACATGGTCCTCCACGGTTGGGGAATGTTCTTTAAATCGACCGAGGAGTGCTTTGTAATTATTCCAGCAGCTTCATCATAGCCAAGATTGACAATGAATTGTAGTGTAGCCTCTTCACTTGGAATCGGTACATACACAGCAGGTTGGATAGCGAGCAAAAGAAGAATTGTGCGCAGATCTGCAACAGTGACGGTGACTTCCTGATGAGTGTCTAAATACTCATCATTTTTGTACTGTTAAAATGCCAAAAACATCTGAAAACACTTAGAAACACATCAAAATGATAAAAATATCACAAACAAGTGTTTTATATGTTTTAAATGCAAAAACATCAAAATCTGGTGAAAAACGTATCAAGTTTGCATAATTGGCAGTTTTAGTCCCCCAAGTTACAAAAGTTGTCAAAATCAGTCCCTGGTAATTCAAAAACTTGTAAAATATCATTTTAGGTCCATGAGATTCAAAAGTTGTCAAAATAAACCTTTTAAAGTTTAAAAATCACAAATTGACAACTTTAGTCCTTCAACTTTGAAGGATGTCATAAATAGTCCTTGGTTAATTTAAAAAGTGAAAATTATCAAATTTTAACCTTATTCTATTTATAAATGACAAAAATGGTCCTTATGATAAACTTTTTGAGAAATTACAATATTGGTCCCTCAAGTTTCTAAATTGGCAGTTTTAGTCCTTGGACATTTCAAAAATGGAAATTATCAACTAAGGTCCTTGTACTAATCTTACTTGGCAGTTTTAGTCCTTATGAAAGCTTTGAAAAATGTTCAAGGTCAGCCCCTCAACTTTCAGAGAATTGCATGAATGGTCCTTGTTGTTAACATTAGCCAAACCGGACCCTTTATTATATATAAGCCCAATCCAACCCAACACTTTGACCCGGCCCAAATTTTAAATCAAAATAAACCGCCTACACTGTAGACCCATCTCCCTCACCCCTGTAACTCAAAACCAGAGGTGGTTTTATCACCTCCACCTCACCCTTTCCACCTCATCCACCCTTTCCAGCTCACCCCCCTCCTCTCATTAGCCCACCTTGCATTTAATGCATCCCCACCATTGAACCTTTACTGTTTATCTCACAATCTCTGTTTTCTCTGAAAAATCACCCTAAACCCATGCCTACTTCACAAATTGTCTCCTACACATCACATAACACTCCAAACTTCTTTAATTGGTTTAAAACTGTCTCAAGCAACCTTATCTCAATTTTGGCGCCAAAAGTAAGTTTAATGGCTAAGATGTGTTTGACTGTTTCAATGGTTGAGATTGTTGATGGGATTTGATCAGAGACATGTGGGGAGTTCAAAAAGACTATAAAGAAAGCAGAGGAGTCATGGAAGAAAGATATCTAGTGTAATTTTAATTGTTAATGTCGTTTTAGTTTAACTTTCAAATTCCAGTGTTTGTTTAAGCTTCAAGCTTTGTATTTTATGTTTTTAAAGTGAAATAAAACTTTTGTAAGCAACAATTTCCAGTTTCAAGTCTCATCTCAAGTTATGCAGTTTTCTTATTTTTCAAAAATCTGAATATGGTGAATGTTTGTAATCAGTGGTTAGTTTGGACTTAGAAGCTCACATAAGCTCCCTATATAGCTTATTAAAGCTATTAGATACTCTAAAAAGCAGTTTAGTAGCCAAAATCAAAAATTCACAAAAATACCAATTAATTAGTTAAAAATAAAAAAATCCATGGTGGAGAAGGTCAAAGCTGGTGCAGTGTTGATTTTGGAAAGCTTATTGGTTTAGAGCTTCATGGGAAGCAATAGGTGTGATCTTTGAACCTCAGTTCTCAGTCTTGTGCATTGAATCTACTTGTAAGCCTTTTTACCCATTTTGGTATTTAACTGTGTAAAACAGTTATAAGTTTATATCTTTGTGTTTACATGTTCAGTAGTTGTAGTTAAACATAATTAAACTATAAAAACAGTTACTTGTTCTTTAAAGTTTGTAGTTAACTAAAATTTCATTTTCACAGTTAATTTAGCATAGTTGTAATTTCTCAATCTTATGTTGTTATTGATATGGTTTAGTGCTTATTCAGTCTTAATAATTGATATTATAAGGTCTGTTATCTATGACATGGTTTCAATCTTTGATTTGCTTTGAAAATTTCCAAATCAGTTTAGTAAAGGTGTGTTTGGATTCTTTAGTTTAACTGTGATAAAAGCTTTTTGTGTTATTGCTTATGCCCATCTGGTATCTCATTAGTCTCAAATAACTCAAAAGAAACATAAAAACCAGTGGTCTTTTGTGAGAAAAGTCAAATTCACTTTTGATTGCTTCTAAATCAATCACTGTTGAATTTTCATGAGTCAAGATCATGATTCCATGTTCATAAGTTGTTCCCATTGATCAATTCAGTCTTATTTCACCTTAATACATCATAATAAGTCATTATCTTTGAATCAAAGTTCAGTTTAGTCAAACTAATAGTTTATTTCAAAAAGTCAAATTGTCCTGTGCACAGTTATGACCACTCATTTCATAAGCTCATTAAGAACTCATTAGTGAGCTTAATCCTGTGTGTTTTAGCTTTTTGAGAGGCTCACCTAGCCATCTCAAGTTTCCAGTTTTTATTTTTCAATTTAGAGCTTATTTGATAAGCCTGCAAGTGTTTTCTATTTCTGTCCAAAACTCAGCATTCACTGAGTATTGATTCAGTGGGTTTTCAAGTTTTTGCATAAGCTCAGTATAAGCTCTTAAGTGAACACCACTATGAGTAATTTAGCTTTTTGGAAAGCTTAGTAGGTATACTTGTTAGTGTCAGTGATACTTTTCATTTTTTAGCTTATTTAGGTGCTTAAAAATAAGCCTATAGGTGCCTAGTGATTTTCAAATTGTCCTGTGTATATCAGTTAACTTAGTGCTTATTTTGGCTTATTTTGTGCTTATTTCTTGGTAATTATGCTTTCTCAGTTGTCATTTTAGCTTATTTACAGTTCCTCAGCTTATTTTCATTCACTCTTAGCTTATTAATTAGCTCATAGTCAACTTGGCTATAACTTGTGCTTATTTCTTTCTTTTCTTGCCACTGTTGGAAATAATAAGCTCAAACTCAGCTTATTAGTACTTTTCTTAAAAAGCTCCAGTTATATAAGTTGCTTATTTTCTTGTATTTAAGAGTTTGCAAAAAGAAAATTTCAAAAATAAAATGTTTTTGCAAAAAGGGTGGAGGCAGGCTCGAACCTGAGACCTCCACCCCTTTAAGAGTGATAGTGGGGGTACCTGTAACCATTGCGCCCTTGGGTCTTTCTCGTTAAAACCTTGCACTATCTATCTCTTATATACATTTTACCCAGTTTAGCTTATTAGGTGTTTTTAGCTTATTTCGAGCTTATTCTCAGTAGCTTTTTCAAGTTTTCTATTTTTCTTAAATCTGTAATAGTATTAAGTATTTTATAAAAAAGTTTCAGATTTTTATAAATAGTTTTAGTATTTTTTAACATTTAATTAGTGTAAAAACTTATTTAAATCATAATAAAAAATATAAAAGTAAAAAAAATATAAATCTTTTTTCTAAAATTTTCTTTTATCATATATTTTGTAAGAAAATTAGTTTTACATTCGTAGGCTTTTTATTTCATAAATTTTACGTTTTATCTTGCGCTCCAGCGCCATTTTCGTAAATAACGCTCGTTTCCGTTTTAAATAACGTTTTTAAGTAATTTAAGTTTACGTTTTGATTAAAATAGTTTATTTAAGTTATTTTGTTTTATAAAATAAACGTTCATCGATCTGTAAAAATAGTGATAGCGTTTATTTAATAGATTTTAACTTTTTAATTTTCTTAATTTGCATTTAAGTCGCTTTAATTTGTAGATTTTCTCTTTAGGTATAATTTTCCATCGAAATCCTTACTGATCACTATCATTAGTGATCATTCTATCATCTGAGTTGTTTAAACACCAATTCATCCTCCGTGGGACATAACGACCCGGGAATCCACTATATTCCCTGATCTTCATTGCATTTGTGTTTAAGCTGTTTTAAGTCTGTTAGACTTGACTGTTCAGCGCAGATCACTTCCTTATCATTGAGAGTCACCGTGATAGCATCTTGACCCTCAACCTTCTTCATTGTGTGCCAGAATTGATGAATATAAATTTCTGGCACAATTGCTGAGTTGGTGAGCATATTGTTGTAGGGATGCGATTTGAAAATGTCCACAGCAATCCTGCATGAAGATTCTGAGCAGGTGAAGTTCTCAAAGTCGACCTTGAGGTTGTTCTTTCCAATCTTCATGCTGTAATCAGATGGGAAGATATCTTCCATTATGAGCTCATTTGATGCGTTAACATTTTCCATGGTGATGTCCATATCGTGATCTGAAAGATATTGAGACAAAAGTACCAACATATCGAAAGACATTATGTTAGTCAAAAGTTGATTTTATTGTCCAATTTATTGAATATGTTATGTTAATGAATGTTACGAGTCCAAGGTCACTTGTTGTCCAATAGTCCAAAGGTGATGTGATAAGTTTCGTGAGTATATTAATTTTGAATTTTAAAGTCCAAATTTTTTCACTCATTCACACAACATTTTAACAATTATTGCATATTAGTGACATTTTGGTCTTGTGATGTTATGAATAACTTATTACAAGTTTGTACGCGTAACATTTCATAAGAAAAGTTAAAATTATGGCTTAGGCGTAGGATTGTAAGCTTATGCGTAAACATAGTAACCATACGCGTAGAACTAAGCTTATGCGTAGGATTCCCTCTTACGCGTAGGAATAGACTCTTGGCACAAAGCTTACGCGTAAGCGTAGGTTGGGAGCTTACGCGTAAGGTTTACTCGTAAGAGCAAGCCTTATGCGTAAGAATCCAAGTTTACGCATATCCTTCACAGGATACGCGTAGTCCCTTTGTAGACCCTTACGCGTAAGAGTTACGCGTAAGAGTTACGCGTAAGATTACTCTTATGCGTAACATCTACGCGTAAGGTATTCCATAAGCGTAGAATCCAATTTTTAACCTTGATTCTGAATTTGCACGCGTAAAACCTGAAATAGATCATTCATAACATCTCCATTAACAACTTATTCAACCTCTTTCAATATCACATGGCATCACAAGTTAATTTTAGTTACGCGTAGAATTAGTTTAAGCGTAGGGTTAAACCCTAAAGATTCAAAACCTATGAGTAAGCAATCTAGCCATGCAAATTCTACCAAATGATTTCTGGGATGTTTTAGGAGCATTATGAGTTGCTTTCAATAAGTTTTAACATCAAATGACTTAAGAATCAAAAGTACCCAAATTTACGAATACATAAACCCTAAATTCAAATTTCAAACATCTTACGAGCCTCTAATTGTCCTTAAACACTCACAACAGAGAATACCCAAATCCCACGCATAAACCCTAATTTAGAAAAGTGATCCATAACAGTTTATGGGTTGAATTAGATGTTGGAAACAGCTTTAGAATTAATATTTGAACCATTTAAACACAACCATTTCACAAAAAACATCCCAACATGATTACAAGTTTATACGCATAAGCGTAAAAACTTGAATCACGCCTAGAGAAAGATCAAACCATTGGTTATGAAAATGCTTAAAGACCTATGTTTGAAATTACTCAAAGAAACTATTAACACTTACAAATTTAAAGATTATAGCACAGATTTGAGGATTGAATTATGAGCGTAGATGAAGGTGGTTGTAAAATTAAATGCTTGTAATAAATGAGAAAAAGATTTTAGGTGAAGTGATTTTGTTAAAAAAATAGTTTCTAACTTTGACAATAATAGTCTCTCCACCTCAACCATTTTCATCCACAGCCCATAACTTCCATTTTGGTTAAGCAAGAAGTGAAAGTTTGGAAAGAAACTTGACGACACTCCCCCTCGACTTTAAAATAGTGAAATTGTACAAATTAGAGTCCGAGGAGTCTTTTGAAACAAGAAATGTATCCACCATTATCAAAGATACACCCAATATTGGGTAACATGCAAGTATAAGGTTTTATGAAACATAAAATATTTACTTTCTCCCCCTCAACACTTGTCCGTGAAAATATTAAATTGTTTGAAAGAGCAAAGTGTTGACGAAAGATTTGTACTTGCAATGTTGAAAGAAATTTAGATAGAAGAATATTTTTGTATTTTATGAATTTTATATTTTTCTATTTTTTTTGATAAAATATTTACAAAAGAGGTTTTGGTGTTTGACTGGTTTTAAGAATGTGTCAAAAGTTCGTCTAGTTCTTCTGGAGTCAAACACCTCATACTAATCCGGTGGATCAACTCAGTAAACCTAGCAGGAGCTAAGGCTTTGGTGAGAAGGTCCGCCAGTTGGTGTTCAGTACCCACAAATATAATTCAACAGTACCCTTTTCTACATGATCCTTTATGAAATGATATCGAAGATCGATGTGCTTGGACTTCGAATGTTGTACGGAGTTGCACGAGATCGCAATAGCACTTCGATTGTCGCAGTACATCGGGATTCTGTCAAATACGTAACCATAGTCTTTGAGTTGTGTTCTCATCCAAACGACTTGAGCACAACACGCCGACATGGCTACATATTCTGCTTCGGTTGAGGACAGCGATGTGCAATCCTGCTTCTTCGATTGCCATGACACTAGTTTATCACCAAGAAATTGTAGAGCACCTGAAGTACTTTTCCGAGAATCTAAGCAACCTGCGTGATCAGCGTCTGAAAAAGCTATTAGTTCAAAACCAGAATCCTTCAGATACCAGATCCCCAAATTAATGGTTCTCTTAATGTATCGGGGGATTCTTTTAGCCTCAGAGAGGTGAGTTTCAGTTGGTCTCGACTGATAACGGGAGCAAAGATATATAACGAATACAATATCAGGTCTACTGGCTGTTAGATGCATGAGTGACCCAATAATACTTCGGTATTTGGTAGGGTAAACCAATTTCCCATGCAAATCAGCATCCAGTTTCTTGGTATGTGCCATTGGTGTGGCATAGGTATCACAGCTTTGCATTCCGTGTTTGTTTAAAATTTCAAGAGCATATTTGGACTGACTAAGGAAAATACCACGGGGTGATTGATGAACTTGCAGTCCTAGAAAGAACGTAAGTTCACCCATCATGGACATTTCAAAATGTTTTTTCATAAGTTTTGAGAAGGCGTTTGAGTACTTTAGATGTGTTGACCCAAAAATGATGTCATCCACATAAATTTAAACGATTAAAATGTGTTCCCCGTGATATTGTATAAACAGTGTTGGGTCGACCGATCCTTTGACAAAATTATGAGATATGAGAAAGGATGAAAACTTATCATACCACGCCTGAGGGGCTTGTTTGAGACCGTAGAGAGCCTTGTTCAGTTAGTAGACGTGATTAGGGAACTCTGGATTAACAAATCCTTCTGGCTGACTAACATAGACCGTTTCCTTCAGTTTACCATTCAGAAAAGCGGTTTTGACATCCATCTGAAAGACTGTGATGTTCATGTGAGCCGCGAATGCCAGAAAAATTCGTACAGCCTCAAGTTTAGCAACCGTTGCGAATGATTCCTCGTAGTCAATCCCCTCTTCTTGTCTATAACCCTTAGCCACTAGACGTGACTTATTTCTGATAACCGTACCTTCAACATCCAACTTGTTTTTCCAAATCCATTTTAGACCAATAACATAGACCCCTGTTGGTTTTGCAACCAATTCCCATACTTCAAGACGTTTAAACAAATTAAGTTATTATTGCATGGATTCGATCCAGTTGTCATATGTCATTGCTTCTTTAACATTTTTGGGTTCAGCCTGGCAGACGGTAAGTGCATAAATGCAATGTTCGCCGTTAGTCTGAAGGCGTTGTCTAGTTACGAATGGTTGATTCGGGTTTCCAATAATGTTTACAAGAGGATGGTCTTTAGTCCAACGATGTGCGGAGGGTTGATTTTGATATACATTGTGCAGATTAGGAGGATTCAAATGGCTTGTAGATGATTCCGCAACATCATAAGTGGCAGTTTCATTGGCAAAAGGATTGAAGAACGCATTTGGATCATAGGCTGCGGGTGTAGGTACTTCTTGGTTCAGAAGATCATCAGCTGGTCCAGCGTCATTGGATGCGGTTTGTTCAGCTATTGTTGTAGAATCAATTGGAGGTGCTTCTTCAACAGTTGTTGTTGTTTTAGGTATATCAGGGATTGGATTATGATCAGGTTGAGCAGCGGAAACATTTGATACATCTGGAGCACGTTGATCAATATCATCACTAAACAAAGGAGCAAATAGATGTTCCATTTGACGTTGAGTAAGTTGTAAGCTTGGTTCAGCTGATAATGGGGTTTGGGGGAAGTTTAAACGGTTATTACCGGGTTCCAAACTGTTTTGCTCAGAAGCCATTTTTGTAAGCTCATCGAAATTGGCATGAATTGTTTCCATAATCTCCCTTGTACGACGATTCCAGATTCGGTAACCCTTAGAGTTTTCATAGTATCCAACAAAGACTCCAATGTCAGCTTTAGCCTTAAGCTTACCAAAGTCATCACGATCATTATTTGGGTAACAAAGAGAACCAAATACATGAAAGTGTTTTAAATTTGGTTTGCGGTTGTGGATAAGCTCATAAGGTGTTTTGTTGTGGCGTTTGGTAATCATTGAACGGTTCTGAGTGTAGCATGCAGTTGACACAGCTTCAGCCCACAAGTTATCTGGAATTTTAACATTTATTAACATCGTTCTTGCAGCTTCCACTAACGTACGGTTTCGTCTTTCAACAACTCCATTTTGTTCTGGTGCCCGTGCAATTGATGTTTGATGCTCAATTCCTACTTTCTCATAGTATTCTCGAAGAGTTTGATTCACAAATTCAGTTACTTTGTCTGTTCTGATTTGTCTAACTGTGTTTCGGAGCTGAACTTGAATTTTCGTGAGAAAGGTTTATGATCATTTGTGGAGCCTGATCTTTACTTCAAAGAAAATAAACCCAAGTCCATCTTGAGTAGTCATCAACAATTACTAGGATGTAGCGTTTTCCATTAATCATCTGCACACGCATCGGGCCACACAAATCCATGTGAAGAAGATGAAGCACATGCTGGGAGCTGTGTTCCACTTTTGAAGGAAAGTGAGCACGAGTGCTTTTCCCTTGTTCACAAGCTGAGCATAGATGATCTTTAGAATACCGAAATCTTGGGAGACCTTCAACAAGTTTGTAACGTGCAAGGTTGGTTATGGTTTGAAAGTTTAAGTGTGAAAGACGACGCTGCCATAGCCATGATTTTGTAGATGTTGCCTTAGAAAGTAGACAGATGGGAGATGAAGCAATCATGTCTTGCATTGAAATTGTGTAAAGACTGGATGTGCGGTTTCCAGACATAAGATCGTTTCCTTGTAGATCACGAATGAAACAAGTTTTCTCCCTAAAAGCAACTTCCAAATCTCCATCACAAAATTGACCGACATAAAAGAGATTGTGACCGAGACCTTCCACATAATAAACTCTGCTAATTTCGATGTTCCCATTGATGTAATCTCCGCAGCCCATGATAGCTGCGAAGTGATCATTCCCGAACCTGACAATGCCAATGAATTTTGAAACAAAGTTTGATAACAGTTTGAGATTGCTTGTCATGTGTCGGGAACATCCGCTATCAACAATCCAGAGGATGATATGTATCACCTGCATTACACACAGACAACACAGGTGGAATAGAAGTAGAGGTGGAACCCGAAGAGTTAAGAGGGTCCGTCATAGTTACATTAGACACACACATGTTAATAATCTTGGGAATCCATTTAAAACCTAGTATGTTTTGTAACCATCTCTGTCAAGTCCAACTAGTCTTAGCTTTGGTCTTAGTGAATGCACTAGGTGATATTCTCTTCCTAGGAGGTGAAGTGGGTTCTATGGGTACATCAATGGTCGTAGCAGAAACATTAGTAGGCGGTTTACCTAGCACAGACTTAGAAGCATTAGTGGGCCTAGAGGTATTCCGTTTTCTATTGTTCCGCTTACGAGATAAGATAGCATGAGCAACACATTTATCATGACAACCAGAAAACATGCTTTTACGACAACCATCATAAGATGGTTCAAACAAAACATTCAAAGTACTTAAAGGTTCAGCATTCGTTACATCACTTTGGCTATTACATTTGGCTAACGCAATGTCTAAAGTGGGTGCAACATGAGTTTTATTCAAAGTCCTAAGGTGTTCTGCTACTTCATAGGTCTTTATTGTTCTTCTCTTACGTTGCAACTTCCTATTCTTCCTGGATTTGCTCTTAAGCTGTGAAGTGCAAACGTTGGGAAAAGAGGTAACTATTCCTATTTCAGTGGAAGGAAGCACATTAGTATCTTGTGGTTTGTCATTAGGCGTTCTATTGTCAATTTTAAGCAATCCTGGGGCAAGTTCATATGTGTTACTAATCCTATCTTGTTTAAGTTTCACCAACTTCGCTTTTAAGTCATGGATAGTGTGTAACAAATCTTGATTTTCAGAGCGAGTGTTTCCATTATTTCGTAAAACTTCTTTGGTATATGGAAGATGATCATCAGCATCTTTTGACGCTTGAGCACGAGTCTTTTTGAGTAAATCAAATATGACACCATATTCAGTTTTGACTTTGGCAATTTCTTGTTCACATTTTGAAATTTGACACTTTAAAGACACGTTTTCATCATCCAGTTGGTCTATTTTTGGATCAAGATATTTTGAACGCAACTGGTTGATCTTATTTTGCAAAGCAAGTTCACGATTTTGACAATCTTTTTGACACCATTGAAGACGACGTTTAGCATTGGAAAGCTCATTTAACAATCGCTCATTTTCAATTTTTAAAGACTTGATTTGTGACACATTATCGGTATTCTCAACATTTTCAACAGAATCAACAGCGATATAATCAAATGCATATGCAACAGAATGTAGTAACACAACATTTATGGTATCAGCACATATAACATCTTCCAAGAGTCGGTCAACATGATTTCTTAACAATTTCTTTTTACGTTTAGTATTTGAAATCGATGTTTCTGTTTTCTCGAAAACTATTTTCATAAACCCAATCTCCTTCTGAAGTTCCCGTTCCTAATATATTGCACACATTTTTAAATTTCGAAAAATATCCCTTTCTGAAAAATATCCCTTTGTTGTCGCGCAAATGACGATTGAAAATGTTCAGCTTTTATTTCAAAATTAACTTCAATTGCATGTTCCAAAAGTTTGATGTCAGACATGAAAGTGTTAAAGTACATCGTTCAGCTAATGACTTTATTTCACTAAAAGAAGGTAAAGGGCCATTAATTTGTGCAACATTGGATCGGGGACCATCATTAGAAGAGGACTCAGGAGTAGGTGTGATAACCCAAGGTGTGTTAGAATGATCCTGTTGTGTGACGAAAGTTATGGCTTTTGAATAGTTAAATGGTTTGCAATAAATAACATTTTCCATTTTTGACCGACTCTTATCTTCTGCATCTAATTCCTCCATACGATTATATTCAACAACAATCATAATGGAGTCATCAATTCGATGTTCTGCACTGTAAACTTGAGGATTTGGTTTGAATGCTCTATGTGAAAAACGTGGTCTGTAATCAGCAAGATTTGGTCCATATCCATCAGGATTTGGTTTAAAGGAAAACTTTTGAATTGTTATGATTGACTCACAATGTTTGTAAACAACATTTTGAAACTCTTTGATTTTGTTTTGTAAGTCGACAATTTCCTCAAGATAGTCATCTATTTGTTTCCTCGAATGCTTTTTGTACTCACGAAACTGTTTTTGACAAGTTAACAACTCAGACTTGGCTTTTTGTGTTTCCGAAGTGAGAGCGTTAAGTTTTTGTTTATGATCATATTTCAATTGTTCTATTTGAGACAGCAAAGCATTCTTGGATGCAACTAGATCACATATCTGGTTTTCCAAAGTTTTTTCATTTTGGTAAGATTTAGCAAATGCGACTTCAAAAACTTTTTCGTGTTTCTCTTTAGTTTGAAAAATGTTGAGTTGGAACTTATAGCATTCATTATCCTTAGTCAACAGTGCAATTTTATCTTGCAATTTCTTATTGATGTCAGTGCACTTTTCCATTTGAGATTGGGTGGTCTTAATTAAGTTGGTCATGAGCTCAAGATCTGGATTAGACAAAGGTTCAGCTTATTCAACGTGAGTCTCAACATGATCATTATTTAGATCCTCAAATATAATCAAGGAGTCAAATTGATTATCAATATTAACCATAAGGTCATCTTGATCGTCAAATGTAACTACGGGATCCATTTGATTATCATCGGAATGAGATGTAGAAGATTCATGTTGAAAACTCTGAGCCTCGTCAGATGCAGATGTTGGCGGAGATATCAGATTAGTAATAAGTATATTTTGATCCGGTACCTGAGACAAGCCGTCAGTGTCATACACTGGGCCTGTGTCACTCATGTGGAGTTCTTGCATGTTTGCCATTATCATCACAACAACATTAGCCTGCAAGTCCTCCATGTCATCATCAGAATCTGCATTAGCCATGAAGCTCTGTTCCTTGTTGGTAAGAGTTCCACCAGCTTCATCCTTGAGAGCCAAGAGTAACCTCTTTGTGATAAGCGTTGCCTCTTGTCCTCGGCTTTGGGCATGCATTAGCCAGATGACCCTTCTCATTGCAGTTATAGCATTGGAGACCATTAACCCCAGTCTGAGCATTTCCCTGATCAACCACTTGAACCCGTTGTTGTTGAGCAATCCGTATGTAGCTTGATGAAGATTCTTCGCTTGACGGATGAATATAACATACTTCTCCCAATCAGGACCAAGACAGCTCAGGAACTTTGTGTTGATTGCAATCCTTGGCATAATGATGTTATGTTTATCCAAGTCATTGATGATGTCTGAGAACCGATGATGATATGACTCTAATGTCTCCCCTTGTTCAATCATGAAGTGTTCATATGCTAAGTAGATTTTAGATTCCAAATCTTCTTGATTGAGTTCAGTGCCTTCCATTAGAAGATGAATGTGCTCCCACATTGCTTTAGCAGTCTTCTGAGCATCTACACTTCGAAGAATTGGATTAGGTAATCCCAAAAGGATATATTGCATTGCAATTTCATCGGCTTCTAAGTGAAGAAGTTGGTCAGTAGTAAGTTGATCAAGACCGACAACGTTGGTAACATCATCTCTTAGTGGATTAGCATTCGGATCTCCGGGTACAGTGAGAGTAGGCATCTGAAAAGGACCTTCAAGGATGACCTTCTTCAAAAACTTTCCATGTGGCTTCTTTAGATTACAAAACCTAAAGAACCTTATCACCCATTGATCGTAGTTTCCGGGAGTGAGCATTGGAGGTCTGTCAAGGGATCCAGCTTCATGAATGGATTGTTGGCTACTTAAAGCTTCACACATCTTTGCAAACCAAGAGGGTTCCTTTGGTGTTGTAACATTCATAGCATACTTGGCGGGATACTGATTTTGAAAGTATGTATAATGTTGTACTTGTTGACGAGGGTGTGGTGGAACCATTTGTGGTGGAAGAGGATTTGCTCCTTGAGGAAAGTGTTGAAATTGTTGTTGAAATTGTTGCAATTGTTGTGGAGATGGTGGAGGATACTGTTGATAGAATTGTTGTTGTTGTTGTTGTTGAGGATACTCATGAGGAAAGTAGCTAGAGTATGGTGGTTGAGACATCTTGAAACTTGTGTTGATGATGGATCTGTGTAGTCGAATGAAACTTAGAGTTTGATGATGAAGTAACCTTATGCGTAGAAACCAGCTTAGGCGTAGAAAGTAACCTGACGCGTAATACCCAACTTACGCGTAAAAGAGAGCTTACGCGTAGACTTGAGGAAAACGTAGCTTAGGCGTAAACCAAAGACTAAGTAGTAGAATCCTTATGCGTAATATTTGCTTAGGCGTAAGAAATGCTTAGGCAAAGAAAGATTCTACGCGTAAGTTTTTATGCTTAGGCGTAAAACTAGGGTTTTGCCCAAAAATCCTGTACCCTTATACCAGTGTAAAAGATATCCAAAGTCGAAGTGTTTTCAGGCTTATCCAAGCAAGAAAACACTGAGTAAGCCAACAGCACTGAAGATCAAATGATGAGATGCCTACGCGTAACTTCTGCTTAGGCGTAGACTTATAGCTTACGAGTAAAACTAGGGTTTTACTACGAGTAGAAAGTACAAACTATCACCAAAACTGATTTTTATGTTCAAGAGTGTTTTGAAACCTGATTTTGATGATGAACGAGCTTCAATATCACCAAAATAACACAAAAGTGTGAAACTTGATGATCCAAAACCAAATTCACCCTTACGCGTAGAAATAAGTACACGAATAAAAACAAGCTCAAAAACTATTCTACACACGTAAAATTTCAAACTTGATGCTAAAAACTTAAACTTTAACACTAAATAAACCTTAAACCACAAAAATCTTGAGTTTTTAAGTGTAAAATTTAAAGCTTTAGGCGTATGAAAGATTTGAGACACAATGAAACAATACTTCAAAAACAAAAGTGTTTCACCCAACTAGATGGCGATTGATACCACTGTTAGGTCACCATAATGTAACACAAGCATCAATATGTAAGAAATAGATAAGAGATAGAGCGGATGAACACACAATACACACACACGTATGATATGGAAAAGGTTATGCGTAGGAGAATGTATTAAGTGAACAACCAACCTTCAAATGGAGGTTTACAAGACTATTTATAGGGGAAGAGACTAGGGCAACACTACAAGTTCCCTTCCTTCCTTATTGGACATGGGCCAAGGCTTATGGGCTTTCTACATAAGCCTTGCCATTAAAACTAACATAAAAGCCTAATTAAGCAACCTATTACATATTGATTACAAACACTTAAAATATAGTTTAGGAGTGATTCCAACAGTTGGCATGAAGGTGGTCAAAACACAACATGGCAGAATAAGGAGTTGCACCCATACCGAAAGATCCCCCGGGATCGCAAGGACCTTGTCTAATGCATTACGAAAAATCTTAGCAAACTCGAGTCGTAGCCTAGGGGAAATACATTTAACCGTACGAAACTTCCTCAATAAAACCCTACCAAGGAGGCTGATGTCAAATAAATCTGGCTCAACAACATGTGAGGGTACCAGAGGGTCGACCCCTTCATCAACATCATCAACAGTACTAGCCGATACAACAACGGCGCCATTAACATCATCCAAAAATGGCCTGAGAGGCGCAAGGATGCTATAGATTGCAACTTCATTGAAACTAGGCGCTATAACCACCTCCCTATCAGCATGCTTACAATTTTTACTAAAAGTATGGGTGCAAAAACACACTCCACAAAGCCAAACACCTGCCTCATGAAGTGCCTGGTCAAGTGGGGAAAATAAAGAAAAATCTCTCGCCTCCCGGTCCTTGTGTGAAGCCTTCAAAACATCAGTTTTAAAATGCCGATTACTCAAATGGTCTATAAAATATTTCTTAGTAAGCCCTTTACCATTACCCCCACTACACCCTTCACAACCTTGTAAAGGACAAGAAATCTGAGGCACAACGCGGCCAACCATGAAATATTACAAGCCAAACCGCAAGACGATCTCTTTTTTTTAGGTCAAACCGCAAAAAAAGAAACCCATCCTCGAGGTCAAACCGCAATCTTCCATAATATCAAATTGCAAAGTACTTAGGCCAAAACGCATGCCCTTCCTGAAAGTGAAACCGGAAACTAAAAATAAACAACCAGACAAAAGATCCTTTCCGAAAGCAAACCGCATGACCCTCCTAAAAGAACAAACCGCCAACTTCCTGAAGGTCAAACGGCAAAACGCAAACAGACAAGGCTCTTTCCTGGAGGTCAAACCGCAAGACCTTCTAAATGAACAAACCTTAACCTGCAAACACAAACAGACAAAACGGTGCCGTACTCCCACAAGGACAAAACGCAAGCAGGAAACCTCAAAACGTGGGCAAAATACTAGGAAAGGGATAATCCAACGAAGAGGGGAAAACACAACACACATTAAAACCAAACTACACACAGAAGAGTAAAACCCAAAAACGAAAATTATGAACCCCGAAAAAAGAAAAAATCGAGACGAAGAAAAAGAAAAGGGAGTGGATAGAAAGAGGAACGGAGAAACAACCAAGGTGGTTGGATCAATGGGGAAGAAGGAGGAACGAGATGGGACAGAAGATCCAGGAGATCACCCGATCGCCATTGATCGCCCACACAAAAATCAATTTATTTTTAAACTTTCTCCTATAATTTATTATTATTATTATTATTATTATTATTTTTTAAACCTTATTATTATTATTATTATTATTATTATTATTATTATTATTATTATTATTTTTTAAACCTTCTCTTATAAACTTACAAAAATCAAAAACTATTTTGATTTGTTTCATATAATTATGGTTTTCGGTTTTAGTTTTACTCAGTTCGGTTCGGTTAAGGTCAAAATTAAGAAAAATAAACCTAAACTATTAGTTCGGTTCGGTTTCGGTTTTGCTAGGTTAACTTTGGTTTGATTTCGCTAGGTTAACTTCGGTTCAATTTCCGGTCTATACTTTTCTCAAAATTTGTTTTTTTCGCTCGGATCAGATTTGGTCGGTTCAGTTCGTGTTTGACCCGTTTCTAGACCCTAGACTAGCGTAGGTTATTTTACCCTTTTCATAGAAAGATTAGGTTTTATTTTAGAAAATAGGCTAACTTTAAGAATAAGAAAAAAAGTTACCGAAACCAAAATAGTTAGCTATTTTTATATACTACTTCCTTCATCGTTTTGCAACTTTGACTTTATTTATATTTATTTGTATATACGGACTATAATATTTGATAAAAATTATATCAATAAAAAATACATTTAAATCTCAATTCTTTTATATATTTTGTAGAGTAACTTTTAGAAAAAGAAAACAATATACTTGGAAAACAAGTTAAGTGGTCAAAACCCTTGAATGTTCTAGTAAAGTCGTATTATCAACACGACCCAAAGCCAAAGCCATACTCCGTAGCTTTCATAAACCCATTAATTTCCACAAAAATTATCAAAAAATGGAAAAAGCAGAAGGAGTTTGCGGAAAAGAAGCATTGGAATTGCTTAATTGTGTTGCCAGTTCATCTTTTGATCAAGACAAATGCATTAATCTTTTGAATTCCCTTAGAAAATGCGTTTTGGAAAAGGTATAATATTGTGTTCTGTTTTACTTTATTTGAAATTTAGAATTGGATTTGGATTATTTTACTTTTGTTTTGCCTAATTTCATTGTTTGGATATTTAAGGTTAGATCTTTTTAGTTTAATGTTTGTTGTTGTGGTTTTTGTAGTGGATAGTACAATGATGAATATTTATAAGGGGGTTGTTTGGGATTGCTTACGCAGTTTGAGATTGTTTAGTTTACTTTGAAGTTGAAATAACAGGGTTTCTAGGATCATTGGTTTTAGTGCTTATCTGCTTATTAATGAAGCGGATAAGCAGTTTTTTAGTGTGTGGATAGCACTTTAATGGTTAAATTCCAGGTTTTATACAGAAAATAAGCTATTCCATACACTTCCTAAGCTGTTATAACTTATAAGTAAGGTGTTTATCTATTTATTAGCATAACAATAAACTGTTTAAATTTCTAATCCTGAACACCCCCTAACTACCTAGGCTTGGCTAGTTGGCTGAGTTTAAGTTTATAGGTCGTTGTGATTTACTATCAAACGTCATGAGTGGGTCTTTGTTTACAATGATACACTGAATGTCATTAATTATCCAAATTGTATGACAACTCTATACATGAAACAAACGAGGGTCATTACACGCACATGTTATTTTACTGATGTAGCCATCACAGTTACGCGCCACAACTTTTATTACATAAGAACATATCCTGCAACGAATAAGGTGTTTAGAATTGTAATTTTAGTTACACTTCAGCAAAGGGACACTATGCCATCTTTGCGGGCAGCAAATGTTTTATGAATGGGAGTAACAATGATGGTGATGGTACAGTTGTGAAGTGACCTAAGTCACAGTCCTTTTTCCCAAAACTAAAGAATAGCTATATTAATGTTAAAAGCTAAAACCAATAAACCGCACTAACCACAATATGGGTTTTTCTTAAGAAAAATTGCTAATTCAGAATGCTGATTACGGCTTTTCCCATATCTCTATTCTTAACTATTGAAGTTAAACATTGTTAGTTTATAGCATTGTTATTAGAGACGTATTTAATTTTGCTTAAGCCAATCGACAGTTTAGTTTGTCGATTCAAGGTGTTGCTCACCTGCTCCCATATTTAAATGATCACAAATTTTAGACAAAGGTCCTCGCCGACTTTCCCATCAGGCCAGGCCCTAGCAGCCATCTCGCCGTATCATGCTCAAGCCAGGCCACTTCACTTGGGCCTCAACCTATATTGACGAGGCCCTCACCTTTTTTGGCAGGGTCTCACCTTTTTTGGCGTATCAATCTGGCTCGTAAGGCGTGATGTGGTCTAATGTTACATCTTGTCAAACTTTGTTTCTATGTTAGACACTTTCATACGCACTATAGGCAAAGTTCACTAGGGCCCTCGTCTTTTTTCGCCCCTTAACTTGGTCCCTACCCATTTACAGCCCTACCCTGCCTAGGCATGCCATCTTACCTCAAGGTTGCTCTAGCCTTTAACTATTGTTATACAACATCTTGATATAAAAACTCAGGTGTGAAAATGTAAAGCCTTGATTTATGTTGCTTGTTTGAAGGTAACATGCGTTGTTTAATTCAAAAAGAAATTTCTATTTTCTCGATGCTATCAACATGTTACTCAGATTTCATGTACAATTTTGATTTTTTTTTTGCTGCAGAAAGTGAAGAAGTTCTCACTGGCGGAAGAGAAGCAAACAAAAATTGAGGATACGGGTAAAAAACAAGGCTGACCTTCAATCATGCACTGCACATTAGTTTCACAATGAGAAATTTGCTACCATGTCGCTGTTGCAGCTAATATCTTATAATAATTTAAGCATTCATTCAAATTGTAGATCAACATTTAACTTGAAGTTGACAAATGAGAATTTGAATTGTAGTATATGGCTTACATGTGTTGTCATTCTATTGCAAGCGGTTATAATAAATTGACAATTAGCCACACAACCTCATTATATGATTTTTGTTGCAGCATCACTCATGTTGCATTATAGATATACAATGATAAATCAAATTACTAAGAATCAGGTGAGAAGGCAAAACTGGAAATCCCTGCTGTGGATGACGTAGGTGAGTACCAAAGCTAGCAACATTAACAAATAGGCTATAACTTGGTCGATTGATGTCCCTGAATAGCGATCAGATGATCTACCAAAAATACAAGAAAACACACCCATGGAAAATGAAAACAATAATGAATTGTCACAGGAGGTGTTGACATGTTTATATGCAATATTTGGAGACAAAAAGTAGAAAGATGTGCGTAACATGCATTGTATGCTCATGAAGTATGCATGTTACATGAGCTTGAGCAGTAAGATGCGTTGTTGCTCATGAAAGATGGGCGTAAAGTTAGTGAAACATAGCTTGAGCATATTTGAATACAATAAAGTGATGAAGTAACGTGTCACCTATTTGCAAGCTAAAAGCAATAGTTATGTGAACTGTGAAGGTCTGTATCATTATATGACTAAGGATCAAATGAGAAGAATTTTTAAAATAAGAAGGATGAGAAATAGTTATAACTACATATTAGAGATGCGTCAATTTGAATTAGATGCATCCTTAATCTTTTAGATGCATTATAATATATTTTATAACTAAAAATTAGATGCATATACATATATTAGATGCGTTTTTTCAAGTTAGACGAATCCTATGTATTTTTCATCCTCTGCGGGTCAAATTTGTTTCTAGTACTACTTTGCATCGTTTTCACTTCAAAATAATTTTCGAAACTAATTATGATGCATCTAAATGAATAAAGATGCATCTAAATCAAGTCGATGCATCTCAAATATGAGGTTATAGCTATTTCTCATTCTTCTCATTTTAAGTTTTCTTCTCGCTGGATCCTTACCCTTAGTGAGTAAGGATCAGATAAGAAATAAAAATAAAATGAGAAGAGTGAGAAAAAATCATAACCGCACATTTCAGATGCACCTGAAAATATAGATGCATCTCCCTTTATATTTCTCTCCCTCATTTGAAATGTGTGGCTAATATTTTTTCTCATTCTTATCATTTCAATTTCTCTTCTCACTAGATCCATACCCAACTATTAGTAACATATGGAATTGCAAACCCATGAAGGCACTGTTAGAAATTTAGGATCACAGGAATCTGAAAGTCGTGTAAACATTTTCAGATTAAAGTATTTCATTGGTTTTGTCGAAATTTTAAATCCGATAAAACTCAAATAAAGAAACGAGAATATGTTTTTGTTATTATGAAAACCGAACCAAAAAGGATAATATATATATGACCAACAAAACTGAATATCGGTTGTAACTGCCATAGCAGTTATTGAACCACCAAATCAGTTAAATTAAGTAGCAGTACTAACTTGTTTTAACTAGCAGTATTAATATGTAAAAGCAGTACAAAACTTCAAGTAGCAGTACTAACTTGCTATAACCAGCAGTACTAATATATGAAAGCAGTACTAACTCAATATCGAATCAGTTAAATCAAAGGGCAAAAATCAAGTCCATAATTCAAGGAATTTTATTTTCAAGTGCGTTTTTAACATAGCACTTTATACCAAATAAAATTTTTCCATAATTCGAGTCATCATCAGTAATTCGACCCCAGCCAGGGGCTCTGCCCCTTGGACCCTGCTACTAGGGGCGCTGCCCCCGGACCCCCGTGATCCAGGGCTTCGCCCCCGAATGATAATCATAATAACGTCATACAAGTGTACACTCCACACAACCCTGACTTGTTGAACATTTATCACGATTACACATTTGTCAACTAAATCAATCCATTACACTTAAATCACATTGGTGATGCGAAATCACCAACATTCCTCCCCTATTTTAGTGTAATATTGATTTCACATTAGTACATTAGCATTCCAAATATTTGAATATCATAATGTCACTAAGGATTGAACTCTTTCTATTCATAGTGAATACATGAAGATAATATACACAATAGTTTACACATTCACATGTTCTACTTGACACTATGTTTTACTAACTTGTGTCATATCCTTCAATAAGCATATCAAAGCCAAGTCCCAAGCTTCTTGTAGCAGCTAAACTTCATGCTTATATAGGTAGTTTTTTTTACTCTTGCACCTGCACATGCAATTTGTCAAAAAACCATTAAGAAATATAATTTCAACCTTCTTTATCTTGCAGTTCTGAACACATACCGTGGAATGATGTAATTATGTGTTCCAATCCAAAGATATCAAGCTTTCCTCATTGAATTCAACATTTAACATTACGTTAGATGGGAATTTGGTATCTTGATACAAGGATTTAATTAGATGGACTTTAAACCCATCCCAATAGCCGCCTTGCGTACGAGATCTCTTGCTAACCCTTTGTTTAAATTTTCAGCTAAATTCAATTGAGTTCTTACAAACTCTACATATATTACACCATTCATAATAAGCTCACGAATCATGCTATGTCTAACACCTAAGTGTCGAGACTTTCCATTGTACACTTGACTATAAGCCTTAGCCAAGTTAGCAGCACTATCACATCTGATAGACATGGTAGATATCGGTTTAGGCCACAAAGGAATTTCATAAACCAAATTCCTGAGCCACTTAACTTCATTACCAGCTACAGCCAAAGCAACAAATTCAGACTCCATAGTTGAGCTTGTAATACAAGTCTGTTTCTTTGAAGCCCAAGAAATAGCACCTCCTCCAAGAAGAAATACTCAACCACACGTAGACGAGTGATCCTCTATATTATTAATCCAACTGGCATCGGAATAACCTTCTATAAAAGAAGGATAACCACTATAATTCATTTCAAATATTGAAATATTCGACCCAGAGCTTGCCAATGTAGAGCACTAGGATTGCTAGTATACCGACTAAGCTTTCCTACAACAAAATCTATATCTGGTCTAGTGCTAATCATGGCATACATAAGACATCCAATAGCTCTAGAGTATTCTAACTGAGACACTAGAGTTCCTTTATTAGGTCGAAACTTCACAGTAGTATCTACAGGAGTATAAAAAGGAGAACAATTAGCAAAGTTAAACTTTGTCAGTATCTACTCAATATAATGTGATTGAGAAATAGAGATACCATTGTTTTCTCGTTTGATTCTAATACCAAGAATCACCTCAGCCTCCCCCAGATCTTGTTGGAAATGTATATATTTATAAACACGTAAATTTCCGGATTCGAACTCGTGACCACGGGATTGCACACATTAGTGAATGAGAATTAAAGTTAATAATTAATGTTTATGTTTACGATTAATTATTACACATTAAGTCCGGTTAACGATCGTTAAGTATTTAACGGAAAAATGACTAACGACCGTTAAATGAAAAGAGAATGACTAGTAATGGAAAATCTTGAAAGTGAAAAGTTATGGGTTTTCCTTTGGGCTTTCATCATGGCCGGCCAAGGTGCTTCACCAAGCCCTAATCCATAACTTGTTCCCAAAGTTTTCCATCTACTATATAAACAAGGCTAGGTTCTAGGGTTTTTCATATCTTTGTGCATTGAATTAACCCTAGATCTCTCCTCTCTCTTGTCCCTATTCGGCCAAACACCCCTTGTAAGGGAGTTTGGTTTCATTTTTCCTTAAAACGAGGACTTGTGTTAGATCTAGCAATCGCTTGATTCGTTGGTTAATTCGTGTGTACAAGAACGTGGTAGTAAGACACTATTCTTACACCATATTGGTTTGAGTTGTAGAACGGTAAGGGACAACTCTTCAAACCACTTCTTTGTTTTGCTCAAGAGATCTGACATTCGCAAGAGGTACGTTACGCATACTTTCAGTTAATTATTTATTTGTTATGATCTTTAGTCTTCCGCTGTGTACTCTTGATGTCTACATGTTTTATTGTATGTCATGTATTATAAACTCAACAGATATTTCATATCAAAATTAGATGACAAGAATTCCTTTGTCTTATTAACTTGATCTTGGTCAGTACCAAAGATCAACATGTCATCCACATACAAGCAAATTATTACTCCTTTACCAGAAGCATCAAATTTGCTATACACACACTTGTCAGCTTGGTTTAAAGAAAAACCATTAAACAAGACCACACCATCAAACTTTTGATGCCATTGTTTTGGTGCTTGTTTCAGACCATACAATGATTTCTTCAATTTACATACCTTGCTTTCATGTCCAGGCATCACAAACCCTTTAGGTTGTTTCATGTAAATTTCCTCATCCAAATCACCATTTAAGAATGCAGTCTTCACATCCATTTGGTGAATAACTAGATCATGTATAGCTGCAAGAGCTAACAACAATCTAATAGTGGAAATTCTAGCAACATGAGAATAAGTATCAAAGAAGTCAATTCCCTCCTTTTGTCTAAAGTCTTGGATAACCAATCTGGTTTTATATTTATCTATGTTTCCATCCACTTTCATCTTCCTTTAGGATCCATTTACATCCTAATCCTTTGCATCCAAGAGGCAAATCAGTTAATTCCCAAGTATCATTATGCATGATGGAATCAATCTCACTTTGAATTGCTTCTTTCGAAAAAGCAACATCCCTAGAAGCCATTGCTTCACTCAAGGTCCTAGGATCCTCCTCAATAATGAAACAATATTCACGTTGAGATAAAGTCTGATCTCTTGTTCCTTCAACTAAATAAAGTTGAAAATCAGACCCAAAAGACTTAGCTTTTCTTGTTCTAGTGCTTTTTCTAGGAACATATGGACTAGGTACATCATCAGTACCTTCAACCTTATCTTCAGCTATCTTACTTGAGGATGGCTGAATCATACCTCTTGGTCTAGGTATAGACGTAAACCATTCTTCATCAAATATAGCATCTCTTGACTCTATTATAGAGTTCACCGACACATAATCATTAGGTTCTATAACATAAAACCTATAACACTTGGAATGCTCAGCATACCCAATGAAGATACATTCTATACCTTTCTAACCAAGATTTTTCATATTGGGTTCAGTTAGTCTTACAATTGCTCTAGATCCCCAAACCCTCAAATAAGTCAAATTCGGTACCTTCCTGGTCCAAATTTCATAAGGGGTTTGTTTACTATTTTGTTTGGAGTTCTATTCAGAATATAACAGGCTTTCAACATAGCCTCACCCCAAACCCTTCACTTAGTCCAGAATAGGATAACATGGAATTCACCATTTCTTTTAAAGTCCTATTCTTCCTTTCAGCCACCCCATTATGTTATGGCGTGTAAGGAGCCGTGGTTTGATGTATTATACCAGTCGATTGGAAATAAACTGGATCATAATACTCACCACCTCTATCAGTACGCAATACTTTTATCAAATCTTGTCTTTGAAGTTCTACTTCTTGTTTATAAATTTTAAATTTATCTAGAGCTTCATGTTTAGCATGCAGCAGATAGACATAACAATATCTAGAAGCATCATCAATGAAAGTAATGACATACTTATTATGTGCCAGTGAAGGATTGGCATGAAAGTCACATAAATCACTATGTATGAGATCTAATACTTTGTTTTCCCGGTTAACACCCTTAAATGGATGTCTAGTGATCTTTGTTAACATACAAGTCTTGCAACTTTCATGTGTCATGTCAAAAGCAGGTATTAAACTCATTTTAGACATATCTCTCATTCTCTTATAGTGAACATGTCCTAGTCTAGCATGCCATAATTCAAATTTGCTTAAACTATTGTTATGACTAGAAGTAATCATACAAGCAGAAGCATTAAATAAAGGATAATTCAGATTTAATCTAATCATACCCATCACATACATAACCAAATCAAACAAATGAACCATGTCTTGACAAGATATACTTGTTTCTTTCCAACACTTGTTTGTAGCCACACTTATTCAACACAATTTCAGAAACAAGATTCTTTCGAATCCTAGGTACATACAAATACATTATCTAAACATTAAGTTTTTCCAGAAGTGAAAGTCAATAAAACACGCCCTATTCCTTTGATTGGTTCAGTTGCAACGTTTCCCATCTTTACAAATGATCCATCTTCTATCGATTTACATACTTGAAACCAACGAAGATCCTTGCAAACATGACTTGTTGCACCCGAGTCAACCCACCGAGCAACTTCATCATCCTGAACATAAAATGCATCAGAATTTACAGAAACATAATGTAAAACATTATCAAAATTCTGCATAAAATCAGAATTATAACCTTGTTTTTTTCAAGGATCCTTAGACCCACTTGAACCAGCGCCATCATTGCCCTTACGAGAGCGACAATCCTTCTTCATATGACCAGTCTTATTACATTTCCAACAAGTCAATGTACCCTTCTTGTTGGCAAATTTTATCATTACTACTTTTGAACTTTCTTTTGTTCTTATTGTTGTTAGAATTTTTAGCTCTATCTCCTTCAACCATGTTAACAGAAGAAGATCCAATGTGGTTCTTTCCTTTAGGATTATTATCAAGTTCCTAATTTCTTAATCCTTCCTCACTTTGTAGATGACTACCGAGTTGAACCAAATTTAACTCTTCCTTTTTATGTTTTGATACGCTTACACAGCGCGTTCGGGGTCAAAGGAACTTCCTTTTCATCGAGCAAGTTTTTCAACACCCTAGGCAGTGAACCTAATCGTTGTAGTGTAGTATTAGGGTAAGCCACGGGAATTGATATCGTTTTCTAGGGGAATAGGAATGCTAGTGAGAAGTTACTATGCTAAGGTTGGGGTTGAGAAAGATTATTTTTTATCTTTTTATGTTTTTTAGGAAATGGTAAGGTACGAATCTCGGGGTTTTAATTTGGGGGGTTAGTATTTCTACTGATTACTTCTACTATCTAATTATCTAATTAACTAAGGTGAGGGTAGTCTATGTCTATTGTTGTGTGCTCGTATGATGATTAAAAATGTATTTGCTTAGGCTTTATTACTCCCTAGTTATCTCCTATTGATGGTTGAATTGTCACGTCCTTATTCTTAATCGCGTTGTGTCTCTAAGGTCGTAGGGTATGCGTTTATACTTTGAAGCTACCAAAGGTTAATGACTACAAAATCTCTAGGATTTATAAACTTTAACTCTAAGGTATTCTTTGGATATATAGCCTACAATTACTCTAGGTGAATATAAACTAAGGTTCAACAAAGATTAATCAAGCATTAATAACACAACGAATAACCTATCGAAATACTAGGTCAATCACAACTAAGATAAGAGACAACCAATCAATATTCAATAACTAAGTTTCATATTACCTAAGCAAACACACAAGTAAATTAGCCAGACATGGGGAACATGCAAGCATACACACAATCAATTGAAGACATAATTAAATTAATGAAGTAAAACACTTATCTTGATGTAAGATAGGGTATGGAACCCTAAAATACTGTACAAGACAGCCTTGGTTCGGTTTAGGTTTTTACTCCACAAAACTACACACTGAAAACTAAAAAATTCGGTTTTTATATATAAGGTTACAACTGCGACGGCGTCACCCTTTAGTTTGTGACGCCGTCAGGTCGCCGTCATTAGGGTTTCGTCTTGGCCACGTTAGCATTGCGACGGCGTCACCTTATGCCTGTGACGCCGTCTCTTTCAGTCTCTGACGTCGTCTGGATAAAATCTAGGCCGTCTGAGCTGCGACTCCCTACTCTTTTAACACCTGATGCCGTCACTTGAAAATAAGCAATTTGGCTACTGAGTCGTCACAAAATTTGTTCCGACAGCGTCACAAGTATAACCTGACGCCGTCCTCTTTCAATTCAGCAGCTTGAGTGTCACGATTCTTGACTTTGGCCATTTTCTTCGTATATTCGCGCCTTTCGTCCGAATAAGTGTCATTCCAGCAATTTGCCTTCAAGAGACCTAAAAAGTGAAAAGGAACGTTATTAAGTAATAACGGATACAAAAGTGATCAAATAAGGGCTTTAATGACCCCTCAAAAAGGTACATTTTAAAACCTTATCAAATATCCCTACACTTGGTATTTGCTTGTCCTCAAGCAAATGTGCTTTTAGCCAATTAATTTATAAGTTAGAGGTCATGAAGCATTAGTTTAGAACGATTCACAACACATATTGTTGGAATCACTCCTAAACCTTAATTCAAGTGTCAGTGATTCATATGTAATAGTTAGCTTTATATGGCCTTTATGTTAGTTATTAAGCTTAGGCTTATGTAGAAGGCCCATAAGCCTAGGCCCAAGTCCAATAAGGAAAGGAAGGGACTAGAAGTGTTGCCCTAGCTCCCTCTCCTATAAATACCTTGCAATAACCCTCACTTGAGGGTTGGTTGTTCAATTTATTCACTATTTCACTCTCTACGCCTAACCGTGCTTATTCATACGTGTGTGTGTGTAGTTGTTCAACCGATCTATATCTCTTCTCTATTTCTACATATTGATGCTTGTGTTACATATATGGTGACCTAACAGTGGTATCATTGGCCAAATAGTTGGGTGAACGTATCGCTTTTGATGTGAGTTTTGGTCTTACGCGTAAAGCATACGGTTCATACTTTGGTTCGCTTAAAAAACTAATTTTTTACACTTTTTAATCCAAGATTCTTGTACTTTCAACTTTTTAAGGTGTTAAAACATCTGTTTTTGGCAAAAAGTTTCAAACTTTACGCGTGGATCATTGTTTTTAAGCTAGGTTTTTTACGAGGGTATTGTCCTACGCGTCACTGTTTTATAAGCTTTGGATCATCAAGTTTCACACTTTTGTGTTATTTTGGTGATATTGAAGCTATTTCATCACAAAAATCTGGTTTGGAAACATCGGTTGGCAGAAATCATTTTTGGCTAATTCCTACGCGTAAGTGAAACCCTAATCTTACGCGTAACTGTTCCTTGGTTTGATCTTCAGCTTTGTGGATTACTCAGTGTTTTTCTTGCTTGGATGAGCCTGAAAACACTTCGACTTCGGATATCTTTTGCACTGTGATAGTGTAAAAGATCTTTTGGTTAAAACCCTAAAATTACGCATAAGCTTAAGCTTACGCATAGAATTTTTTACGCATAAGATTCTTCTTACGCCTAGGCTCTGTCTTACGCATAAGGTAATCCTACGCCTAAGTTTTCTACGCCTAACTTTCTGTTTACGCATAACTTTAGTGTTTTCTCATTTCTTACGCGTAAGCTAATCCTACGCGTAACTATTCCTGTTACGCGTATTTTTGGTGTTTTTACGCATAAGTGGTACTTGGCCTTTCTGTGATTTCTACGCCTAAGGATACTTCATCAACAACGGTTCACTCGACTACAAAGATCCATTTAACAATACAAGTTTTTCAACATGTCACAACCACCATACTCTAGCTATTTTCCTTACACTTATAATCAACAACAACAACAACAACAACTAAGTCCACAACATCAACAATTTAATCATCAACAACAGATTTATCAACAACAATTTAATCAACAACATACTCCACAACTTACAGCAATTCCACAACCACTAATGGTTCAACCACCACCTAGTCTTCAAGTACAACCTTACACAAACTTCTACAATCAACATCCATCCAGGAGTACTATGAAGGAACCGACATGGTTTGGCAAGATGTGTGAAGCCTTAAGTAGCCAACAATCAATTCATGAAGCAGGCTCACTTGATAGACCTCCAATGCTCACTCCCGGGAATTATGATCAATGGGTGATTCGGTTCTTTAGGTTTTGTGATCTAAAGAAACCACATGGAAAGTTCTTAAAGAAGGTCATTATGGAAGGTCCATTTCAGATGCCTACTACTGTCACACCCGCAGATCCAAATGCCAATCCACCAAGAGATGCTATCACCAACATTGCAACTATGTCAGACCTCACTGCTGATCAACTTCTACACTTTGAAGCCGATGAACTTGCAATGCAATACATCCTTTTAGGACTACCCAATCCAATCCTTCGAAGTGTTGATGCTCAAAAGACTGCAAAAGCAATGTGCGAACATATTCATCTTCTTATGGAAGGCACAACACTCAATCAGGAAGACATGGAATCCAAAATCAACTTGGCTTATGAACACTTCATGATTGAACAAGGAGAAACATTAGAGTCATATCACCATCGCTTTTCAGACATCATTAATGATTTGGACAAACACAACATAATCATGCCTCGAATTGCTGTCAACACAAAGTTCCTAAGTAGTCTTGGTCCTGAATGGGAAAAGTATGTCATTTTTCTCTGTCAAGCGAAGAATATGCATCATGCTACCTACGGATTGTTGTACGATTATTTGAAGCCTCATCAAAAAGAAGTTGATACGGAAAGGATTATCCGTGGCCAAACTGTTTCACCTTCACTTCCTGACAATCAACAACTTGCTTTGTGGGCTCAAACTAGTGTTCCTCCTCAAACAGCTCCTCCACCCACTCCTCAACCAACTGCAACCATCACACCTTATGATCCGTCACAGAAACAAACTCAATTGGTTCCATACAACAACAAAACTATTCAAGCACTCTACAGTGAAGCTGATGAGGACTCCGATGCCTTCGATGAATTGCAACAAGGATTTGTTATGATTGCTAACGCATTCGGCCGGTATTCAAACAAATCCAACAATCGCATTCGTTCCTCATCTAATACAAGAAATCAGGCTGTTGTGAACAATGGACGCGTTGAAGTTCAGAATCGTGGTTATGGTCGTCAGATGGGAGGTCGTCAAGGGTTTAATGCTATGGGAAGGAATAACATGGGTGCTCCGCAACAGCAAAGGGCTCAAGTGGTTGAACAGGGGAATGCTCAGAATGGGGTTAATGGTCTTCGATGTTATAACTGTAATGAGAAGGGTCATCTGGCTAATGCATGTCCTAAACCGAGAACAAGAGCCAGTGCTTATTTCAAAGAGGCTTTGCTCTTGGCTCTTAAGGATGAAGCTGGTGGAACTCTTACCAACAAGGAATAGAGCTTTATGGCAGATGCAGACTTAGATGATGATATGGAGGACTTGCAGGCTAATGCAACAGTGATGTTGATGGCACAAATGCAAGCTCTACACATGAGTGACACAGGCCCAGTGTATGACACTGACGGCTTGTCTCAGGTACCTGAACAAACAATTATCATTAATGATCTGATATCTCCACCAACATCTGTATCTGACAAGGATCAGAGTGTTCAACATGAGCCATCTACATCTCATTCCGATGATCATCAACTAGACCCCGTAGTTATATTTGATGATCAAGATGACCTTATGGTTACCATTGATGATCAAGTTGACTCCGTGGTTATACTTGAGGATCTAAATAATGACCATGTTGAGACTCACGTTGAACAAAATGATTCTATGTTTGATCCAGAATTTGAGCTTCGGACCTTAGTTAAAGACCAACAATCCCGAGTGGAACATTACCATGATGTCAATACAAAATTAAAAGCAAAAAATGCACTGTTAACCAGGGATAACGATTGCTTAATTCGACAATTAAACGCTTTTAAAACTCAAGAAAAACGTGAAAAGGGTTTTGAAGTCGCTTTTGCTAAATCTTACCAAAACAAAAAATCTTTAGAACGACAGATACGTGATCTAGCCGCATCGAAGAATGCTTTGTTGTCTCAAATAGAACAACTGAAACATGAACATAAACAACAACTTAACGCTCTTACTTTGGAAAATCAAAAAACGAAGGCTGAGTTGTTAACTTGTCAAAAACAGTTCTCTGAGTACAAAAAACATTCCACGAAACGAATAGATAACTATCTTGACGAAATTGTCGACTTATAAAACAAAATCAAAGAGTTTCGAAATGTTGTTTATAAACATGGTGAGTCAATCATAACTATTCAAAAGTTTACTTTTAAACCAAATCCAAATGGATATGGACCGATTCTTGCTGATTACAAACCTAAGTTTTCAAACAGAGCATTCAAACCAAATCCTAAAGTTTATAGTGCAGAACATAGAATTGATGATTCAATTATGACTGTTGTTGAATATAATCGCATGGAGGAATTAGATGCAGATGACGAGAGTCGGTCAAAAATAGAAAATGTCGTTTATAACAAACCATTTAACTATTCGAAAGCCGTAACTTTTGTCACACAACAAGATACTTCTAACAAACCTTTGGTTATCTCACCAGTTTCTGAAGTTAGTCCCCAACACAATGGTGCACAAATTAATGGTCCTTTACCTTCACTTAGTGAAGTAAAAACTAAAGCCGAAAGTTGTCGTGTTATCAAATATTTTGACACTTTCTTATCTGACATCAAACTTTTGGAACGTGAGATTGAATTTCATTCTAAAATAAAAGTTGAACATTTTCAATCGCCTCTGGCGCGAGAACAAAGAGACATTCTTCAGAAAAGAATTTTACCCCATGTCAAAAATTTGAAAAATTATGCACTATATTGGGAAAGGGATTTTCACAAGGAACTGGGTCTCATGAAAACAGTTTTCGAGAAAATAGAAACATCGATTTCAAATACTAAACGTAAAAAGAAATTGTTGCGAAAAGATGTTGATCGACTCTTGAAAAATGTTATCTGTGCTGATATCAATAATCTTGTGTTATTACAATCTGTTGCATATGCATCTGATCATATCTCTGCTGATTCTGTTGATACTGTTGATATTGTTGTGAATACTGATAATGTTCCTCAGATCGAGTCTTTAAAAGCTGAATACGAACGGTTATTAAACGAACTTTCAAATGCAAAACGTCGTCTTCAATGGTGTCAAAAAGATATTCACGATCAACAACTTGTTTTTCAAAACAAAATCGCCCAGTTGCGTGCAAAATCTTCTGATCCTAAAATTGAGCAACTGGATGATCAAAACGTGTCTTTCAAATGTCAAATATCAAAATATGAACAAGAAATTGCAAAAGTTAAAAAGGAATATGGTGTCATATTTGATTTACTCAAACAGACTCGTGATGAAGCATCAAACGAACTTGATCATTATCTTGCACACACTAGAGAAGTAATGAATTTTTCTGGCAATCTTCGTTCTGAAAATCAAGAGCTGGTACACACTATCTTTAAGTTAAGGGAAATGTTAGGAAAGTATGAACAAGTTCAGCCTAGCATCATTAAGAGAATTTCACCTGTAACACTTAGCAAATGTGAACCCAGAATGCCTACTGTCAAAACACAAGTTACTAATGTGCTTCCCTCTACTGAAATAGGACTAGTTGCCTCTTTTCCAAACATCCGCACTTCACAGCCTAGGAGCAATACAAGGAAGAATAGGAAGTTGCGACCTAAGAAAAGACCAATAAAGAATACTGAAGTAGAAGAACACCGTAGGACTTTGAATAAGACTCCCGTTGCACCCACTTTAGATATTGCGTCTAGAAAATGTAATGGAAAAAGTGTTGTAACTAATGCTGAACCTTTAAGTACTTTTGATATTCAGTCTGATGCTTCTTGTGTTATATGTCGTAAAAGTATGCGTTCTGATTGTCATGATAAATGTGTTGCTAAGGCTATCTTATCTCGTTTAAGGAATCCTAAGACCCGGAATACCTCTAGTCCCACTAATGCTTCTAAGTCAGTACTTGGTAAACCGCCCTCTTTAGATTCTAAGAAACGCATTGTTGCCCCTGTATCCCCGGAATCACCTCCAAGGAATGTTGTACCACCTAGTGCATTCACCAAGACTAAAGCTAAGACTAGTTGGAGATGGCAGAAATGGATACATAATACACTAGGATTTAAATGGATGCCTAAAGTCATTGATGTGTGTATGTCTACTATAACTGCTTCGGAACCCTCTAACATTTCGGGTTCCACATCTACTTCTATTCCATCTGTGTCGTCTGTGTGTAATGCAGGTGATACAGATCATCCTTTGGATTGTTGATAGCGGATGTTCCCGACACATGACAGGCAACCTTAAACTGTTATCAAACTTTGTTGCAAAGTTCATTGGCACCGTCAGATTCGGGAACGATCACTTCGCAGATATCATGGGCTACGGAGATTACATTAATGGCAACATCAAAATTAGCAGGGTTTATTATGTGGAAGGCCTCGATCACAATCTCTTTTCAGTCGGTCAATTCTGTGATGGAGATTTGGAAGTTGCTTTTCGGGAGAAAACTTGTTTCATTCGTGATCTACAAGGAAACGATCTTATGTCTGCCTCTCGCAATTCTAGTCTATACACAATCTCAATGCAAGACATGGTTGCTTCATCTCCCATCTGTTTACTCTCAAAGGCTACATCTACAAAATCTTGGCTATGGCACCGTCGTCTCTCACATCTAAACTTTCAAACCATCACCAACCCTGCTCGACACAAACTTGTTGAAGGTCTCCCAAGATTTCGGTATTCTAAAGATCACCTATGTTCAGCTTGTGAACAAGGGAAAAGACCTCGTGCTCATTTTCCTTAAAAGATGGAACACAGCTCTCAACATGTGCTTCATCTTCTTCACATGGATTTGTGTGGCCTAATGCGCGTGCAGACGATTAATGGCAAACGCTACATCTTGGTAATTGTTGATGACTACTCAATATGGACTTGGGTTTATTTTCTTCGAAGTAAAGATCAAGCTCCACAGATGATCATCACCTTTCTCACGAAAATTCAAATTCAGCTCCGGAACACCGTTAGACAAATTCGAACAGACAAAGGAACTGAATTTGTGAATCAAACTCTTCGGGAATATTATGAGAAAGTGGGAATTGAGCATCAAACATCTATTGCCCGAACACCAGAACAAAACGGAGTTGTTGAAAGACGAAACCGTACGTTAGTGGAAGCTGCCAGAACGATGTTAATCAATGCTAAACTTCCAGATTACTTGTGGGCTGAAGCTGTCTCAACTGCATGCTACACTCAGAACCGCTCAATGATTACAAAACGCCACAACAAAACACCATTTGAGCTTCTCCACAACCGAAAACCGAATCTCAAACACTTTCATGTATTTGGATCTCTTTGCTATCCGAATAATGATCGTGATGACTTTGGAAAGCTCAAAGCCAAAGCTGACATTGGAGTCTTTATTGGATATTGTGAGAACTCTAAAGGTTACCGGATCTGGAATCGTCGTACAAAGCAGGTTATGGAAACGATTCATGCTAATTTTGATGAACTTACAGAAATGGCTTCTGAGCATAACAGCTTGGAACCCGGTCACAACCGCTTAAACTTCCCTCAAACCTCAACATCAACTGAACCAAGCCCTCAGCTTACTCGTCAACAAATGGAAAGGCTATTTGCTCCTCTATTCAGTGACGATATTGATGAACGTGCTCCAGGTGTATCCGATGTTTCCGCTGCTCAACCTGATACTACTCTTATACCTGATACACCTGCTACAACAACTACTGTTGAAGAAGCACCACCAGTTGACTCTACAATAACAGTTGAACAAACTACTTCCAACGACGCTGATTCAGCTGATGATGTTCTTAATGAAGTACCCCCACCTGCAGATTTTGATCCAAATGCGTTCTTTAACCCGTTTGCTAATGAAACTGCTGCACCTGATGTTGCGAAATCATCTACAAGCCATTTGAATCCTCAAAATCTGCACAATGTATACCAACATCAACCCTCTACACATCGTTGGACAAAAGACCATCCTCTTGAAAACATAATTGGCAACCCGAATCAACTAGTCGTTACGAGACAACGTCTTCACACAGACAGTGAATATTACATTTATGCACTCACTGTCTGCCAATCTGAACCTAAAAACATTAAGGATGCAATGACAAAAGATAACTGGATTGAATCCATGCAAGAAGAACTCAACCAGTTCAAACGTCTTGAAGTATGGGAACTGGTTGAAAGACCAACAGGGGTCTACGTCATTGGTCTCAAATGGATTTGGAAAAACAAATTGGATGCTGAAGGGAACATAATCAGAAACAAGTCACGTCTGGTGGCTAAGGGTTATCGACAGGAAGAGGGTATTGACTTTGAAGAATCATTTGCTCTGGTTGCACGTCTTGAGGCTGTTCGGATATTTCTAGCGTTCGCGGCTCATATGAATATAACGGTCTTTCAAATGGACGTCAAAACTGCTTTTCTGAATGGACAACTGAAAGAAACGGTTTATGTCAGCCAACCAGAAGGATTCGTTGATCCCGAGTTCCCGAACCATGTCTACAAACTGAACAAAGCTCTGTATGGTCTCAAACAAGCTCCTCGGGCGTGGTATGATAAGCTATCATTTTTCCTCATTGCCAATAATTTTACCAAAGGTTCGGTCGACCCAACTCTTTTCATACAATATCACGGGGAACATATTTTAATTGTTCAAATTCGTGGATGACATCATTTTTGGGTCAACACATAAAAAGTATTCAATCGCTTTTGCGAAACTAATGAAGAAACATTTTGAAATGTCAATGATGGGTGAACTTACGTTCTTTCTAGGACTGCAAGTTCATCAATCACCCCGTGGTATTTTCTTGAGTCAGTCCAAATATGCCCTTGAAATTCTGACTAAATTCAGAATGAATACTTGTGATACTTATGCCACACCAATGTAACATACCAAGAAGCTGGATGCTGATTTGCATGGGAAATTGGTTGACCCTACCAAATACCGTAGTATTATTAGGTCTCTCATGTATCTAACAGCCAGCAGACCTGATATTGTCTTTGCCGTATATCTTTGCTCCCGTTATCAGTCGAGACCAACTGAAACTCACCTCTCAGAGGCTAAAAGAATCCTCCGATACATCAAGGGAACCATTAATTTGGGGATCTGGTATCCGAAGGATTCTGGTTTTGAACTAATAGCTTTTTCAGACGCTGATCACGCAGGCTGCTTAGACTCTCGGAAAAGTACTTCAGGAGCACTACAATTTCTTGGTAACAAACTGGTGTCGTGGCAATCGAAGAAGCAGGATTGTACATCGCTGTCCTCAACAGAAGCAGAATAAGTAGCCATGTCGGCGTGTTGTGCTCAAGTCATTTGGATGCGAACACAACTCAAAGACTATGGTTACGTATTTGACAGAATCCCGATGTACTGCGACAATCGGAGTGCTATTGCAATCTCGTGCAACTCAGTTCAACACTCGAAATCAAAGCACATCGATCTTCGATATCACTTCATCAAGGACCACGTGGAACAGGGTACTGTTGAATTATACTTTGTGGGTACAGAATACCAATTGGCAAATCTTCTCACCAAAGCCTTAGCTCCTGCTAGGTTTAATGAGTTGGTCCACCGGATTGGTATGCGGTGTTTGACTCAAGAGGAACTGGATGAACTCTTAAAACATTCTTAAAAACCAGTCAAACACCAAAACCTCTTTTGTAAATATTTGTTCAAAAACAAAATACAAAATTATAAAATCAGATAAAACAACAAAAATATTCTCCTATCTATATTTCTTTCAACATGTCAACACTCAAATCTTTCAAAATTCAGTATTTTTCGTATCAAGTGTTGAGGGGGAGAAAGCAAATACTTTCCAGTTTGATAAAACCTTGTACTTGCATGTTATCCTATCCCGGTTGTTTCTTTAATAATGGTGGTCACATTTTTGGTTTTCTGACACTCCTCGGACTAAAATTTATAAACTTTCATTATTTCTTAAGTCGAGGGGGAGTGTTGTCAAAATTCTTTCCTAAAATCATTCATTTGTTAACCATAATGGAAGTTAAAGGCATTGGATGAAAATGAAAAAGGTGGAGGGACTAAAACTGTCAAAATCCTAAAGTTATTTTTAATAAAACTCTTCACCAAACACATTTAATTCATCACATTTATTACCACACCAAACCATATCCTACGCCTAATAATCATTCCTCTAATCTGTGTTTCTGATCATCAAATTGTAAGTGGTTTTATGTTTCTAACAAGATTTTAAACATTGGTTTTGAATTTTAAACGAATCCAACGGTTAGATTTGTGTATATGGATGATTTTGTGCTCTACGCATATGCATATGAACACATAATCAAGATTGTGTGTTTGTGGTTAAAATGATTGTGTCAAAACGTTTCTCTAACATCAATGATTTCATTTTCATCACTAATACACACCCAGATACGTATTGAATGATTTTTGAAACTAGGGTTTATGCGTAAATTTGGGTATTCTTAAATGTGAGTGTTTCTGGTTAAAAAGAATGTTGTATGAGGTTGTTTTTATGATGAATTGACTATATCCATAGCTAGAACTTGCCCAGAAACACCAAATATGAAAGAATTAAAATTTAGGGTTCTAATTCATACGAATTGGGTATTTTTTATTCATAACATGTTTGATGTTAAAACTTGGATAAGACAACTTCATAGGCTTCTTAGACTTACCAGAATCATTTTGGTGCATTTTCCATGGCTAAATCGCTTATGCGTAATTCTTGAACCTTAGGGTTTAGGTTTACGCGTAACTGCTTAATAAGTATTCATGACATGATCAGAAAATAACTGGATGTAGATGTTAATATTGGTGTTATGATGAATTTGTTTCAGGTTTCTACGCTTAAAATTCAGAATCAAGGTTAACTTGAACATCTACGCATAAGGATCACCTTACGCGTAGCATGTTATGCGTAAGAGAAATCTTACGCGTAACGTTTACGTGTAAGGTTCTACATAAGGGACTACGCGTATCATGTGAAGGATATGCGTAAACAGTGACCTCTACGCATAAGGTTGACTCTTACGAGTAAGCCTTACGCGTAAGGTTCCATATACGCTTACGCGTAAGCTCTACGCATAAGGTCCCCTTTTCCTATGCGTAATATTTCTTACGCGTAAGTCAAGAACCTACGCATAAGCTTGTGTTTACGCGTATATCATTCCTGTTTACGCATAAGCTTGCCAATTCTACGCCTAAGCCTTGTTTAACCTTAACTATGAATTGTTACGCGTGCAAACTTGTAAATAAATAAATCATAACGCCACGAAACCAATAATGTCACTATAAGCTTAAATGTTTAACAAGTTGTGAATAATAAGTGAAAACATGGACTTTAAAACTTAAAGTTAATCAACTCACGAAATTTATCACGACATCATTGGACTATTGGACAAACAAGTGACATTGGACTCGTAACAATCATCGACATATCTCATTCAATAATTAGACAATAAAACCATCTGTTGACTAACATAATGTCTTTCGATATGTTGGTTCTTTTGGCTAAATATCTTTCAGATCACGACATGGACGCTCAATTGCAGAATGTGGATGCACCAAATGTTCTCACCATTGCTGATATCTTCCCAAATGGTTATCCGATGAAGATTGGAAAGAACAACCTTCGTGTTGACTTTGAAACTCTCACCTGCTCAAAGTCTTCTTGTTTAATTGCTGTGGATATTCTGAAGAATCATCCTTATCAAAACATGCTCTCCAACTCTGCTACAGTGCCTGAGATCTACATTCAACAATTCTGGAATACAATGCAAAAGATCAAAGGACAAAATGCTGTGACGGTGACACTCAATGACAAACAAGTCACCATCACACCTGCAGACTTAAGAGCTGTCCTCCTCATCCCTGACATCGTACCAACTGAATACAACGCCACACCAACTGAAGAGACTGTTCTGCAATTCTTGATCAATATTGGGTATGACGAAGCTACAGGAGTAATTACAAAGCATTCACATGTGGATCTCAAAAATATTCCTCAGCCTTGGAGAACCCTATACATCATCATCACCAAATCTGTTTATGGTCGTGACAGTGGGTATGAGCATCCCAAGCTCATGGAACTGCAAATCTTTTGGGCTTTGGTCATCATGAAGCACATCGAAGTCGGAGCTCTGATATGGGACGACATGATGACATTCCTCAAAAAGCTTGGCTCAAAGATCCCTTATATCAGATATACAAAATTGTTGATCCAAAGAGCACTTGGGTATAACCCTGATATCCCCAAGAGAATCAATGACCCCGATAATCTCGACATGTTGTCTGAACCTACTCTAACAGTCAGATTTAAGGAGTCAACAACAAAGAAACAAGGTGCTGTGTTGCCGGATCACCTTCTCTCTGATGCAATCAAACAGCTTTACTCTTACAAAAGGTATCTGATAGCTGTAGAAGAGAACAAAGTTGGCTTCCTTGATGACAAGTCAGGTGGTACACCTACAAGGAAAACCAGACGAGGAAGTGCAGGGAGTGTTATAAGCACTGAGAGTCAACGAAAGTTCCCCAAGAGGAAACCTCCACTCAAAAGGACAGTTCCCTCTAAGGAAGCTATTCCTATTCCCATTCCCAAGCCTGAACCTCAAAGAAAGCTAACGGATGAGGACTCGGAGGATATTGATACTGACGAAGAGATCATCTACTCTGAAACTGTTAAAGATGACACTCCAATGGTAACTAAACCTCGCAGTCCACCGGAAGATAAAGGAAAAGGGAAAACTCCTGTGTTTGAACATGATAAGGAGAGTTCAGAAGAAGAACCAGTTGACGAAGAAAGAGCGTATCAAAAGAAGTTGAAGGAACTCAAACAAAAACACTTTGCCAAAGAATTCGTAGAAGATCTGTGCTAAACAGTCAAGTCTAACAGACTTAAAACAGCTTAAACACAAATGCAATTAAGATCAGAGGAATATAGTGGATTCCTGGGTCGTTAAGTCCCACGGAGGATGAATTGTTGTTTAAACACTTCACCAGATGATAGAATGATCACTAAGGATAGTGATCAGTAAGGATATCGATGGAAAATTATCTAAAGAAAAGATTTACAAATAAAAGCGACTTAAATGCAAATTAAAAAGATTAAAAAGTTAAAATCTATTAAATAAACGCTATCACTATTTTTATAGATCGATGAACGTTTATTTTATAAAACCTAAAACGTACGTTTAAATAAAAATTACGTAAACGTACAGAATAAAACGTGAGTTCTAAGAAATAAAGATCCTAAAAATATGAAAAATGATATTTTAACAATCCTAATAATAAAAGAAAATTATTAGAAAAAGAAAATTATTTTTATTACTATTTATTTATTTATTATTAATTAAAAACTATTTATTAAGTATTTAAAATGCACTAAAATACAAGAAAATACAAAATTAACCTAGAAAAATGAAATTATAACTTGGAAAAATCTAAAATATGATAAAACTTATTTTAAAACTAAAAATATATTTTTTAGACTTATTATGTATTTATTACTAATTTAAAACTATTTAAAACTAATTAAAATACTAAAAAATACTTTTTAAACTAAGAAAATTATGGAAAAATACTTTTTATTACTTTTATATTTATCTTAACCTAAGAAAATTGAAAAATCATTTTTTTGAACTTTTTATAATTTATTTGTATTAAAAGCTATTTAAAAATACCTAAAAACTGTTTTTAATTAAGAAAAATAGCAAACAGTTATAAAAAATTATGAAAATTTCAGGAAAAGTCTATTTTAATATCCTAAATCTAGGAAAAATAGAAAAACATAGGCTTGTTTGGAAGAAAATGAAACTGCTATTATAAGTGCTTATCAAAAAAGCACTTGAATAAGCCAATTTATAACCAAAGACCACCAACTTGATACAGAAGCTAAAATATGCTATAATGACTCAAATGCAACCAAAATCAACAACCTTGAACCTCTGGATTACAAGTTAACACAGATTTGAAGAATGAGCTTGATGAGCAAAACAGAAACTGGTATACTACTTTAAGCTATTGCACAGATCACCAAATAAGCTAAAAATGAAAAGTAGAAATTGGAACTTGTACTAGACCTGGTTGAGACCAAATATACCAAAACTCAGACAATGACAAGCTCTTATGAGCTTGGGAGAAGCTATTTTAAAACCTGTCAAACCACTGAGTTGAGACTCAGTTAATGCTGATTTATTTGGGACAAAATGATAAGCAATAGCAGGCCTAGTAAATAAGCTGAAAATGGAATTTTAAAACTTGGAGCTTGAAAAGGACTAGATTAACTATCTTAAAGCCAAAAATCAGAGGTTATGGACAAGTAATAAGCTCTGTAGAAGCTTATGTTTGAGCTATAAAAACTGGTGCACAGGGCACTTTTTTAAACAGGTGCTTGAAATAAGCTAAAAATTAAGCTATTTAAAAAGCTATTTGGAAAATAAGAAAGATACTATGATAAAGTTAAGCAACTGAATATTGAAATACTAAAAGCTCAGGTCTTGAATACTAATATTAAGCCCTATATAACTTAATCTCTTTTATTCAAAACTGCTAATACTGAAATATTTGACTTTTATAAGAACTAATTAGTTTGACTAAAATGAATTTTAACTTGATTCTACTGATTGATTATGTAATATTAAGTTATATTAAGACTAGATTAAGCTATTCTAACAACTAATGAACATGGAATAATGATCATTGATCAAGAAAATCAAACAGACAAGATATAATATGGATTTACAATCTATTTTGACTTTTGATCAAAGAAGAAATGGTTTCTTGGTTTCTTTGAGTTCTTTAGACCAAGTTTGACACAAAACAACCACAAGCACAGGTCTGCACTACCTTTAGTACAGTTAAACAAATTCAACCAAACAACCCTTTATGTGACTGAGTTGATGTGTTTCAAACCAAATCAAAATTGTGAACCATAAACTTGATTTCAGACCTTACAATATCAATATATGAGACTAAAAGGACATGATCCAACAGTGCTAACCTCATAAAAACAAGACTTATGATTATGCAGATTTCACTGTCCAAATAAGGTTTTTAATAACTTCTGATTTAAAATAACAAACTACTGGTTTTATGGTTTGAGAACACTTAATTATAACTAATGAACATGATCAAACAGGAAATTGAGCTAAAAACTGTCTTACACAGTAAATACCAAAATGAGATTAAGATGCTTACAAATAGCTTGAGGTCACAAACTGAGAACTAGGATCAAATAACAAATCCTATAGCTTACCAATAAGCACTATACCCAAGACCATCCATTATATATCCTGCTCCAGCCTTTTTGAACATTGCACCATGGTTTTTTATTTTTAAGTTATTTATTTGATATTTTTGTGAATTTCTGATTTTCACCAATAAACTGCTTTTAAGAGTGTCTAAAAGCTTGCATAAGCTTTATAAGGAGCTTATATGTGCTTCTCAGTCCAAAGTAACAACTTTTAACAACATTTCAACATATTGAGATTTTTGAATAATAAGAAAATTGCATAACTTGATATAAAACTTGAAACTGAAATTGGTTGCTTACAAAGGTTTTATTTCAACTTGAAAACATAAATTACAAAGCTTGAAGCTTAAACAAACACTGAAATTTGAAGGTTAAACTAAAACGACAGTAAAATTGAAAATTACACTAGATATATTCTTCCATTGCCTCTTCTGCTTTCTTTATAGCTTTTCTGAACTCTCCACTTGATTCTGAACATATCCCATCAACAATATCAACCATTGATTCAGTCAAATGTATCTCAGCCATCAAACTTACTTTTGGCGCCAAAATTGAGATAAGGTAGCTTGAGACAGTTTCAAACCAATTAAAGAAGTTTGGAGTGTTATGTGAGGTGTAGGAGACAATTTGTGAAGTAGGCATGGGTTTAGGGTGATTTTTCAGAGAAAACAGAGATTGTGAGATAAACAGTAAAGGTTCAATGGTGGGGATGCATTAAATGCAAGGTGGGCTAATGAGAGGAGGGGGGATGAGCTGGAAAGGGTGGATGAGGTGGAAATGGTGAGGTGGAGGTGATAAAACCACCTCTGGTTTTGAGTTACAGGGGTGGGTGAAGAAGGTGAACAGTACCGGCGGTATATTTGATTTTAAATTTTGGGCCGGGTCACTGTTTTGGACTGGATTGGGCTTGGGTTGATAATAGAGTCCGTTTGGTTTAGTGTTAACAACAAGGACCTGTTATGCAATTTAGCTAAAGTTGAAGGTCTGATTTTTACAAGTTTCCAAACTTTATCACAAGGGTAAAACCTGCCAAGTAAGATTAGTACAAGGACCTTAATTGAAAATTTCCATTTTTACAAATCCAGGGACCAAAATTGTCAATTTAGAAACTATAAGGACCAATATTGTAATTTTCTCCAAAGTTTATCATAAGGACCATTTTTGTCAAATATGAATAGAACAAGGCTAAAAGTTGATAATTTTCACTTTTTAACTTAACCAAGGACTATTTTTGACATTTTTCAAAGTTAAAGGACTAAAGTTGTCAATTTGTGATTTTTGAACTTTAAAGGGTTTGTTTTGACAACTTATGAATCTTATGGACCTAAAATGATATTTTACAAGTTTTTGAATTACCAGGGACTGATTTTGACAACTTTTGTCACTTGGGGGACTAAAACTGCCAATTATGCAAACTTGATACGTTTTTCATCAGATTTTGATGTTTTTGCATTTAAAACATATAAAACACTTGTTTGTGATATTTTTATCATTTTGAAGCATTTCTGAGTGTTTTCAGATGTTTTTGGCATTCTAACAGTATAAAAATGATGAGTATTTAGACACTCATCAATCCCCCACACTAAGATATTGCTAGTCCCTAGCAATGATTTGAGAAAACATAATGGATTTTAATCTCTTTACCAAAAGCCATTACTTCTGGAGTAGCCAATTGTTTCAGTTCAAGTAAGAACTTTGGCACAATGATAACCAAATGATTTTGAGCAAATCATAAGCTATGAACGGATTTGATTTGTCTTTACCAGAAGCCGTACCCTTCTGGACTAGCCAACTCTTAGATAAATTATCAATATTATCTTTGGTGAGTCGATTACCAATTATGGATTTTCCACTGCCTTTACCACAAGCCATAAACTTGCGGGCTAGCCAACTCTTCACTAGTTTAAAGATATGGTGAGCTGAACACCATACAATTTTAGGCAAATTGCAAGCCATAAACGGATTTGAGATATCTTTACCAAGAGCCGTTTGTTCCTGGATTAGCCAATCCTTATGTGGGTTAGACATGGCGGACTGATTACCATTTGCTGAGTAAGTGAAAAACACTTACTCCAAAAAAAATTTTGGCCAAAAACGGGGGAATTGGGTGGAATAATTACATGATGAAATTCGTGAGAATTCCCCCCCACACTTAGAAATGAATATTGCCCTCAATATTCAAAGTACCGGCGGTTATGCCGAAACATAGAACATAAAAGGGAAATACTACGGCCATTATTTTGTTTTTGATATATACACAATTTTTTTTTTTTTTTTTTTTTTTTTTTTTTTTTTTTTTTTTTTTTTAATAACAGCGTGGGAAAAACTCCCCCACACTAGGGTGATAGAAAGGGGATAAGAAGACAGAAATATGGATGAAAATCCATATGATGTGTGCTACTATTTTTGATTCCCGAGTCACTAGCTTGACTCGATCCCCGCATTCATTGGTTCATGGGGAATGTTTGTAGATCCGGGACAACCACAGGGGGAATGTCCTCTCCAAAGTAATGCTTTAATCGATGACCATTTACTTTAAAATTAGGACCATCAGGCTGAGATAACTCAATGGTACCATAAGGATTAACCTTAGTGATAGTAAATGGACCAGACCAGCGGGACTTAAGCTTTCCCGAGAAAATCTTCAATCTAGAGTTGAAAAGAAGGACTCGATCACCAACGTTGAAAACGCGGTTCTTGATTTTAGAGTCATGAATCTTCTTTGTCTTTTGTTTATAAATTAAAGAGTTCTCATAAGCTTGATCACGAAGTTCATTTAGTTCATTCATTTGAACTTTTCTATGATCACCGGCTGTCTGTATATCGAAGTTTGCATGTTTTAAGGCCCAGTAAGCCTTGTGCTCTAGTTCAATCGGAAGATGACATGCTTTTCCGTACACTAGCTTGTATGGAGTACACCCAATTGGTGTTTTGTAAGCTGTACGAAAAGCCCAGAGTGCATCATCCAGTTTATCCGACCAGGATGCACGATTTTCACCTACTGTCCTTTCAAGGATTCTTTTAATACCACGATTTGAAACTTCCACCTGCCCACTTGTTTGGGGGTGGTATGCAGTAGATAGACGGTGGGTAACACCATACTTTTGCATGACACGATCAAATTGGTCATTACAAAAATGTGTACCACGGTCACTGATTATTGCACGAGGAGTTCCAAACCTGGCAAAGAGAGCTTTCAAAAATTTCACAACTACTCGGGCATCATTTGTAGGTAAAGCTTTCGCTTCAACCCATTTCGACAAATAATCAACAGCCACGAGTATGTACTTGTTACCACGAGAAGATGGAAATGGCCCCATAAAATCAATACCCCAGATGTCAAATATCTCACAAACTTGAATGGCATTTTGTGGCATTTCATTCCTTTGAGATATATTTCCATGACGCTGACAAGCGTCACAAGTTTTGACATAATCGTGGGCATCTTTATAGATTGTGGGCCAATAGAACCCGGAATCAAACACCTTTTTGGCGGTGTAGTTTGGACTATGATGGCCCCCGGTGGGTCCAGCATGACAAGCTTTGAGAATGTCAAGAGCTTCTTGTCCATAAACACACCGTCGGATGACTTGATCCGCACAGATTTTGAACAAGAAAGGGTCGTCCCAGAAATAATGTTTAACATCTTTGAAGAATTTGTTCTTCTGTTGGGTCGACATCCCTTTCACAATGAAGTTCCCCGCATGGTAATTTGCAAAGTCAGCAAACCATGGGGTGGTAGAATTTCCACGAAAAGAAACCGCATTGAGTGTCTCGAGAGGAAATGTTTCATTTATATCCTTTTTCTCGAAACATCTTGGTGAGGGTTCTCTAATCGGGACAGATGATCAGCAGCCAGGTTCTCAGCTCCTTTTTTATCACGTATGATGATATCAAATTCTTGGAGGAGGAGAACCCAACGGAGTAATCTCGGCTTTGCATCTTGTTTTGCAAAGAGATATTTAAGAGCCGAGTGATCCGTATACACTACACATTTTGTCAAGATTAAGTACGGCCGAAACTTCTCAAATGCATACACCACGGCTAATAGCTCTTTTTCTGTGGTGGTGTAATGAGTTTGAGCCTCAGTCATAGTTTTGCTTGCGTAGTGAATAGGCTGAAAATGTTTATTTCTTCGTTGCCCTAGGACTGCACCGATAGCAAAATCACTTGCATCGCACATAAGCTCAAAAGGTAAATCCCAGTCGGGAGCAACGAGAATGGGTGCTTCTGTAAGCTTTTTCTTCAATGTTTCAAAAGCTACGATGCACTCGGGTGAAAAGATAAAAGGAGCATCCTTTTCAAGAAGATGGGTCATTGGCCGGGCGATTTTGGAAAAATCTTGAATGAATCTACGATAGAAACCGGCATGACCTAAAAAACTCCTAATACCTTTAACGGTAGTAGGATGAGGTAATTTAGCAATAACATCGACTTTTGCTCTATCTACCTCAATACCGTTCTTTGAAATCTTATGGCCAAGGACTATGCCTTCTTTGACCATAAAGTGACTTTTCTCCCAGTTTAGACAAAGATTGGTGTCTTCACACCTTTGAAGCATTTTATCTAAATGGGAGAGACAAGTTTGAAATGAATCCCCAATGACCGAGAAGTCATCCATAAACACCTCCATTGTTTCCCCGATCATGTCGTGGAAAATGGCCATCATACATCGTTGGAACGTGCCAGGAGCATTACATAGGCCAAAAGGCATACGTCTATAGGCAAAAGTTCCGTATGGACAGGTGAATGTGGTTTTATCTTGATCCTTTGGATCAATGGGAATCTGAAAGTACCCCGAGAAACCATCAAGGAAACAATAGTATTCATTCCCTGCTAATCTCTCAAGCATCTGGTCCATAAAGGGTAGAGGAAAATGGTCTTTACGGGTGGCGTCATTTAACTTACGATAGTCAATGCACACACGCCATCCCATAACCAGACGAGTTGGAATTAACTCGTTATCTTCATTTGTGATAACAGTTATGCCACCCTTTTTCGGAACACAATGAATTGGGCTAACCCAAGGACTATCTGAGATCGGGTAAATCAATCCTGCATCAAGAAGTTTGATAACCTCCTGTTTGATAACATCATGGATTTTTGGATTCACTCTTCTCTGATGTTGAACTACTGGCTTAAAGTCATCCTCCATCAAGATTTTATGAGTACAGAACTCAGGGTTTATACCTTTAATATCGGAGAGTTTCCAAGCAATTGCTTGCTTGTGTGACTTCAAGATTTTAATGAGAGCAGCTTTTTCATCTTTACTCAAATCTCTAGCAATAATGACTGGTAATTTATCATCACCTTCAAGAAATGCATACTCGAGATGAGGTGGTAAGTCCTTAAGCTCAACCTCAGGAAATTCTTCAGTTTTCTCAACTGACTTGACTTCCTTGTTATGAAGTTTGATGGAAGGGAGAGGATGAGAAATGTCATGATTTAACAATTTCTCAAGAAGAAAATCTCCCTTCAGATTAATCTCATTTTGATTAATCTCATCAGGAATTGAATCACTAGAGTGAGGGGTGGATGATGGATCATCATTAAGCAACTTCTCAATGAGAAGTATGTCTCCCTCAATGTCAATTGGAGCGTGATCAATTTCCCATGGAACAGAATCACTGGATAAGTAGGCTTCAATCTCTTCTAAGATGAAGTCACTTTCCTCAAATGGGGTAAGAGAAGGGGTAGAATTGGCGATGATAGGTTGAGATGAATGAGTGAGATTATCACTCGAAGAATTATGATCATAACCAAGAACTTCTTGCGAGTACTCTTCAAAAGCAACATCAATGATATCTATTCGGTTAACCGATTCAGAATCATAATTTGCGGAGTACCTCGAAGTCTGATCAAGGTTAAAAGTGACAGCTTCATTACCAACACGTAATGTGATTTCTTGCTCAAATACATCTATGAGAGCACGGTCCGTTCTCAGGAATCCTCGACCAACAATGAGAGGAACCCGATGATCGGCATCAAAATCAACAACCACGAAGTCAGCTGGAAAATGGAACTTTCCTACTTTCACAAATACGTCCTCGGCAATGCCAAGAGGACGGGATATTGTACGATCTGCAAGCTCGAGAGTCATGCATGTAGGAGTGAGTTCCGGAAGAGAAAGTTTCTTCCATACTGAATATGGCATCAGATTAATGCTTGCACCAAGATCTGCTAGGGCAAAGCATTCAACCATTCCTGGGAATACACAAGGTAAGAGAAATTTCCCAGGATCTCCAAGCTTTTCTGGAAGCTTCTTTAGGATAACTGCAGAGCAGTTCTCGTTAAGAGGAGTTTTAGCCATTTCAAACAGCTTTTCCTTGTTGCTTAACATGTGTTTGAGAGTTGATGCAAACTTGGGCATCAGCATGATAGCATCCGCAAAGCTTATGTCAAAGTGTAATTCTTGGAAAATTTGTCCATTTGATGACTAGCTTTTTCACGGAGCTTTTGCTCATTCAAACGTGATGGATATGGAATAGAGGATTTGGATTTGATATTTTCAACGGGAGCTACAGGTGGTTCAAAAACAACTCCTGGATTAGACTTGGGTTTCTGGACAACTTGAGGATGGACTACCGAAGGTGGGACTTGTGCGGTATTTCCATTATCAATAGGAAGTTCCTTGTCCTTTGTCGCCTTGGTTGTCCTTTGTCGCCTTGGTAACTTGACTCATTGCCACAGGAGGAGGGGGCATTGGAGTCGTAGGTCCATTGTGAGTCAGAGGTTCACTTTCCACTACCTTTGGAAGAGAAGAAGAAGAGGTAGTAGGAATAGCGGGTCCATTGTATGAAACACCACTTCTGGTCGTGATCGCCTTAGCATCGCCCCTCGGGTTAGCGATCGTGTTGCTCGGAAGTTTTCCTGAGCCCGAGGGTTGATCATTTAAAGATTTCTTGAGATCAGCGATCTGACTGACCAACAATCTGTTCATCTCATCTTGGGATTTCATAAACTGCTTCAGTAACTCATCAGATGATGGTCCTGGAGGAGTAATGATGGGAGGTGGATTAGGAGGGAAATTTTGAGGTCGGATGTTTTGATTATGACCTTGTTGTTGAAAATTCCCTTGATTAGGATTCACATTCCCATGAAATTGATTCCCTCGATTGAAATTGTTTTGATGAAGGTTTCCTTGTTGTTGGAAACCTTGATTGGGTCCAGGATAGAAATTACCTTGGTTTTGATAACCTTGGTTCATTCTAGGTTGATTCTGATTCCGGTTAGGATTCTGGTTAAAACCCGGTGGTGCCTGATAAGTGCTAGCACGGTAGTTTGGTTCATTCTGAGGACGGTATTGATTACCTCCTTGATTTGAAGTACCGGCTATAGCATTTGCTTCAAACGGACTACCATCGGTGGCAGTACAATTGTAGTAAGCATGAGGACCACCACAAGTGACACAAACTTCAACTTTCTTCACTTCAGCATGTGTTGGTGGCTGAGTGAAGGTGACTTTCTTTTGGTTAGCAAGAACCAAAGCCTGAACAATGTCCGTGAGTTTATCAATCTTAGCATCGGTGCTAGATGTACTCACAGGAGATGAAGTAGAAGGTCCAGCATTAGACTGAGTTTGATATGTCTTAGTGCGGAAAGGACGGACCTGGGACTTGTTTTCAATTATTTGTAAGGCTTCTTTGGTGGTTTTGCTAAGGAAATTACCTCCCGCGGAGGCATTCAGAGAGTCTTGGTCAGCTGGTCTCAGACCATTATAGAAAGTATCCATTTGCATTAACTCGGTAAAACCATGATGTGGACACTTGCGGAGCAATTCTTTGTAACGATCCCATGCCTCCCCGAATGATTCATCAAATCTCTGAGAAAATTTCATTATCTCATTCTTAAGACTTGTGGTTCGGGATGGAGGATAGAACTCGTTAACGAACTTGGTGACAAGATCTTCCCATGTCTCTATAGAATGAGGGGGTTGTTTCTCAAGCCAATTCCGGGCTTGTCCCTCTAGAGAGAATGGGAACAGAAGAAGCTTGATAGCATCGTGTGGGACATTCTTGTACTTGATGGTTGATGCAATCTTGTTAAACCATCGAATGTGTGCATGAGGATCATCCCGCTCAAAACCATAGAATTGACTTTGGGTTACTAGATTAAGTAATCCGGTTTTGAGCTCGAAGGTATCAGCCACAATGGCTGGGACAACAATGGCATCTCCGTAACCCTCGATGGGTGCTTGGAGAAGCTCATTCATGGGTTTGTCTTCTGCCATTTCGACAGGTGGTGGTGGTGGTAGACGTTCATCAGTCACGGCTGAAGGAGCTGAACGTCCTCTACGTCTGCGAGGAATGTTTCCAAGTTCGGAAAGTGGACTTGTAGAACTGGAAGAACGAGTGCGCATGCACTAAGTATAAAAATCAATTTTCAAAACAAATGAGGCAAAACACAAGTGAACTTAACCAATAATCACAAATGAAATGGCTTCTTTGAAAAAGGTACACCAAATCACAAGTGACACAAAGGCAAGTTTTAAATCTGATGTTCGGGAACTTATTAATGGTCGCACCCCCAGTTAGGTAGTGCACTGCCTTGATTTGCGGTGGTTGATTTTTATGTATTCAATTAAGTACCACTGAAAAGACGTAGGTATGATTTGTGCTGATGGGGTTTAAAAACTTTTGGAAAATATTTTTGGTATCGTCCCGTTTAACCAAATCGTATCTCTTTAAGAATCACCTTAAAAGAAACACAAGATAGAAAACGTTACGATTGTTTTGTTGTTTTATAATGTTTTTGGGTTTTTAACACTTTAGGAAAAGTGTTAATGAACTTTTTGATTTATATTAACTTTACAGAAAACTTTTTACAAACTGTGGTATATGTGCAAGTACGGGTCTGAAAATGCTAGAAACACGCTTACAGCCTCCCCGGCAGCGGCGCCAAAATTTGATCTGTGCTAAACAGTCAAGTCTAACAGACTTAAAACAGCTTAAACACAAATGCAATTAAGATCAGAGGAATATAGTGGATTCCTGGGTCGTTAAGTCCCACGGAGGATGAATTGGTGTTTAAACACTTCACCAGATGATAGAATGATCACTAAGGATAGTGATCAGTAAGGATATCGATGGAAAATTATCTAAAGAAAAGATTTACAAATAAAAGCGACTTAAATGCAAATTAAAAAGATTAAAAAGTTAAAATCTATTAAATAAACGCTATCACTATTTTTATAGATCGATGAACGTTTATTTTATAAAACCTAAAACGTACGTTTAAATAAAAATTACGTAAACGTACAGAATAAAACGTGAGTTCTAAGAAATAAAGATCCTAAAAATATGAAAAATGATATTTTAACAATCCTAATAATAAAAGAAAATTATTAGAAAAATAAAATTATTTTTATTACTATTTATTTATTTATTATTAATTAAAAACTATTTATTAAGTATTTAAAATGCACTAAAATACAAGAAAATACAAAATTAACCTAGAAAAATGAAATTATAACTTAGAAAAATCTAAAATATGATAAAACTTATTTTAAAACTAAAAATATATTTTTTAGACTTATTATGTATTTATTACTAATTTAAAACTATTTAAAACTAATTAAAATGCTAAAAAATACTTTTTAAACTAAGAAAATTATGGAAAAATACTTTTTATTACTTTTATATTTATCTTAACCTAAGAAAATTGAAAAATCATTTTTTTGAACTTTTTATAATTTATTTGTATTAAAAGCTATTTAAAAATACCTAAAAACTGTTTTTAATTAAGAAAAATAGCAAACAGTTATAAAAAATTATGAAAATTTCAGGAAAAGTCTATTTTAATATCCTGAATCTAGGAAAAATAGAAAAACATAGGCTTGTTTGGAAGAAAATGAAACTGCTATTATAAGTGCTTATCAAAAAAGCACTTGAATAAGCCAATTTATAACCAAAGACCACCAACTTGATACAGAAGCTAAAATATGCTATAATGACTCAAATGCAACCAAAATCAACAAGCTTGAACCTCTGGATTACAAGTTAACACAGATTTGAAGAATGAGCTTGATGAGCAAAACAGAAACTGGTATACTACTTTAAGCTATTGCACAGATCACCAAATAAGCTAAAAATGAAAAGTAGAAATTGGAACTTGTACTAGACCTGGTTGAGACCAAATATACCAAAACTCAGACAATGACAAGCTCTTATGAGCTTGGGAGAAGCTATTTTAAAACCTGTCAAACCACTGAGTTGAGACTCAGTTAATGCTGATTTATTTGGGACAAAATGATAAGCAATAGCAGGCCTAGTAAATAAGCTGAAAATGGAATTTTAAAACTTGGAGCTTGAAAAGGACTAGATTAACTATCTTAAAGCCAAAAATCAGAGGTTATGGACAAGTAATAAGCTCTGTAGAAGCTTATGTTTGAGCTATAAAAACTGGTGCACAGGGCACTTTTTTAAACAGGTGCTTGAAATAAGCTAAAAATTAAGCTATTTAAAAAGCTATTTGGAAAATAAGAAAGATACTATGATAAAGTTAAGCAACTGAATATTGAAATACTAAAAGCTCAGGTCTTGAATACTAATATTAAGCCCTATATAACTTAATCTCTTTTATTCAAAACTGCTAATACTGAAATATTTGACTTTTATAAGAACTAATTAGTTTGACTAAAATGAATTTTAACTTGATTCTACTGATTGATTATGTAATATTAAGTTATATTAAGACTAGATTAAGCTATTCTAACAACTAATGAACATGGAATAATGATCATTGATCAAGAAAATCAAACAGACAAGATATAATATGGATTTACAATCTATTTTGACTTTTGATCAAAGAAGAAATGGTTTCTTGGTTTCTTTGAGTTCTTTAGACCAAGTTTGACACAAAACAACCACAAGCACAGGTCTGCACTACCTTTAGTACAGTTAAACAAATTCAACCAAACAACCCTTTATGTGACTGAGTTGATGTGTTTCAAACCAAATCAAAATTGTGAACCATAAACTTGATTTCAGACCTTACAATATCAATATATGAGACTAAAAGGACATGATCCAACAGTGCTAACCTCATAAAAACAAGACTTATGATTATGCAGATTTCACTGTCCAAATAAGGTTTTTAATAACTTCTGATTTAAAATAACAAACTACTGGTTTTATGGTTTGAGAACACTTAATTATAACTAATGAACATGATCAAACAGGAAATTGAGCTAAAAACTGTCTTACACAGTAAATACCAAAATGAGATTAAGATGCTTACAAATAGCTTGAGGTCACAAACTGAGAACTAGGATCAAATAACAAATCCTATAGCTTACCAATAAGCACTATACCCAAGACCATCCATTATATATCCTGCTCCAGCCTTTTTGAACATTGCACCATGGTTTTTTATTTTTAAGTTATTTATTTGATATTTTTGTGAATTTCTGATTTTCACCAATAAACTGCTTTTAAGAGTGTCTAAAAGCTTGCATAAGCTTTATAAGGAGCTTATATGTGCTTCTCAGTCCAAAGTAACAACTTTTAACAACATTTCAACATATTGAGATTTTTGAATAATAAGAAAATTGCATAACTTGATATAAAACTTGAAACTGAAATTGGTTGCTTACAAAGGTTTTATTTCAACTTGAAAACATAAATTACAAAGCTTGAAGCTTAAACAAACACTGAAATTTGAAGGTTAAACTAAAACGACAGTAAAATTGAAAATTACACTAGATATATTCTTCCATTGCCTCTTCTGCTTTCTTTATAGCTTTTCTGAACTCTCCACTTGATTCTGAACATATCCCATCAACAATATCAACCATTGATTCAGTCAAATGTATCTCAGCCATCAAACTTACTTTTGGCGCCAAAATTGAGATAAGGTAGCTTGAGACAGTTTCAAACCAATTAAAGAAGTTTGGAGTGTTATGTGAGGTGTAGGAGACAATTTGTGAAGTAGGCATGGGTTTAGGGTGATTTTTCAGAGAAAACAGAGATTGTGAGATAAACAGTAAAGGTTCAATGGTGGGGATGCATTAAATGCAAGGTGGGCTAATGAGAGGAGGGGGGATGAGCTGGAAAGGGTGGATGAGGTGGAAATGGTGAGGTGGAGGTGATAAAACCACCTCTGGTTTTGAGTTACAGGGGTGGGTGAAGAAGGTGAACAGTACCGGCGGTATATTTGATTTTAAATTTTGGGCCGGGTCACTGTTTTGGACTGGATTGGGCTTGGGTTGATAATAGAGTCCGTTTGGTTTAGTGTTAACAACAAGGACCTGTTATGCAATTTAGCTAAAGTTGAAGGTCTGATTTTTACAAGTTTCCAAACTTTATCACAAGGGTAAAACCTGCCAAGTAAGATTAGTACAAGGACCTTAATTGAAAATTTCCATTTTTACAAATCCAGGGACCAAAATTGTCAATTTAGAAACTATAAGGACCAATATTGTAATTTTCTCCAAAGTTTATCATAAGGACCATTTTTGTCAAATATGAATAGAACAAGGCTAAAAGTTGATAATTTTCACTTTTTAACTTAACCAAGGACTATTTTTGACATTTTTCAAAGTTAAAGGACTAAAGTTGTCAATTTGTGATTTTTGAACTTTAAAGGGTTTGTTTTGACAACTTATGAATCTTATGGACCTAAAATGATATTTTACAAGTTTTTGAATTACCAGGGACTGATTTTGACAACTTTTGTCACTTGGGGGACTAAAACTGCCAATTATGCAAACTTGATACGTTTTTCATCAGATTTTGATGTTTTTGCATTTAAAACATATAAAACACTTGTTTGTGATATTTTTATCATTTTGAAGCATTTCTGAGTGTTTTCAGATGTTTTTGGCATTCTAACAGTATAAAAATGATGAGTATTTAGACACTCATCAATCAAACTCGTGGCCCTGGAGGTTCAAGTGGTGGTACTCAAGCCACACCAGTTCCTGATGCGGTTAATCGACCCGATAAGGGAACTGGTACTACCATCACCCACGAACAACAACAAAGGCAGATTGAGGATTCCATCAACTTTGATATTAAGGAACCAGAAACGGAAAAGACTGAGAAAACCACTGCTGATGATACAAAGATTGATGAAACGGCTAAGTCTGGAAATGAAGAAACCGCTTATGATCATTTTCTTCTAGACAGTCCCGTACGTTCTAAGGAAGAAACTTCTGAACCACCGAAGGACCCGGAGTCTCCTCACATCTCATCATCATCTGACTCGTCTTCTCAATCTTCACCACCACCATCAAAAAGAACAACCAGATCCACATCCAAATCAGTGAAGAAACCAGCAGACTCTTGGACTTCTCGGGCAAAGACCAGAATTGTTAAAGCTGTCAAGCAGGTCAGGAAGAAAGACGTGCTTTACAAGAAGCTGAATTTTCTCGCTGACCAGATGCAGTACCTTCATGACGAGAATGACAAGATGAAAGTTAAAAGGGAATACGTCCAGAAGTTCATGAAACGTGATCTTCAAGGGGAAATGAACGAAATGATCAAAGGTTACACTCACAAGTACCTTCTTGACATTGTTCCTGGTGTTACAAAGGAGATGTTTACCAGACAACTCTATCCGAATCTACTGCATTTGGCCAAGCAAACTATGAGATCAACACCAATGCATGTAAACATCAATCCAACTGATCCCATAATCTTCTCAGATGCTGAATTGGTTAACCGGCTGGTAGCTCAAATGTCTAAACGATTTGAAACATTTGCCTCTTACGAAGGTAAATTGTTTGAAGCATTGCTGGAATACCAACTCAAATCAGCATGCAGAGAAGAAGCTCAAAGGCCTAAACGTCCAAGAGACGATGAAGATAAGGATAAGGATAAGAATTACGAGCCTAAACGCCCGAAGAAAACTGGTGAATCATCCTCCATGCAACCTCCACCCCAAAGGACTCCAGCTCAACCACGATCTCCTCCTAGCTCTTCAACTGACAAACCTCAGGACTCTGAGTCACCACCTCAGACTCAGAAAACCGGTGATTACACTGAGTACACTGGTAGATGAGGAAGTCCCTGAGCCCCAACAACAACCCACCTCTCCCAACACAGCTAAGAAACCAGAATCCTCATCTAGGCCTAAGAAAAAGAAGAAGAAGGCGCCAAAGGCTGACGTCGTATCATGGCTAGACGAGGATGACACTGAATTTGACTGGTTCTCTAAACTTGTTGATTCTACTCCCTACCCACCTGAAGGTTAAGATGCGGTAGAAGGTCGTACATTGGAGCATGCTAAGTTCTTGCAAGAAAAGTTTCGTGTGAAGAAGATGACGAAATCCGAGTTGAAACGAATCAAGTATGAAGCATTTCAACTGCTCAAAGACAGCTCGGAAAGTGCTATTGAAGTTGAGTATCACCTTGAAAATATAGCACGAGCCATGTCTAACAACATTGATTGGCTCAACCCTGAAGCAAACATTGACTTCACCAGAAGAGACAATGCTCCATATTACACCGACTGGTCTAAACCTCTACCAACGATTGGCCAACCAGATCAACCTAAGATTCCATTCCGCTACTTCTTCAACAAAGACTTGGAATTCCTTCTACACGGTAGCGATGGTTCAAAGAAATACGCTACTTCACTTACACTTCCGTTCCCGGCAGCCATATATTCCAACTGCATAGCCATCGAAGAAAAGGCTACCCACATGTTTTCCAACAGCGTGGAACAGTATGACATCGATGCAAAGTATGGGATTCATCATTGACCGAAACACCGACGAATCTACTACAAAAGCTGCCAGGTTCGAAAATCTCAACATGAAGTGTACAGTACAAAAGGGATCGTTGCTATTAAGCATGTCGTTCTTTCGTCTAAATGGGATTACACCTTCTTAAAGAATATAGTAGTCAAAATACAAGACGAAAAAGACTATGCATTCTGTGAAGCGGACTTTCAGAACTTGTCTCTCAACGACATTGAAGATTTGTATCTTGCCAAAGTACATGGACACATGAGACAATTCTCGACTGAAGTTCAACGTGAATACATCAAGTCCTTACTTATCTTCATCAGAAGCATAGTGATCCAGGAAAGTGTAGAAGATTTACAACTTGTTGTTGAATCCTATCAGACCCGTGTCAACTTCACCAGACCTAAGCTAGAACTTCCTGACATCAACCAGCTTCCACAATACACCCTCATCAGCAAACCATTCGGCGTAATTTACCGTAGTGAACTACAACGAAACTGCTTGATGGCGTGTAGAGATCTTCACAAGTTTGGGGATCACACATTGAAGAAGGTTAGGGATGGCTTGGCTTATAGGTTGAAGGCGATACATGAATGCATTGGATCTCCAACGCGATGGAATTCTCAGGAAAAACGGGATGTGAAGAGGATCATCTCTATGATTGATCAAAGGTTGTACAGAAGGGACCAGTTCAGAATGCTGGAGAGCTTTGTAGGTGGTCGTCCCAGGATTACTCTCACCGGCTATCAACGCCCTGATCGCATTCCTGGAAAGATTGATGGACTTCCTGGTACCCCTTAAACTGCTTCATTCTCATATTAATTTGGATGTGTGATTATATAATGACAATGGCTTGTGCACACATAACAGTGTACAACCCTTACTTGTAATTAAAGGACCCTGTGGTACGCTTCAGTGCCACAATCCTATAAAAGGAGCGAAAGCTTCTTACTTTTGAGTAAAACTTATCAAACCTTTCGTTTTTCAAAGGTTTTGCTCAAAAGAACAAGTACTTCCCCTTATGATTTTCAAAACTTCAACCGTTTATATCACTTGTTGAGGGGGAGTATTTGACTTAAAAACTTTGTTCACAAATTGTTCTTTGTGGTCATCTTCCCACAAAACTCAAAATGGACATATTCAATATCAACATTCTTAAAAAATAACAGTTATATGCCATTTTTGAGGGGGAGAAAATTATGTGATAAGAAATATGTTGTGTTTTGCTATTGAATCCTCGTGTGAATAGACTTCAACCCATGAATTGACGGGATCTGAACAGTCATACATTGAAAAGATTCGTCTTCCAAGACTTATCCAAGTAAATTGTACCCATTCGAGAAGCTCTTGATAGACATGAACTTTGACGAGTTTGACAACCTTTCGGGGTTGTCCACATCTTCAAGGTGGTTATTAGAGCTAGTTTTCATCTAAAAGCTGACAATGTATCTCTTTAACCATGCAACGTAATCGTGTCTCGCAAGGAATTGTCTATCTTGAGTCGATCAATTCAAAAGTGCACGCTCTTCCCTCACTGAGCAGATTTCCATCAAAACTCTTAAGCACATGTTGAGGGGGAGTATTTCTGAAAATCTAAAACTATTGGAGTGTTCAAACATGTTTTTCATTCACAAACACTTTGAGAGATTTTCATGAAAAATGGTTTTATGGCAATGGAGTTATAAGGTGATTAAGGTTAGGAATAAACGTCCTATGATCCGCCAGAGCCGGAAGGATCTACCCAAGGACACTACCAATAGTTAGGGTTAGAAGTCCTTAGGTATGATTATAAAAAGGAGAAAATGAGAATCGGAGAAAGAAGGAGTTGAAGAATTAAAAAGAAATGCAAAGAAAAGGGTGAAAAGAAATAGCCCTCCAGATTATTCAACTTAGGGCAGACACCGGGTTCAATTCATATGCTACTGGTTGTCACTAGATGACGCCGGTATTGAAGATTAAAAGTCGTCATGGACCCAATGATGCATGCACTAAACCTTCTTAGCCACTCAAGTTTCTCTCAATAGAAGCTTGTTTCAGTCTCACAGGGAACCCTACGTAAACTATCGGCTTTCTCTTAGAGATAGCTGGCATTGAAGAAGGAGACCCTCTCCCTAGTCTCCGCTCAGGGAAACCAAATCGCACTATTGAGTCTAGAGCCACGAGATTCATCAAAATATCTCTTAGGTACACTTGACATTTCATCACTTGTTGTTCAACAATAAGAACAACATTGGTACGTTATCGAGTCCTACTCAGATCTTAGCAATCTGTCGAGAACATTTATGAGAGGTTCACAACTGTGATCCTCAGTGATTGAATGGAAACTCCTGCCAGGGTCAACATCAAACAGCCCTGACAGCAGGTCGCTTCGGTAACTCCCCGTGGATTACGCTTAGTGGTCTCAAACGGTCTACAGTCGTGAGGTGATGCTTCGGTGTACCTCAGCGACTCATATGAACTATAGATGTACTTCGGTACATCGCGTTTCACTTGTGGGACTCCGGTTCAGGAATGGCCTTTGTGAGAATTAGAGTTGTGTTTTCACACTATGCTGTTAACACTCTCGAAGTTCAAACTTGTAAGTGCCAGAATCCGCTTATTACTAACCTTTCTGATGTTTACTTCTTAAGGAAGCTCTGGAGCAGACTGATCGTGCAGATTCTCCACATGCTCATACCAACAACATCACTTATGGAAGTTCTATCATAATCAAAGGCAACACAAAGTCAGAATGGTTCTTCGTCAACAAAGAATCTACAAAGTTTAAAGACTTACAGAACTTCATCAACTGTAATCCAACGTTAAAGAGCGTGTGAGCATGTTGGAGAAAGACGTGGAGACACTGGAGCAGCGAAGCAGACCTGATGCAGACAACAACAACATACTATCACTTTCAAAGAACAAAGAACAAAAGAACAAAGAAAATGATGACGTCAAAGCAGAATACTTCAAAGGAAACAATTTCTCTACACTGGGGAGATTGTTCGAATCAAGACACTTCTTCTCACAAGAAAGAAGAATGTCAGAAGACGTCAAAGTTACTATTACATCAGCATCTACAACGTTATCACTCTTTCATTCATCACTAACACTTAAGGGGATATTGTTGAAATCACTCCTAAACCTTAATTCAAGTGTTAGTGATTCATATGTAATAGTTAGCTTTATATGGCCTTTATGTTAGTTATTAAGCTTAGGCTTATGTAGAAGGCCCATAAGCCTAGGCCCAAGTCCAATAAGAAAAGGAAGGGACTAGGAGTGTTGCCCTAGCTCCCTCTCCTATAAATACCTTGTAATAACCCTCACTTGAGGGTTGGTTGTTCAATTTATTCACTCTTTCACTCTCTACGCCTAACCGTGCTTATTCATACGTGTGTGTGTGTGTAGTTGTTCAACCGATCTATATCTCTTCTCTATTTCTACATATTGATGCTTGTGTTACATATATGGTGACCTAACACATATAAGCCCCGCAAAAGTCATAACAAGCACGGAAATTACATACTAGCACCTCACATGGGGTGTTTGGATACTCACATCTCTCGGGTGTATATGAAATATAACAAGTTGGAAATGGAAGATAAACACTCATTAACCGGTCCTAGTACATAGATTACCATAGGCTTGAGACTAGATCAAACCTCCATCGCTTTGGCGTAAGCACCTAGGAAAGACTATCTAAGAGGTCTTTTAAAGGGTTGTAATGTTAGGCTTACGGTAGGGAAACAAAGGGTTTGGTGGGATAGGCTATTTAGTGGTGGCAAGTCAAAAATCTTTATGTTACAAGCATGCGAAGAATGGCGTTGCTAAGCCAAGACTCGACACTCTAAACTCTAAATAACTAAAATAAACAAACATAAATTGAAAGATAGATGTAGGATGGTAGCCCGTACGTTTTTTTTTCATACACTTTTACTCTACCGTCCTCTACGATAACATCAAAATGATAGGGATTTATAGGCACATCGCTACACTTGAGTTTTTATTACTCTAACACTAATTTGACCCGAATTGAAAAGATAAAAACACTTGGAGTACATTATTATGCAAATAAAGGGAATTTGAATTTAACGTTCCCTTCCCGTCATTTTATAAAGTTTAACTTTTCCCATGAGTCCCAATCGTCCCAAAACTGTGTACAAAGGATATGACTCGACTTAGCAACTTATGCAAGCAACAAGATAATTGAACTAAGGGTTTAGTGTGGTAACAATAATGCACTAAAAGTGAGTGCATACAAGGTAGGCTAAGGCGATTTGGGTGTACATTTGGGGATGGATTGTAAACAATGCTCTTCATTGATATTCCGGAAAACTGAAACATCACGAGAACCGCGAAAAGGATAGGCTCTGAGGGGTTAACTAGGAGTATCGTGTACTAAAGATGAGTACAACGCAAAGGTGTGGGGGAATTACTCAACCGATGTGGAAGAAGTAATTATATTACGGGTATCAAACAAGGGTTATCCTAATGCCTCTTATTATTTAGTTATTCCAAACTACACAAGTGTAGTCTTACTAGCGATCTCGGGATGCATCACAAAACAAGTTCTAGAATCTATTATACTACCGGTTCACACTCTAAGCATCAAAGATGAATGCTTTAATTCCTACAAATCTAAGGGTGATCCTCACATTTTGGGTGGAATTTAAGTGGTAAAGGGTTTTTGTGCTAGTCATATAATTTCCTATCCATGAGACGCTTTATTAAGACTAATGGCCCACTCCTATATGTCATGAAAAATTTTAAATTTGGTGCCAAAATTACCCTAACCGATATTTCTCATGGTTTATTACACAAATGCAATTGGACAAGGCAAATAGTCAAGGATAAGCATAGTTTCAAAGTTCCCGTTTTATTTTCCCTCCCTACACTTAAACTGAACATTGTCCCCAATGTTCCCCGAAAGTATCAAAGTTATGATAATGGAAGGTAAAAAAAACGAAAGAAACTAGTACTCCCCTGATTAGCTCGGTAGGATCCATGTGAAGTGGTGTTTACATCTTTCTTCAAGAAGAACGTTTGCGTTAAAAGCTCCTTCTCATCTTATGTATATTCTTCTTGGTAAATTAAACCTGCACACTTGAAGAAAACCAACGAAACCTTCGCGTAAAATCGACGGTAACAATATATATAAGACTCTACTAAACTAGGATATAATGCTTGTGGAATGGATGTTTACAGATTTTCTGGAAAATTCCAAAAAATTATAAGTAGCTCAGAAAACGAGAAAAAGTAATAAGCTGTTTCTGCTCCTCCTGACGCCGTCAAGTTGCGATCCTGACGCCGTCAGGTTATCCTGACAGAAACTGGTCTGCGATTTTCTGGAAAAAATTCAGGAAAATTTACATCTTTAGAATCTGGAAAAATTTTCTGCAAAACATCCATTATGACTCGATACAAGCATTTGACTCGAACAAACACACATGTATATCTTTTAATTAATTGTAATTCTCATGTTTACGTTTCTTTTGAAAACGTGTGTAATCCTCCCTACACTTATCCCTTATGTAAAATACCTTTATATGTAATTAAGACGAGGTTAAAGACAAAATAAACCATTTTTACAAATTTAAACATGAGAATAAATAATCAATAAAAGATACATGACACACAAACAAGCAAACAATTAAGCATGGGTTGCCTCCCACGAAGCGCTTTTCTTTATTTATGAGTCTTGTAGCTAGACTCGAAGTCGTGCCCCTACGTACCGATATAAGTAATCCTATCCTCTAGAATGTCATAATGATCAAACTTATCATTTAAGTTCCTAGTAGTACGTTTGGTTCGATATGCCTTTTCAAATTTCTCTCCATCGGGGTCATAGATCGTTATCCTAATGTGCCACTCTCCATTACCTTCACTAGGCGGTCTATCCCAATCCCACTTATGTTTAGGCTTATCACTTTCAACTTTCCACTTATTCATGACAAGGTTGACGGGCAAGCTTCCTATGAACTCGGTCATCCCCCTAAATACTAAGGTGTCCTCGAACGAGTTCACTTCCATGTCCCTAGCCATTTCTTTTTCATGGAATGTTGCTTTACTAGCAAAGGCTTCATCTAGGTAAAAAGGTCGTTGGGGACCTATGAAGTTCTTATAAATCCAAGGTCCGTATCTAGATGGCGCTCTATCCAACCTAATCTCATGTGGGATTTCCTCTTCTTTGTAGTAAGTATGCTTTTTGACATCGTAAATTGACCTAGCACTCCCTTCTCATACCACTATTTTGGACATCTTACAATCAATGATGGCACGAGCGGTAGCTAAGAATCCTCTTCCTACTAGCAATGGGCATGTCGGGTCCTTATTCATGTCTAGCACATGGAAATCCGCCAAAAGAGTCAATTTTCCTACGTGTACTACCATGTCTTTTATTATCCCTACCGGATATGCAATACTACCATCTGCTGACCTAAGATGGTTTCCGTTGGTTCTATCTTACATAAGTTAAGGCTTCTATGGAGGGACAACGGAACAAGATTGATGCATGATCCTAAGTCGGCTAGAGCATCGAGAGGTTTGGAAGTTCCAAGCCTACACGGAAGAGTAAATAGACCGGGATTGTCTAACTTCTAAGGTAAATTATTTCACACAAAAGCGGACCCATGTTTTCCAAGTTTAAGTTCTAGCTCATATTTTTATTTTAAAGCATTATAATAAGGTGTATGAGCTAAGACTTCAAGAACTGATTTTTCTTGATGGAGTTCCTTGTACTCTTCCTCTAGATTAGGTTTGGGTTCTTGGTTGACGGGTTTCTCAAGAGTAGGTTCTACCAATGGTGCGGGGCCTTGGTACCTCATTTTGGATTGCTTGAAACCCTTGTTGATAGCATTTACCGAGTGAATCGTTGGGTATGAGGTGCATGGGTGCGCACTCTCCCATGGTGAGCAAGAGCATGAAGTCAATGAAATCAAATTCACTGTTGGGTTCTTTATAGTATCACTTGGGAGTGCTCCAATTTCCCGGTCATTAAAGGCTTTTAAGAGGGTATCAAGTTTGTTTGTCATCTCGCCTTGTCGTCGCTTAAAATCGGCTTCAAGCTTAGTCAATAGAGTTTCTTGAGATGACATGAACCTAGATGCAATTGCCTCAAGACTTGTGGGGTTCCCGGTGTTTGGAGGGTTGAACCTATTGGGTGGACTAGATGAGCTTTGGGGTGTGCTTGAATTTTGGTTCCACTTAAGGTTAGGGTGATTCCTCCATGAGGGGTTGTAAGAGTTTCCTAAGTTGTTTTGTTCGGGCTTGAAAGTGTACTCCGTCGGTACGCGTGGAGGCATAGTCCGCAAAAGCTTGTTCGGGGAGTCTTGTGCAATCTCGAGTGTCGTGGGAACCACTACACAATTCATAAGGTGGAGTGATTTTGTTCACTTGTTGTGAAGACTTAGGATTTTCGTAGGAGCTCATTAGGAATTTAACTTGATCTTCAAGCTCGAGCATGCTACGATCGGAAGGTTGTGAGTCAAGGGGAGGCAAGGAGATTACCTTTACGGTTTTGGGCAACTCACAGGGGTCATTCCAACTTTCGTTGTCATAGAGAGCAAGGTCCTCTATTATACCCCATGATTCTTCCGCGGTGAGATCACTAAGTTTTCCACCGGCCGCTTGGTCAATGGATCGCTTAGTGGGGAAATTGAAATGATCGTAGAAGATTTGGACTTGAAGCCAAAGATCAATGCCGTGATGAGGGACCCTATGGAGTAAGTCCTTGAATCGAGTCCATGCTTCGTAGAGAGATTCACCTTGACGTTGTTGGAACATCAAGATTTCATTCCTAAGCATAGTGGTTCTCCCCGGTGGGAAATATTGAGCAAGGAAATGAGAGGTGAGATCATCCCAACTTGAGATGGAGCTGGCGGGAAGTCGCTCAAGCCAATTACTAGCTTGGTCCCGTAGAGAGAATTGGAAGAGACGCAGACGCGTGGTCTCCCGAGTAGTAGCATCGAGGTCGATGCAATCGATAATTTAAGGAAATCCTTAAGATGCTGATTAGGATCTTCGGAACGAAGTCCATGGAATGCACATCCGTTTTGCCCCAACCGGATGGTGTCGGATCGCAGGGCCGTAGTTTGGGCTTGGTCGGGAAGGTCAATGGTGTTCCAATAGCCTAGGTGGTGATAACGCTACACGCGTCGTTCGGGGTCAAAGTAACTTCCTTTTCGTCGAGCAAGTTTTTCAACACCCTAGGCAGTGAACCTAATCGTTGTAGTATAGTATTAGGGTAAGCCACGGGAATTGATATCGTTCTCTAGGGGAATAGGAATGCTAGTGAGAAGTTACTACGCTAAGGTTGGGGTTGAGGAAGATTATTTTTTTATCTTTTTTATGTTTTTTAGGAAATGGAAAGGTACGAATCTCGGGGTTTGAGTTTGGGGGGTTGGTATTTATACCGATAACTTCTACTTATCTAATTATCTAATCTAGTGGGTAGTCTGTGTCTAATTATTGTGTGCTCGTATGATGATTTAAAGATGTGTTTACTTAGGTTTTATTACTCCTTAATTATCTCCTATTGATGGTTGAATTGTCACGTCTTTATTCTTAATCGCGTTGTGTGTCTAAGGTCGTAGGGTATGCGTTTATCCCTAACTCTTTGAAACTACCAAAGGTTAATCACTACAAAATCTCTAGGATTTATAAACTTTAACTCTAAGGTACTCTTCGGATGGTTTAGCCTACAATGACTCTAGGTACTATAAGCTAAGGTTCACAAAGATTAATCAAGCATTAACTACACAACGGATGACCTATCGCAATACTAGATCATTAACAATTAAGATAAGAGACAACCAATCAATATTCAATAATTAAGTTTCATATTCCCTAAGCAAACACATAAGTAAATTAGCCGGACATGGGAAACATGCAAGCATACACACAATCAATTAAACATAGGATAGACATAATGATAAATTGAATATATGGATTAAGATATAATCAACAAACCATTACAAGATGTTTTTCGAGTGATTGAAACCTTCAAAGTTTCTGGAAAAACACCTATCTAAACCCTGGAATTAGAGTTAGGGTTTAGAGCCTACAAAAAGTGAAGTTATAATGTTATATTTATAGGCAGAAATTCTGTCGGAAAAGGGTGACGGCGTCACACCTAAAGAGTGACGGTGTCAATACCATTTTTTCACCAAACTGTATATTTTCTCGTTCCGATCGCGTGGGCTTTTGGATCACCTAAATCCGAGTTCGTATGCAAAAGTTATGGCCAAAACAGTATCAACTACTTCGTGCGCATGTTGTGACTTGATCAGCTTGCGACGGCGTCACCTTATGGTTGTGACGCCGTCGCCTTCAGTCTCTGACGTCGTCTGGATCAAATCTAGGTCGTCTGAGCTGCGACGCCCTACTCTTTTAAAACCTGATGCCGTTGCTTGTAAATAAGCAATTTGGCTACTGAGTCGTCACAAAACTTGTTCCGACGGCGTCACAAGTAAAACCTGACGCCGTCCCCTTCAGTTCCAGCAGCTTGAGTGTCTCGATTCTTGACTTTGGCCATTTTCTTCGTATATTCGTGCCTTTTCGTCCGAATAAGTGTCATTCCAGCATTTTGCCTTCAAGATACCTAAAAAGTGAAAAGGAACGATATTAAGTAATAATGGATACAAAAGTGATCAAATAAGGGCTTAAACGACCCCTCAAAAAGATACATTTTAAAACCTTATCAAATATCCCTACACTTGGTATTTGCTTGTCCTCAAGGAAATGTGCTTTTAGCCAATTAATTTATAAGTTAGGGGTCATGAAGCATTAGTTTAGAACGATCCACAACACATATAAGCCCCGCAAAAGTCATACAAGCATGGAAATTACATACTAGCACCTCACATGGGGTGTTTGGATACTCACATCTCTAGGGTGTATATGAAATATAACATGTCGGAAATGAAAGATAAACACTCATTAACCGGTCCTAGTACATAGATTACCATAGGCTTGAGACTAGATCAAACCTCCATCGCTTTGGCGTAAGCACCTAGGAAAAACTATCCAAGAGGTCTTTTAAAGGGTTGTAATGATAGGCTTATGGTAGGGAAACAAAGGGTTTGGTGGGAAAGGCTATTTAGTGGTGGCAAGTCAAAAATCTTTATGTTACAAGCATGCGAAGAATGGTGTTGCTTAGCCAAGACTCGACACTCTAGACTCTAGATAACTAAAACAAACATACATAAAACTAAAGATAGATGTAGGATGGTAGCCCGTATATATATATATATATATATATATATATATATATATATATATATATATATATATATATATATATATTTATATATATTCAACACTCTATTTTTTTTCTTTTTCTTTCTTTTCGATTTTTTTTGATTTTTTTTCCATACACTTTTACTCTACCATCCTCTACGATAACATCAAAATAATAGGGATTTATAGGCACATCCCTACACTTGAGTTTTTATTACTCTAACACTAATATGACCCGAATTGAAAAGATCAAAACACTTGGAGTACATTATTATGCAAATAAAGGGAATTTGAATTTAACGTTCCCTTCCCGTCATCTCATAAAATTTAACTTTTCCCATGAGTCCCAATCGTTCCAAAACTGTGTACAAAGGATATGACTCGACTTAGCAACTTATGCAAGCAACAACATAATTGAACTAAGGGTTTAGGGTGATAACAATAATGCACTAAAAGTGAGTGCATACAAGGTAGGCTAAGGCATTTTGGGTGTACATTTATGGGTGGATTGTAAACACTGCTCTTCATTGATATTCCGGAAAACCAAAACATCACGAGAACTGCGAAAAGGATAAGCTCCGAGGGGTTAACTAGGGGTATCGTGTACTAAAGATGAGTACAACGCAAAGGTGTGGGGGAATTACTCAACCGATGTGGAAGAAGTAATTATATTACAGGTATCAAACAAGGGTTATCTTAATGCCTCTTATCATTTAGTTATTCCTAACTACACAAGTGTAGTCTTACTAGCGATCTTGAATGCATCACAAAACAAGTTCTAGAATCTATTATACTACCGGTTCACACTCTAAGCATTAAAGATGAATGCTTTAATTCCTACTAATCTAAGGGCGGTCCTCACATTTTGGGTGGAATTTAAGTGGTAAAGGGTTTTTGTGCTAGTCATATAATTTCCTATCCATGAGACGCTTTATTAAGACTAATGGCCCACTCCTATATGTCATGAAAAATTTTGGTGCCAAAATTACCCTAACCGACATTTTCTCATGGTTTATTACACAAATGCAATTGGACAAAACAAATATTCAAGGATAAGCATAGTTTCAAAGTTCCCGTTTTATTTTCCCTCCCTACACTTAAACTGAACATTGTCCCCAATGTTCCCCGAAAGTATCAAAGTTATGATAATGGAAGGTTATTAAAAACGAAAGAAACTAATACTCCCCTGATTAGCTCGGTAGGATCCGTGTAAAGTGGTGGTTACATCTTTCTTCAAGAAGAACGTTTGCGTTAAAAACTCCTTCTCATCTTATGTATCTTCTTCTTGATAAATAAAACCTGCACACTTTAAGAAAACAGAAAACCCAAAGCATCAAACCGAACAAAGAAAAATCACAACAAGATGTAATTCCAGACTTAAATAAGATATAATGCTTGTGGAATGGATGTTTGCAGATTTTTTTGGAAAATTAAGAGATGGAAAATTCCAAAAATTTATAAGTAGCACAGAAAGTGAGGGAAAGTAAGATAAGTTGTTTCTGCTCCTCCTGACATCGTCGGGTTGCGATCCTGACACCGTCAGGTTATCAAGACAGAAACTGGTCTGCGATTTTCTGGAAAAAATTCTGAAAAATTTACATCTTTAGAATCTGGAAAAATTTCCTGCAAAACATCCATTATGACTCGATACAAGCATTTGACTCGAACAAACACACATGTATATCTTTTAATTAATTGTAATTCTCATGTTTACGTTTCTTTTCAAAACGTGTGTAATCCTCCCTACACTTATCCCTTTTGTAAAATACCTTTATATATAATTAAGACGAGGTTAATGACAAAATAAAGCATTTTCACAAATTCAAACATGAGAACATACAATAATGAAAAGATATATGACACATAAATAAAAATGAAAAACAAATACACATGGGTTGCCTCCCAAGAAGCACTTATTTTTGTTCGAGTCACGAGCTTGACTCTACCCTTATTTAACAGATAAAAGGGAAGTTTTCCATACACTTAAGCTTAAGTGCGGGTGATAGTAGCGATACACACCCTTAGGGTGGAAATTTCCTACGTAAGGAGAGGGTGATGGGTGATTTATATGCTCAAAGGAGTGTGCTCCATTCATTATAACCTTACCTAAGTCTATTGGTGTAGCGGGTGAATCAAATCTCTCTCCTAAAAATGGATCGTCTTCTATCAACTTCAAAAGATTCTTAGTTAAGGATCCATCTTGACCTAATAAACCCGGTTTAAACCCATAATATTTCTTGTTATCAACCATGAATGGGTGATATAAGTGTGTAAGGTCATGCGTTACTCCTATATTAGCTTCCACTCTACATGGCCTAGATTCTACCACCTTTATCAAGCAACTACCCGGATTATTTATTTTGATGGGTGGATTGGGGCCTAATTCAATTCCAAGATTCACATCTAAAGACGGAAAATTGGGTAAGGTTTTTGGTTGAGGCTCCGTTTCATTAAAATTAGGAACTTCTCTAGGACTAAGAGAGAGTTCATGACAACAAGCATCTAAACCTACATTCTCAAGTGGTGTTTGGTCCAAAGGTTCTATATCAATCGAGGTTCCTATAGTCTCTTCTGCTTCTCCCGGGTAAGTTATAGGCGATGTGTGTTCCTCAAGTGATGGTAGGGCCTGTGGGCTTGGATTTTCCACCTCATTCTCCATTATATCTAGATCTCCTAAATGTTCATTAGTATGATCTAAACCAAATACACTCCTAAGCATCTCAAATCCTTCTTTGGCCATTTCAAATTCTTGGTCCGATTCATAAGAATTGTTCTCAAAAACTTGACTACTATGTTCTATTTTCCTAAAGGATTCCTCACGCGTGTCATATGTTTTGAAGTCTATCCCACACATGCAACTAAGTATTTCAACTCTAACCATCTCACAATCTTGTTCGGGTTTAGGTTCCATGTTCTTAAAAACTAGGTCTTTTTGATCATGGTACCTAAGATCATTCAACTGATGGTTTATGCTTAGGAGGCTTTTCTCAAAAAATTTCCAGATGGTCTTACTAAAAGGAGTTGATCCTAACAATGATCGTTGAATAGAAATCACACAAGCACACAAATTATCAAATCCATCCAACGTTACACCCGTCTCCTTTTGGATATCTCTAAGATCACTCACAAATTCATTAGAACAATAAAATGCAATCCAATCTGCGAAATTCACTTGTTCCTCATTTTTTAATTATTCAAATGCAACTTCACTTGCCATAGCGACAAATGAAAAGGGTTTTACGAACACAAACACAAAGAAGGGGGATAGACTACAAGGAAGCTAAAAATGAGAAAAAAGCTTACTTGATAGGAATCAAGTAAGGAAACCTAAACGAGGTGGACTCCTAACTAGCTATTATATTCCCAGGCAGCGGCGCCAAAAACTTGATAACGCTACACGCGTCATTCGAGGTCAAAGGAACTTCCTTTTCGTCGAGTAAGTTTTTCAACACCCTAGGCAGTGAACCTAATCATTGTAGTGTAGTATTAGGGTAAGCCATGGGAATTGATATCGTTCTCTAGGGGAATAGGAATGCTAGTGAGAAGTTACTACGCTAAGGTTGGGGTTGAGGAAGATTATTTTTTATCTTTTTTATGTTTTTTAGGAAATGGAAAGGTACGAATCTCGGGGTTTGAGTTTGGGGGGTTGGTATTTCTACCGATTACTTCTACTTATCTAATTATCTAATCTAGTGGGTAGTCTATGTCTAATTATTGTGTGCTCGTATGATGATTTAAAGATGTGTTTACTTAGGTTTTATTACTCCTTAATTATCTCCTATTGATGGTTGAATTGTCACGTCTTTATTCTTAATCGCGTTGTGTGTCTAAGGTCGTAGGGTATGCGTTTATCCCTAACTCTTTGAAACTACGAAAAGTTAATGACTACAAAATCTCTAGGATTTATAAACTTTAACTCTAAGGTACTCTTCGAATGGTTTAGCCTACAATGACTCTAGGTACTATAAGCTAAGGTTCACAAAGATTAATCAAGCATTAACTACACAACGGATGACCTATCGCAATACTAGATCATTAACAATTAAGATAAGAGACAACCAATCAATATTCAATAATTAAGTTTCATATTCCCTAAGCAAACACACAAGTAAATTAGCCGGACATGGGAAACATGCAAGCATACACACAATCAATCAAACATAGGATGGACATAATGATAAATTGAATATATGGATTAAGATATAATCAACAAACCATTACAAGATGTTTTTAGTGATTGAAACCTTCAAAGTTTCTGGAAAAACACCTATCTAAACCCTGGAATCGGAGTTAGGGTTTAGAGCCTACAAAAAGTGAAGTTATAATGTTATATTTATAGGCAGATTTTCTGTCGGCAAAGGGTGACGGCGTCACACCTAAATATTGACGGCATCACGACCATTTTTTCACCAAACTGTAGATTTTCTCGTTCCGGTCGCGTGGGCTTTTGAATCACCTAAATCCGAGTTCGTATGCAAAAGTTATGGCCAAAATAGTATCAACTACTTCGCGCGCATGTTGTGACTTGATCAGCTTGTGATGGCGTCACCTTATGGTTGTGACGCCGTCGCCTTCAGTCTCTGATGTCGTCTGGATCAAATCTAGTCCGTCTGAGCTACGACGCCCTACTCTTTTAAAACCTGATGCCGTCACTTGTAAATAAGCAATTTGGCTACTGAGTCGTCACAAAACTTGTTCCGACGGCGTCACAAGTAGAACCAGACGCCGTCCCCTTTAGTTCTAGCAACCTGAGTGTCTCGATTCTTAACTTTGGCCATTTTTTTCGTATATTTGCGCCTTTTCGTTCGAATAAGTGTCATTCCAGCATTTTGCCTTCAAGATACCTAAAAAGTGAAAAGGATCGATATTAAGTAATCACGGATACAAAAGTGATCAAATAAGGGCTTAAACGACCCTTCAAAAAGGTACATTTTAAAACCTTATCAGGTGGCTTGGTCTCGACTATTCACCAAGAGTACGGCCTCTTGGCGGGTCATTTGGTGGTGGGTTGATGAGTGGTGGTTGGTTATCACCTTCCATGATGAAAAGTGATGGGATTACTAACAAAGGTCACGAAGAAGGGGGATAGACTACGAGGAAGCTAAAAATGGGGGAAAAAAAGCTTACTTGATAGGAATCAAGTAAGGAAACCTAAACGAGGTTGTTGGAATCACTCCTAAACCTTAATTCAAGTGTTAGTGATTCATATGTAATAGTTAGCTTAATATGGCTTTTATGTTAGTAATCAAGGCTAGGCTTATGTAGAAAGCCCATAAGCCTAGGCCCAAGCCCATAAGGAAAAGGATGGGAACTTGGAGTGTTACCCTAGTTCCCTCCTATAAATACTCTTGTAAACCATCCTTAGATGGTTGGTTGTTCAATTTACTCTTTCACTATTACGCATAATCTTTCTCACATTCATACGCATAGTGTTTGGTAGTTGTTCATCCGATCTCTTCTCATCTCTTTCTTATATTGATGCTTGTGTTACTAATATGGTGACCTAACAGTGGTATCATTCGTCATCTAGTTGGGTGAAACGGTTTGTTTTTTGTCTACTCGTAAGGTTTCACGTTTTCAATCTTTCATACGCATAAAAACTCATTTTTTACACTTTCAAATCCAAGATTCTTGTACTTTCAAGGTTATTAGGTGTTAAAGTTTAAGTTTTTGGCAAAAAGTTTGAAACTTTACGCGTGTAGATTCGTTTTTAAGCTTGATTTGGTTCGTGCATCCTTTCTTACTCGTAAGGTGAAAAAGAGTTTTGGATCATCAAGTTTTAAACTTTCTTGTTATTTTGGTGATATTGAAGCTATTTCATCAAAAAAATCAAGTTTCTAAACACTTTTGGGCATAAAATCATTTTTTGGTACTTTCTACTCGTAAGCGAAACCCTAAACTTACGCATAAGACTTCCTTGGTTTGATCTTCAGTGGAATTGGTTTACTCAGTGTTTTCTTGCTTGTATAAGCCTAAAAACACTTCGACATTGGATATCATTTACACTGTGATAGTGTAAAGGATTTTTTGGGTTAAAACCCTAATTTTACGCATAAGCTCAAACTTATGCGTAGAACTCTTTACGCCTAAGATTTTTCTTACGCCTAAGCCTTGTCTTACGCATAAGCTAATCCTACGCATAAGTTTTCTACGCCTAACTTTCAGTTTACGCCTAATCTTAGTGTTTCTCAATTCTTACGCGTAAGCTATTCCTACGCGTAAGGTTGGTTTCTTACGCGTAAGGCACTTTCTACGCATAAGCAGGTTCTACGCGCAAGGTTTCCTCTACGCATAAGCTGGTTTTCTACGCCTAAGCACTTCTTCAACAAACAACAAGTTTCTCTCGACTACAAAGATCCATCAACACAAGTTATCAAAAAAAAATAAAAAAAAAAATAACTGTGAAAATTTACGCTAGATTCACATTTTGGAGACTAAACATTTTGAGTAAAATTTAATTTTTAGGGGAGACTAAACGTTCAATTTTTACGCGAGATTCACATTTTGGTTTAACTGTGAAAATTTTGGTCAAAAATTCAAATTTTTGGGCCCAAATTCGAATTTTTGGGGTCATATTTTGCGTCAAAATTGTCATAACTCAAATTTTTCTTACAAACTTAGAATTGAATTTTATTGTGAATTTCAAATTTTGAGAGTCAAAATTTTTTCAAAATTATTTTTGGAGGGAAATTTTGAAAATCACTATATCGGCCTTTCAAGTATGATGACTTCATCTCCTTCCATCTACTGCTTAAAACCTTCATCACCAAACCTTGCTACTGATGATTCTGAAGAAGAAAAGGCATTTGTGGAATTGCAAGAAGGATTTATTGTTCTGAAAGAGAAGTTGAACTCAATGATTAACAATTCCAAGAGTCAGACATCATCAAATTCCCGAAATCCTGCATTCGTGCAAGGTGAACGAGTTAATGTACATGGAAGGAATGCTCAAAGGGATGTTGAGAATGTTGTGATTACTGCAACTGTCGGTAATGCGGACAATGAGGTTGTAGCATTGGAAAAGCAGGATGACAGCAGCAGATCTGAAGAAGATATCATACTTAACTATGACACCGAGCCTAACTTTGACGAAGACCAAATGGTTGAGGAAGATATCTTACCCATCTACGACATAGAACCGAACTTTGACAAAGAACAAATAGTTGAGGTACTATCTACTGTTGATCATATTCTTACTGCAAATGCGACACAACATACTGAGCAACCTGAATTCAGAAATGAATGAGAGGTTGACCAGTGTGTTGCACAATGTCTAGACAACTATCTCATGTCTGAGCCCTTACTTGTTAACAATTCAACTGAAACATCAAATCAAACTCTTGAATCTGAAAACATTCTTCTCAAAAAGACCATTGCTCAGTTTCATAAAGATTTTTCAAAACTTGAGGCTCATTGCATCTCTCTTGAACTCAAAATGCAAAATAATCTCTTAAATTCTGAGCCAAATAGCAAATATTTGAATGAACAAAGTAATCGTGTGGATACATTAGTAAAAGAAAATGAGCATTTAAAGGCTCAAATTCAAGCAAAGGGGCTTGCACATGTTGATTTACAAAACAAACTGAGAAGATTAACTGACAAGAGTGTGGATACTAATTTTGCAAAACCAACAATCTTGGGGAAATCGTCTCTACAACCTTTCGAAAAACAATCAGTAGTTAGACAACCAACTGCATTTAAATCTGAACGTTCTAAATCTTCAAAACCACGGTTTGCCTCCCAAGTTGTTGAGAATAATCATTCGACAAAACCAGTCACTCCACATTCCTGGCCTATGAAAAATGCTTCTGTTTCTGTTAAACCTGTTTCTATTAAATCTGTTTCTGTTGCACCTGGCCCGTCTAGGATTAGTTCGAACACTGTGTCTAAACTGAGCATTAAAATTAACAATTCATATGATTCACATGACACGTACAAGAACTATGATCTAGAAAAGGCTAGGAAAAGGGCACTACTCTAAAAGGATGGAATCTTAGGTTAGCGACGTAGTGTGATGCTGAAGAGTGTGCAAATACTCATCATTTTTGTACCGTTTAGAATGCCAAAAACATCTGAAAACACTCAGAAATGCATCAAAATGATAAAAATATCACAAATAAGTGTTTTATGTGTTTCAAATGCAAAAATTCTAAAATCAGATGAAAAACGTATCAAGTTTGCATAATTGGCAGTTTTAGTCCCCCAAGTTTCAAAAGTTGTCAAATCTAGTCCCTGGAATCCAAAAATATGGAGTTTTATCATTCAAGGTCCCTGAAATATTCTAAATTGTCAAAAATGGTCCTTGAATGAATCTTTGGGCAAATGGCAGAAAAGGTCCCTCAACTTTACAAAAGTGTCAAAATTGGTCCTTGGATATTTAAAAATGGAAAATAATCAAATGTGGTCCTTGTACTATTAAATATTGGCAAATTTGGTCCTTGTGTTAACTTTGGAAAAGTGGCAGGTTCAGTCCCTTAAGTTTGGCCGAATTGCATAAATGGCCCTTGTATTATTAACAAGCCCAAGCCCAAAATACTTGTCCTTTGACCCCTGAGCCAGTCCAAATCACTCTTTGCCCTGCCAATATACAATTTTGAACCCCCATCTTAATACTTAAAAATGGTCAAATTAAGTCAACGCGCCAAAACCATGTTCACTGTTCATCCTCCTCTCCTATACCTGCAAACCAAAACCAGTGGTTTTCACCTGCCTACCACCTCATCACCACTTTTCCACCTGTCTCCCCAGCTGCTTACCCACTCCCTTCCACCTCCACATCCTCCCAAATTGCATTAATTACCAAAACCTGCTCAAAGATATTTTTCCCGCCAAAATGCCAAGTGCACGATTAAGATGATATCAAGGCCTATCCAATGGTGGGATTTAATCAGAGGTCGACAAGAAGCTTTTTGGATGTCTATTAAAAGGAAAAGAAGACAGAGAAATAGGTGTCGCATGTTTTTAGACCACTTCATAGTGTAAAATTTACTTTATGTCTGTTCTAGTTTGAATTTAAGTTTTCAGTGTAATATCAAGTTTATTTCAAGTTAAAAATCACTTTTGTATTGTAATTATTCCAAGCTTAATAAGATTTCAAGTTTTTATGTTTCTTGATAATTCGTATTAAGTTATTTATACTAATTAGAAGTCACGCAAGCTCTCTTACCCTTCAAACAAGCTCAGATAAGCTTATTATAGCTTTTCATGAGCCTGCATTAGATTCTAGTTGTTTAATTTAGAAAAACCAGAAAAAGTCAAAGGAAGTCAACAAAAGCTCAAAATAAGCTGTTGAGGTTGATAAGCTGGGGCAATTAAGCTGGAGTGGTATTTAAGCTTGGTATTGACACACCAAGTTTAGTTCTGGTCCTTGTTTCTTTGATCCATAAGCTTATCAGTTGTAAGCTTTTTCATTAATTTTGTACTATTTTTATAGTTTACTCTAGAATAGCTTATTGGTAGCTTGTTTTTATAATTTTCAGCTTATTATTAGTTTTTATCTACATATCATCAGTTTCATAAATATTAAGTAGTCATTTCCTTTGTTTTACTTAAATATCTAATAAATAGCCTAAAATAGACTATAAATAGAAACAACTTTTCAATAAGCTTATCTCTAGTTTTTAATGTTTATAGTACTTAAATAAGTCAGTTAAAGATAGTTTATTAGAAAGCTTAGCTTAAAACAACCATTTTCAGTCAAAAGTAACCAAGACAGTTCCATTAAGGGATGTTTGGCAAAAGCTTTTATCTGTGTTAAAAGTATGTTCAGAGGTTAAGACCAGTTTCTTGAGTCTAATTTAGGCTCATTAGAGTCAGCTTAGTGATTTATTTGCACTCTAATACAGCAAAAGTCAAAATCACTTGTAATCTAGCTTATTTCTTTAACTGTTAAAGATTTAGTAGCAATAAGCTCAATATAGGTTTAGAAATTGTTAGAATAGCTTAATCTAGCCTTATTTCATCTTAGTTCATTGATTTCAGTCCAAAAATTGCAATCAAATCTCATAAAAGTCAAATTTCATTTCTGTTTTTAAAAGTCAAAAGTTGAAAAACCAGTTTTTGGAAAACTTTGTGGAATTTTCATGGATTCAGTTTTGGTCCAAATTAGTTGAAATTCTGGGACAATTAACTTCAATTGGTCATGTTTTTAAAAGTGATTTTTGTGGAATTTTAGAAGACCTCTATAAGCTCTAAATCAGCTGTCCAATATAGCTGATTTGCCCTGTTCACAATCAGCTAATACTGAGTGTGAGCAAGCACTTTTGTAGATCTTGCACATGATTCAAATAAGCTTTTTAGGGGCTGAGTTTTGGTCCATGTGTAGTCGGCTAGGTAATCTTGAAAACCCAATATCTGTTTTTTCCCTTAGCTTATCAGGATTGCTTATGCAATAGCTTAAAGTAGACCCCAAGTAGACTGATTTGGTTTTTGCACTTTCATAAGCTCAACCTTAGTAAGGCATCATTAGTGGTCTAGAGTAGTATTAATTAGTTGCATTAGGCTTATTATAGTGTACTTTAGCTCTGCTAATCATTTAGTTGAATTTGGTAGCTTGTAACTTATTCTAGTAGCTTATTAAGACTCCCTTTTCACTACAGTTTCATTTTCTCACACATAAGCCCTAGCTTTTTATATTTTTCATAGATTAAGAATAATATTTTATAATTTTCCTGAATTTTTCATAATTTTCTGTCACTGCTTGCTATTTTTCTTATTTTAAATCAGTTTTTAGGACTTCTTAAATAGCTTTTAATTCAAATAAATCAGAAAAGCTTCAAAAAAAAATTTCAATTTTCATAGCTTAAGATAAATATAAAAAGCAAATAAATAATTTTTCCAGAATTTTCTTAGCTTAAATAGATTTTCTATCATTTTAATTAGTTTTAAATAGTAATTAATTAATAATAAATACATAAAAAGTCTAAAAAATATATTTTCAGTTTTAAAATAAGTTTTATAATATTTTAGATTTTTCTAAGTCATAATTTCACTTTTCTAGCTTTATTTCATATTTTCTTATATTTTAGGGTATTATTAAATAGTTAAAAATAGTTTTTAATTAATAATAATTAAATAAATAGTCATAAAAATAATTTTATTTTTCCAATAATTTTCTTGCATCATTAGGATTGTAAAAATATATTTTCCATATCCGTAGGTATTTTACTTCTTTATTTTTACGTTTTATTCCGTACGTTACGTAATTTTATTTAAACGTACGTTTTAGGTTTTAAACGTTAATCGATTTTAAATATAGAATTAAAATGACTTCAAAGTCTTTATTAGATTTAATTTCCTTAGTGTAATCAATCATCACCCTTTCCTGTTCAATATTCACCCGATCACAGATTCGTTGTACTACAGATTTCACACCTCGTTGGGACTTAACGACCTGAGGAAACACTATACTCCTCTGGACTTAATTGTATTGGTTTTAGACTGTTTGAATTTTATTACGGTTGACCATTCACAAGTGGTTGACTTGTGTAATAAACCTGACTGTCTGGAGCGAATCAAAATTTGGCGCCGCTGCCGGGGAGGTGTGCTGCGTTCTACGAATTTGAAGCATCAGTGTTGTTGAATATACATCCATTGTATATTTACCATCCTTGTTCATATTTTCTTATTAGTATCATATAAAAACAAAACGGATCCCGAAAACCTTTTAAAATCAGTTTTCAACAAACACAAAAACCCAAAAAGATTTTCTTTCTTATTTTTACAAAATGTTTTTCAAAAATACCAAAAATATCCATCTTTACCCTCTCACATCTTTTGATTCTACATTTCTTACCCTCTAAAACCATTTGATTCTTTCTATGTCTTATCCTCACCCTCTTGGTTGTCAATGGTGTGGTGGTCCTTATAATGGTGGCAATTGCCCCAGTTGTAGCATGGTGGAATCAGGAAACGGGTCTGTCTATAACCAGGATCCCTATTCCTACCATAACACAACTGATTTATTCCATCAGCTACCACACTGTGAGACTCAGCAGTTTTACTGTTGTGAGTACTGTGGTGGTTCACACTACAGTTCTGATTGTCAATCGGGAAACACGCTTGTCTATGAGCAGGTTCCTGATAACAATTATGACTACAACACATATAACTCACAGCCACATCAGTTTTACTGTTGTGAGTATTGTGGAGGTCCACACTTTAGCTCTGATTGTCAAACAAGGAATCCATTTCCTTGTAACAATTACGACTCTTCGTATCATGACCAACCTCTACAGTACCAAATGAATCAGGCACCACCTCAGCCTAAGCCACTTCCTCAAAATCTTCTCCTTGATCTTTTGGATTTAGTGAAAGATTTGAAGGAATGTAAACATTCCCAAGATAATCCAAATCAAAAATCCATGGAAAAATTGTTAGCTGAAGAGCAGGCTGCTAAATTAGATTCCCAAATTGCCAGTGAAAACTCTATTAGGGAATTAATTAAAATACAAAAAGCAGCCAAATCTAGCTCTAGATTCCGTTTCATTCCTGATGACGATGATGATGAATTTACCCTTGATATTCGTCAATTTTGTACAAGTTCATCAAGTTCATCAGTTGAAATTCCTTCCATGAAAAATCAGGGAGAAAAGACTATGATGGAATTACTAGCAGAAGAACAAATGGAAATTGTAAAACATATGTATGCTAGTCCTTCTCAACTCCCTCAGTCTGTTGTTATCACACCCGATATTCCCACTCACTCTCTAAACATGGGGGATGAGCATCTTGACACTGTTCCTGAAAAGGAATCGGACGAATTCATAAAGTCTAATGTTGAGAACCTTGTCCCAATCCCGAGAGAGTCACAGGGAACTTCTGATCATATGTGTGATTCTCTTTCCCCTCTTGAGTGTTCAAAAGATCATTTTGAAACTTTCTCTGATCTTAGCGACGATTGTGCTTCCTATGGAAACATCGAGTATGTTGAGACATCACTCCCACAGTCTGATCCTCTTCTTGAGGAGTTCACCGATGAACTCGCTCACATCATTCCACTTTCATCAGAAAGTGATGATGATCTCTTTGATTTCAAAGCCGACCTAGGAGAAATTGAAAGTCTCCTTTGTAATGATCGTTCACTCACTTCTCACCCTAACAGTCCAATAAAGAATGTTAATCACCTTGTTCCCGAAGCATTCAAAACTACTTTCACCAATCCTCTATTTGAATTCGAATCTGAATTCACTTTAATTTCTGATAATTCACTCTTTGATATTCAGAACGAGGTAGGTGATGATTCCATAATAGAACAAGGGTTCACAGAATTACATCACGTGAATGATTCTCTTTACGAGGAGTTCTCCTTTGAACTCACTCATATCATATCTCCACCAGAGTATGATAACTTCCACTTTGATCATGACACACCCGGGATTTGTCTTGATCACGTGAGCTTAAATTATGAGATTCATAATACTGAAATTATGGATTCTCCTATGGATGAAGATGAGTTAGTCATGATTTTCATCATGATTTTCTTTCTTTTCTTCACCTATCCCGTGGCTTCTCCTGTTCTTCACTCCTTCGGGAATGAAGACATTATTTTTGACCCCGGCATTTTCATTTATCATTTGTGAGTCGGTTCTATGTATATCTCGTCGGTGTGGAACTTTCGCGTGCTTCAAATGTTTATACAAACATCTTGAATGAAAGTCCGATGGAGATTGTCTCTTCCACTTTGCTTCCCCATGAACAAATGAATTCGGGGTCGAGTCAAGCTAGCGACTCGGTAATCAAAAACAGTAGTTAAACATGGGTTTTCACCCGTATGTACCACCTAAGTGTGGGGGAGATGCCCCAAATGTTGTATATAGATCTAAAAAAAATGAATGAAAATTGTAAATATTAAAAAAGAGAATAATTGTTGTGTTTCTACACTTAGCTAGTAATGTTATCTTTTTACGTTCAAGGATTCGGCATAATAGCCGGGACTTTGAATATTGAGGACAATATTCATTTCTAAGTGTGGGGGGGAAATTCTGGCGAATTTAATCATAAATGTACCCTTTTAGTTCCTTTTTCCCCCAAAATGGCCAAATTTTAAAATTTTTTTTAGTGGAAGTACTATGTACTAAACACAACAAATGGTAATCAGTCCACCATGTCTAACCCATATAAGGATTGGCTAATCCAGGAGCAAACGGCTCTTGGTAAAGATATCTCAAATCCGTTTATGGCTTGCAATTTGCCCAAAATTGTATGGTGTTCAGCTCACCATATCTTTAATTAGTGAATAGTTGGCTAGCCCGCAAGTTTATGGCTTGTGGTAAAGGAAGTTGGAAAGCCATAATTGGTAATCAGCTCACCAAAGATAATATTGATAATTTATCTAAGAGTTGGCTAGTCCAGAAGCAAACGGCTTCTGGTAAAGACAAATCAAATCCGTTTACAGCTGGTGATTTGCTCAAAATCATTTGGTTATCATTGTACCAAGGTTCTTACTTGAACTAAAACAATTGGCTACTCCAGAAGTAATGGCTTTTGGTAAAGAGATGAAATCCATTAAGTTTTCTCAAAAGATTGCTAGGGACTAGCAATATCTTAGTATGGGGGATTGATGAGTGTGCAAATAATCATCATTTTTGTACCGTTTAGAATGCCAAAAACATCTGAAAACACTCAGAAATGCATCAAAATGATAAAAATATCACAAATAAGTGTTTTATGTGTTTCAAATGCAAAAATTCCAAAATCAGATGAAAAACGTATCAAGTTTGCATAATTGGCAGTTTTAGTCCCCCAAGTTTCAAAAGTTGTCAAATCTAGTCCCTGGAATCCAAAAATATGGAGTTTTATCATTCAAAGTCCCTGAAATATTCTAAATTCTCAAAAATGGTCCTTGAATGAATCTTTGGGCAAATGGCAGAAAAGGTCCCTCAACTTTACAAAAGTGTCAAAATTGGTCCTTGGATATTTAAAAATGGAAAATAATCAAATGTGGTCCTTGTACTATTAAAGATTGGCAAATTTGGTCCTTGTGTTAACTTTGGAAAAGTGGCAGGTTCAGTCCCTTAAGTTTGGCCGAATTGCATAAATGGCCCTTGTATTATTAACAAGCCCAAGCCCAAAATACTTGTCCTTTGACCCCTGAGCCAGTCCAAATCACTCTTTGCCCTGCCAATATACAATTTTGAACCCGCATCTTAATACTTAAAAACGGTCAAATTAAGTCAACGCGCCAAAACCATGTTCACTGTTCATCCTCCTCTCCTATACCTGCAAACCAAAACCACTGCCTACCACCTCACCACCACCTTTCCACCTGTCTCCCCAGCTGCTTACCCACTCCCTTCCACCTCCACATCCTCCCAAATTGCATTAATTACCAAAACCTGCTCAAAGATATTTTTCCCGCCAAAATGCCAAGTGCACGATTAAGATGATATCAAGGCCTATCCAATGGTGGGATTTAATCAGAGGTCGACAAGAAGCTTTTTGGATGTCTATTAAAAGGAAAAGAAGACAGAGAAATAGGTGTCGCATGTTTTTAGACCACTTCATAGTGTAAAATTTACTTTATGTCTGTTCTAGTTTGAATTTAAGTTTTCAGTGTAATATCAAGTTTATTTCAAGTTAAAAATCACTTTTGTATTGTAATTATTCCAAGCTTAATAAGATTTCAAGTTTTTATGTTTCTTGATAATTCGTATTAAGTTATTTATACTAATTAGAAGTCACACAAGCTCTCTTACCCTTCAAACAAGCTCAGATAAGCTTATTATAGCTTTTCATGAGCCTGCATTAGATTCTAGTTGTTTAATTTAGAAAAACCAGAAAAAGTCAAAGAAAGTCAACAAAAGCTCAAAATAAGCTGTTGAGGTTGATAAGCTGGGGTAATTAAGCTGGAGTGGTATTTAAGCTTGGTATTGACACACCAAGTTTAGTTCTGGTCCTTGTTTCTTTGATCCATAAGCTTATCAGTTGTAAGCTTTTTCATTAATTTTGTACTATTTTTATAGTTTACTCTAGAATAGCTTATTGGTAGCTTGTTTTTATAATTTTCAGCTTATTATTAGTTTTTATCTACATATCATCAGTTTCATAAATATTAAGTAGTCATTTCCTTTGTTTTACTTAAATATCTAATAAATAGCCTAAAATAGACTAAAAATAGAAACAGCTTTTCAATAAGCTTATCTCTATTTTTTAATGTTTATTAGTACTTAAATAAGTCAGTTAAAGATAGTTTATTAGAAAGCTTAGCTTAAAACAACCATTTTCAGTCAAAAGTAACCAAGACAGTTCCATTAAGGGATGTTTGGCAAAAGCTTTTATCTGTGTTAAAAGTTTGTTCAGAGGTTAAGACCAGTTTCTTGAGTCTACTTTAGGTTCATTAGAGTCGGCTTAGTGATTTATTTGCACTCTAATACAGCAAAAGTCAAAATCACTTGTAATCTAGCTTATTTCTTTAACTGTTAAAGATTTAGTAGCAATAAGCTCAATATAGGTTTAGAAATTGTTAGAATAGCTTAATCTAGCCTTATTTCATCTTAGTTCATTGATTTCAGTCCAAAAATTGCAATCAAATCTCATAAAAGTCAAATTTCATTTCTGTTTTTAAAAGTCAAAAGTTGAAAAACCAGTTTTTGGAAAACTTTGTGGAATTTTCATGGATTCAGTTTTGGTCCAAATTAGTTGAAATTCTGGGACAATTAACTTCAATTGGTCATGTTTTTAAAAGTGATTTTTGTGGAATTTTAGAAGACCTCTATAAGCTCTAAATCAGCTGTCCAATATAGCTGATTTGCCCTGTTCACAATCAGCTAATACTGAGTGTGAGCAAGCACTTTTGTAGATCTTGCACAGAATTAAAATAAGCTTTTTAGGGGATGAGTTTTGGTCCATGTGTAGTTGGCTAGGTAATCTTGAAAACCCAATATCTGTTTTTTCCCTTAGCTTATCAGGATTGCTTATGCAATAGCTTAAAGTAGACCCCAAGTAGACTGATTTGGTTTTTGCACTTTCATAAGCTCAACCTTAGTAAGGCATCATTAGTGGTCTAGAGTAGTATTAATTAGTTGCATTAGGCTTATTATAGTGTACTTTAGCTCTGCTAATCATTTAGTTGAATTTGGTAGCTTGTAACTTATTCTAGTAGCTTATTAAGACTCCCTTTTCACTACAGTTTCATTTTCTCACACATAAGCCCTAGCTTTTATATTTTTCATAGATTAAGAATAATATTTTAGAATTTCCCTGTATTTTTCATAATTTTCTGTCACTGCTTGCTATTTTTCTTATTTTAAATCAGTTTTTAGGACTTCTTAAATAGCTTTTAATTCAAATAAATCAGAAAAGCTTCAAAAAAAAATAATTTTTCAATTTTCATAGCTTAAGATAAATATAAAAAGCAAATAAATAATTTTTCCAGAATTTTCTTAGCTTAAATAGATTTTCTATCATTTTAATTAGTTTTAAATAGTAATTAATTAATAAATACATAAAAAGTCTAAAAAATATATTTTCAGTTTTAAAATAAGTTTTATAATAATTTAGATTTTTCTAAGTCATAATTTCACTTTTCTAGCTTTATTTCATATTTTCTTATATTTTAGGGTATTATTAAATAGTTAAAAATAGTTTTTAATTAATAATAATTAAATAAATAGTCATAAAAATAATTTTATTTTTCCAATAATTTTCTTGCATCATTAGGATTGTAAAAATATATTTTCCATATCCGTAGGTATTTTACTTCTTTATTTTTACGTTTTATTTCGTACGTTACGTAATTTTATTTAAACGTACGTTTTAGGTTTTAAACGTTAATCGATTTTAAATATAGAATTAAAATGACTTCAAAGTCTTTATTAGATTTAATTTCCTTAGTGTAATCAATCATCACCCTTTCCTGTTCAATATTCACCCGATCACAGATTCGTTGTACTACAGATTTCACACCTCGTTGGGACTTAACGACCTGAGGAAACACTATACTCCTCTGGACTTAATTGTATTGGTTTTAGACTGTTTGAATTTTATTACGGTTGACCATTCACAAGTGGTTGACTTGTGTAATAAACCTGACTGTCTGGAGCGAATCAGATGCCTTCTAGTGTGTTGCATAACACTGCTTGTAGTAGCAAACCAAAACCTAAGTCTAATCAACAAACAGTTAGAAATAAACCCGTTGACCTAAACGTAAAATTTCAGAAACCTAATAGGTGGATCAATATAGGACGCAAACTCTTCCCAAAAGAAGTTTCAACATCCCCTAGATCTAACCATAGATGGATTCCAACGGGTAGAGTTTTTAACACTGTTGGTCTTAGGTGGATTCCTACAGGCAAGATACTAAGTAGTTGCATCAAAACAAGTGTGAAACCCACAACATACATCCCTGAGGTAGGAAAGGAAATCATCAAAATGGCATGTTCAGGTGTCAAGAAGATTATTGACACTTCATCTTTATGCTTCTAACATCTGGAACCCAGTTACACTTGGGGATCCATGTTTTTTTCTTTCTTGCCCCTCTTATATTTTCTATACAGGTACATCAACTATGGCTCCTACTGCAAAACAGCTTAGGACCCGTTTCTCACCGTCTAAAATTTAATGATCCATCAGCTGCTCCACCATTGTACTTAATCGTCAAGAATTGGAAACATTGCTTGCTCCTCTGGTTAAAGATTTTGTCTAAAGTCGTGCTTCTGATGTATCGAATGTTTCCGCTGCACAACCTGATAATACTCTAATTTCTGATACATCTGAATCTACAACAACAACCGTTACTGTAGCTGCACCTCCAATCGAATATCTGAAAACAGAAGAACAAAGTGTTTCCTACAACAATGTCACAGCTGATGATCAACATAATGAACAGAGAAGTTTTATCAACAGTTAATTCTCTCGAGATATTTATGGTACTTCACACTTGTTTGATTGATTGGACATACATGGTTTCGTTGTCTCCTTATACATGGTTTCGCTGTCTCCAATTCCTCATCAACATACGTGGTGTATGATTCTGATTCATTGAAAACATCGAGGGGGAGAAAGTGTAGGTGATCATTGCTTCCCTGTTTGACCACATGCTTCTTTGCAAAAACCCAATGCCTTCTTGAATTTCTTGTGTGAAGTTACCCAAATATGATGTTATGATGCCTCACACACGGTCTTGGTATCGAGTTATTGCATATTCACAGGTGATTAGTATTCCAAAAGGCCACAACATTCAGGGGAAAGTCGTTTCATTTCGTCTTTCGTGGTTTGTCTGGTGTGATGCGTCTACATATGTGTGAAAATCTTGTTGATTTCTGGCATGTTACCCTCGAATGGATTTTCCGCAAATAGTCAGATTTACCTTGTGTGGTTTTCTGCTCTTCTACAAAATCCGCTGCACACTGAAAACTTCAAAAGTTAGAAGAAATGTCTACTACATCAAAGTTTCAAATCTACTAAAGACAGTTGTCAGTTTGGGGGGAAGCTGATTCAAAAACTTCGTCAATCTCTGTTTATATTCACAATGGCTTATGAGCATAACAGCTTGGAACCCGGTCACAACCGTTTAAACTTCCCTCAAACCCCATCATCAGCTGAACCAAGCCCCCAGCTTACTAGTCAACAAATGGAAAAGCTATTTGCTCTGATGTTCAGTGACGATATTGATGAACGTGCTCCAGGTGTATCCGATGTTTCCGCTGCACAACCTGATCTTATTCCGATGCCTGATACACCTGCTACAACAACTACGGTTGAAGAAGCACCACCAGTTGACTCTACAACAACAGTTGAACAAACTGTATCCAACGACGTTGAACCAGCTGATGATGTTCTTAATGAAGTACCCCCACCTGCAGATTTTGATCCAAATGCGTTCTTTAACCCGTTTGCTAATGAAACTGCTGCCCCTGATGTCGCGGAATCATCTACAAGCCATTTGAATCCTCAAAATCTGCACAATGTATACCAACATCAACCCTCTACACATCGTTGGACTAAAGACCATCCTCTTGAGAATATTATTGGTAACCCGAATCAACCAGTCGTAACAAGATAACGTCTTCACACAGACGGTGAACATTGCATTTATGCACTCACTGTCTGCCAATCTGAGCCTAAAAACATTAAAGACGCAATGACAAAGGAAAACTGGATTGAATCCATGCAAGAAGAACTCAACCAATTCAGAAGAGTCACACCGCAAAGCCGCCAGATAATCACAAGAAAAGGAATGCACATAAGCATCCTCCGGTGTTTCCTACTGTTTCTCCACCCGTTCATCCACCAGATAGCCCTCCCCCATAACTATTGCGTCATCTTTCACCACCACCACCACCAACACCACGACCACCACCACCACCACGATAACAACCACCGCCCCCACCACAGTCCATACCGCCACCACCACGACCGCTGCCACCACCACCACCTGAACCTAAAGCGATCCCCTCTATTAAGCCCATTGCCAAATGTAGTCTTTGCGGGTCATCGCCCCCCACCAAAAAGTGATTCTGACAAAGACCTCCTGACATGACACCATTAGGATCAGTTTTGCAACCATCATGTAAGTTAAGAATGATATATTGGTTAGTTATAAATAACTTAATATAAACACGCAATAAAGTTGCTACCCACTACTAAACTGATAAAAATAACAATGTATCACAAATTTCCTCAACCAAACCTTATGCTTATCATGTATCACATATGCTTAACTTGCTTATATATTACTAAAGTTTAAACACATTGCTTAAAAGAATATAACATAAGATCAACAACCAAAACTAACGAAACCGGGATAAAACAAACATACACAAATATTTTTAAAAAGAACCTTCCATTAATAAAACAAGTAACAAAAACCAATCCTAAAACAAAAGGAAAAAAAACTAAGACAAAAAAAACCACTAATAACTTTCAATATTTCCAAATATTGCGTTAATCTTCAACTAGAACCATCTGGCGAGCAGCAGCATCGACAACTCTGTCATAACGATCATCCTCAAAAACATCATTAAATGGATGAACTTCAACGCCATTGTGATAAAAAAAAAAACAGTCAAACGGTACTTATAATCAGCAAGGTAACAAAGAACCATCTTTTGACCTACCATGATATTCTCATTCGAGAATAATAACTCCCAAGCCTTTCCATCAAACCCATACACCTTACCGCTAATAACATGTCCATCAACATGATAGCTGCCATGGCAAGTAACAACACTAATCGGATGACAAACTCTCCTATTCAGATGCTTGAAAAAATCCTTTGCAAAAATCTGAAACACAAACGTAAAAACAAGTCTAAAAAAAAAAAAAAAAAAAAAAAAGTATAATGCGTGCAGGAAATAATAAAAAAAACTGAACACTCTTGCTATATGAGGACGCGACAGTTTAGCACGAGTGAGCACGACCGTGAAAATTATCACCCAAGTCTGTAGTCATTCCTTCCAAATTATAACCCGTAACTCGCAAATACTTATTACATACGGATCTAAAGTGTATATTCCAGCCATCAATAACACCTTTTGAAACTTTGTATAAATCCCAAACTTTATAACAAGAGCTAGAGTTTAAACATCTAACACAAACTTTATAAACAACATCTTTAGTGACGAGGGTAATCTTCTTAACATCACCACCAACAACAAAGTACATAAACTCCATAGGAACAACCTACGACAAAGTAACCAAAACACATCAAAAAGCAAAAAAAAATAAAAAAAAAAATAATAATAGAAAAAAAAAATATAAAAAAAAAACAACAACAAACAAAGACATGTTATATTACCAAACCCCCTGCATATTCTTTGACAAAGTTATACTCACAAACAAACTCCATGTAAACCAAAACACCAAAAATAACACCCGATCAATATCAATAGAAAAGTAAAAAACACAACATAAAACATTCTTTATATAGACAAAGAGAAAAACAATCCTATCCTAATTCAATAACAAAACAAATATACATAACATAATAAGCACAATCCTAATCTTATACAAATTAATCTATTAAATTTATTACTTCAAATACATGGGACAAAAAAATACTTACAGAAAATCGATAATAGCACCAAACAAGAATTGATAACCGGAACAAGAGAACTTATCAACCTTTCAATAAATCAAGTAGTAGAAGAAGTAAGACCGTTTTGGGTTAAAGAAAAAATGTGAAATAAAGGATATGTTTGACTCAAAGTCAAATACATATCTATAAAGGAATAATAAATACATATTTACAACAAAACTTATACGTACTACTACTGACATTCATATATATTTATATATACTTGACATCAACAATAAAAAAAACAGCCAGTACAAAAAAACAATCTCAAAAAACAACAATGGAAAATTTAACGACCAAATCAAGAAAAACCAAAAAAAACCAACACCCAAAAAACAACGAGGCTACAAAAATCCATTGTGTTAAAGAACTTAAACCATTACAAAGACCTCCTACAGAATAAAAGTTAAAGCAATTCGCATATGGAAAAGTTACTATATGGAAGCACCATCAAAAGTCAACGAAATCAATGAACAGATATGGGGCGAACCGGTATTAAACTACAATATCAATATGATGTTAATGGACGAAGAGGTATGCATTTAAATACATATTACTAATGAATTGCTAACAACATGATACACTCTGATAAAAAAAACAACGTTTATTATCAAACTAAATTATAGAGTACAAAAATCCATGCGTGCGCAAATTAATATACCATATTCAAACGTGCATCGGAGAAACCACTAAAAGAAGGAGCGCAACTTATTATAACTGACTTTAATTGTGTGCCCAACAAAGGGTCAATCAAGCTAGCAGAACACGTCGCAAAAATATACTTTTAGAAAGATACTTGTGTCACAGTGACAGATGACTTCGAAACCGACCAAGACGGTTTCGAGTTTGTTTCGTTCGAGTCAATCATCAACAAACAAATCTGCAAGGATAAAGCTTTCGGTAGTTTATAATAGATCGTTAATTTAGTATTCATGATACGACAAAAACTAACATGGAATTGAATATGCAGATGTGGTTGGTCAGATAGTCTCAAACAAGAAACTCAAACAAGTCAGCATCAACCAGAAACCGACAAGCCTAATTGAATACGAACTACAAAATACAAGGTTCGTAATCAACACTTATGTACTATAATTATTTCCTTTTCTAAGCTTACCCTTTATTTATAACAGTGGTAAGAAGATACAATGTGTTTTATGGGAAGATGATGCTGATGCTTTACAAGCGTACATCGAAAATAATATCACAAGAAGCGATCATATAGTCATGATTCTTCATCGACAATAATTAGTATGCTCAACATAGCTGGGTTCAATAACAATACAAATAAACATGATCACTTACTACCAATCATCTTAGCAAGTCAAAAACATAGATAACCACTTACCAAAACAAAAAAAAACAATATCAACATACTACATAAACAAACAGTCAAACAAACGTGGATACATGGAAAGAGAAAGAACCATCAGAAACTATGTTGCCAGACACAAGATCAAACATCTTATCACCAATGCTTAAATCCAAAACACCATGCAACCGAATCCAATAAAAAACCAAGAAAACATTTGTATTGCGGTCTCCTTTACTACTTTTATTACCATGTATTTTCATCAACATATAAAAGAAATTACCGGCTGCCTCCACCCACCCAATGATAGTTTAGATGTGCGTTTTCAAAGTGGTTTTTGTGACTTTAAGAATCAGTATCAGATAATAAGTTAATTAGGTAATCATGTGGTTTAAGTTAGGCGGATAGTTAAATAGATTTACATTTACGTTAATTTACAGAAAATATATTTTTACATTTATCTTGTAATCTGCTATCTTAGAACAACTTCTTTAAGGCTTTACCAAATATATTTCCTTTTTACCCTAAATATCAAAAAAAAAAAAAAAAAAAAAAAAAAAAAAAAAAAAAAAAAAAAAAAAAATTAAGTTTTTGCTCACAATAGTTATAGACCATGACACATGTTCCGAGTGCAATAGTTTATGTCTATTTCAATGGAAAATGGAAGACTGGTTTATATTTATATACATTATAACAACAAAAATATAATTCATATAAAAGGGAGAATACATAAGAGTAAACTGTTCGTATAACTAAATTACCGATGCAAAAAACATGATTTAACCAAAAGCCACTCACAAACCATGAAAACACGCGTATTACGGCCTCTTTTAAACCTTTTTATCAAGATGGATCTTAATCTGCCCACAGCTATTACCCATGACTCGCGATGACTAACATTCATTTGATGAATATGAAACAAAGAGAGGATGTTCTACCAACGACAATACTTAAAAATTACAAACAATAATTAACAAAAAAAATACATTTATAATAGAAAAAAATACATTATTCAAAAAATTAGAAAAAACCCCGCGCGTGCGCGGGTATTATATCTAGTATTACTTATAAAACACAATGTACAACTATGTAAAATTTGAAGCAAATACTATTTATTACATGCATACAATTAATATACCCCATCACCAATATATACAACTACCTAAGCAAAATGTACAAATACAAATAAAACTAAAAACACATTATTTAACACATACAATTAATACACACTTTAATTCACCCCTTCACCAAAATATACAACTCTTTAACCACAATGTACAATCTAATTAAGCTTTCAAAACATAAATCTGAAATACAGTAGCTCAAAACAAAATAACATTTGTTCTCCAGAACATTTAGTCACAGGGTATCTGCCGCCGCATCGCGCGGGTACCCTGCTAGTTTAAAGAAACAATTCATTAATTTAGTTTCAAGTTTTTCATTTGACTTATTTAATTATTTTACCAATCCGGATTAATATAGCATCAAACTGATGTTTGCATCGTATTTGGATCGTGATAACTACATTTATCTATATTACATAAAATGTAAAAAGGGTCAAAGGTTAAAATGAAAACTTGAAAATTGAATGTTGAAAGTCAATATTATTGAAACACTTGAAAATTGAATGTTGAATGTGATGTCTATGCGTATGAACAAAAAAAGGAAGGAAAAAACATTGAATGTGACATTAAATGTAAGCCAATATTTAATGGGTATATATTGAATGTGATGTCTATGGGTATAAAACGTTTGAACATGTTACGTTCCTCTTCAAATCAAGACTACCTATAGTCAGTGCGTATAGTGACATTGAAGGAAAATATTCATATTAAACATATGGCGGTAAAATTATGATCATTCAAATTGAATTATGAACAAATTATTAAACCAATCAACAAATCTTGGTTCTCAAACCAAGAACCTTTTATTAATCACAATCACAAACCCAGAACAACACCAAGAACTTCAACCAAACAACCTAACTGATCTCAATCAGTTACCAGAAACAAGAATCAACAACTTAACCAAACCAATCTCCCACTGCTACTCAGGTGGAGATCTATTATCTAACTTGATAATAGTTCTATTACAATAAACCAAGAACACTAACAAGAGAATCTCAACAGATCTTAAACACGATCAATCTTTTAGGGTTTGTGATTATATGAGAGAGAGAGAGTAATTTTGTATCTGGATCTTGAAGTAAGAGACAGAGAAGAGAAGCCAGCTTATAAACACCAACACTTTGAGCACTTGACATATCCAGTCCTTCAACTTCTATACTTCACCAAAAGACCCAACAAAGCTAAAAGAGCTAATAACTGAAATATAAAAACAACAGAATAAGACCCTCAACTTATATATAACTAGAATAAGATTATTTCTTTTAACACCCTCCCTTAATCTTATTCTGAAAAAGATCAATAAGATTAAGTTTAGAACATAACAAGCTATGTTGTTTTGTATCCAATCCTTTAGTAAGCACATCTGCTATTTGATTAGCAGAGCTTATTTTTTCAGTTTCAATAACCCCAGCAATTATTTTTTCTCTTACAAAATGTAAGTCTATTTCCAAATGTTTTGTTCTTTCATGAAAGATAGGATTGGCAGCAATCTTAATTGCTGAATTACTATCACAAAACACTTTCACATGTAAAAGATTTTTGCAATTTAAATCTTTCAAAATTTTCAAAATCCAAACAATTTCAGAAGTGACAGAAGCTAATGCTCTGTATTCTGCTTCAGTAGATGACTTAGAAATAGTGTTTTGTTTCTTACTTTTCCAAGACACCAAGCACCCACACATAAAAACACAGTAACCAGTTACTGACTTTCTAGTAACCACACATCTAGCCCAGTCAGCATCAGAAAAACCTTTTAACTCAATAGCTGGGCTAGTACTTTTTTTTATGCTCAAACCTTTACCTGGAGACCCCTTAAGGTATCTTATTACCTTTAAAGCAACATCCAGATGTGATTTCAGAGGACTATGCATAAACTGACTAAGACAAGAAACTACATAAGCAATATCAGGCCTAGTAGTTGTAAGATAAATGAGCTTACCAATAAGTTTTTGATACTCAGTAATATTTTTAAGTTTAGGATCAGTATCAGAAGCCTCACTAGTTAGAGCAAGATTAGGCTGCAAAGGAACAGAAGCAGGCTTTCCAGCAAGTAAACCAAATTCAGAAATAAGATCAAGACAATATTTCCTTTGAGACATACACAACCCATTCTTTGTTTCTAAAACTTCAATTCCAAGAAAATACTTTAGTTTGCCAAGATCTTTAATCATGAATTTGCTTTTCAAAAACTCCTTAACACTATCAATTTCATGCAAACTATTTCCATTGATTATAATATCATCAACATAAACCAGTAAAGCAACAAAAATATTATTACTAGTCTTAGTAAACAATGAGTAATCACTTTTACTTTGCACAAAACCATTCTCAATTAAAACCGCAGTCAATTTAGCATTCCACTGCCTAGGAGCCTGCTTAAGACCATACAAGCTCTTTTTTAATTTGCAAACTCTGTTATCATTAGAATCATAGTAACCAGGAGGCAATTTTATATAGACAGTTTCATCAAGATCACCATATAAGAAGGCATTATTAATATCTAATTGAAACAAGCCCCAATCATTCTGAACAGCAAGAGTAATAAGGCATCTAACAGTAACTATCTTAACAACAGGAGAGAAGATTTCATCAAAATCAATTCCCTCCCTTTGATTGAAACCAATAGCCACAAGTCTAGCTTTAAACCTATCAACCTCACCATTAGACTTATACTTAATCTTAAACACCCACTTACTGCCTATAACTTTCCTATCAGCAGGAAGTTCAACAATTTCAAAAGTATTATTTCTATGTAAAGCATCCATTTCAGCATTCATAGCATCATTCCAATGCCTATGTTTAGAAGCTTCCCAAAAAGTTTTTGGTTCAGACAAGTGATTTAAAGTAGTAGAAAAACAGTAATTATCCTTGGATAAAAAAGAATAGTTAACATATTTTTCTAAACCAAACTTAACCTTTGAATCAACTATAAAATCATTATAATTTTTTGGAAACACAGAAGGCCTTGAAGACCTTCTAAAACCAGTATCTTGATGACTTTCCTGAGACTGAAGGAGGGACTCATTACCCTCAGAATTTGGATTATTAATATTTTCCTCAAGGGCTGCAGACCTCTCATCCTCACTGGTAGAATCATCTAAGTTAGAAGAATGCCCCCCAACATCCTCACTAGGTAACTTAGAAGGACTGCCTAGACAAGGAGATGATCTGCCATGCCTCTTAGGGCTGGGATCATTATGGTTATCATCATTGGGTAGGTCAGGTAGGTCATCAAGAGTATCAGAATTGAAAAAAGTTAGGTGACCAGAATCTTGTTCAGAATTAGAAGAAATAGTAACACTTTGTTTGAAAGGAAAGATATCTTCAAAAAATTTAACATCCCTAGAGAAGAAAACAAGTTTCTGATCAAGACTCCACAATTTGTAACCTTTTTTAGAATTAGAATATCCAATTAAAACACTCTTTTCAGACCTACTACCAAACTTATCATGACTATTCAGAATAGTGGCATAAGCAAGACACCCAAAAGCTCTCAAATGCAACAGAGAAGGAGCAAAATTATGCACAAGTTCAAAGGGAGAAAGCCCATTTAGCACAGAGGAAGGCAATATGTTAATCAAGTAAGTAGCAGTTAGAATACATTCAGACCACATATTCAAGGGAAGCCCTCCCTGAAACAAAAGAGATCTAGCAACATTAAGAAGATGCCTATGCTTCCTCTCAACAATCCCATTTTGTTGAGGGGTATAAGTACAAGAAGTCTGATGAACAATCCCATTTGTTTCACAAAAGAGAGTAAACTGCTGATTAACAAATTCAGTTCCATTATCACTCCTAAAAACTTTAACTTTTTTATTAAACTGATTTTGTAAATAGTTATAAAAAACCATTAAATTTTCAAAAACTTCAGTCTTGTTTTTCAAAAGATAAACCCATATAGCTCTGGAAAAATCATCAACCACTGTAAGAAAGTATCTGTAACCATCCCTACTGGTCACTTTATAAGGACCCCATAAGTCTAAGTGAACTAAATCACCCAAATTTTTAGATATATGATCACTTAAAGGAAATGGCTCTCTGGTTTGTTTAGCCTTTTGACAAAGATCACAACAAATTTTAGAATCTTTGTTAGAAAAACCCAAAACAGGTTTTAAAACATTTAAGACTTGGTCTGCAGGATGGCCAAGTCTGCAGTGCCAAGTATACTTGGATAAAAAACACACAGTGTTAACAGAAAACCTCTCAAGGTCTTTACCTTGATTTCCATCAAAGTAATATAATCCACCAATCTGATTACCAGTCCCCAGAATTTTCCCTGCCCTCAAGTCCTGATTTAAAATATAGCAATGAGACTCATCAAAAGCAAAAATCAACTTACTATCCCTGGCAACCTTATGAACAGATAACAAACTAACACAATACTCTGGAACAACCAGAACATCATACAAAGTCAAATAACTAGTCAAAGGCATATTCCCAATTTTAGTTATAAAAGCTTCAGTACCATTAGGATGAGAAACCTTGATCTTAAGATGAGACACATCAACAACATTCACAAGAAATTTATCAGTGTAGGTCATGTGCTGATTAGCACCAGAATCAGTAATGACACCCTTACTAGCAAGATTATTATGCAGCTCACTATTAGAACAAAAAAACTTCTCAAAGTTTTCATTAAACAACCTGCTGCAAATATAAAAAGTACATGCCATATTGGCATGTATACCATGTCCAGAACCAGAATTTCCTTTAATCAAGGAAATAAGAGTAGCCATTTGATCATATGTGAAGGCAGAAGAAGGACTAGAACCCACAGAATTGTTAGAAACATTTTTCGCTTTATTGTTTTGAAAATTCTTCTTTTTACCAAAATCAGTAGGATATCCAATTAGTTTAAAACACCTATCAATGGAATGTCCATTGAACCCACAATGTTCACACACAAGTGAAGAACCCCCAGCAGTTCTTCTAGGTCCAGTACTAGGTCTAGAGAAATTCCCAGAAGTTTGAGACTTCTGTTGGAATCACTCCTAAACTATAATTCAAGTGTTAGTCATTATTATGTAATAGGTAGCTTATTATGGCCTTTATGTTTGTTATTAGCCTTAAGCTTATGTAGAAGGCCCATGAGCTTAGGCCCAAGCCCATAGGAGAAAGGATGGAAACTAGGAGTGTTGCCCTAGCTTTCCTCCTATAAATACCTTATGTAAACCCTCACTTGAGGGTTGGTTGTTCAATATTTCTCTTTCACTCACTCCTACGTCTAAACCGTATTATTATCTTGTGTGTGTGTGTTTGGTTTATTGTTCAATCGCCTCTCTATCTTTCTTGTAAGCTTGTGTTGTAAATCTAGTGACCTAACAGTGGTATCAATCGCCTAATAGTTGAGTGAACGTATTGTTTGAAGTGAGTTTTGGTCTCACGCTTAACTTGCGTCTCCATAACTTTGGCTTGATCAAAAACGTATTTTTTACACTTTTTAATACAAGATTCTTGTCCTTTCAACGTTATAAGGTGTTAAACTTACTGTTTTTGGCAAAAAGTTTCAAACTTTGTGTGTAGATCATCCTTTTTCATCTAGTTTTTGTACGAAGGTTCTATCCTACGCGTAACTGTTTTAAGAGTTTTGGTTCATCAAGTTTCACACTTTTGTGTCTTTTGGTGTTATTGAAGCTATTTCATCACACAAAACTGGTTTAGAAACAACTTTGAGCATAATCATATTTACGAGTAATCCTACGCGTAGCAAAACCCTAAAACTACGCGTAAGGTTATCCTTGGCTTGATCTTCGTTTTCGTGGTTTACTCCGTGTTTTCTTGCTTGGATAAGCTTGAAAATACGTCGACTTTGGATATCTTTTGCACTGTAAAGTGTAAAAGATCACTTGGTATAAAACCCTAAACTTACGCACAAGCATAAAGCTTACGCGTAGAAATCCTACGCTTAAGATTCATCTTACGCCACGTCTTACGCATAAGGTAATCCTACGCATAAGTTTCTACGCCTAACTCTGTGTCTACACATAACTTTAGCGTCTTTTCCATACTTACGCGTAAGCTAAATCCTACGCGTAACTAGTGATTGTTACGCGTAACTTTGATGTTTTTACGCATAAGTGATACTTGGATTATTGTGATTTCTACGCCTAAGGACACTTCTTCAACAAAGGTTCATTCGACTACAAAGATCCATTTTTATAACACAAGTTAATCAACATGTCTCAACCACCATACTCTAACTATTTCCCTTACACTTATTCTCAACGACAACAACAACTAAGTCCACAACATCAACAATGGAATCAACAACAAGCAATTTATCAACAACAATTTAATCAACAACATACTCCACAACTTGGAGCAATTTCTCCACCACAAATGGTTCAAACACCGCCAAGTCTTCAAGTTCAACCCTACACAAATGACTTCAATCAACATCCATCAAGGAACACTATGAAGGAACCCACTTGGTTTGCAAAGATGTGTGAAGCTTTAAGCAGCCAACAATCAATTCATGAGGCTGGATCACTTGATAGACCTCCAATGCTCACTCCAGGAAACTACGATCAATGGGTGATACGGTTCTTTAGGTTTTGTGATCTGAAGAAGCCACATGGAAAGTTCTTAAAGAAGGTTATCTTGGAAGGTCCATTTGAGATGCCTACTGTCATTGTAACCGGAGATCCTAATGCTAATCCACCAAGAGATGAACAAACGAACATTGCTACTGTTGCAGAATTGAATCCTCAAGAACTTCTACACTATGAAGCTGATGAACTTGCAATGCAATATATCCTTTTAGGATTACCTAACCCAATTCTTCGTAGTGTTGATGCTCAAAAGACTGCAAAGGAAATGTGGGACCATATTCATCTTCTTATGGAAGGCTCTGTACTCAATCAGGAGGATTTGGAATCCAAAATTTACTTGGCTTATGAACACTTCATGATTGAACCTGGAGAGACACTAGAGTCTTATCATCATAGATTTTCAGACATCATCAATGATTTGGATAAACACAACATCATCATGCCAAGAATTGCAGTGAATACTAAGTTCCTGAGTAGTCTTGGTCCTGAATGGGAGAAGTATGTCATTTTTCTCCGTCAAGCGAAGAATATGCATCATTCTACATATGGATTGTTGTACGATTACTTGAAGCCTCATGAAAAGGAAGTTGATCGGGAAAGGATTCTCCGTGCTCAAATTGCTCCGCCTACACATCTGGAAAATCAACAACTTGCCTTATATGCTCAACAAAGTTATCCTCCTCAACAAGCAACTCAACCAACTGCCTCAGTCACACCAAACGATCAATCACAGCAACCTCAAAAAAATCAATTGGTTCCTTACAACAACAACAAAGATCAAGCACTTCATAGTCAAACTAGTGATGAATCCGATCCGTTCGAAGCATTGCAACAGGGATTTGTTATGATTGCTAATGCTTTTAGCCATTATACCAACAAATCCAAAAATCGTATTCGTTCCTCATCAAATACACGAAATCAGGCTGTTGTGAACAATGGACGAGTTGAAGTTCAGAATCGTGGTTATGGTCGTCAAATGGGAGGTGGTCAAGGGTTTAATGCTATGGGTAGGAATAACAACAGAGCTCAAGTGGTGGAATAGGGAAATGCTCAGAATGGGTTGAATGGTCTTTGATGCTACAACTGCAATGAGAAGGGACACCTGGCTAATGCATGCCCAAAGCCGAGGACTAGGGGCAGTGCTTATTTCAAAGAGGCTCTTCTTTTGGCTCTTAAGGATGAAGCTGGTGGATCTCTCACAAACAAAGAACAGAGCTTTATGGCAGATGTAGACTCAGATGATGATATGGAGGACTTGCAGGCCAATGCAGCTGTTATGTTGATGGCTAATATGCATGAGTTACACATGAGTGAAACAGGCCCAGTGGATGACACTGATGGCTTGTCTCAGGTACCTGAACAAACCATCATCATATCTGAACTAATATCTCCACCAATATCTGAATCCGGCACGGCTCAGACTGTTCAAAATGAGTCATCTACATCTCATTCTGACGATTTTCAAGTAAACCCTGTAGTTACATTTGACGATCAAGATGACCTTATGGTTTCCTTTGATAATCAAATTGACTCCGTGGTTGTACTTGAGGATCTAAATAATGATCATGTTGTGACTCACGTTGAACAAGCCAAACTGTTGCCTCATCCAGATTTTGCTCGTTTAATTCAAGACCATCAAATCAAAATGGAGGAATGTTATGCATTAAATAAGGACTTAAAAAGTAAAAATGCACTGTTAACCAAGGATTTTGAATGTTTACAAAAGCAACTCAACTTTTTCAAAACTCAAGAAAAACGTGAAAAAGGTTTTGAAGCAGCCTTTACTAAATCTCATCAAAACGAAAAATATTTAGAGAGACAGATGCGTGATCTAGCCGCTTCGAAGAATGCTTTGTTGTCTGAAATAGAACAACTGAAACATGAACATAAAAATCAAATTAACGCACTCACCTTGGACAATCAAAAAGCTAAGGCTGAGTTGTTAACTTGTCAAAAACAGTTCTCCGCATACAAAAAGCATTCAACGAATCGGGTAGATGACCTTCTTGAAGAAATTATCTGCTTGCAACGCAAACTTAAAGAGTTTAAAACTGTTGTTTATAAACATGGTGAGTCAGTAACTGCTATTGAAAAGTTTACCTTAAAACCCGATCCAAAAGGATATGGACCAAATCTTGCTGATTACAAACCAAAGCTTTCAACCAAAACATTCAAACCAAATCCTGAAGTTTCCAGTGCAGAATATAAAATTGATAATTCTGTTATGAGTGTTGTTGAATATCATCGTCAAGAGGAATTAGATGCAGAAGATGAGAGTCGATCAAAATTAAAAACTGTTGTTTACAACAAACCTTTTAATTATTCAAAATCGGTCACTTTTGTCACACCAACGGATTCTTCTAACACACCAAGGGTTATCATCAAAACACCTGAGTCTTCTAATGTTAATCCCCAACCAGATTATGCACAAATTTATGGTCCTTTACCTTCCATCAGTGAAGTAAACTCAAAACCTGAAAATCGCAAAATTCTTAGATATTTTGATATTTTCATGGCTGACCTCAAAAATTTAGAACATGAGATAGAATATCATTCTGAAATCAAAGTTCAACACTTTCAATTGCCTCTGGCGCGAGAACAAAGAGACATTTTTTCAGAAAAATCTTTTACCAAATGTTAAAAATTTGAAAAGTTGTGCATTATCTTGGGAACGGGACTTTCATAAGGAACTTGGAGTCATGAAGGTCGTTTTCGAGAAAACTGAAACATCTATTTCTAATACTAAACGTAAAAAGAAAATGTTGAGAAAAGATGTTGATCGACTCTTGAAAGATGTTATCTGTGCTGATATCCATAATGTTGTGTTATTCCATTCTTTGCCACATGCATCTGATTATATCTCTGCTGATAATGTTGACTCTGTGGTAACTGTTGAGAATACTGATAAGGTGCTTCAAATCGAGTCTTTAAAAGCTGAAAATGAACGATTACTTAACGAACTTTACAATGCAAAACGCCGTCTTAATTGGTGTGAAAAAGATATTCACAATCAACAACTTGTTTTTCAAAAGAAAATCGCTCAGTTGCAAACAAAATCTTTTGATCCTAAAATTGAGCAACTGGATTATCAAAACGTGTCTTTGAAAAGTCAAATCTCAAAATATGAACAAGAACTTGTAACAGTTAAATAGGAATATGGTGTCATATTTGATTTACTCAATAAGACTCGTCATGAAGCATCAAACGAACTTGATCACTATCTTGCTCACACTAGAGAAGTCATGAATTTTGCTGGTAATATTCGTTCTGAAAATCAAGATTTGATTCACACTATCTCTAAGTTAAGAGAAATGTTAGGAAAGTATGAACAACTTCCGCCAACCATCATTAAGAGATTAGCACCTGTAACACTTAGTAATCGTGCACCTAGAATCCCTACTGCCAAATCACAAGTTGCTAACGTGCTTCCTTCTACTGAAACAGGAATAGTTGCGTCTTTTCCAAACGTCCGCACTTCACAGCCTAGGAGCACTCAATCGAAGAATAGGAAGTTGCGACCTAAGAAAAGATCAATAAGGAATGCTAAAGTAGAAGAACACCCTAGGACTATGAATAAGACTCACGTTGCTTCCACTATAGATATTGCGTCTGGCAAATGTAATAGAAATAGTGATGTAACGAATGCTAAACCGTTAAGTACTTTTGATATTCAGTCTGATGCACCTTGTGTTATTTGTCGTAAAAGTATGAATTCTGATTGTCATGACAAAGGTGTTGCTAAAGATATAATCTCTCGTTTACGGAATCCTAAGAATCGGAATACCTCTAGGCCCACTAATCATTCTAAGTTTGTGCTTGGTAGACCGCCTTCTTTAGATTCTACGTCATGCGTGGTTGTCCCTGCAGCTCCAGTTTCACCTCCTAAGAATGTAGTACCACCTAGTGCATTCACAAAGACTAAAGCAAACAGTAGTTATAGATGGAAGAAATGGATATATAACACATTAGGATTTAAATGGATGCCTAAAGTTATTAATGTGTGTATGTCTACTATCACTGCTTCGGAACCCTCTAACATTTCGGGTTCCACATCTACTTCTATTCCATCTGTGTCGTCTGTGTGTAATGCAGGTGATACAGATCATTCTCTGGATTGTTGATAGCGGATGTTCCCGACACATGACAGGCAACCTTAAACTGTTATCAAACTTTATTGCAAAGTTCATTGGCACTGTCAGGTTCGGGAATGATCACTTCGCAACTATCATGGGCTACGGAGATTATGTCAATGGGAACATCGAAATCAGCAGGGTTTACTATGTGGAAGGCCTCGGTCACAATCTGTTTTCAGTAGGTCAGTTTTGTGATGGAGATTTGGAGGTTGCTTTCCGGGAGAAAACTTGTTTCATTCGTGATCTACAAGGAAATGACCTTATGTCTGGCTCGCGTAATTCTAGTCTCTACACTATCTCTATGCAAGACATGGTTGCTTCATCTCCCATCTGCTTACTTTCAAAGGCAACATCAACAAAATCCTGGCTATGGCACCGTCGTCTCTCACATCTAAACTTTCAAACCATCACCAACCTTGCTCGACACAAACTTGTTGAAGGTCTCCCACGATTCCGGTATTCAAAAGATCACCTTTGCTCAGCTTGTGAACAAGGAAAAAGCACTCGTGCTCATTTTCCTTCAAAGGTGGAACACAGCTCTCAGCATGTGCTTCATCTTCTTCACATGGATTTGTGTGGCCCGATGTGCGTGCAAACGATCAATGGCAAACGCTACATCTTAGTAATTGTTGATGACTACTCACGATGGACTTGGGTCTACTTTCTTCGAAGCAAAGACCAAGCTCCACAAATGATCATCACCTTTCTCACGAAAATTCAAGTTCAGCTCCAGAACACCGTCCGCCTAATAAGAACAGACAAAGGAACTGAATTTGTTAACCAACCCCTTCGTGAATTTTATGAGAAAGTGGGAATTCAGCATCAAACATCTATTGCACGTACACCAGAACAAAATGGAGTTGTTGAAAGACGAAACCGAACGTTAGTGGAAGCTGCAAGAACAATGTTAATCAATGCTAAACTTCCATATTACTTGTGGGCAAAAGCTGTATCTACTGCATGCTTTACTCAAAACCGTTCTATGATCACAAAACGCCACAACAAAACACCTTTCGAGCTTGTCCACAACCACAAACCGAATCTCAAACACTTTCATGTATTTGGATCCCTTTGCTATCCGAATAATGATCGTGATGATTTTGAAAAGCTCAAAGCCAAAGCCGACATTGGAGTATTTATTGGATACTGTGAGAATTCCAAAGGTTACCGGATCTGGAATCGTCGTACAAAACAGGTGATGGAAACGATTCATGCTCATTTTGATGAACTCACGGAAATGGCTTCTGAGTATAACAGCTTAGAACCCGGTCACAACCGTTTAAACTTCCCTCAACCCCCATCATCAGCTGAACAAAGCCCCCAGCTCACTCGTCAACAAATGGAAAGGTTATTTGCTCCGCTGTTCAGTGACGATATTAATGAACGTGCTCCAGGTGTATCCGCTGTTTCTGCTGCTCAACCTGATAATATTCCTATACCTGATACACATGCTACAACAACTACTGTTGAAGAAGCACCACCAGTTGACTCCACCACAACAGTTGAACAAACCGCTTTCAACAATGATGAACCGGCTGATGATATTCTGAATGAAGTACCTCCACCTGCAGATTTTGATCCAAATGCGTTATTTAACCCGTTTGCTAATGACACTGCTGCACCTGATGTCGCGGAATCATCAACAAACCATTTGAATCCTCAGAATCTGCACAATGTATACCAACATCAACCCTCTACACATCGATGGACAAAAGACCATCCTCTGGCTAATATTATTGGCAACCCGAATCAACCAGTCGTTACGAGACAACGTCTTCACACAGATGGTGAACATTGCATTTATGCACTCACTGTCTGCCAATCTGAGCCTAAAAACATTAAAGACGCAATGACAAAAGACAACTGGATTGAATCCATGCAAGAAGAACTCAACCAATTCAAACGTCTTGAAGTATGGGAACTGGTTGAAAGACCATCAGGGGTCTACGTCATTGGTCTCAAATGGATTTGGAAAAACAAATTGGATGCTGAAGGGAACGTAATCCGAAACAAGTCACGTCTAGTTGCTAAGGGTTATCGTCAGGAAGAGGGAATAGACTTTGAAGAATCTTTTGCTCCGGTTGCTCGTCTTGAGGCTGTTCGGATATTTCTCGCGTTCACAGCTCATATGAATATCACGGTCTTTCAGATGGATGTCAAAACTGCGTTTCTCAACGGACAACTGAAAGAAACGGTTTATGTCAGCCAACCTGAAGGATTCGTTGATCCTGAGTTCCCGAACCATGTCTACAAACTGAACAAAGCTCTTTATGGTCTCAAAAAAGCCCCTCGGGCATGGTACGATAAGCTATCATCTTTCCTCATTGCTAATAATTTCACCAAAGGTTCGGTTGACCCAACTCTTTTTATACAATATCACGGGGCACATATCTTAATTGTTCAAATTTACGTGGATGACATTATTTTTGGGTCTACACATAAAAAGTTTTCAATCACTTTTGCAAAACTAATGAAGAAAAATTTTGAAATGTCCATGATGGGTGAACTTACTTTCTTTCTAGGACTGCAAGTTCATCAATCTCCCCGTGGTATTTTCTTGAGTCAGTCCAAATATGCCCTTGAATTGTTAAACAAATTTGGAATGAAAACCTGTGATACTTATGCCACACCAATGACTCATACCAAGAAGCTAGACGCTGATTTACATGGGAAATTAGTAGACCCTACCAAATACCAAAGTATTATTGGGTCTCTCATGTATCTAACAGCTAGCAGACCTGATATTGTCTTTTCCGTTTATCTATGCTCCCGTTATCAGTCGCGACCAACTGAAACCCACCTCTCTGAGGCTAAAAGAATCCTCCGATACATCAAGGGAACCATTAACTTGGGGATCTGGTATCCGAAGGATTCTGGTTTTGAACTAATCGCTTTTTCAGACGCTGACCACGCAGGATGCTTAGACTCAAGGAAAAGTACTTCAGGAGCACTACAATTTCTTGGTGATAAACTGGTGTCTTGGCAATCGAAGAAGCAGGATTGTACATCGCTTTCATCAACCTAAGCAGAATATGTAGCCATGTCCGTGTGTTGTGCTCAAGTCATCTGGATGAGAACACAACTCAAAGACTATGGTTACGTATTTGACAGAATCCCGATGTACTGCGACAATCGGAGTGCCATTGCGATCTCGTGCAACTCAGTCCAGCACTCGAAATCAAAGCACATCGATCTTCATTATCATTTCATCAAGGACCACGTGGAACATGGTACAGTTGAATTATACTTCGTGGGTACTGTATACCAATTGGCAGATCTACTCACCAAAGCCTTGCCTCCCGTTAGGTTTAATGAGTTGGTCCACCGGATTGGTATGAGGTGTTTGACTCAAGAGGAATTGGATGACCTCTTAAAACAGTCTTAAAAACCTGTCAAACACCAAAATCTCTTTTGTAAATATTTTTTTCAAAAACAAAATACAAAAATATAAAATCTTATAAAACAACAAAAATATTCTTCTAATCTAATGTTCTTTCAACATGGCAAGTACATTTCTTCCGTCAACACTTTATTCTTTCAAAATTCAGTATTTTTCCGATCAAGTGTTGAGGGGGAGAAAATTATCACTTAACTGTTTAATAACATCTGTGTACTTGCATGTTATCATATCCCGGTTGTTTCTTTTATCAATGGTGATAAATTTTTCTGGTTAAACTGACACTCCTCGGACTAAAATTTATAACCTTTCATCATTTATTAAGTCGAGGGGGAGTGTCGTCAAGTTTCTTTCCTAAAATCTTTGTTTGGTAACCATAATGGAAGTTAAATGGCTTTGTATGAAAATGGAAAAGGTGGAGGGACCAAAACTGTCAAAATGTTAAAGTTATTTTAATAAAAACACTCTCCACCTAACACTTCACTTCACATTTAATACTTCTAACCTAAACAATCCTACGAACCAAAATCATTTGACAAATCCGTGTTTCAGATCATCATTTTGTAAGTTGTTTCATAATCTTAACATGTTTTTAAGCATTGGTTTTGATTCTTATACGAATCCAACGGTCAAAATATTGTCTATGATTGTTTTAGTGGTCTACGCATATGCGTATGAACACCCAATCAAGAATGGGTGTTTATGGTTAAAAAGATAGTGCCTAAACGTTTCAATAACATCATTGATGCCTTTTATATCATCAAAATCCACCCAGAAACACGAATTGATGGGTTTTCAAATATTAGGGTTTATGCGAAGTTTTGGGTGTTTTCAAATGTGAAGGTTTTTAGTCAAAATGATAGTTGTGTGATGTTGTTATAATGATGTATTGATGATATCTAGGCTTTAGATCAACCCAGAAACACTAATTGTTTGAGAATTAGAGATTAGGGTTTAATGCTCTTGAGAATTGGGTATTATTGATTCACTGCGAATTGGATGTTAATACTTGGTTATATCACTCACATAACTACTTAGAACTACCAGAAAAACTTTTGTGCATATCCTATGGCTAGAAATCCTATGCGTAATTCATGAACCCTAGGGTTTGACTTACGCGTATGACTTTCTACGCGTAACTAATTAACAAGTGTTCATGCCATGATTTGTTGTTAAAATGAATTTATGTGTTAATATTGATGATATGATGGTTTTATTTCAGGCTTGCTACGCATAAAATTCAGAATCAAGGTTGATTGTTACTCTACGCATAAGGATTACCCTACGCGTAGGCAGTTATGCGTAAGAGAAATCATACGCGTAACTACTACGCATAAGGTTCTACAATGGGACTACGCGTATCCTGTGAAGGATATGCGTAAACAGTGACTCTACGCATAAGGTCTACTCTTACGAGTAAGCCTTACGCGTAAGGTCTTTATACGCCTACGCGTAAGCCCTATGCATAAGGTCCCCTTTCCCTACGCGTAACATTTCTTACGCGTAAGTAAGGATCCTACGCATAAGCCTACGCCTACGCATATACTTCTTCTGTTTACGCGTAACTTTGCCAAATCTACGCCTAAGCCTTTATTGACCTTCGTTATGAATTGTTACGTGTACAAACTTGTTAATAAACAAATCATATCGTCACGAATCCAATAATGTCACTAATAAACTTAAACGTTTGATATGTTGTGAACTATAAGTGATAACATAAACTTTAAAACTTAAAGTTAACTAACTCACGAAACATTTCACGACGTCATTCGACTATTGGACAAACAAGTGACTTATGACTCGTAACAATCATTGACACTGTACATTCAATAACTAGAAAATAAAACCTTCTATTGACTAACATTATGTCTTTCGATATGTTGGTTATTTTGGCTAATGTTATTTCAGATCACGACATGGCTGCTCAAATGAATGTGGATGCACCAGAAGTTCTCACAATTGCTGACATCTTCCCTAATAGCTATCCTAGAAAGATTGGAAAGAACAACCTTAGGGTTGACTTTGAAACCCTCACATGCTCAGAATCTTCTTGTCTCATTGCTGTGGATATTCTAAAGAATCATCCCTACCAGAACATGCTCTCACACTCTGCTACAATACCGGAGATCTACATGCAACAATTCTGGAATTCGATGCAAAGGATCACAGGTCAAAGTGCAGTGACAGTGACGCTCAATCACAAACAAGTCACCATCACTCATGCAGACTTACGGGCTGTTCTTCTCATTCCTGAAATCGAGGCAACCGACTTCTTTGCCACACCTACTGAGGAGACAGTTCTTCAATTCCTGATTGATATTGGCTATGATGAAGCTTCAGGAACTATCTCTAAGCATTCTCATGTGGAGCTTAAGAACATTCCTCAACCGTGGAGAACCCTCTACATCATCATCACCAAATCGGTCTCTGGTCGTGATAGTGGATATGAGCATCCCAAGCTCATGGAACTACAAATTTTCTGGTCATTAATCAACAAAAAGGACATCGAAATTGAAGCACTGTTATGGGAAGACATGATGTCATTTCACAAGAAACTTGGCTCAAAGATTCCCTATGTCAGATACACAAAATTGTTGATCCAGAGAGCACTTGGACTTAATCCCGATATTCCACAGAGGCTCAATGACCAAGACAACCACGACATGTTGACTGAGCCTACCCTATCAGTAAGAATCAAGGAATCGTCAACAAAGAAACAGGGTGCTGTGTTACCTGATCACCTTCTGACTAACGAAATCAAGAAGCTTGAAACATACAAAAGGTATCGGGTAGCAGTAAGAGAAGGAAAAGTTGGTCATCTCGATGAAAAACCTTCTGGAACACCTACTCGGAGAACCAGAAGAGGAAGTGCTGGAAGTGCAGTAAGCACAGTGAGTCAAAGGAACGTCCCAAAGAGGAAACCTGCTCCAAAGAAGAAAGTTCCCTCTCAGGAAGCTGTTCCTATTCCTTCACCTGAACCACCAAGAAAGCTACTGGACGAAAGCTCTGAAGATACACAATCAGACGAGGAGGTTCACCACTCTGAATCTGCAACCGAACCACCTCCCTCAGTAGCAAAACCTCCTAGTCCTCCAGCTGACCTAGGAAAAGGGAAGACTCCTGTACTTGTGCCTTATGAAGAAAGCTCAGAAAGTGATGAAGAGCAACTGGATAAATCCTACAGGAAGAAGTTTAAATTAGTTAGACACCTTCAAAAAGCTAAAGAATTTGAACAAGAACAAATGGGTGGCCCCGGAGGGTCGAGTGGTGGTGTCTACTCTTCACCATGTCCTGATGCGGTTAATCGACCCGATAAGGGATCTGGTGCCACCACTCTTGTGCAACAACAAACACTTGTAGAGGAGTCTACTGATTGTAACATTGAGGAACCAGAAAAGGATAAGACTGAGAAAGAGAAAACTGATGAAGAAGCTAAGGCTCAGACAGAAGAAAAGGCTAAATCTGGACAAGATGACGAAGAGAATTATGATGATTATCTTCTCAACAGTCCAACTCGTTCCAAGGAGGATACTTCTGCACCTCCAAAGGACCCGGAGCCTCCTCATGTCTCCTCCTCATCAGATTCTTCATCTCACTCCTCACCACCACCATCTAAAAGATCAACCAAATCAACATCCAAATCAGTGAAGAAGCCAACTCGATCTTGGATATCTCATGCTCATAAACGAATTGGGAATGTTGTCAAACAAATCAAAAAAGAAAGACATCCTCCAAAGGAAGATGAATTTCTATGCTGATCAGATACAGTATATTCATGATGATCTCGACAAGATGCAAGAGGAAAGGGAGTATGTCCAGAAGCTCATGAAAGATGATCTTCAAGGAAAAATGGATGAAATGATCAAAGGATACACTCAACAGTTCCTTATGGAGGTCGTTCCGAATCTGACAAAGCAGATGTATACCAGACAACTGTATCCAAATCTATTGCATCTAGCCAAACAAGCCATGAAATCAACTCCGATGAATTTAAGCATCAATCCAGTTGAATCTACAATCTTCTCAGATGATGAATTGGTGAACCGGCTAGTAGCGCAAATGTCGACACGCTCTGCAACGTTTGCCTCACATGAAGCTAAACTGTTTGAAGCCCTATTGGAATACCAACTCAGGTCGTCATTCCGAGAAGAAGCTGTTAGGCCCAAACGTTCAAGAGATGATGAAGACAAAGATCAGGATAAGGATAAAGAGCCCAAACGCTCAAATAAGTCTGATGTATCATCCTCTATTCAGTACTCGATGCAACCTCCACCACAACGGACTCCTACTCAACAAAGATCTTCTCCTCCATCTTCTACTGATAAACCTCAGGATTCATCTGAGTTACCGCCCGAGACTCAAAAAACCGGTGATCACTTTGAGTATACGGGTGGTGACGATGAGGAAGTCCGTGAGCCCCTACAACAACCCACCTCTCCCAAACAAGTTAAGAAACCAGAATCCTCATCTAGGCCAAAACAAAAGAAGAAGAAGGCGCCAATGACTGACGTCGTATCATGGCTAGATGAAGATACAACACAGGAATTTGAATGTGTAGGATCGAATATATTTTTGTGTTGATAATTCGGGTGGTCTTGGATGATCAAAATACATGTTTGCCATAGTTAGAGAGTTAGTAGAGAGAGAGGGTGTTCTTGCTAGAGGTTTACACAAAGGGAATATTAGATTGAATGAGAAGCACCACCCCTTCCATGGATGGAAGGGGTATTTATACTTACAGACACAACGACCTCCTATCGGCCTGTGGATCAGGTATACAGTGGGTAAAGACCCGTCCTTCCTCCACGGTGTTACACTAGACTAAGCTACGCTAGAAAGTAACTAATAAACTGCTAAATAACGTAACTAACGACAAATCTACGAGCTAACTTATGCTAGATAATATTTGGGATGACCGACTCTTCACTATGGAATTTTCTAATTCCTAACAATCTCCCCCTAAGGGAGGTCACCCCATGTTTTACATTTCGAATCCTAGCATTCTATTCTTGTCTTTGTTCTTGAGCTCGTAGACTTCAATTCTTCATTTCAACAATCTTTGTGCAATAGCAGTGATTCTTCAAAGTCCGCACTGATTTGTACTTTTAGTGGAGGCCTTTAACTGATCCACATCTTTGATGATCTTCGAGCTTTCATTGAGATCATCAGCCACAGTAAATCTCTGGATCACCCTTTATTGTGTTGCCATCATGTGAAGTTGTGACTTTCGGACCGACATGCTCACACTTTTTAATCATGACATCTTTCCATCAGAGTAGCGGAAGCCTTACTGGTTCTTGATATTTGCAGCAGCGAAGCAGAAGTATAGTATAAAATATCAGAACCAGGTTATGTAGATATGCACCAGTCATGATTTCTTCAAATTAAGTGTGGATGCTGTGAGCATGCGGCTTTGGATTGACTCCTCAATTCTGATCAGCTGCAACCGTCCAAATGTACCTGCAAACAACAGTTAGCAATAAAACACACGAAAGTGTCTTTGATCACTTTCGTTGAATTGAGGTACACGGCCCACGGTTCCCCGTTGATCAATATAAATACTGCCTGTGATCAGGTAGGATTCCTAAGAATCTCCTTGACAGGGTTTCGCAGCTGTTCTAGTTGTTCTCAAACCGAAACGTCTCAAAGAAGACAACACGGAGTGAGTGAACCAGCAAATTGAGATTCACTGATTGATGAAAAATGATTTGAAAAACAATCGCGTATTGCTTGAAGAAAGAGTTTTGCAATACGACGAAGGTTTTATGAGAAAGATCAATTTTCAAACAAAATACTTTTTGTATTAGAGAATGAGTACACATTAGACGTGCTAGTGAAAAGAAGAGATTCGCACATCGAACTGTTTTTCTAAAAGTATTTTTCAATCAGAGATACTTTTTGAATTTGAAAACATAAGTACACATTCGACGTGCTAGAGAAAAGAAGGTTTGCACATCGAACGGTTTTTCCAAAAGGATTCGTCAATTCCATTCCTGGACCAAGGTTGATTCACGAGTGAATCGCCCCATCGTTTCTATCCAGTTGTCACAAGTTTGATCTTGTGAAAAGATCTCACATGTCACCCACCAAGAGCTTGTTTGATGCTGGCTCTAGAAGGATTTCCATCTTCATCGTGAATATTTTCATATCACTCGGATGTTCTGGCAATACCACAAGGATAATGCGTAGGACTCTTAATATATTCTTACTTTCCACATTGTGTGAAACAGCAAGTCATCATTAATTTTGTGTCCTAACGAGATATTGTGGATGATCTCTTGGCTCTAGACTCAATAGTGCTCATTTGGTTCCTGTGCCGGAGACTAGGGAGAGGGTCTCCTTCTTCAATATCAACAATCTCTAAGAGAAAGTTGATAGATTATGTAGGTTCCCCGTGAGAATGAAACAAGCTCTTTTAAGAGGAAATTGAGTGGTTTGGGAAGTTGTAGTGCAGTGCGTCACTGGGTCCATGACGTCTTGTCTTCAATACCGATGTTACCTTAGTAAACACCAGTAGCATATGTATTGAACCCGGTGTCTGCCCTAAGGTTGAATTATTGGAGGGCTATCTTTTCACCCTTTTCACATTCCAATTCTTTTTCATTCTTCAACCCCTTCAGTGCTTACCGAGACTTCATAACTAGAACCTTGTTGGGTTTAATCCAGTACTAGCTCTGTCTCAGTCCGCACTCTTCCCATATTCTCATTTTTCTCCTTTTTTCAATATTCCTAAGGACTCTACACTATCTAGTGGATTATCCCTGGGAAGATCCCTCCGGTTCTGGCGGATCGTGGGAACAAATACCTAACCTCATCATCCTTATAACTCCATGCATAAAGTAAAATGGTCGGTCTTTTGGTACAGTTCATTCTTCCTTGAAACCAATTGAAAAATCATTTGGAAAACCAATCAAGGTACTTGTGATACGAGATCAAAGCATTTTGTACCTTAATAGTTTAGATCATTTAGAAAACCTCCCCCTCAACATGTGCGTATGATTTAGAAATTGTTTAGCACAAGGAGGCAAGAGGACTTTGAAATATTTTCTTTGATCACAATTTTCATACGAAAAAGCCATTTGATTTTCATGGTAAAATTCTCCCCCTCAATATGTGCGTAGGATATTTGAAATCATTTTATCACATAGAGGCAAGAGTTCTTTTGAAGCACATTTACGATCACACAAGCCATTAAGAAACCATTTAAAACTCAATCAAGGTACTTTATGTTAAAAACATAAAAGCATTTGCACCTTGATAGTTTCTTTTCTTTAAAAATGCTCCCCCTCCATATATGCTTCGAGATTCGAAAGCGTTTAGCACATATGAGAGAGCAGCGTGCACAATTAAATCAAAATGATCACCTTTTATCAAATTTCATTATTAAATCACAAATTCTCCCCCGATCAAAAATATCAAACCCTTTGAGATTTTGGATCCGAAGTGATTTAATTAGTTTTAGAAAACATAGGAGAAAATGTGGCCAGGTTTAAATACTCATCTTGTTTTTGGATAAATGCTCCTCCTCAACATGTGCATTGTATATTTGAAATCGTTTGGCACATGGAGGCAGGAGTGCCTATAAAGGACTAAAACCAATTCCATTAAAACATATATGAGATTTAAATCACGATCTCTCACCCGATCAAAAATTTCAAACCTTTTGAGATTTGTGATCCCAATTGATTTAAATCATTTAAAAAGTTTGGGGAAAGACGTGGCAAGATTTAATTTTTGAAAAATGACAGATAAGGACCAATTTAAGACATTAAAGATTGTTAGTGTCAGGTATGATAACTTTTAAGAGATCTTTTAGTAAAATAAAACAATTTCACAATCAAACAAGAACAGAAAAAATTTCATTTTGAAAGACCTTGATTCTAAAGAAAAAATCATACCATGACATAACATTAAATCTTTAGATCACCACATAATTTCGTACAAGCGGACTCTTTTGAAGATATATTGTTAGAAAATATTTTAAATTAAATCACTCTCCCCCTCAATCGATGACCGACGTCGATAATTGAGTGACTTAAATTTTGATAAAATGAAGTCCGGTGATTTTCAAAATTTAGTCCAATATATTTTCAAAACAATATTTTTCCATTTTCAAAAACAATATTTTTCAAAGTTTTAGAAAAATGGTATCATCACGATTATCCTGCACAAAGATATGTTAGGTGGTTGAGAAGCTTCTGTTGTTGCTGTAGGGCTTGGAAGAAAAACCGTCTGCAGATGCAGTGAGACTTCTTCTTACGTTGCATTTTAATGCCAACTTAGGTCAAATTAAGCTCCGTTTCTTCAATCACTTAGAAGAAAACCATCTGCTGATGCAGTGAGACCTCTTACGTTGCATTTATGCCAACTCTCCATAGAAGTCCAATTAAGCTCCGTTTCTTCATTTGTCAACCCAAGATATAGTTACCCTTTCCTTTCGGCATCCAATCATCTTCAATTGTGGGATCCGGATCGGGAACATTCTTATATACCAATATACCTGCATACGTTAGTGAACACACATACAGATATATGGTAGTCGACATCACCCAAACAGCAATCGACTAATAAAAGTCAATTCAACATATCAATCAGATCATATATGGCATGGGAATAATGTGTTTATCAAACTCTAATCATCTAATCCTAATAATCATATCCCAGGCACCTAGTCCTTCAACGTAGGTTAACTTCATTTTTCAGTTTAAGAATTTAGGATAATTAAGAAAGCCCGTTAGAAGATATAGATTTGAAAACATTCTCCCCCTCAATCAATGACTCATTTTATAAAAGATTTTAAAAGTGCTGAAGTCATTGATTGAGTTTTCAATTTTATAAAAACTCTGAAACTGATTGTTTTTGAAGCAACTCATTTACCACCATTTTGTTAAAAACACCAAATATTTTTCTGAAGAATTTAAGACGGAAAAACATTTGTGTAGGAACAGCAGTCCTTCGACATACTTTCCTTGTTTTGTTTTTAGGATAAGTGCACGAATTTTGTGAAAATCCTTTAAGCATAACACTTTCCTTTCTTGAAAAACGGGTTGCTATCAGAAATAATAGCAAGCCATTGTTTAAGCACGGGTTACAGTCTGACGTAACTGTAAGCCATATTTAGAGACATGTTTTGGAAAGAAATATTTACACCTCATGCTCGAACTTCATCTATGGTCCCGTGCCATTATTGAATGACATTTCTAAGACCGTAGATGTTATCGATACCAGAAGACATGTCTAGGAAAACATATTTTTGGTATTTTTGAAATTTTCTGATTTTTATGGGTTTTTGAAGGTTTTATATTTTTCTATTTTCTTTTGTTGGTTTTATATTTTTGTATTTTGTTTTTTCAGATAAATATATACAAAGATAGAGAAGATGATATAGTTAAAGAAGATGATGATACGAGTACCGAGATAAGGATATCGAGCAGCACGTCGTAGAAGATAGAAGTCATCAACTCTTAAACATTCACCACCAAAGCTTCTAGGGCTCTTGAATCGAAGAAAGAACTTGAACCATCTGAAAGTGAGACTTTGGCAGCTTCCTCCCAAACCGAAAATCCTTTAGCTGAGCAGATTCGAAGCTCTATTTCAAGCTTGCCTTAGCCAGGTGCACAGAGAAGCACACCATAATCATAAATCCCGCTGCTCCTTTCAAGAATAATCATCGTGATTCTTCGTTCGAGGTTATATCATCAAAAAGAACAGCAACGTATCATCCCACGTATAAATAATCTTCTCAAATTTCTTTTTCACTGAAGTCTGAAGCGATCCATTCCAAAAGGTGTCAAGAGAACAATTCCCCCAAGTAGTTGAATTGATGCAGTCAGCCTCTTTGTATAATGCTCAAGAACTCTCCTAAATACACATCATGAGGGGAATGAAAACACCTCCCCATGTTCACATTTTTCTTCCCTGATGATCGTGTATGAAGCTCAAGAACCCGAAGTACACCAATATCCAAGAGCTCTCCCGAATACACATCATGAGGGGAATTAAAACACCTCCCCATGTTCACATTTTTCTTCCCTGATGATCGTGTATAAAGCTCAAGTATCCGAAGTATACCAATACACAAGGAATGAATAACTGATAACATTGAAGAAGCAGGCCAAGTCACTGATTATCTCTGCGGGTGACAATCTCTGCGGATGTCAACTCCGGAATAAGTGATTATATCTCTGAATCACTGATTAAGCACTCAAGTGAAATAGCTGAGCATCCCCAATGTACACAATCTCTCTCCCCTGATCATTGTGATACCATCGAAATTACCACACACTAGTGTACCTCTTTTATCTTCAGAAACTTTCTCTAACATCACTTCCCCCACGTAGATGAAATACTAACACTAAACGCCTTGATGAGTAAACCTTGAGTTTCTCTGCGGTCATGACAAATGTTTTCCCGGGATATCTTCAATCACTTAGAAGAATTAAGTTCATCAAGTTTACTCGCCATGAGTCAAACCTTGAGTTTCTCTGCGGTAATAACATCTGTCTTCCCGGGATATCTTCAATTACTTAGAAGTATTAAGTTCATCAAGTTTACTCGCGTTTAGATGCGTATCTCCTTCCCCCTTGCTGGTTTTGACACTTCAGAATCAGCAACATCTTATCAGCCCATATACTCGAAATCTTTTGAGAAGAACGCTTGAAGTCTTTGTGAGAATCAACTTGCTGAAGAATGTGAGCAAGTCTAATTGGAGATTAATTCGACATTTCACCCTCCCCCAATTAGTGCTCTCCCCTAAACCGACAATCTGTTTGATAAATGCCCAGATTAAGAAGAAGTCTTTAGATCGTTAAATGCAACTCGTCTTTAGTCTTCTAACAAGTAGCAGAAAATGTAGAACAGACTGTAGACTCGACCTTCTTCAAGATTGTCCGAATGGGGAATAGAATGTTAACATCTTCAATACACCAAAAAGCATCCCAATTAACTTACATCTTGCAAATCCCCTTAACTTAAAAATCCCTCCCAATCAAACAAGAACAGAAAGATGTTCATTAAGGAAATTAGCAATCAGCCCGCAACGAACACACGAAATGGTAATACCAAGCAAACAATCACATCAAACAAGAACAGAAGGTTGTTCGGAATCATCATGTTGATGTGCACGTGAAGCATTAACTGGAAGCACTTTGTCGATAAACTCATTAATCCGAGTGAAGATGTCAACCAACGGCTCTTAGAAGAGAGAAAACTCCATGTAAAGATGACCCGATACGATAAGAAGAGGCTCGGTTCTTACATGAGTTTAGAGCCATATGACCATTAATTCTCAAATATCAATCAACAATGCAAAAAATTCACACTTCTTCTCCCCCTCAAGAATTGCATACGGAGATGCCATTCTCGGTTAAATAAGTGAAAATCATCCGAATGTTCTATTCACACTTCTCTCCCGCAAAATAAGCACATGATGTCGCCATCTTCATTATAATCGAGCAAGTGGAATGAGAAAACAATCAGTGGTAGCCCGGTTCACTTGAAGACTGAAGCGCATGGAAAAAGTATGAAGCATGTTGATGAGAATGGTCATTAGTGAGAAGATTTCTCTTCTTCAGAAGATAAAGCGCACTGAAACGTACACTTTTCTTTTCTTTAGAGTACGAGGCATGAACTGTTATGTTCATACGTCATAATCTCTCTCTTTTCATCATCTCTTGGCAAAACATGTAATCAACCCATTATCATTCAGTAGGCTTTTTGTAGTGACATCTGATGGAGAAAACCCGATATAATAAATTTGACCCTGAAGTAAACTACCCCGAACTCGTGACTTAAACTTGCACATATGTAACAAAGAGCGGTGCAGATTTCCATTAGCATCTCTAAGTACTCTCTATGTACACTATACTCTTCAACCAACCAACCATCAAGTATAAGACGTACATTACCTCTTGAAAATCCACAATTGAATGTGACACTGAGCACTACAACGTAACTCCTTAAAGTGATAGTTATTTTGTGGTGGTATGAGCCCAATTCCCCTAAGTGGTAAAAGAAAAAGTAAAAGACACCCAACAACAACTAGATTTTCAAGTCTTCGTTTTTTTATAGTAAGCTCGAGCAAGGATCTTGAAGAATCATCATCCAACCATCCCCGATACCTTCAGATACTAAGTGCACTCGCCCGTGATATTTCACTTCAACCTCAAATGAATAATACTGAATTAACGCCGTTGTCACATCTTCTGATTACAAGCTCAAAACTAGCCTTCTTTGACATTTAAGCGAACTTTGATAATGGTTTTCATCCCGACCATGGTTAGTAGCACATAACCCCGTAAAACCATGTAATAACCAAACTGCCATGACGAATATTCAAACACACATCAAATTCATGAAGTACACCCTTTTATCCCTTCTTCGAAGTAGAAACCGTAGCACCAGCATCAGAAAAGATCCCAAAATACACTTTCCATTTCTCCAGAATGGTTCCATCAGTACGGGATTTTACAACTCTATGGTTTAAACCGAAAAATGGTTTCTTTCGCGGGATTTTACAAAACCAAGAGTAAACCGTAAGATAGATCCGGAAATGCACTTTACTATTACCATGATATTTCCATTGTCACGGAATTTTACAAGTCTATGCTTTAAACCGAGAAATATATTCTTTTGCGGGATTTTACAAAATCAAGACAAAACCGTAAACAACGTCAGCTTGAATGTGTTATGACAATTTTGGTTCGGTGAATATCTGTTTTAGGGGAACATGCAGTGGTTCATCAGCGGTTCATAATCCAACATCAACAACAACATCAACCATCCAATAACCACTTTGGTAAACACATCATTCACGCATTCTGTCGGCTGTTGCTGTGACCACATGGTGAAGTAAACCCGATATATCAAACTTGATCATGAAGTAAAATTCCCCAGATTTGTTACTTAAACTTGTACTAATCCTCGTGAAAAAGAAACGGTGTACCCAATGTACAAAACCTCTTGACATTCTCAACTGCGTGAGACACCGAAGTGATAGCTACGTTGTGGGTTAAGCAAGAAAGAATCACAAACGTAACTAAATCGCCAAGTCTTCATCACACTCTATAACCGCCCAAACAAGTCATCTTCGTTGAAGGGTAGAAAGAAAGAAGATGAAATAAGCAAACGTGCCCGGAAAACCTCACTTCAACTTCAAATAAGAGATACCGAACAAACAACCCCGTAGTCAACTTTTGTTCAACCATTAATTCAAGCCGTGACATAATAATCTCCGTGAAAATGTACAACCCAAAGTATCAATTCTCATAACCAAATCTCATCATCTCAACAAATCTCATCAGATATCATAGTCAAATCTTATCGTCAGATCGCATCGATAAATCTCATTATCAAATCTCCCAAGCACATCACATATAATCAAATTTCTCATAAAATAAAAAACATGAGAAACTCATCCAACTCAATAGTGTGTACACCCTTCATATGGTAACATGTAATAATCGACCCTCGGTCCATAGAAGTCAATATAATCATCCAAGTCAAATGTCCAACATACAAGTAAAAATCAAATACTCATACGCCACATACATACACCCAATCATACCATACGGTTAAAAAAAACTGTATCACGTATTACCTCTAAACCGTACATGTTAGTCCAGTTAAGTCCCTATTCTCATTCGAGTGTCAGCCCATAAGTATTGAGTGAGACCCATAATTGACATATCTCAAGCCCATGTCCAATCTAGTACCAAATACAGTGAGTGAGAGTAGTATACGGTCCATGGGCCTATATGAAACGTTTCCAGCATACCCTAACAAACGAGTATATAACACTCGTAATATCACAAAGACCTAAACTTTCTCACACTAACAACCCTAAAAAAACTCTCAGCACTCATCCGCCCCCATTAGTGATAACTCCTCTCACAATAACGATTCAATCACCACTATCAAACCCTAACATTACTCATCTTAACAAAATGATCCGCCATCCACCTCAAAAGTAATACTCTCCGAGTCAAAAGCCCCATCAAAACAGCTTCATCATCCTTCTCAGAACTCATCACATCTTCATCTTACATACACCACAGGGATGGTGTCAAGATCATTAGGACATGGTCTCAGGTAATCTTTTCAGAGTATCGGATGGTTTCATTAGGGTTTGACATTTAAATCGAAAAAAAGAAAAAAAACGAATATAACATATTTGTTATTAGTCGTTTTCTTTATTTTTCGAAAATTAAACATATAAGATCTGTGATGAATCTTTTGTACGTACTAGTGTGTAGTGAGTCTTTTAACGAAACAAGAAAAGGATGTAACAAGGTTGTTATCAATCTTTTCTAAGTTGGTTTCGGATATTAATTAAGCTATGCTTAACAAATAACCCGTGATGATAAATTTCGTGGTGTAAACCTTTAACGCTCATGTTATAACTATGTCAATCACGAAACGGAATCTGAGGTTGTTGAATTTATTTGTTATCAGTTTAGAGTCACGAAGTTGATGGATCAATGATGTTAATGGACTGAGGTTAATGAGTTGGTATCTTGTTTATGGCATTTGTTGACTGATGATGGAATTGTTATCTGAGGTCGAGTAGTAGTGTTGGTATTTGGTTTTGTGTTTGTGGTCGTGGTCTATTCTTCTTCTTCCTTTCTGTCTAAGTCGCTAACTTAAGAGTCAAGTCGCTAGGTCATGTTTAGCATCAAGTCGCTAAGACTTTTATTTGACTCAATAGTCAAATAACCCAACTCGCTATTACCTTTAAAAACCAAGTCGCTACCCATTTTTGTTTTTTCAAAACAAGTCGCTAACTCATAAATATAAGTCGCTAGGTCATATTGTCAAGTCGCTAGGTCCATGTTTTAGCCAAGTCGCTAAGCCAACTCGCTACAGTTGTTGACTCAATAGTCAACAACTCGTTACCAGGTACAAGTCGCCATAAAATTTGCAACACAAGTCGCTACATAGATACACTGATTCTAGACAAATAGTGACTAGTCGCTAACATGAAATTTGACATTTTCCGATGAGTTTTCCGGCCATATTCCGACCATGTTCATAAAGACCCAGAAAACTTGCAAAAAAAAGATGCACCATTTGACCCACTATACCCATTATGACTACAACAATGACCAGATATTCATATTATGGACAAGGCATATTTTGGACAAAGCGAACATAAACAGAACTTTGGACAAAAACCAGTTAAGACCATAGACCAAAAGAAGAATACAAAAAAAACTGTTTACCCAAAAAAAACGTATTCCGACCACTAAAAAGAACACAAAACAGTTAACAAACATGTATCAAAACCACAAAAAAATCAACACAACACAATAACCTGGCTCTGGTACCAATTGTAGGATCGAATATATTTTTGTGTTGATAATTCGGGTGGTCTTGGATGATCAAAATACATGTTTGCCATAGTTAGAGAGTTAGTAGAGAGAGAGGGTGTTCTTGCTAGAGGTTTACACAAAGGGAATATTAGATTGAATGAGAAGCACCACCCCTTCCATGGATGGAAGGGGTATTTATACTTACAGACACAACGACCTCCTATCGGCCTGTGGATCAGGTATACAGTGGGTAAAGACCCGTCCTTCCTCCACGGTGTTACACTAGACTAAGCTACGCTAGAAAGTAACTAATAAACTGCTAAATAACGTAACTAACGACAAATCTACGAGCTAACTTATGCTAGATAATATTTGGGATGACCGACTCTTCACTATGGAATTTTCTAATTCCTAACAGAATGGTTTTCTACACTTGTCAATTCCACTCCCTACCCTGAAGAAGGTCAAGATCTAGTAGACGGTAATACTTTGGAGCATGCTAAGATTATGCAAGAAAAGTTCCAGGTGAAGAAGATGACAAAATCCGAGTTGAGGCGAATCAAGAATGAAGCTTTTCAACTGTGGAAATATAGCTCAGAAAGTGCCATCGAGGTCGAATATCACCTTGAAAACATTGCTCGAGCTATGTATAACAACATGGATTGGCTCAACCCAGAAGCAAACATCGACTTCACCAAACGGGACAACCCTCCATATTACACCGACTGGTCTAAACCTCTACCAACAATTGGCCAACCAGATGAACCTAGGATCCCATTCAGATATTTCTTCAACAAAGACTTGGAATTTCTTCTACACGGTGGCGATGGATCAAGGAAATACGCTACATCTTTGACACTTCCATTCCCAGCAGCCATATACTCAAACTGCATAGCTATCGAGGAAAGAGCTAATCACTTGTTCTCCAACAACGTGGAAGCATACGACCGAGATGCAATGTACGGGATTCATCATTGGCCGGAACGCCGAAGAATCTACTACAGAAGCTGCCAGGTTCAGAAGTCTCAACATGCAGTGTTCAGTACTAAGGATATCGTTGCCATCAAACACGTTGATCTTTCGACCAAATGGGACTACACTTTTCTCAAGAAGATTGTGGTCAAAAGGCAAGATGAACGGGATTATGCATTCTCTGAAGCTGACTTTGAGAATCGCATGCGACAATTTTCAACCGAAGTACAACGTGAATTCATCAAGTCATTGCTCATCTTCATCAGACGCATAGTCATCAAAGAACGTGTAGAAGATCTCCAACTTGTTGTTGAATCTTATCAGACTCGTGTTAACTTCACTCCACCTCAGCTTGATCTTCCCGACATCAACCAGCTCTCACAATATACACTCATCAGCAAACCATTCGGCGTCGTTTACCGCAGTGAACTTCAACGAAATTGCTTAATGGCGTGTAGTGATCTTTACAAGTTTGGGGATCACACTTTGAAGATGGTTAGGGACGGATTGGCTTATAGGTTGAAGGATATACGTCAAAAGATTGGGTCTCCTAAGCGATGGAATTCTCAGGATAGAAGGGATGTGAGGAGAATCATCAGAATGATTGATGAAAGGTTGTTTCGAAGGGATCAGTTCAGAACGCTGGAAAGCTTTGTTGGTGGTCGACCCAGGATTAACATCACCGGCTATCAACGCCCTGTTCGCACTCCTGGCAACATCACTGCACTTCCTGGTACCCCTTGAATTGCTTCTTTCATTATAATTTGGATGTGTGATTATATATGTCTATGGCTTGTGCACACATAACAGTGTACAACCCGTAATTGTCAAGAAAGGACCCTGTGGTACGCTTCAGTGCCACAATCCTTATAAAAGGAGCGAAATCTTCTTACTTTTGAGTAAAACCTATCAAACCTTTCATTTATCAAGGTTTTGCTCAAAAGGACAAGTACTTCCTCGTATGATTTTCAAAACCTCGACCGTTTATATCACTAGTTGAGGGGGAGTATTTGAATTAAAACTTTGTTCACAAATTGTTCATAGTGGTCATCTTCCCGCAACACTCGAAATGGTCATATTTATTCTCAACTTTTCAAAAATAACATTTTATATGCCATTTTTGAGGGGGAGAAAATTATGTGATAAGAAATATGTTGTGTAAATGCAAATGAATCTTTGTGTAATAGACTTAACCAACGAATTGACGGTACTAAACTGTTAGTAACTCGAAAAGACTTGTCCGGGACGGGTAATAATTTCAAGCTAGTTCGCTAGTAATGTAAACGTGTCTCGCAAAGGACTTGTCCAAGTAGAAAGTACCATTCGAGAAACTCTTGGTAGACATGAACTCTGACGGGTATGATAACCTTTCGAGGTTTGTCTACACCTTCAAGGTAGTTATTAGAGCTAGTTGTCACCTAAAAGCTGACAATGTAACTCTTTAACTATACAACGTAACCGTGTCTCGCGGGGGATTGTCTATCTTGAGTTGATCAATTCAAAAGTGCGCGCTCTTCCCATACAGTGCAGATTTCCGTCTAAACTCTAAAGCACATGTGGAGGGGGAGTATTTATGCAAAATCTTATCTCAACAGTGGTTCAAAATGTTTTTCATTCACAAACACTGTGAGAGATTTTTCAAGTAAATGGTTTTATGGCAACATAGGTTAGTCATGGAGTGATAAGGTGACTAAGGTTAGGAATAACCGTCCTATGATCCGCCAGAGCCGGAGGGATCTACCCAAGGACATCACAAATAGTTAGTACTTAGAAGTCCTTAGGTATGATTATAAAAAGGAGATAATGAGAATCGGAGAAAGAAGGAGTTGAAGAATTAAAAAGAAATGCAAAGAAAAGGGTGAAAAGAAATAGCCCTCCAAATTATTCAACTTAGGGCAGACACTGGGTTCAATTCATATGCTACTGGTTGTCACTTAGTGACGCCGGTATTGAAGATTAAAAGTCGTCATCGACCCAGTGACGCATGCACTAAACCTTCTTAGCCACTCAAGTTTCTCTCAACATAAGCTTGTTTCATTCCCACAGGGAACCCTACGTAAACTATTGGCTTTCTCTTAGAGATCGCTGATATTGAAGAAGGAGACCCTCTCCCTAGTCTCCGCTCAGGAAAACCAAAACGCACTATTGAGTCTAGAGCCACGAGATTCATCAAAAGATCTCTTAGGAACACTTGACATTTCATCACTTGTTGATCACCAAATAAGATCATCAGTGGTTCATATCGAGTCCTTCACAGATCTTAGCAATCTGTCGAGAACATTTATGAGAGGTTCACAACTGTGATCCTCAGTGATTGAATGGAAACTCCTGCCAGGGTCAACATCAAACAGCCCTGACAGCAGGTCACTTCGGTAACTCCCCGTGGATTACGCTTAGTGTGTCTCAAACGGTCTACAGTCGTGAGGTGACGCTTCGGTGTACCTCAGCGACTCATCTGAACTGTAGATGTACTTCGGTACATCGCGTTATCTCACTTGTGGGACTCCAGTTCAGGAACGGCCTTTGTAAGAATTAGAGATGTGTTTTCACACTATGCTGTTAACACTCTCGAAGTTCAAACTTGTAAGTGCCAGAATCCGCTTATTACTAACCGTTTTGAAATGTTTTCTTCTTATGGAAGCTCCGGAGCGGGATGATCGTGCTGATTCTTCTCATGCTCACGCCAACATCATCACTAATGAAAGTTCTATCCAAAAGCAACACAACAGTCAGAATGATTCTTCGTCAAATCAAAGAATCTACAAAGTTAAAAGACTTAAAGAACTTCATCAGTACTGAATTCCAACGTCAAAGAGCGTGTGAGCATGTTGAAGAATGACGTGGAGACACTGTAGCAGCGAAGCAGACCTGAGGCAGATTTGATGCAGACAACAACATACTATCACTTTCATCACAAAGAACAATGATCAAAGAACAAAGTTAAAGATGACGTCAAAGCATAACCGTTCAAAGAAGACAATTTCTCTACACTGGGGAGATTGTTCGAATCAAGGCAATTCTTCTCACAAGAAAGAAGAATGTCAGACGACGTCAGAGCTACTATTACATCAACGCCTTCACCGTTCATCACCAACACTTGAGGGGAAGATTGTTGGAATCACTCCTAAACTATAATTCAAGTGTTAGTCATTATTATGTAATAGGTAGCTTATTATGGCCTTTATGTTTGTTATTAGCCTTAAGCTTATGTAGAAGGCCCATGAGCTTAGGCCCAAGCCCATAGGAGAAAGGATGGAAATTAGGAGTGTTGCCCTAGCTTTCCTCCTATAAATACCTTATGTAAACCCTCACTTGAGGGTTGGTTGTTCAATATTTCTCTTTCACTCACTCCTACGTCTAAACCGTATTATTATCTTGTGTGTGTGTGTTTGGTTTATTGTTCAATCGCCTCTCTATCTTTCTTGTAAGCTTGTGTTGTAAATCTAGTGACCTAACAACCTCTGAGGATTTCCTTTATTACCCACATTAGAGAAGAACACAGAAGACTGAGCCCTTTGAGAGGGACCAGCACTAGAACTAGACACAACAGCCCTATGAGACTCTTCACTGGAAATCACAGAGAAAGCACCTTTCACATCAGGCAATGGATCTCTAGCTAGAATATTACTTCTAATTTGCATATAAGAGTCATCCAATCCCATTAAAAATTGCATTAATTTCATAAGCTGATTATGTTTCTTAAAATCCTCAGCTGCATGACAAGTGCACCTAGGTAACTTGACCAATGCATCAAATTGTTTCCATAAGGTACTAAGTTTGTTAAAATACTCAGCAATAGATGTACCATTTTGACTTAAAGAGTTAATTTTATGGTGCAGATTAAATGTAACTGAACCATCAACCCTATCAAATGTTTCTTTTAATTCATCCCATACATCAGAAGCCTTTTTTGGAAAAATTTGACCCAAGAACAAATCTTCTGATATGGAATTCAAAATCCATCCCAACACAACAGCATTAACCCTGTCCCATTGTCTTCCTAAAACCTCATCAACATGTGACCTAGTGCAAGTGCCATCTATAAATCCAGTTTTATTTCTACCCTCAAGAGCCAACAACATAGCACAAGACCACACATTATAATTTTCAGTCCCTTTAAGTTTTATAGAAACAACAGTTAGGGTAGCAGAATCATTAGGATGCAAATGAAGAGGATGACTAAGATCCAACTTACTAATCAAAGTAACAGGCTCATCAGCCTCAAATTCATCATCAGTATAACCATGCAAAGACATACTGAAAATACTCAGCCAAACAGATCAAAAAACAAACACTCAAAAAGTGAGAAAGAAGTTCCCAGGCTTTCCTTGCCACTCAAGGTGGTAGGTCAAGGGCGCACACAAACACAGCAAGAATCAAGCACACAAACACCAATAAAGAACACACAGAACAAAATATCCTACAACAATCAAGCAAAGAGCAAGAAAGAAGCAAGAAATAAGTAAAAGTGTGAGAGGTGTTACAGTGCTGTCAAAGCAAATATTCGCGGAAGCACAAGAATAGAATTCTTGATACACTTAGCCAAGAACCCAAAAAACAAATCCCAGAATCACTCCAAGTCAACCCGATTTCCAAGAACCCAGAAAAGATGTCTGAATCAACTCCAAGATTCACCAAAACCACTCCCAGATTCCAAGAAACACCAAAATCAGATCTACCTCCAAGATCCAACCTCAAAACACCAGTAATTGATTAACTCTTGTTAATCAATCAAGCGAGCAAAAAACCCCCAAATTTTAGGAAACCCTAATTTTTTCAAAAATTAGGCGTTTGTAAAAAAACTTTCAGATCTGTGCAATTAACTACACAGACACGTAATTAAAACTGGTTAATTGAAGTAATTAAACCCAATTTGAAAAAACCCTAAAAAAATTTTGAAACCCTAAAAATTTTTCCGATCAGATATAGAGCAGATGAAGTGCTTGCTCTGATACCATGAACAAATTATTAAACCAATCAACAAATCTTGGTTCTCAAACCAAGAACCTTTTATTAATCACAATCACAAACCCAGAACAACACCAAGAACTTCAACCAAACAACCTAACTAATCTCAATCAGTTACCAGAAACAAGAATCAACAACTTAACCAAACCAATCTCCCATTGCTACTCAGGTGGAGATCTATTATCCTTGATAACAGTTCTATTACAATAAACCAAGAACACTAACAAGAGAATCTCAACAGATCTTAAACACGATCAATCTTTTAGGGTTTGTGATTATATGAGAGAGAGAGAGAGAGAGAGTAATTTTGTATCTGGATCTTGAAGTAAGAGACAGAGAAGAGAAGCCAGCTTATATACACCAACACTTTGAGCACTTGACATATCCAGTCCTTCAACTTCTATACTTCACCAAAAGACCCAACAAAGCTAAAAGAGCTAATAACTGAAATATAAAAACAACAGAATAAGACCCTCAACTTATATATAACTAGAATAAGATTATTTCTTTTAACAAATTAAAACTTCAAACATCAAATATTATATATGGTAAGTGTTTTCAAATGTCTATATAAAGAACACTAATATATTGATTTATTTCATCTTGTTTACTTTCATACGCATAGACATGGCAATGAAAAATTGAAAAGAATATTAACGATGATCTTGAGGTTGGTTTCACATTCGCGTATCTTTACATTCGAAGTTGGTTGCTTCGATCGTCTTCTTTCAAACTAAAGAGAACACAATTCCCCGTGTGCCTTAGCTTTGCGACGACTATTAATAAAGCTCAGGGCCAAACAATTTCAAATGTGGGTGTCTATTTGCCAGATTCTGTTTTCTCTCATGGCCAGCTGTTTGTGGCATTGTCTAGAGGGATATCTCGTAGAACAACAAAGGTATTGGTTAAACCAGTCAAAGAGTTCTGTCAAGCAGGAATCTATACCTCAAATGTCATGTATCAAGAAGTTTTAAGGGACTAATAGCGTGTGTTGTTAGTCAATATTTCATAATTGATGTAATGTTTTATTTTAAGTTTCATTAAATATTTTTATATGTTGTTTGATATATGTTAAGAATTTTTGCAATAGTTAAATTATATCACATGTTACAACTATTTGTAATTACATTTTGATCCTTTCACGTTTTATTTTGAACGTTATACTAAACACTTACCACAATATCGCATATCGCTAATTGTCTGCCGCTAGAAACCGATGCCGCTAGGCACGGGTACTCGCCTAGTAATTAGTAATTACCTTATCTTGCATCGTCAAGTTATATCATCTTATTTTCAAGCTAATCATTTTTTCAATACTAATAATATGGATCGTCTGCTTCATAGCATCTTCGTCATCGTCTTGTCCATCGATCATCGTCGTCATTTTGGAATTTAGATAATAAGGATTATTTTCATCCATCATCATCTTTATCATTATTGGCGTCATCCTTCATCAATGTGGTCGTTCTCTGCATCATCGTAATTGATATTAGCATCATCCCCTTCAATCATCATCTTTAACGTTTACCACATCATCGATTTATGCATCATTATAATGAATCATTAACATCCTCTTTGATAGTAATAATCATTATAGTGATATCACCATCATCGTCACCTAGGTTTGAAGGTGAAATCGGCAACAAAAAAAAATGGAAAAAAGCTATAAATTCTTAATGTACTTTACAAAAAAAACTCATTATGTTCTATCTACTCACTTATTGTCATAATACATAACCGTTTTCATTTTATTAGGTTATCTTCTGTCCGTTTTTATCCATTTTCGTAAATCGTCCATTTTTATCCGTTTTCATTTTAATCTGTCCGGATAAAAACAGATAAAAACCGTCTTTATTATCCATGTCAAAACGGTTTTTATCCGTTTTTATCTGTTTTTATCCGGATACATTAAAATGAAAACGGATAAAAATGGATGATTTACGAAAACGGATAAAAACGAACAGAAAATAACCGAATAAAATGAAAATGGTTATGTATTATGACAATAAGTGAAGTAGATAGAGCATAATGAGTTTTTTTTAAAGTACGTTATGAATTTATAGCTTTTTTCAAAAAAAAATATATATATGCAAAACAACCACGCATAAAAATTCGAAATCTGAAACTATAAATAAAAGATACAAGCGAAAAACAAGAATACATTGAATCATCATCATCATCATCATCATCGAGACACTTTAGTGAAATTATATTTTGATGGAGGAGTGTTTTGGAAAACCCATGAATATCGCATGCATTAGAGCATGGAGTATCACGGCGGAAAACGCTCGCCACTCCAACGTGGCACCCTCGCCACTTCTCGCCGGCCACCGCCACCACACCAGCAACCCTCGCCGATCCTTCGTTCGCCACTCCAACGACACACAACAAGACAAAAACTTTTTGAATATAAACGTTTGGCTAGGTGTTTGAATGAGTTAAAAATGTTGTTGATTGTATGTGTAAACCAAGTGTTTGACAAAATGCTTTAAGTTGTTTTTTTTTTCAAGTGTTGTGGTAGGCCAAGTGTTTGATGAAATGCTTGGCTGAGATATGTGTGGTTTTTGTTGTTGCTGAGAATGCTTGCATCCATGAATCCAGTCTTGATAAAAGATGATGTGTGATTTGGTTAAAACCGATATGTAATAGGATAAAATATGATATCAACAAAAGCGGAATTTATTAACTAATTTTTGTTTTTGTTTTTTTTTTGCTTGTTTAACTAAAAGTATTCATTGTATTGATGTTATGCATAAGAAGTTTGTTTGACTATGACTTGTTATACTAGTGTTAACAGTACTTTTAGCCATTTTTTTTACATGCGACGAGCACAATTACTATGTATTTCGTATTTTTTATTTAAATGAATGAAATGAATTTTATTGTGTTTGAAAAATATGGAAAAGAAAAAATGAGGGTGGGTGGGCCCAAATGAAGAGGTTTGAGTTAGTTGTGATTGGGGGTATTTTTAAGTGAGTGTGTTGAAGTGATGTGGAAGTGATGTGGGACTCAAATGAAGAGGAGTGGTGTGCCATGACACTCCATGCTATTAAAACTGCCAGAAAAAAATTATGAGAAAAAGGATAGCGTACCCTTTTTACATTAGCTTCTAAATGAATGCATTATATTGGAACCTAAAGTAATTACAAAAATGCCACAAATAATCTTACTCGTTGATGCCTTGATCCGACGGTTGTAAATTTGTCCTACCCTTTTTACATTAAAAAGTTATTGTATTTGAACTCGTGCCATTGTATACCCCCTCTAAAGACTCTTTTAAAGAATGCCGTAATCATCCTAAACCAATAGCCCCTATATTGATTGTAACACAAATCGAATTATGACTTGTGGGGAAATACAAACCCTTTGTTCATCACCTATACCAGGTACTAATTTCATTTCATTTTTCTTCTATCAACATTCTTAATAATTACCAATTATTACTGCATGTGGTTGGTGTTTGATGATGTTTTATTTTTTAAATATGTGCACAGATAAATGGGTGATTCTGGAGAAAATAAAGGTTGCATTAAGTAATGTATATTGGTCTTATTTAAATGTGAATGGTGGTTTAATACAGTTTTGGACACCAGTTTTATATAACAATAGAAGTTTACTACTTTCAACATTTGATCAACCTTATTCTGTTGCTGCTGATTCTCTTGATTCTTGTGGTTTCCAAAGATCTAGGATGTTATCTGTAAATTTTCATTATAGCATTCTTAATGATGATGATGATGATGATGATGATGATTATGACAATGATCCTATGATCATATGTGATGGTTCAGTGAGGACTGCTTTCCTTAACCATTTTGCAGCGGTCCGTCCTGCTCGGTCGGGGAATTGTTTGGTGTTTCCTGTTTTTGATTATTCTCCTCAAACTAAAAACTCTTCGTTTTCTTCGTGTGTTGGTGTTGTTGAGTGTTTTATCAAGGGATCCTCGAGTCTTGTTCAACTTTTCGTTGCATTGAAAAATGCTATGCAGGTATAATTCTTTCTCTTACGTTTGTTCCATATGAAAAATGATTAAAGTCATTGCCTTTAATATATGTGATATTGTATATTTTCTTTGCAGATAGTTGGTCTCAGTACATTTCAAGAATGTCACATATATGATGTAATACACATTTTCATTCATTCTTGCTTACATTTTTGTTATTATATACTATGATGATAGATTGCAATATTAATGGTTGCGTGTATCTATTAAACTGAAACAGACTACACCTGGCCTCTCACACGCAGCTGATGAAATTCAAAACGCATTACGAACCGTTTGTGCTTCCCATGGCTTACCTTTTGGTCAAGTTTGGATTCCTTATGAGACTAAGAATAGTCATCATCATGTACCAGATAATCAAACAACTAAACGAATACATCTGCTCAAATTGATTGGTTATTGTGATTATCACGATGGCGATCTCATGTCCTCCCTTAAGGAATATTATTGTTCTTGTGATATGTTTCCTTTGAGAATCGGGGAGGGGCTTGTTGGGAAGGCACTTGAAACTTATGAACCATTTTTCTGTAGTAATGTTCAAGAGCTGAGACTACATGATTATTGGCGATTAATGTCACACAATATTGAATGTAGCTGTCTTGCCATATCCTTGAGGAGTAATGACAATATTGTATTTGCTTTTGAATTCTTATGGCCCACAAGTCACAACCATTTTATCTTGTTGGAGTCAATCTTATTAACACTAAAGAGGTGCTTACCAAGTTTCAATTTTGCTTCTGGTGCACAAATCGGTGATGAGTTGCATGTTCTAGATGTTGAAAATTCCACAGGAAGCGGACTTGGATTTTTCAAGATTTTTGAAAAAAACAGATTATCTCAAATACCTAAAGCATTGGAAGAAAGGAAGAGATCATTGGTGGTTGATGGATGCATGACGTCTTTGAAGGTGGATTGTACAATGGCCCCTAACCCATTACCTTTAAAGGACGTCAAACAATAATCTGAAAGATTAACGCAAGAAGCTGCACAAAATGTAAATGGTAATCAATCTTCTTTTTTCTAAATATATAACCAAAGCCTTTTGATAACAATTTAAGCATCTGTGTAACAAATGTCTTGATACCACACTTACATTTATCAACCATTTAGGATTCCTTATCTCTGTAATCAATGACCGAAGTTCCTTTTCCTTTCTTATTTGTTTTACAGAACGTGTCCGTAGATTAAAACACGAAAGCAATGTTGTTGGCATTTCAGAGTGGCAAAGATCAATTGTGTCGACAGATAGTTAAGTGACTTGTGCGAGAGTCAAATGGACTCAAATCAAGAAGATAATCACAGTTTGAGGTGTTCGGGTAATAATGAAGTAACTATAGAAGTAGAATATGGAGATCAGCGGATCTTATTGCACCTCCCAATCTCATCAAAAGTTGCGGATATTAAGAAGCATATTGATGACAAGTATAAGTTGTGCTCTGGTTGTTACATCCTCCAATTCTTGGATTTTGAGGATGAATGGATCCGGCTGGATGACGAAGGAGACTGGGAGAGTTGCATTAGAAGTTGGAGAACTGCGTGTACACAAACTATTAGAGTGCGTTTTCAATCATCAAGTTAATAGTAAATACGTCAATGTTATTCGTATCTGTAAAATGTTTCTTTCTTTTTTTTTTTTTTTACTTTCATCATTAATGTAATTGGATTATCAAGTAATTTAGGTTTAGTTGTGCTTTTTGTTATTCAAACTTTCATATGATTATTGGCTTATTGTGCCATTGTTTTCCATAGGGCAAATCGCATAAAAAAGTATTCATCTTATGTCCAATTTCAATTAAAGGTACTATTCTTTTTTTTTCTCAATTTAAGGTACCCGACTTTTTTTTTGGGCCGATTTAGGTTTTTTTCTAACTTCCGTTAACTATTTCGTTAGTAAATTACATGTTTGGTCCTTGAGTTTGTATAGACATTTCATGTATGGTCTATTTTCGTCCGTTTTCATACGCTTGCAAACGTTTTCGTTCGTTTTTATACGTTTTCGTTCGTTTTTACACGTTTTCGTCTGTTTTTGTCAGTTTTTGCACGTTTTCGTCTGTTTTACACGTTTTCGTCTGTTTTTACAAGTTTTCGTCCGTTTTTGCACGTTTCTGTCTGTTTTTGCACGTTTCCACCACAACCAATCACCACCGCCACTAACCACCACCACCCAACACCACCACTCACCACAAAAAAAAAATTAAAATTTTTTTTTTGATTTTTTTTCAAAATTTTCAATATTTTCGGAAATTAAAAAAAAAAATTGAAAATTTTTCGAAATGAAATTTTTGTCAAATTTTTTTTTCTAAACATTCTTTTTCCAAATTTTTTTCAAAAAAAATTTTTCGAAAAAGTTATTTTGAAAAAAATTTGGAAAAAAATTATTTCGAAAAAGTTTTTTTGAAAAAAATTTGGGAAAAAAATATTTCGAAATTTTTTTTTTGAAAAAAATTTGGAAAAAAATATTGAAAATTTTTTTTTGAAAAAAAATATTTCGAAAATTTTTTTTTGAAAAGATTTGGAAAAAAAATATTTCGAAAAAGTTTTTTTGAAAAAAATTTGGAAAAAAAAATATTTCGGAAAAATGGACGGAAACGTGTAAAAATGGACGAAACGTGTAAAACGGACGAAAATGTGCAAAAACGGACTGAAACATGCAAAAACAGTTAACGGACCAAACATGAAATGCATATACAAACTCAAGGACCAAACATGTAATTTACTAACGAAATAGTTAACGGAAGTTAGAAAAAAACCTAAATCGGCCAAAAAAAAAAGTCGGGTACCTTAAATTGAGAAAAAAAAAGAACAGTACCTTTAATTGAAATTGAACATAAGATGAGTACCTTTTTATGCGATTTGCCCTTTTCCATAGAGTAACATGTTTCCTGAAGTTAAACTAGCTTGTAGCTTTAACCCGAGACAAACGCAAACTTGCTTGGAGATTTACTATATGGAAACTTGCTTCAGGAGGTGCTATTGTTGATCCTAAGCTGGCCGTAATAAGGGATTGGCGACCGAGTCTTGGGCACCTAAGACGCGTCTACCCTTATTACGGTCTCTCCATAGACACATCTTCAACACCAAAAATATAGGACTCAATCGATGGCAAGACCAAGTCGCGGGGAATGGTTTTGCACAAAAAATAAAATGCAACGGTAAAAAATGAGACCGTTTGCCATATTTTTTTAAAACAATAAAAGTTTCATTAAACATTTATATAAAGTTATCCTTCTAATATCCTTTCACACTATCAAACATAATCTTTATTTATATAGTCTAATCTTCTCAACTTAGAAAATGTCCCAAAAAAAACTTCCAAAATTAAAACACCAAAAACCCGACGCTAACAAAACGTTCCAACACCAAATTTCAATTTTCGTTTGGGTCACTCATAAACCATTAATTTTCAACCCGCAAGGCTTTTTACACAAAAGATATGCCAATTACTACTCCGTAATTTAATAAAGTATCATATCCTACAACTAACCGTCTTCAATAAAGACATGTATTTATTTTTTCGCAATAATATTACCATCCGAAGGGGTTCCTTTTGCGTTTTTGGGTTTTAGACCAAAAGAAAAAAAAGGTAAAAGAGAATAAAAGAAAAGATAAGATAAAAAGAAAGTTAGTAAAAATATTTGTGTTCTTAAGTGAAAGGAAACGAAAGAAAGAGTAATAAGTATTTGAGTTTTGAGTTTTGGGAAAAGAAAAAATAAATGATCTATTTACCATTATACACATAGGAATGGGTCCACTAAGAAAAAAAATAAAAATAAGAAAAATGAAAAATGTTTTCAGCTACACATTTCAAATGAAAAAAAGATAATTCCATGGGAGATGAATCTCTTTTTATAGATGCATCTAACGGATGTGTTTATTTTTCAATCTTCTCATTTTACTTCCGTTTCTTATTTGATCCTTACTCTTATACACATATTTGAAAGGTTTAAAGTTCAAAAAGTAAGAACAATTTTATCTTCTGACATGTATAACTTTAATTTCCTTCAATTTTATCCTATTTTTTTAAGGAATGTTTTAATCCAAATTTTCATTTCATTTTTCCCGTCGTCCTTTTTATTTCTGTCATACAAAAATTGGAGAACACAAATTTTTTTAAAGTTTATTTAAGTTTCCTTTGTTTTCTTTCCAAAACGAACTCAAGAACACGCTATATAAACTTTGGTACATTTTTACTAAACTTTAAATTATTAAATTACACTCTTTCTTTTATTCATAAGCTCTTAAGGTATGATGCAGAGTGCGACATTATTTCGACGTGGCTCTCGCGATACTGGCGTTATCACACCAACCCAAGCACCTTTTCAACGCCATTGGTCTTGGCGTTAATACACCACGCGTTGGTTTGTTTTGTGTTTGAAAAAAGTAGTCGTTGGATTATGCCCACGGTTGAAAAATTTTATATATATATATATATATATATATATATATATATATATATATATATATATATATATTCAAATCCCACTTTATATATATTATACCCTATTTAATCAATTTTCACACAATTATCTACCAATAATACATGCTCTACCAAAAAAAACTTCTCTATATCAAAAATCTCATAGATTGTTCTGTTTATCATCGAGGAAATCAAAGCTAGTGTTCATAAATAAAAATTGATGGGGATAGCATTCGTCAGCAAGCGATTATCGACTTAGTTGTGCAGTTTGACAAAGCGAACACAACTAAAGATGATACGTGGAAATCAAACAAGGAATGCAAAGACATTCCACAAGAAAAACTAGCTTTGATTGTCACTTTTATAAAAGAAGAATCTTAGAAAAAATACGAGATTCATAATAAGTTGGTTAAAATGACAGGACAAATACAAGATCAAATCAATACTAAAATTATTTGAATGCATGCAAAAAAAACAAATAGGACAATTATGTGTCTTTTTTTGTTTGTAATGTTTTTTAATTTTTGTATTTTTTTTTATATATTGTTTTCTAGTTTTCTTATTGTAATTTTTAGTTTTATTTAATAAATGAGAAAAAAAAATAATAATAAATATGATATTCTTAAAGATGGTGGTGTTAGCGGTGTTACTTTATTAGTAATTAGTAATGTTGTTTTTTACGAGTATATCAGAAGATCACTTTTAACTTGATAGGTCAAGTTAGGCTATGTTTGGTGAGGGCTTAAATGAGGTTTATTTGGGTTTGGGCTTTTAAAATAAGTTGGTTAATGAAATAAGTGTCGTTTGTTATATGGCTTATAAAAGGGCTTATAAAATAAATCGGCTAAAAACTTTAGCCCCATAAAAGAGGCTAAAAATTTAGCCCGAGGCTTTTGAAGAATAAATTACTTATTTACTCACAAAAATATTTAACATACACAAAAACTCATTTAATTATATCATTTTTAGTAATTTTGCAATAATAAGCTTCGGCCCCAGCCCATTTGCCAAACAAGTTTATAAAAATATAAATTTATTTTCGGCTTATAATTTAGATTTAAGATCATTTGAGGACAAAAGATCTTTTACATACGAAGGGATCAATCTCCGCCCTTTATTTTTATAAGATCTAATGGATGAGATTAATTCCAACAATTAAAAAAACTCACTTTCATTCTTTTTTTCAAATATAAATATCTTTCAAACCGTTAATCGTCAAGCGAAAAAAAATATACCATTACGACGAGCATTTAGTTATCTTTCTATAGATAGGCACTTTGATATACTTTCGACAAAAATTTTTTTTTCATGTTTTTCACCTTTTTTTTAAGTTTTTTTCGTTTTTTTACGTTATTGAAATTTGCACGGAAAAATCATATATGATTTAACACTAATTTGAATACCACATGTGATATTAGTGTTAAATCATATATGATATGTATATCATATGTGATTTATTATATATGATTTAACACAGTATCACATATGATATTACATATCATATGTGATTTAACACTAATATCACATGTGATCTTCATATTAGTGTTAAATCATATATGATATTTCATGCAACTTCCAGTTTCGAAGAAAAATGAAAAAAATAGACGAAAAAACGTGAAAACAACTATTTTTTTCTTTTTTCGAAAGTATATCAAAGTGCCCGTCTATAGAAAGATAATTAAATGCTCGTCGCAATGGTGTGATTATTTTTTCTTAACGATTAACGGTTTAAGAGATATTTAAATTATAAAAAATAAGTGAAATAATAAAATGTTTTTAATGTCAGTCATTGATTTCTTTTTAGATGAATGGTGGAAATGAGTCCCTTTATATGTAAAAAAAGTTTTGTATGTAAAATAACCTTCCTCTATAATTTAAGTCACAACCCAACTCCCTATTTTGCAAAACATACCCGTGTATAAAATTTTATAAAATTTAAATTAAAATAAAATAAAAGTCTCACTTTCACTCTGCTCACAAAAATCTCAACAAGTTTAAAGTGAACTTGAAAAAATAGAAACCCCAAACACCCCTCTTCTAAAACATTTGAAAAGAAGAAAATGGTTTGAGCCCTAACGTCATGACTTGTTCCACCCCAACCTTTTGACTGTCACACAGGTACTCATTTTCTTTTTGTGTCAAATATTGTTGAAGTGCTAAATTGTCTTGTTTGTTGGATTGTTATGTGTAGGTGTACTTGATGTTTGGCTTTTAGATGATTATTCGTTTTAGTGGTTGTATGTTTAGCAAGAATTTTATGTAATATTACTTTGTTAAAAAAAATTAAAGTAAGGGGCCAGCAGATGTTATATACAACTCATTCAAATATTTGCGAAATGTTTTACTTTAATATACGGGTAAACGGATGAGGGTACGCGGCCTAACCGAGATATCCCCTAGTTGTTTCCGACCCTTTCCCTAGCCACCCCAGAACGTGTACCTAGTGAGGTCGACCTCTTGTGCGGAGGCCGTTTGGTGGTGGTGGTTAAATTGTTTCCTTTAATATCTAAACATATCTCTACAACCCATGAGGTTTTTTCATTTTAGCGGGTGTTTGGATTCGCTGATTATATGGGCTATACGCTTATTCGCTTATGGAAAACCAGATAAGCTTATTTTATAAGCTTATGAGCTTGAGATTATGGACTCGATAGCCATAACTGTATGTTGACAAGCTAATAAGCCCAAAAGAGATTTTTAGCTTTTCCGAGTTTCAATAAGCCCATAAAATATGCTAATCCAAACACCCCTTTAGCTATGGAACTGAATAACATACATGGAGCGCTAACTGTTCAACTCATTTCATTTGGGCAAACTTAGACAATTACTCATCTTTAAACACTTTATCATTAAATGACCAAAAACAAAAATCCAAGTGTTACCAAAATACCAATTTTCTTGCAAATATGCAATTTTTTCTTTACCGTTTTGCTATTTTTTATAAAATCTCGCAAGCTATGAAGTCAAAAGTATAAAACTCAGTAAGTTCTGTTAGATTGGCTAAAGTGTCGCAAAAATATCAGAAAAAATTCTTACATTTATGAAGAAAAAAAAAATTCGCAAAATCATCATATATCTCACAAATGTGCGAAAAAATGGGTATATTCGTGAAACCGTGATATTTTGTGTATTTTATGAGAAAAATATTTTGGATAATGGTTAGTGTGATTTTCCCTTTAATCTACAACCTAATTGTTTCATGAACACACAATTGTGATTATAATCCAAGGCTATCTATGCATATGCTCTGATTTTGTTTGTAGTCTCAATTTACTCGAAATGTCTAAATTTTACCCGTTTTGTTGTTTCACCTGTTATACCCGTTTTGTTGTCTAAAGTTTTATACGTGGAAGTATTTAACCCGTTTTGTTGTTTCATTTTGTAGCAGGAGATCATTACCTACCTTCTACAGAACCTTTCACAGCTCCATTACTCGTAAGAACCACCTTTTGTTACAAGATCTTGGATAAAAATCAAAATGTCGGACAACATACCTTTCGAAATCCAAGAAGAAATCATGAAAAGGCTTCCTATCAAACCGTTGCTTCAGTTCAGATTGGTTTCAAAAGCATGGAAATCTCTCATAGATAGCTCTGAATTTATCGCAGCTTACCAACACACTGAGCTGCAACATCATATACTTGTAAGAGATGATTTTGAGTACAATTATGTTTCTGTTGTGGATGATGATACATTCCCTCATCAGAAAGTTACCCTAACTGTTCCCATGTCTGTTACACAACTCTACAAACCAGAAATTATCGGTAGCTCTCAAGGCTTGTTCTGCTTTTATGGCCGTTATGTAAAGCCAACTGATTCCGGAATGGTAAAAGCTGTTATATGGAATCCCACCATTAGGAAGTCGGTTGCTATTGATGTGCCTTATGTGTTAGATAGCTGGAAGTATGCTATAAATGTTGGTTTTGGGGTTTGTCCTCGCACTCTTGATCCTATGTTTGTTAAAGTTTTAATTAAATCTTGTGTGGATGGAATTAACTCTTCAACTGACACCACTTGGTGCGTTGAGGTTTTTAGGTTAAGCTCGGGCACTTGGAAAAGTCTGTCTATCAATCTGCCTCGTATAACAATTACATTCAACAGTAATCAGGTAGGTGTAGCTATAGAAAGATTCATTTATTGGCATGCTTTGGATAGGATTAGTGGGTCTGATCTGATTATATCATTTGATATGATAAGTGAAGAATTTAGAGAAATACGCCTTCCTGATGATTTAGCTCTTAACCTTGGGGACTGGGAGATGCAGTTCTATTTATGCAAGTTTAAAGAGTCTCTTGTTGTGATTCATTTTCAGTATGTTGTTGAAACAGATTGGGATGTATGGATGATGGAGAATGGTGATCCGGAATCATTTAGAAAGATTTATACCATTAGGAATGGCATACGAGAGGATGATACAATAGTAAGCGTATTTGGATCTAAAAAGAGTGGCGAACCTTTAGTTGAAGTGACAAAGTGTTCGTATATAGATTCAGAAATTTATGACCTTTTTGTTTATCATCCCAACTCAGAACAAATTGATCATATTGGCATTTCTGCAAAACAATCTTCATTTTTTGTGAGTGCCTACACGGAAACGCTACTTTTGCTTGATCGCGAAGATTGCATATCTACTTCGATATAAATAGAGGATAAAGGCAATGTCAACATCGGAAACGGTCGAGCTAACAAAGTGTTGCAGTATGATGATTGAATGAATGAAAGTTTAGATGTATTGCATATAGAGTCATGCTTAATTCAGAGGTGATATCAATGTTTTTAACATGTAAGGTGCAGGTTAGTTTATGTTGTGGATAATTTTCATTCGAAATTTAAGAACGACATGTTTAGTTACTAATTTTTTTTTTTTCTTCTTTTTGTTAGTTAAACTTATTGAAATGCAGGAAAACCATGACATGGACCAGTAATTCTATTCAAAATTTTCCTCATTTTCACACTTTCCTGGTTTTGCTTTATTTTCTTCATTTTAAAATTTATGTAGCATATAATTGAGAATGTGTTAATCACACCTTATCTTAGTGACTTAGTGTGTGTTAATCCAGTATACGATTCATCCTCTTCTTTTTTCCTTTAGTTGAAAGAAAAAAATAGCTGTAAATTTTGAGAAAATAATGAAAAAAAAAAAAAAAAAAAAAAAAAAAAAAAAAAAGCTGGTGATTTTGTTTAAAATCGACATATTACCTTATGACATTATAGATTTGTTTGTGTATCCATTATTCGGGTCATCCGTTCTCTTTTCGTTTGGTTGGAAATGTTAGTGACTTTGTTTTAAAATCGATATCCATGATATTTGAGGTATGTCTCTCACCCTACTGGATTTATAAGGTTCACAGTTCATCAACTGAGGCTGAAAAGTCTGTGATATCTAAGGTTCAGAGTCTGCATGTTTACATGATTATTTGAGCAAGGGTAGTGTGCTCATATTAGTTAGTTTGTTTTATTATTGTCATGGCTGAAAATTGGTCGTGGCAGACAGTTTACAAATAAGCTTGAAGGGATGTTTTACTATTCTTTGAATGTGGTAAAATTTGACCCAGTTACTCATGAATGGGTTGATTTGGGTTATGTTGCATCTTGCTTGATGGTTATAGGATGATGCAGGGCGTCCCCGGCGTGTATTGTTTGTGCATAAGTAATATTATCATTTTAAGGATTTAAAAACTTATTTGGCACACTAATAGTTGAATCATTAAAGTTTTCGGATCAAATTTTTTCTAGTCAACAGAACCCTACCCATACTATAAGGTCCGCGTTTTGGCCCATAACCTAACCCACCTGATGTGACCATTTTGCCACCTCTAGTATTCTTACTTTCGCAGCTTCATTATGAAGTAAACTGAGAATCTGTTTTCTTTTCACAGTAGGCTAATATGGTTCTTTAAATGCACTTAGTAATAGGGAAGACAGTTGAGTAAGGTTATAGTGTTATGCTACACGGAAAGCAATTGAGTTATGTTCATTGACCCGTTAATATATTTTCGAGAATCTTAAATGAATTGTATGCATATAATTTGAGTTAGGAGGTTTCTGCTCACTGTGAATATATGACTTTCAGTCTTTGATCCGCTGAACAGACTTACTTTTCTTCTCCTTGTCGTGTCGCTACTTTCATGTTTTCTTGATTTAAAAATGTCCAGGTTTAATAATTATGCAGCTACTGGTTTATAGCAGACTTCCTTAACACATCATCTTGATTGACAGAAAATCGTCTAAAACACAATTCTTCTACTTATTAATCTAACTATCCGCATCTGATGTGTTAGCCTCCGGACTTTTGTTACATTGACTTTCATTGGCTGATAAATTTGTGTATTCTAGTCTTCAAAAGAAAAAACTTCCTGCACTAAGTTTTGTGAAACATCGATACATACAAATTACGCAAAATTAATGATGAAATGGCTCAACTCCAAATGTTCAAACATGAACAAAGTCATGGTACTATAAAGATACAACTATGATTAGATTCATCGACTCCAAATTAAGAACAAAATGTGATTATCCCTGAAGGGAAAGAAGAGCAATAGCCTTTAGTGCCCAAAGAAATAGCAAATTTGCGAAGTTTCGTGATATGCTAATCATCCATATCATCGTCATCATCATCGTCGTCATCATCGTCGTCGTCATCATCATAAGCGACCTTTTGCTTTTTCCATTTGTAGGCTTGCTCCAAGATTTTCAAATTGGATGCTTGTGACTCTTCTGGGAAGAGGTAATCTATGTACTCCTCGTACCTGCAATATATGAAAATAGTAAGCGTTCGGATCTTTGAAAAAATTTCGAACAGGATGCAAGTAAACATCCAAAGCATCTTTGCAGATGCAGAGATTTCAAGACATAAATTAATATACATATGTTGTCAACATTACTACTCAAACGCTTTTAAGAAATTACATAAATATCAAACCAAATAAGAATCAGATATGGCGATTTTAACTCGATTATGAATGAGTCATTAGGATTATGTTTGGTCTTTCCGTATCAGATAAAATAGTAGCTAAAAAGGAAACGAGTTGAAAGTACCACAAAGCGTATTTTTAATGCGTAAAGAAATTTTGTAATCATATCTCAGTCATTTTGACAAACTCAAAGTTTTTTAGGATATTGATACTCTGAAGACATTTTGTGACCTCCCAACCCAATAACCTTCTGACCTGTTACCCGACCTGGCCATGTGGCTCACTGTATTGTACAGTCTAAAATCTTAGGATAAATATATTTGCTGAGCAAGGCAATGAGCCAAGAACAAATAAGCACACACATCATATGACATAAAAGAAGTATAATCATGAGTTTCTCAACATACCCAGCAGGACCGTCATCAATTTCTATTTGCCTTCTCTTCTTCAGTTTCTTGGGCAGCTTAACACGGACCAATTCTATGTCACCCAACTCACCAAAACCACTCTCCATGTTCAACCATTCTTCCAGTAACATGGCCCTCTCCTCTTTCAGCTCAGGAGCTGATGTTCTGTAGTAGCTTACTGCATTTTCAAATACCCCTGATAACAAAGTAAAATAACATAATATGAGAATCATAACACATATAATCAGGATCATTAAAAGGAAACAACAGAGCAACTGCGAGTAACAAGATTAGATGGTTACTTCTGGCATTTTTAATGCACTGTTGCCTCTGTTCTTTAAGCACGTCTTCAGGCAGCTCTTCTTGTTGTTCTACCTCTTCCATGGCAGATGCTTCAAACTTCGCATAACTGATCCACACCTTCAAATGCTTCGTGCGATCCAAAAGCCTCTCATACAACTGCCGAGTCCTTTCAAATTCCCTTTCTGCTATCTCAAAGTCAATGTATGCCTGCAAAAAAGATAGTCATGTTATCTCCATAACCAAAATATGATACCTGTGGATCTACAATTTATAAACTAGCAAGTCTACGCAACTGTTATTGGCACAATAGATAGAAAAGCAGAGTGCACTATAAATTTTGATATCCATAGTCCACAAGAGATGTGGTAACTGGTATAACATTGTTCTGTGTTCTCATCTAAAACCCCATTAATTAACTCTAAGGTGTTTAACGATCCTATCGAAGTGGGTACCCTCTACCCTAGTATCATTAACATTTTTACGATCCAGACTTCGCCTTAGCTGAATTCCAAGCATTTCAAGTAATTGCTATAGAACCGGTAACAGATGGCGATGACAGATTCTTTTTTAGAAACTCAATTTACTTAGTGTGCTCATTTACACAAGCTGGCAATAGAAACAGATATGCAAAATCTGAAACTCTCACTACAATATTCAGATATGAGAACTGACCATACAAATGACACCTTAAACACAACCAAGGTTATAAAAAGAAGTATTTACCTTCCACAATAATTCTGGCATGTCTAGTGCAGGTTGCGCAATTGCAAGCTCAAAAATGGCTCGGGCACGCTCAGTCTCCATTAAAGATCTTTCCAACTCAGCATACTTGCTCCATGCGTAGCAATTCTCAGGTGACCACTCCAAATACTTTTCGTATAGCTTCCGACAACGGTCCATGTTACCAAGCTGCAGCTCGATCTCAATATACTTCTTGAAAATCTGTGATTTTGAGTATATAAAAAATATATGTCAGACCAAGAACAAACAAAAAGTCAGCAAAATGCTTAATAACTTGAAATTTCAGACTATACCTTATCTTTAGGAGCAATCCCAATTGCATTCCCAAGAACTGCACGTGCACCCGAGAGATTTAACTGCCTGATTTCAAACTGGGCAGCCAATAACCATACTTTTGCAAAAGAGAACTTCTTGTGAGGAATTAGCTTTAAGCACTCACTATACACATCCCTAGTTTGTTGAACATCTTGTGCATCAAGCTCTTCATACAAAGCATAATTAATCCATAAGTAAATGTATCGTTGCCAATATCTTTTCTCATCCGCTGGAGGTACATTAGAAATTGCTCTCTCATAAACCTCTCGGATCCTCTGTTTGTTCCCCACACTCTCCTCTAGTCGTATATAATCAAACCATGAATCATAATTCAGCGGATTCTTTCTAACTTCCTCCTCGTATTGAAACCTTCTTTTCCCAACAATTGCATCTTCAATGCCCTCTCGATCACCGTACTGCTTCTCGAAAGCAACAAACTTTCTGTATAGATCCTCAGCCCGCCCCTTCGGTATATGGTCTAGAGCAAATTTATAGATGCATCTTGCTCTCTCGGTTTCTTTACATTTCTCTTCAAATTCAGCAAACGCAACAAATAAAGTCTCTGCCTCTTCATCGTCTGCCAGCTTATCGACTGCCCTTTCATAACAGTTCCTGGCTCGGGCAATCTCCCCGTTTTTCATCTCAAATTTGGCAAAGCGAATCCAAGCACCGACTTTCGGCAAGCATTGCACGAATCTCTCATAGATAGCTCTAGCTCGCTCAATCTCGTTGTATCTAAGCTCAAACTTGATATATGAAAGCCATGCTTGCTGGTCGGGCTCCCAGCTCATCCACCTTTCAAAAATTTGTCTGGCACCTATAAGAAGTTAACGAGTCAATATGAGTTAAAATGTATTTGTTTAGATATTCTTATAGAATGAAACTCTTCGATCTATGCTTCCAGACCTTTTACTCTATTATTTGGGTAGCATGGAGTTCAGATTTAAAATACCTATTAAACTTTACTAGAACGAGACTAAATTCGTTCTTCTGGCTAAGGATAAGCCCAAGATAACAAATAAAGTACAGAAGGTATTTACTTGGCTACACTACATCCAGAAAGGCTGTGTTACCCGCACCAGTCGAGATAACAAATAAAGTACAGAAGGTATTTTACTTGGCTACACTACATCCAGAAAGGCTGTGTTACCCGCACCAGTCTTGCTCAGTTGCTCTTGAGATATATTTCACCTTTTAAAGTGAAGCTAACTAGGAGTGTAGGACTACAAATAATTATTGTGTTATTCGATTGAAGAAATTTGTTTGCTCATATAGACAATTGTGTAATGATCATAGGTTATATATAAAGACTGTAGTTTGTTAGTCATTATCAGATTCGAAGATGTACGCTTACTTAGATGCACAATTGAGTTGCTATCATAGATTTAGAATGGTGTCTACTGATTATATAGTTGGAGCCTTGGAGGCAAGTTCTATTTTGTTGAAGTTAACATTTTTGGAAAATTGTTTGCAGACTGTGTTTCAGCAAGTTGTAGTTAATGGCTGATGTAAAGATGTTGAGCATAGTAAGTCTGGTGCATGGGCATTTTAATTACCCTGCATTTCGTGGTTTTGCACCTAAATCCCAATCGACATCTTTCTAGGTACCTACCCTGAGAGAGTAGAACTAGGATGTTTTTGGGCAAGTAGTATCAACTCTGCAGTCTTCTATACACACATTTGTGTTAAAAAAATGTCATGGTTTAGTGTGTTATCTGGATTGTCAATTATCATTTATACACACTCGTTTAAATGAAATTTTCAATGAACAATTCCAAGTTCCAACAATATTCGCCGGCCAAGATACATACCCTTCTATATCAATATGCCTACAGCTTTTATCAGTTCATTAATTGAATATTCAACATTGATGGTGTACACATATTTGAAAGGATACCCGTTTTAACATCAAGTGAATTTCTTGTTTGGAATATAACTGGAGGGGGCGGATACTCTAATTAGTTCAAGTTTTGTAAATTCTATCTTTCTCCTTTTAGGATCTAGTTTCAGGTGGGATTGGTTTATGCTCTAATTCTATTTGAAAGGATACCCGTTTTAACATCAAGTGAATTTCTTGTTTGGAATATAACTGGAGGGGGCGGATACTCTAATTAGTTTAAGGTGGAATTGGTTTATAAATGGCGAATCTTTTTAAATGCTCTCAAGTTAATAATGTTGGCATCAAGCGTCTATTAACTATTCAAAACTATTGTTAGTTATACATATCAGAAACAAGTCACCAGGCATGGTCGCTTCCCTATTCACCTAAAAGTTCATCTATGTTGAATGCGGGAAGCTTGTTTATTAGTGACACGACCCTTACATCTCTTCACGAATTCTTGCCCTTTCTGCATTACTTATTATATTTCATCCATCTGTGTGGTGAAGTGTTGCTTATGCAGCTCTTTCCCTCTGTGCAGTGATATGTTTCTGGATTGTATATTTATGTTTCTTTTCCCCTCTACGTCTGTTTTCATTTTCTTTATGTAAACATGTTCTTTTTTTAGAGGTGGCAATTACATATTTACATCTCAGTTAAGTAAGGAGACAATTTCGGTTAAAACTAATTTCAAAGTAGTCAAACGAAAAAAGGTTTGGTTAAAAGACAATTCAAAAAGAATTGAAAGTCGCACAAAGGCTGATCCAAATGCTATTTTCCATATTCTAAGGTATCTTAACAGAGCTCTATGAATAGGTACTCAAACTTAACTATTTGAAGTTACTTGATCTTATCACAAGGACTATAAGTATTTAGGTAAACGGACTGAAACTGCCACCTCTATTCTGTTGTTTCAACAATGCAGAAATTGAACTACATAAAACGATTAATCGAACCACTTAACCATCAAGAGACAAGTAGCACAACTAACCAAACGACCAAAAACAGGTTTCAGAAACGAAACTCAGTATTACTCTAAGCCTCTACAAATTCTTGACATAATAATGTTTTTCATTAGCGGTATACATAAACTAGTACAATAGAGTTACGCAATTCTGCAAATTAAATTTTAAATCCGGCAAACCCCCTAAGCATTTGTTCTTTGTAAACTAACTAATTCATTCACATATCCTTATAGATACAACGTGCTAACAATAAGTATGTCACCAAAACTTGATATTTTGCAGTAAAACAACCAACTTTAAAGGTGTTTTTTCAGAATACATAATCCTAAAGGTATATAACTCGATAGTTTACTTCCGTCACCTAATTAGCTCAAACACTATACACAATGCATAATGCACATCAAACCACTAAGGGGTGTTTTTTAAGCTTATAAGCTTATATTATTTCGGCTTATACTTCATAAGCCCATATTTTCTGGCTTATAAGCTTATTATAATTTGAAGATAAAAAAAATGTATATAAACTGGGAAATAAGCCAAAGAAAAATGAGCTGATGAAATACAAGCCAAAATTATATAAGCTTAATAAATACCCCCTAAATAGCTAAAAAACCAGTTTGTGAGACGGAATGAAACGTAATATTCTTGTTGGCAGTAAGCATAAACTAGTACAACTACAGACAATTACCTCCGCCAAGCAAATTATATATTCGGTAATTCCCCTTGTGAACTAACTAACTTTTTCAACTCCTAAACATACAATATACTAATCCGTAATAATAAGTATGTCACCAAACTTAACAATATGCAGTACAAAACTCGTCTAACACTCCTTTGGCAATACAAAATCCTAAAAATATATCACTCGAAACTTTACTTAAGGTAGTTTGGCAAAATTAGTAGTAGCTGTTTATCTTATAAAATTCTTTCGTGACGTAGCTGGATATGCAGCTACAAAGTGTAAAATGGCGAAAAAAGCTAAAAGCTTCCTCAAGTAGCTAAACGCTAAATCAAACAACTTTTCAAAGTTTTCATTCCAAACGCTAAACACTCCTAAACATTCTTAAATGCTCCTTGCCAAAGATACCCTTAGTCTTACTTCAAAAGGCTAACCAGATAAACTAGTACAGACAACTTACGACTGCTAATCAAACCATATATTCGGTAATCCCACCACAAATATTCTTCACTAACATTTGTGATTCTTCACTAACATTTTCACAACTCCTAAAACATCGTCCAACATTCTCTAGGCAATACAAAATCCTAAAAATATAACACCCCTAATTAACTCAAACACTACACACAACGCGTAACACATATTAAAGAAACCGCAAACAGATTATCATACCTGCAATGTTGCCAAGCATCTCCTCCATATGAATATACTTATACCACAACTGATCAACCCTCGGCAACAACGTAACCGCCCTATCCCACACATTCCGCGCATGATTAATAAACTTATTCTTCATTTCCACATCAGCATACTTCAACCACATTGTATGATCTCTATAATCCACATCCAACGCCCGTTCCCAAACCGACCTAGCGCGGTTAAAATCCTTCTGACTCTCCTCCCATTTCGCGTACTTTACCCAAACAGATTTATTCCACCTCACTCGGCGTATCAAGTCTTCGAATTCTTTTCGCTTTCGGAGACGGTAGTCTGCGAGTTCTGTGGGGTCGGTTATTTTTTGCTTGGGAGGGCGGATTTCGGCTTCTTGGCGCTCCCGGGCTTCGCGAAGGATTTGTTCGGCTGTGATTTGGACAGGGGCGGGGGTTTTGTTTTTGACGCGGGTGGGGCGGGGGAGTTTGACCTCGGTTTCTTTGCGGGTTAGGTACCCGAGATTTGGGTCTCCTTCTCGATTCGCCATTGTTGATTGGAGAAGATGATTGAATTGGTTTGGGGTTTTTTTTAGGGGGAGTGAAGATGGGGGGATGTTGAACCCTAATTGGGTGTGGGGTGTGTTTACGGGTTGTGTTTGTAACAATTGGGGGTTTATTAGAGGATAAAAGGTCGGCGGCTTATTCAAAATTACCAGCTTACTACTTGTTTTTGTTTTACTTTTTGGGCTTTTATAAGCCTCAATTTCTAGTTTTATTTTGATATTTAGGCTATACACAATGGGACAAAATAGATCAATCGGTCGTGACAGTGGTCGTGGTCCAAAAAAACAAACTATCGGTTGGATTTTCAACCGATTTTGCACACTTTTTTTTTTTCAAAATTGTTACCGTTAAAAAAAAAAATGAACTTTGCCACTTTACATCCTATAAATACCAACTCAAACACACTTCTAAACACACAATTTCAATCAACATTTCTATCAATACCTTCAAACACATTCTTTTAATATGTCGTACGAGCTTTTATTTGGTCCTTCGTCTTCCGACGATGAAGAAGTTTTTAGTGAGTTCGTGGAGTTTGCGGATTTTGCTTGGAATGTTTACAAAGCATCACAGCCAAAAGTTCTGCGAAGGTACATACGTAGGGATCATGAGGGTTGCTCATAATCGTTTAGTAGCGGCATACTTCTCCGAAAACCCGCAGTTCGACGAAAGAACATTCTGTCGGGGGTTCCGAATGAGCCGAGAACTATTCACACAAATTGTTCGAGAGGTAACCGATCATTCTCCTTATTTTCGACAAACTCTTGATGCTAGGGGCGTACCTGGTATTGGCCCATTGGTCAAGTGTACTGCGGCCATTCGCCAATTGGGATACGCGGCCATTCCTGATTCTTTTAACGTTATTTGAATAATTAACGTAATGTTTTTAATGTTTATTTGAATTTAGTATTGTAATGTTTTTAATTTTAATGAATTTAAATTTGTTGTTAAAAAAAAAAGAAAAAAAAAATCGGTCATTGACTATGACTTTGATTGTGTCTGGTCGCCGGAGAGAGAAACCAGATGTGGCACCCGATGACTCAGGTCACGCTGTGGCTAGCCTTATCGTTTTTGTAGTAAACTTATATAAGTCAACTGAAAATTTGAGATTTATGAAATATAATGTGAAATCAAATAAGCGTATAAATTCATATATAAGCTTAAACAAACACACTTTACAAATCGGAAAATATCACATTCACGTTAGTTGTATAAAATAATTTTCCCGCACATTTTACAAATGTGTATTCAAAATGATATTGTGTTATAATACTCTTTTTAACCCTTCATATTTAGTTGATAAATTATTATATGAATGAAATTTTGTAAACTCTTTGTGATTTTAACATTGCTCTTATAAGTTAGGAAAAGCCTTTTTCTTTGTTAACTTTTTAAAATTTCTAATCGTAATACTCGGGTATATATTATTAGTACCTTTGTGTTTCTTTTTCAAGATATCTATTTCTCCTTCCATAAAATCTATTCCCTACTAACATTCTCGCACTAGTTGCTCTATTGTGTTTGATTTTGAAGGTAACGGAACATAGAGTTTGATATTCAAAAGTTTTAGTTTATCTTTTGTCCGAATAAACTTGAGTGTAAAAAAAAGAAGAATGATGCATCTGAAAACCACATATACAAGTTTCATCCTGAATTTAAAGGTATACTTGTTTCTTTCATAAGTTAAATGGGCTTATTTCGTGTGATACCCATAGCCCAAACATTGTCAAAACATAACCAATAGGATTAGTATCCCTAATCACATACCACTTTTTTATGAAAACTATATCCATAGTAAGTTTAGGATATAAGCTAGAGCTTGTATTTTTAGATATATTTGTTGGTAAAATGGTTGGAGTTTGCAAATGTAAAATGACACAAAAGAACATTCAAATAAATGTATTAAAATTAATTCAAAATGCATTAATGTAATTAATCATTTCAAAATTTCCACTCATTAATGTAATTAATCATTTCAAAATTTCTACTCCCTTGGCTACCTCAATTAGTCTTGAATATAAAAGCTTTGGAATCCCACAAGCTCGTATGAAATTTCTTGTCAAACAAAAATCATATTAGAAGCTAGCTTATTTTAAAAATTCGAGCCTTAAAAGACTCTCCACAAAAAATACTCATTGTCTTTTGTTTAAATAACAAGATACTTTTTCCAGTGTTGTGATTTAGTAATATACTTTTTATTGTTTCACTTCGGTTTTTATATTTACAATTCATGTTCTGATCAATGTATTGCGTCATTAATGAGTTTTTTTCCCTTTTTTTTGCTTCGGTGATATTCATTAAATGACGTGGCATGGTGATTTAGCATTACTACGAGGGCGGGGGTTTTGTTTTTTATGTGGGTTGGGCAGAGTAGTTTGACTTCGGTTTCTTTGCGGATTAGGTAGCTTGAATTTAGGTCTCCTTCACGATTCGCCATGGTTGATTGTTTAAATTTGTTGTGAATTTGAATTTTTTGAGTCTTTTTAGAAAGAGTTAAGATGGGGATATGGAACCCTAATTGGGTGTGTAGGGTGTGTTTACAAGGCGTATTTGTAGGAAGTAAGAATGGGTATGAAACAGTCACAATAATTGATAATAACAGGGTACTCGCGTTTTGCGGCGACGAAATCTTTGACACATAATGTTTTTTTATAATATATTTTTCATGACAATAACTTTATAGAAGACAAGAATTTTAGGTTTTTATAACTTCAAACTATATTATGCTAAAAGTAGATAGTAAAAAACATAAACACGCCATTTAAATTATTTTTTTGATAGATTGTATTAATTTTTATTTCAGTGATATTTTTGTGTGTTTGAGGAGAGTATTTAAAAGTTTATTCTAATAGCTTGTTTAATTTGTACAATATGATTTATTGATTGTATTTTTGTATTGATGGTGTTTTAATGGTTATATTAATTGAAAGTGTTAAATATATATGTCGGTGCATAAGTTAAGTGTACAATATGCATGTATAGTTGTATTGCTTAGATGTTACAAATTCATTGATATTTCAACAATTTCAAAATCTTGTTATCTATACTACTTATAAATATGTTGACACTTCCTTCCAATTAATTTTTTAAGACTTCCTAAAATAGATTTTTAAGTAAATACAAGTAAAGAAGCATCATTTACAAGTACTAGACGAGTACCCGCGCCTGGCGGCAGTTCTCCCTAGCGGTTCTTTATGCATTAAACGCATTGTTTACATTCCTCCATTAGCAAGGTTGCCTCATTTAGTTTTCAATTAGTTTGCATTCTTCCATTAGCTTTTCAAACATTCCTCCATTAGTTTTTCAAACATTCCTCCATTAGCTTAGCAATACTTATGTACATTAATGTACATTAAACGAATGACATGCATGGATAGTTACTCTTCTAGAAAATCAAGATGTCAACTTTACACTTACATGCATGATTTTCAACATTCAACAATCACGTTGACTTTCAACTTTCAATTTTCACTTTCACATTTGATCATTTTTCTATTTTATGTAGTTAAGATTTGAAGCAAAAAAAACACTATTCAACACATACAATTAATACACAATTTAATTCACCCCTTCACCAAAATATATACAACTAGGGGTGTCTCATTCAGGCTGATCCGACCTGAGTCAATTCGGGTCGGGTCAGTCGGTTTCAAAATTATATTCGGGTCAATCGGGTCAACCCGAATTGACCCGAGCTCTAAACAAGGTCGGGTTCATGTATGTTTTTTTAGCCTTGACCCGACCCAAACCCGACTAACCTGGCTCAACAACACTTTTACAATGTAAAATACTCGAGTTGACCCCGAACCCGAATTGACCCGACCCGAGTTCCAAACAAGGTTGGGTTCGGGTATGTTTTTTAAGGCTTTACCAGATTTGACCCGACCCGAACCTGACAGGGTCAATCCGAATAACACCCCTATATATAACCATTTAACCACAATGTATAATGTAATCAAGCTACTAAGCCAAACACTTAAAAATAAAGCCTTTAGGTTGGGTACAGTGGTTGGTCGTCCGGACCGGTCGCCCCTGCGCCGACCGAGTCGCCGCCACTGCAACCACAAGGTCGTTGAAGGTCGCTCGGCTCCAAAATTCACAAACCAGTCGCCCCCTCGACCGATTAATGCATTCTACTAAAGAACAAAAAAAATGTACCGTTAGATATCAAAACAAAAACGAAAATGAAATGAAATAAGAAAAGAACAATATTTAATCAAGCCACAACAAACATCAACCTTATCCCATCTATGGTCCACATCCTATTACCCACTGTCCCGTGAACAAACATCTTGACCAAAACCAACAACTACATCTCACCACAACCCCAAAACCCATCTCACAGTCACAAAACCATCTTCACAAACAAAAACAAATTATAATCCCAACAAGAGACAACCATAACCCTCACATTCACCTCAAACATAAACAAAGAACAAAGATCTCATATTTTTCTTTGATGTTTCATGAGATACGTGAAGACCTTTAAAGATCTTAACGCTCAAAGAAATTATCATCATAGATCACTTTTGAAGCTTGGCTTATATCAATATCCGAAAACTAAATATAAAGAATGATAACAACTATGTTACATTCTCTCATTTGTTTGGTCAAAGATACACAAACGATTTTTTTTGTTTGTTGTGCGGTGTTATACGGCTTAAGATAAGAAAAAGAAGTTGTGGTCGCATTTTTTTTTAAGTAAGAGTGTTATTACGGTAATGCTTGCGTGTTTGTAGTATTTAGATATAATGTGAGTAAGTAGGGTTAAGTTTAAGTGTGTTAGGTTGCACGGTTGAAGTTTTTTTGGGCTTTAGTACTTGGATTCGAAAATTAAGAGTAAATGTTGGGTTGGACTTGCATTGGTTAAACATTTGAGCTGCTAAATTGCATAGACGAAAGCAAACACTTTTGTGGCAAATTTTTTTTTGGGATATAATATTGGACCGCAATTTTGCTTGAGTTTCGATAATCCCATCTCAAAACCACCATCACAGTCAACACAACATAAAACCTTAAAAAGAGTTTTAATTTGATTTTCAAGAAAATGGTTTGATTTTCATGCAAACATAGATTGTTGGTTATGTTCGGTTATCCTGATAAGAAAGAAAGGAAGAGTATGTGATCTTTGTGTGGCTGCAAATCATGGCTGCATGTTTTGATGAGGGAAAGTAGGGCAGGAATGAGGTAACTTAAGCTTTGTAAATGTATTTATAACTCCTAAAATTTGGGTTATATACGGGTTTGGTTGTTAATTGTGCCGGCTAAATGATAACACAAATTGTTTGGAAGTTTTATTATGGGCCTTAATAGATATTGATGATTAAAGTTTATTTAGGCTGAAAATGATTTTCGACTAATTTAAGGTTGTTAATAAAAATAAACCGTAAAATGTTTGTTTATATTTAGCGATCTCGTTAAGTTTTGTTGATAACAAATATAAAGTTATCATAAGTATAATTCTAAGAATATATGTTGTTTTGTAAAATATACACATTTGATTATTTACATATATGTTGTAATAAAACATGTAATAGGTTGGGTAAAAACCATGTCCCATGACCCATAGCCATGGAGCTTGATCCATTAACCATGACCCATTGCATGACATCATGCATGAAATCATGTTGGGTTTTATCCATAATCCATGACCCAAAGTCCATGACCCATTGACTAGGTACAATGTATCTTGTTGGGTATCCATGATCCAAAGTCCATGACCCATGGTCCATAACCCATAACCCATAACCCGGTTTTGTATCTGAAATTCAGACTTAACTGACCCAGAGGCCGGATCCCTTGGATTACACTAGCCCGATCCCGGTGAACTGTAGACAGAACGTCTATAAATAAATAGTCATTTCTCCATTGTTTCGCACCATTCTTCTTACAACTCTCTCATACATTATCTCACTCTTCTAAAAGTAAAAATGAACTTTTAAAAAAAGAAATTTTTGAACTAAAAGAAAAATTAAAGAGACTAGAAAACAGAAAGGAAGTAAGTGATGAATGCAAACTTTGTGTAGAAATTCAAACATTGGTTGATTGCCTTGATTCTAAAATTGCTAGACTATGCACAAATTACCTTGATACAATACTTGATAGTGTTAAAACAGGTAATAATCAAAAGGGTCTAGGTATCAGGAACATATTGCGTCAACTAGCGAAGTTAAGGAAACACAATTTGTTAAATAAAGTGAAAAAGCAGCTATTGATGTGTCGGATCCGGCGGATCATTTGAAAAAGGATTTGGCTAGTGCAAACGAAGGGATTCGGCATCTGCAGCAGAAAAGGCTAAAAATAATGCAACCAACTCTTCTAGAACTAAATTTGTTGTCGTTAATCAAAATAAAACACCCAATGCTACTGTTATGAATGTTAAACAACCACCCTCTTTAAAACAAGGTCAAGGTTTATTGAAAAACAAACCCCCGTTGTTGACCAAACCAAACAAGTCGATAAAAATGTCAAATAATGTTTTTCCTAAAAGTAACCACAATCAAATGGGCTGGAATCACAACCCACAAAATGGTTTTCCATTCCAAAACTACGTACCTTGGAATGCTTTTACACCATTTTCATACATGAATCATATGAATGAATTGTATAACGCCAATGGACCCATGGAAAATTGGGGACCAAACTTTTGAGTTTTTTATTGTCTTAGGTCTGCCTAAAGGTTGACTTGGATCCGGACGAATGGATCAAGGATAGCGGGTCCACAAGGCATATGACCGGTAATAAAGCGTTGTTCTCCACATACAAATCCTTTAACGGAGGAAATATGGTGTTCGTAAATAGTAAAAGCAAAATAATCGGAAAAGGTACAATCTCTCACAATTCCCTAACCATTAATGACGTGTGTCACGTAGAAAACCTAAACTTTAGTCTACCAAGTATAGGTCAAATATGTGATAAAAAGTGCAACGTTCTCTTTATCGAAACCGGTAGTAAAATCTTGAAAAATGGTATTACTATAGGAAGAGGTATTAAAAAATATGGCGTCTACGTTATTAGAATCGGAAACGAACCAAAAGTTAAACTTTGTCTCACCTCTATTGATGATACTTCGACCTTATGGCATAGAAGATTGGGTCATGCTAATATGCGACTTCTTCAGTCGTTATCATCCAAAGAGCTTGTAAAAAAGCTACCTAAACTAAAATACAAACATCATTTTTGTGATGCTTGTAATGTCGGAAAACAAGTCCATGCTAGTCATAATGGTAAAAATATGGTTTCTACATCAAAATATCTAGAACCTTTACATATGGATTTATTTGGTCCGACAGCTATCCATAGTTACGGAGGAAACTTCTATACCTTGGTTATAGTAGACGATTAATTTAGGTATATGTAGGATCGATAATATTATTGTGTTTGATGATTCGGGTGGTCTTGGATGATGGAAATACATGATAGCCATTTTAGAGAGAGAAAGTAAAGAGATGGTGTTCTTGGTAGAGAGTTGGTTCAATAAAATGTAAAAGGTTAGATTGCCAAGCCACGCCCCTTCCATGAATGGAAGGGGTATTTATAGTTACAACCTTAACGTCCTCCTATCGGACTGTGGATCAGGCATACAGTGGGTAAAGACCCGTCCTTCCTCCACGGTGTTACTCTAAGCTATTCTACGCTACTGACTAACTAATTAACTACATAATAACGTAAATAACTACAAGTCTACGAGCTAACATATGCTAGACCATTATTGGGGTGACCGACACTTTAACATGGAATTTCCAATTCCTAACAATCTCCCCCTAAGGGAGGTCACCCCATGAAATATATTTTGCATCCTAGCATTCTATCTTTGACTTCGTTCTTGAGCTCGTAAATTGAATTCTTCAACATCTGCATCTTTGTGCTTTTGCAGTGACTCTTCATAATCCGCATATTTTGTACTTTAGTGGAGGCCTTTAACTGATCCACATCTTTGATGATCTTCGAGCTTTCTTTGAGATCATCAGCCACAGAAAATCTCTGGATCACCCTTTGTTGTGCTGCCATCATGTGATGTTGTGACTTTTGGACCGACATGCTCACACTTTCTGGATCATGACATCTTTTCATCAGAGTAGCGGAAGCTTTTACTGGTTCAAGATATTTGCAGCAGCGCAGCAGGAACATAGTATAAAAATATCTGAGCCAGGTTCTGTAGATATGCACCAGTCATGATTTCTTCAATTAAGTATGGATGCTGTGAGCATGCGGCTTTCGATTGACTCCTCAATTCTGATCAGCTGCAACCGTCCAAGTATACCTGCAAACAACAGTTAGCAATAAAACACACGGAAGTATCTTTGATCACTTTCGTTGAATTGAGGTACACGGCCTACGGTTCCCCGTTGATCAGTACAAGTACTGCCTGTGATCAGGTAGAATTCCGAAGAATCTCCTTGACAGGGTTTCGCAGCTGCTCTAGCTGTTCTCAAGCCGGAACGTCTCAAAGAAGACAACACGGAGTGAGTGAATCAGCGAATTGAGATTCACTGATTGATGAAAAATTGATTTGAAACACAATCGCGTATTGCTTGAAGAAAGAGTTTTGCAATACGACGAAGGTTTTATGAGAAAGATCAATTTTCAATCAAAATACTTTTTGTATTAGAGAATGAGTACACATTCGATGTGCTAGTGAAAAGAAGAGATTCGCACATCGAACGGTTTTTCTAAAAGTATTTTTTTTCAATCAGAGATACTTTTTGAATTTGAAAATGAATACACATTCGACGTGCTAGAGAAAAGAAGATTTGCACATCGAACGGTTTTTCCAAAAGTATTCGTCAATTCCATTCCTGGACCAAGGTTGATTCAAGAGTGAATCGCCCCATCGTTTCTATCCAGTTGTCACAAGCTTGATCTTTAGAAAAAATCTCACATGTCACCCACCAAGAGCTTGTATGATGTTGGCTCTAGAAGGATTTCCATCTTCATTGTGAATATTTTTACATATCACTCGGATGTTCTGGCAATACCACAAGGATAATGCGTAGGACTCTTAATATATTCTTACTTTCCACATTGTGTGAAACAGCAAGTCTTCATTAATTTAGTGTCCTAATGAGATATTGTGGATGATCTCTTGGCTCTAGACTCAATTGTGCACATTTGGTTCCTATGCCGGAGACTAGGGAGAGGGTCTCCTTCTTCAATATCAACAATCTCTAAGAGAAAGTCGATAGATTATGTTGGTTCCCCGTGAGAATGAAACAAGCCCTTTTAAGAGGAACTTGAGTAGCTTGGGAAGTTTAGTGCAGTGCGTCACTGGGTCCATGACGTCTTGTCTTCAATACCCGTGTTACCTTAGTAACCACCAGTAGCATATGTATTGAACCCGGTTACTGCCATAAGGTTGAATTATTGGAGGGTTATTTGTTTTCACCCTTTTCACATTCCAATTCTTTTTCATTCTTCAACCCCTTCAGTGCTTACCGAGACTTCATAACTAGAACCTTGTTGGGTTTATTCCAGTACTAGCTCTGTCTCAGTCTGCACTCTTCCCATATCTCATTTTTCTCCTTTTTTTCATCATACCTAAGGACTCTACACTATCTAGTGGATTGTCCCTGGGTAGATCCCTCCGGTTCTGGCGGATCGTGGGAACTAATACCTAACCTAACCATCCTTATAACACCATTCATAAAGTAAAGTGGTCGGTCTTTTGGTACAGTTCATTCTTCCTTGAAACCAATTGAAAAATCATTTGGAAAAACAATCATGGTACTTGTAATACGAGATCAAAGCATTTTGTACCTTAATAGTTTTGATCTTTTAGAAAACCTCCCCCTCAACATGTGCATATGATTTAGAAATTGTTTAGCACATTGAGGCAAGAGGACTTTGAAATATTTTCTTTGATCACAGTTTTCATAGAAAAAGCCATTTGATTTTCTTGGTAAATTCTCCCCCTCAATATGTGCATAGGATATTTGAAATCATTTTATCACATAGAGGCAAGAGTTCTTTTGAAGCACATCCACGATCACAAAAGCCATTAAGAAACATTAGAAAATCAATCAAGGTACTTTATGTTGAAACATAGAGATCTTTGTACCTTGATAGTTTATTTTCTTTTGAAATGCTCCCCACAATATGTGCTTCGAGATTCGAAAGTTTTTAGCACATATGGGAGAGCAGTATGCACACTTGAATCAAAACGATCATCTTTTATCAAATTTCATTATTAAATCACAAATTCTCCCCCGATCAAAAATATCAAACCCTTTGAGATTTTGGATCCCAAGTGATTTAATAAGGTTTAGAAAACATGGGAGAAAATGTGGCCAGGTTTAAATACTCATCATGTTTTTGGATAAATCCTCCTCCTCAACATGTGCATTGTGTATTTCAAATCGTTTGGCACATGGAGGCAGGAGTGCCTTTGAAGGACTAAAACCAATTCCATTTAAACAGATAAGAGATTTAAATCACTTTCTCTCCCCCGATCAAAAATTTCAAACCTCTTGAGATTTGAGATCCCAATTGATTTAAATCATTTAGAAAATTTTTGGGGAAAGACGTGGCAAGATTTGATTTTGAAAAATGACAGATAAGGACCATTTTAAGACATTAAAGATTGTTAGTGTCAGGTATGATTGTTTTAAGAGATCAAGTAAAATAAAACAATTTCACAATCAAACAAGAACAGAAAAAATTTCATTTTGAAAGACCTTGATTTTTAAAGAAAATCATACCATGACATAACATTAAATCTTTAGATCACCACATTATAATGTACAAACGGAACTTTTGTGAAGAAATATCGTTTGAAAATATTTTATTTTAAATCACTCTCCCCCTCAATCGATGACCGTAGTCGTTGATTGAGTGACTTAGGTTTTGATAAAAATGAAGTCCGGTGATTTCCAAAATTAAGTCCAATTAATTTTCAAAACAATATTTTCCATTTTCAAAACAATTTAATCAATTTTTTTTTCAAAATTGTTTAAGAATGGTTTCCTGCACAAAGATACGTTAGGTGGTTGAGAAGCTTATGTTGATGCTGCAGGGCTTGGAAGAAAAACCGTCTGCTGATGCAGTGAGACTTCTTACGTTGCATTTTAATGCCAACTGAGGTCAAATTAAGCTCCGTTTCTTCAATCACTTTGAAGAAAACCATCTGTTGATGCAGTGAGACCTCTTACGTTGCATTTATGCCAACTCTCCTTGGAAGTCTAATTAAGCTCCGTTTCTTCATTTGTCAACCCAAGAGATAGTTACCCTTTCCTTTTGGCATCCAATCATCTTCAATTGTGGGATCCGGATCGGGAACATTCTTATATACCAATATACATGCATACGTTAGTGAATACACATACAGATATATGGTGGTCGAAATCACCCAAACAGCAATCGACTAATAAAAGTCAATACAACATATCAATCAGATCATAAAAGGCATAGGAATAATGTGCTTATCAAACTATAGTCATCTAATCCTAACAATCTTATCCTAGGCACCTAGTCCTTCAACATAGGTTAACATCATTTTTAATTTAGCATATTAGGATAATTAAGAAAGCCCGTTAGATGATATAGATTTGAAGACATTCTCCCCCTCAATCAATGACTTATTTTTCTGGAAAGTTTTAAAAGCGCTGAAGTCATTGATTGAGTTTTCAATTATTGCGAAAACTCTGAATCTGATAGATTTTTCAAGCAACTCATTTACCACCATTTTAGAAAACAACAAATATTTTTCTGAAGAATTTTAGACGGAAAAACATTTGTGTAGGAACAGCAGTCCTTCGACATACTTTCCTCAATAAGTTTTAGGATAAGTGCACGAAAATTTTGAAAATTTGTTTAGCGCATCACTTTCCTTCTTTGAAAAACGGGTTGCTATCTGAAATAATAGCAAGCCATTGTTTAAGCGCGGGTCACAGTCTGAAGAAACTGCAAGCCATATTTTGAGACATGTTTTGGAAAAGAATATTTACACCTCCTGCTCGAACTTCATCTATGGTCCCGTGCCATTATTGAATGACATTTCTAAGACCGCAAATGTTATCGATACCAGAAGACATGTCTTGAAAAAACATATTTTTGGTATTTTTAAATTTTCTGATTTTTATGGGTTTTTTATGGGTTTATATTTTTCTATTTTGTTTTGTTGGTTTTCTATTTTTGTATTTTGTTTTTAATGAATATTTACAAAGATAGAGTAGATGATATAGTTTAAGAAGATGATGATACGAGTACCGAGATAAGGATATCGAGCAGCACGTCGTAGAAGATAGAATTCGTCATCTCTTAAACTTCCACCACCAAAGCTTTCGAGGCTCCTGAATGAGAGAAATTGAACCATCTGAAAGTGAGACTTTGGCAGCTTCCCCCCAAACCGAAAATCCTTATGTTGAGCAGATTCGAAGCTCTATTTCAAGCTTACTTTAGCCAGGTGCACAAAGAAGCACACCATTATCATAAACCCAGCTGCTCCTTTTAAGAATAATCACCGTGATTCTTTATTCGAGGCTATATCATCCAATAGAACAACAACAACGTATCATCCCACATTTAAATAATCTTCTCAAATTTCCTTTCCACTGAAGTCTGAAACGATCCATTCCAAAAGGTGTCAAGAGAACACTTCCCCCGTGTAGTTGAAATGATGCAGTCCGTCTCTTAGTATAATGCTCAAGAACTCTCCCGAATACACTTCATGAGGGGAATGAAGAACACCTTCCCATGTTCACATTTTTCTTCCCTGATGAACGTGTATGAAGCTCAAGAACCCAAAGTACACCAATATCCAAGAACTCTCCCGAATACACATCATGCCCGGAGAGAAAACACCTCCCCAATGTTTGTGGTAAACAATGGCTTTCTTCCTTGATGATCGTGTATGAAGCTCAAGGACCCGAAGTACACACATTCCCCAAAGAGAGAACAACCGATAACATTGAAGTAGCAGGCCGAATCACTGATTATCTCTGCGGATGACAATCTCTGCGGATGTCAACTCCGGAATAAGTGATTATATCTCTGAATCACTGATTAAGCCCTCAAGTGAGACAGCTGAGCGCCCCCAATGTACACAATTCTCTCTCCCCTGATGATTGTGATAACATCGAGATCATTACACACCAATGTACCTCTTATATCTTCAGAAACTTTCTCTAACATCTCTTCTCCCACATAGTTGGAATAAGAATACTAAACGCCATGAGTCAAACCTTGAGTGTCTCTGCGGTAATGACAATAGTCTTCCCGGGATATCTTCAATCACTTAGAAGTATTAAGCTCATCAAGATTACTCGCGTTTAGATGCGTGTCTCCTTCCCCCTTGCTGGTTTTGACACTTCAGAATCAGCAACATATTATCAGCCCAAATACTTGAAATCTGTTGAGAAGATCGCTTGAAGTTTTTGTGAGAATTAACTTGCTGAAGAATGTGAGCAAGTCTAATTGGGGATTAAATCCGACATTTCACCCTCCCCCAATTAGTGATCTCCCCTAAACCGACAATCTGTTTGATACATGCCCAGACTAAGAAGAAGTCTTTGGGTAATCAAATGCAACTCGTCTTTAGTCTTCTAACATACTAGCAGGAAATGTAGAACCGACTGTAGACTCGACCTTCTTCAAGATTGTCCAGTTGGGGAATAGATAGTTAACATCTTCAACTCACACAAAAAAGCATCCCACCAAAAAGCATCCCAATTAACTTACATCTTGCAAATCCCTCCCAATCAAACAAGAACAGAAAGATGTTCATCAAGGAAATCAGCAATCAGGCCGCAACGAACACACAAGATGGTAACACCAAATTACCAATCACATCAAACAAGTACAGAGAGATTGTTCGGAATCATCATGTTGATGTATACATGAAGCATTAACCGGAAGCACTTTGTCGATAAACTCATCAATCTGAGTGAAGATGTCAACCAGCGGCTCATAGAAGAAAAACACCATGTAAAGATGACCCGATAAGAAGAAGCTCGGTTCTTACATGAGTTAGGAGCTGTATGACCATTTATTCTCATAAATCAATCAACCATGCAGTAAATTCACACTTCTTCTCCCCCTCAAGAATTGCATACGGAGTTGCAATTCTTGATTTAATAAGTGAACATCTTCAACAAATGTAGCCTATTCACACTTCTCCCCCGCAAAATTAGCACATGATGTCTCCATCTTCATTATAGTTGAGCAAGTGGAATAAGAAAACAATCAACAACAGCCCGGTTCACTTGATGACTGAAGCGCATGGAGAAAGTATGAAGCATGTTGATGAGAATGTTCATAATTGAGAAGATTTCTCTTCTTCAGAAGATAAAGCGCACTGAAGCGTACACTTTTCTTTTCTTTAGAGTACGAGGCATGAACTGAAGTGTTCATACGTCATAAAAAGATTTCTCTTCTTCGAAAGATAATGTGCACTGAAACGTACACATTTCTTTTCTTTGGAGTACGAGGCCTGAACTGATGTGAACAGATGTCATAATCTCTCTCTTTTCAATCTCTTGGCAAAAACACGTAATCAACCCCATTATCATTCAGTAGGCCTTTTGTCGTGACAGCTGATGGAGAAAAACCCAATATGATGAATTTGACCCTGAAGTAGAATAACCAAAACTCGTGACTTAAACTTGCACATGTGTAACAAAGAGCGGTGTCGAGAATTCATGCCTATTTGAATCTCTGAGTACTCTATACTCTTCAACCAACCAACCATCAAGTAATAGACGTACATCACCTCTTGAAAATCCACAATTGAATGTGACACTGAGCACTACAACGTAACTCCTTAAAGTGATAGTTATTTTGTAGTGGTAAGAGCCCAATTCCCCCAAGTGGTAAAAGAAAAAGGTAAAAGACACCCAACAATAACTAGATTTCCATGTCTTCGTTTTTGATAATAAGATCGAACAAGGATCTTGAAGAATCTTCATCCAACCATCCCCGATACCTTCAGATACTAAATACACTTGCCTGTGATATTTCACTTCAACCTCAAATAAATAATAGTGAATTAACCCTGTTGTCACATCTTCTGGTTAACTGCTCAATTCTAGCCTCCTTTGACATTTTAAGTGAACTCTGATAATGGTTTTCATCCTGACCATAGTTAAAAGCACATAACCCCGTAAAACCATGTAATAACCAACCTGCCATGACGAATATCCAAACACACATCCAATTCATGAAGTACACCCTTTTGTCCCTTCTTCGAAGTAGAAACCGTAGCACCAGCATCAAAATAAGATCCCGAAATACACTTTCCTTTCTCCAGGATGAATCCATCATTACGGGATTTTACAATTCTATGGTTTAAACTGAGAAATAGTTTCTTTCGCGGGATTTTACAAAATCAAGAATAAACCGTAAGATAGATCCGGAAATGCACTTTACAATTACCAGGATGTTTCCATTGTCACGGGATTTTACAAGTCTATGATTTAAACCGAGAAATAGATTCTTTCGCGGGATTTTACAAAATCAAGACAAAACCGTAAACAATGTCAGCTTGAATGTTTTATGACAACTTTGGTTTCGGTGAATATCTGTTTAGGAGAACATGCAGCGGTTCTTCAGCGGTTCATTTTCCAACATCAACATTATCATCAACCATCCAATAAACATTTTGGTAAACACATCTTCCACATATTCTGTCAGCTAATGTTGTGACCTCCTGGTGAAGTAAACCCGATATATCAAACTTGATCATGAAGTAAAATTCCCAGATTTGTTACTTAAACTTGTGCTAATCCTTGTGAAGAAGAAATGGTGCACCCAATGTACAAAACCTCTTGACGTATCCTCAACTGCGTGAGACACCGAAGTGATAGTTACGTTGTGGGTTAATTGAGAAAGAATTACAACCGTAACTATATAGCCAAGTCTTTATCACACTCAATAAATGCCCAAACAAGTCAGCTTCACAGAAGGGTAGAAAGAAAGAAGACGAAATAAGTAACCGTGGCCGGAAAACCTCACTACAAATCCAAATAAGAAATACCAAATACAATCGACCCCGTCAACAACTTTGTTCAATCATCAATCCAGGCCGTGACATGATATTCTTTGTGAAAATGTGTATACCAAAGAATCAAACCGCATAACACATCAAATCTCATCATCGAATCTCATAGCCCAAATCTCACAATCAAATCTCACATATCATGTCATCAAATATCATGTCTCATATCTCATTGCCGTCAAATCACAAGTCTCGAGAAGTCCATCTGACCCAATCATGTGTAATGTCCAAATTTGGTTACTTCTAAAATTCAAGGCCTGGTTCCAAGTTAGAAGGTATCAAAAATTCGGATATCAAACAATTCAATTAACATGTATCATCCCACTCTTGCAAATGATTTGAACAAAACCATACCAATTATCACGGAAACCTCTTATAATTAACATAAGTATCAAAACAATACCATCCGTATATCATATTGCAGCTCGATCAATCATGTGCAGCCCATGTACTCCTCAAATAACGTCCCTTGGCCCATCATTAAACGCCCCAAAATAGGCCCATAAAATCTAAATTCAAGTCCAAATGAATTGACCTAATATGTTGGGTATAAAAGTATCACACATCTCACACAAACCCTAATATTACTCCAGTTAACTCACACGCCTACCATACTTAAAAACTCTCTCAACCTCATCATACGCAGATCACACTGCTCCCAAATGTATTTCAGTTTTCACAAAAAAATAATCATGCCTCCTCGTTACGTTATGATCCCAACAATTATTCCCCAAAGCGTATGATATCAATCCCCTCGTTACCATCATTAAATGTACATAACTACTTCGCCACAAGGATGGCTATGAGTCCTTCATTAATACCACAGGGATGGTAAGGAGGTTAAGAGACTGCCACGAGATCATTTTCAGGGAATCAAGGTAGGTTACATATTAGCTACATACGATTTGTTTTAATTCAAGTAACACGAACCAATGAAAAACGTGTTAACACCATTGTTAATATCGTTTTATTATGTTCGATTAATAAAAAATGAAGCAAGCCTTCATCAGTTGTAGATCTGTGATGATGATATCTTTGAGTGCAAGATCTTTAACGGTATTAAAAATCAAAGATGGTTCTGAGATCTCTGTTTTAATTAATCTTGAGTTCTAACAATAATTGTGACTTAAGTTAATTATAAGATCTATGATGAGCAACCCATTCGTGTGATAAGACGCTCGTGGTCATGGTGAATTCTTTACACACGAAGTATTCTGAGATCTTGACCTGTTTTAATTTGATGTGGAGTAGTGATAAGATATGAGACTAGGATTCCATAGAATATTTGAAATTGAATCAAAGATAAAGAAAAAGCAACTTTGCTTATTTCATTACTGCCATTATTCGAATATCCAAAAAGAGGCAAGGCTTCCAAATAAATCTGTGATTATATGACATTTTTCTTTTCGATGAGTTTTGCTTTGAGTCTTGGACCGATGATGGTTTACTGAGGTCGTGAAGAACGTATGGTAATTGGTATTTTGTGATCTTGTAGTCGTTTTGTTGGTTGAGTCTTCTTGTTTTTGGTATTAAGAGTTAATGGTCACGTCATAACAGTCATTTCAACTTCTACCTTTTTGTCACATGTCGCTAGCCAAAGTCTCTAGCCCAAGTCGCTAGCACAAGTCATTAGCCCAAGTTGCTAGCACAAATCGTTACACAAGTCCCTAGCACAAGTCGCTAGCCCAAGTTGCTACGACTTGTAAAGACAAGTCGCTACCCATATTCAATGGATCTGGATGGAAAAATGTCAAGTCGCTAGCATTTTGTGTCAAGTCGCTAGGTATACCATGAATCTGGACAGTTTTAGAGGCAACTCGCTGCGGCTTGTAAAAACAAGTCGCTATACAAAAACTGCAGTACAACTCGCTACCAAGAATATGACCAGTTTCCAACCCAGAAAGAGGCACTTAAAAAGATATACTTTTTACCCTTTTTACCACTGTTTGAACTTTAAAAACAGACCTGTATGGACAAAAAGGACACAAACCAGAAATGAAAAGAAGTTGAGACCATGACTTTTTAGACCAAATACCATTTCACGGATAACCCATTCATAAGATTGTTAAAACCAGTAAAACCAGTTTGACCACATAACCAGTAAAACATGTTTGACCACATAACCCATTCATAAGATTGTTAACACCAGTAAAACAACAACATGTGAAACTGTTTTACCAAAATTTTCCGACCACAAAATAATACCAAAAAAACAGTTTACAAACATGTATCAAAACCACAACAAATCAACACAACAGAACAACCTTGGCTCTGGTACCATTTGTAGGATCGATAATATTATTGTGTTTGATGATTCGGGTGGTCTTGGATGATGGAAATACATGATAGCGATTTTAGAGAGAGAAAGTAGAGAGATGGTGTTCTTGGTAGAGAGTTGGTTCAATAAAATGTAAAATGTTAGATTGCCAAGCCACACCCCTTCCATGGATGGAAGGGGTATTTATAGTTACAACCTTAACGTCCTCCTGTCGGACTATGGATCAGGCATACAGTGGGTAAAGACCCGTCCTTCCTCTACGGTGTTACTCTAAGCTATTCTACGCTACTGACTAACTAATTAACTACATAATAACGTAAATAACTACAAGTCTACGAGCTAACATATGCTAGACCATTATTGGGGTGACCGACACTTTAACATGGAATTTCCAATTCCTAACGATATACATGGACTAGATTTTTGAAAAATAAAACTGAAGCTTTTGATCACTTCGAAATCTTAAGTAGAAAAGTTCAAAAACAACTGGGAAGTCCTATTGTGTCGATCCGAACGGATCATGATCGGGAATTTGACAATTAAGTACAATTCGAAGCTTTTTGTGATGCTAATGGTATTATTCACTATTTCTCGACTCCTCTTACTCCACAATCAAATGGAGTAGTAGAACGGAAAAATCAAACCTTGCAAGAAATGAGTCGCACCATGATTAATGAGCAATTCATTCCTCAAAAATTTTGGTGCAATGCTGTCGACACATCCACCTATATTCTAAATCGAGTCTTAATCAGACCTTTCTTAGGAAAAACTCCATATGAGGTGTTACGAGGCAAGAAGCCTTAGTTAGAACACTTTCGAGTCTTTGGTAGTAAATGTTTTATACTTAACACAAAAGACTACCTAACCAAATTCGACCCAAAATCAACTGAAGGTACTTTTTTGGGATATTCTCCTAATAGTAAAGCATACGTGATATTAAATAAAGAAACTATGAAAGTTGAAGAGTTTTTAAATGTCAAATTTGATGAGAGTCATCTTAAAACTTCTTTACCTCTTGTCGACGACGCTTTAATCGAAGCGAAGTCCTAGAAATAAAAGAAAAATAAAACATAAGCAAGGAAGATGGACAATTAAACAATGAAATTATCAATGTTAAAAAGTCTAAAGATCATACTATAGAAAGGGTCATAGGAAAACTAAATGAAAGAACTCTAAGGTCTCAAGTTCAAAACCAAAGTAGTATCTTTTGCTTTGCGTCAACTATAGAACCTAAAAACATTCAAGAAGCTATAAAAGACAAAAGTTGGGTTATGGCTATGTAAGAAGAATTAAATCAATTTGTTGCTAATAACGTTTGGACACTTGTCCCTCCTCCTAAAAACCAAACAATAATTGGAACAAAATGGGTGTATAAAAATAAATTAGATGTAAATGGTGTCGTGTCTAGAAATAAAGCTAGACTTGTTGCTCAAGGATACAACCAACAAAAAGGTATAGACTTTGATGAGACCTATGCTCCCGTAGCTAGATTAGAGTCTATAAGAATCCTTCTTGCGTATGCTTGTGCCCATGATCTTAAACTCTTTCAAATGGACGTCAAAAGTGCTTTTCTTAATGGCTTTATAAATGAAGAAGTTTATGTATCTTAACCTCCGAGTTTTGTCAATTTTGAAAAACCTAATCATGTGTACACATTAAAGAAAGCTCTCTATGGTCTTAAACAAGCTCCAAAGGCTTGTATGATAGACTTAAAGCATTTTTAATTAAAAACAACTATACCATGGGGTTAGTTGACAAAACACTTTTTACAAAGAAAAATGAGTCACAAATAATAATTGTTCAAATATATGTGGACGATATTATATTCGGATCAACTTGTCAAGAAATGTGTGATGATTTCTCAAAAATCATGCATAATGAGTTTGAAATGAGTATGATGAGAGAATTAAATTTCTATCTCGGTCTACAAATCAAACAATTAGAAGATGATATCTTCTTCAACCAATCCAAATACATTAAAGAAATGTTAAAGAAATTAGGATTAGAAGATTCAAAACTAATTAGAACACCAATTTCCTCTGATACCAAATTCACCAAAGATGAAGACGGTGAATCCGTTGACAACACCAAATATTGTGGCATGATTGGCAGTCTTCTCTACCTCATGGCTAGTCGGCCAGATATCATGTTTAACGTATGTCTTTGTGCTAGGTTCCAAGAAGACACTAAAACTTCACACCTAGAAGCCATTAAAAGAATCTTTAGATATATTAAAGGTACAACTCAATTAGTATTATGGTATCCTGAAGGGACGGGGGTAGAAACTATTGTATATGCAGATTCTGACCATGCAGGTGATTATATTGATCGTAAAAGCACAAGTGGTATTTTCACCTTTATGGGGTGTTGCTTAACATCTTGGTTTTCAAAGAAGAAAACGGCGTTAGCTATCTCGATAACCGAAGCCGAATATGTTTCGGTAGGCTATGCCAACAAGCACTTTGGATGAAACAAGCGCTAGTTGACTACGACATCCATCTCAGTGACATTGCTATTCTTTGCGAAAACAAGGGTGCTATAGATCTTAGTAAAAATACGGTGTTACATTCTCGTACCAAACACAGAGATTCGTCATCATTTCTTAATAGATAATTGTTACATATTGATTTTCACAATCACACAAACAAGCACAAGTTGGGTCGAACGGAGTAGATTTTAGAGAGAGAAAGATGTGATGTTATAGAGAGATAAAATCAAAATAAAAGGTTAGATTAGCAAATGAACATCCAACCCTATCCCTTGTGGGGAGAGGGCTATTTATACAAATGACTACGCCCTTTTTCGGGCTGTGGATCAGGTATACAGTGGGTAAAGACCCATCCTTCTTCCACGGTGTTACATATACTACTAATAAACTAACTAATATAACATTATGTCTACGATCCGTAATATGCTAAACAATTGTCGGGGTGACCGACACTTATACATGGATTTTCTAAATCCTAACAATCTCCCCCTAAGGGAGGTCACCCCAAGAGTTACATTGAAAGTCCTAGCATTTTATCTGTAATATTTAATGCTCGAGCTCGTAGACTTTGAAGCTTCTTAAAATTTAACTTTGCATTATAGTAGTGATTCTTTGGCTTTAAGTGTTTCTTTGATAAGTGATCAAGAGCTTTCATTGAGATCATCGACAACACATAATCTCCGGATCATCCGTTGTAGAGTTGCCACCATGTGATGTTGTGACTTTAGGACCGACATGCTCACATTTTGGATCATGATATCTTCTTATCAGAGTTGCAGAAGTTTTTGTTGATTCATGATATTTGCAGCAGCGTAGCAGAAGCATGGATTGAAAATATCAGAATCAGTTGATGAAGATAAGCACTTATCATGATTTCTTTAGAAGTGATTATGATGTGTGAGCATACGGCTATGGATTGACTCCTCAATTCTGATCAGCTGCAACCATCGGGTGTTCCTGCAAACAACAGTTAGCAATAAAGCGTACGAAAGTGTCTTTGATCACCTTCGCTGAATAGCTTGCAAGAACCACGGTTCCTCGTTGATTAGTACAAGTACTGCCTGTGATCAGGTAGAATTCTGAAGATTCTCCTTGACAGGGTTTCGCAGCTAATCAAGCCGTTCTCAAACCGGAATGTCTCAAAGAAGACAGCACGGAGTGAGTGAACCAGTGAATTAAGATACACTTATTGATGAAAAATGTTTTGGAAAACAATCGTGTATTGTTTAGTAGAAAGTGTTTTGCAATACAACAAAGGTTTTATGGAAAATCAATTATCAATCATAAATACCCTTTTATTTTGAAAACTTAATACACAATCAATGTGCTAGAGAAAGTGTTTTTAAGCACAACGACTGGTTTTTCAAAGGTATCCGTCAATCCATTTCCTGGACCAAGGTTGATTCTAGAGTGAATCGCCCCATCGTTTCTATCGAGTTGTCACAAGTTTGATCTTTTAGAAAAGATCTCACATGTCACCCACCAAGAGCTTGTTTGATGTTGGCTCTAGAAGGATTTCCATCTTCATCGTGAATATTTGACATATCACTCGGATGTTCTGGCAATACCACAAGGATAATGCATAGGACTCTTAATATATTCTTACTTTCCATATTGTGTGAAACAACAAGTCTTTATTAATTTTGTGTCCTAATGAGATTTTGTGGATGATCTCTTGGCTCTAGACTCAATCGTGCATTTTGGTTTCCTATGCCGGAGACTAGGGAGAGGGTCTCCTTTTCAATATCAACAATCTCTAAGATAAAGTCGATAGATTACGTAGGTTCCCCATGAGAATGAAAAAGTCCTTTTAAGAGGAACTTGAGTAGCATGGGAAGTTTAGTGCAGTGCGTCACTGGGTCCATGACGTCTTGTCTTCAATACCGGCGTTACCTTAATAACCACCAGTAGCATATGAATTGAACCCGGTTTCTGCCCTAAGGTTGAATTAATGGAGGGTATTTCTTTTCACCCTTTTCTCATTCAATTCTTTTTCATTCTTCAACCCCTTCAGTGCTTACCGAGACTTCATTACTAGAAACTTGTTGGGTTTATTCCAGTACTAGTTCTTTCTATGTCCGCATTCTTCCCATATTCTCATTTTTCTCCTTTTTATCATCTTATCTAAGGACTTCTACACTATCTAGTGGATTGGCCCTGGGTAGATCCCTCCGGCTCTGGCGGGATCGTGGGAACGAATACCTAACCTAACCATCCTTATATCTCCATGCATAAATTAAATTGGTCGGTCTTTTGGTATTGTTCATTCCGCCTCGAAACCAATTGAAAATCATTTGGAAATCAATCAAGTTACTTGTGATACAAAATCAAAGCATTTTGTACCTTAATTGGTTTTTTGATATTTTAGAAAGGCTCCCCCTCAACATGTGCTTCAAGTATTAGAAATTGTTTTAGCACATGGAGGCTAGAAGACTTTGAAATCTTAGATTAAGAATAAAAGATCCAATCTTTGATTAATATTTTCTAAAATGATCATCGTCATCTCTACCCTGATCAATTCAAGAATTCAAGATACTTTGGATAAATATTTTGGAAATGATGAGGTTTTCTTTTGATTGTTCCCCCTTGATGTGTGCATCGATAATCGAAAGAGTTTTGAAGAATGTTTAGAGCATACAAGGGGTTTTTTGAAGCAATGTACACGATCACAGTAGCGAAGGAAACCATTTAAAATTTCAATCAAGGTACTTCTTGAAAAAGAACAATGCTGCTTTAGTACCTTGATAGTTTTAGGATAATTTTTGAAATGCTCCCCCTCAATATGTGCTTCGATATACGAAAAGGTTTAGCACATATGAGGAGAGATGCCTATTTATTGAGACTTGAAGATCACATTTTATCAGATTGCATATTTATATCATATTTTATCCCCCGATAAAAAATTTCAAATCCTTTGAGTTTTTGGATCTCAAGTGATTTAAATATGTATAAAATATTTTGGAGAAAAATGTGTCCTGTTTTATTTGATCTGAAGAGAAACACTACAATGCTCCCTCTTAAGACAGAGAGGGAAGCTACAAGCCATAACCTATCACTACTATATACATTATAGTTATTATTGTTCATATTACAATCACTACATCACACATGAGAGTTAAACAAAAATAACTACTATGAGTGTATATCATCATTCTGTTCTCTGTAGTAGCTTGTAATGTCCTTCACGAACTCTTCCTCCCACAAAACTTTCTAGGCTACGGAATATCTTTCTAGTCTTGAGCCTTCTTCCAATAGCAGCAATGAAATCTTCACACCTTTTTACATCATGCACCGTCCAAAACCTTGTATTGTTCCCCGGTCTCATCTCGAGCTTAAACTCCTTGACCCTAGAATCCAATTCTTCTTCAACAACTTTTAGAGTACCATCACTGAACTTGTACAACTCACACAGCCTCATTAGCATCCTTGATCCATATTTGTCTCTAAAGACAACTGCTCTTGAAGTGTCAATAATTGAGTAGTCATGTCTGTATTCATACCCTATGGCTTCCCATTGAGACTTGGTGAGATTAACTTGAGTCTGATAGCTTTCCATGCCAAGCTAAAAGTCACCCACTCTTTTTCGTATCACTAATCCTCTTATCCATAGATTGAATGCTGCAGCAAGAGACTTCTTTTCGCGAGTAGGCAGGTGATCAAGGTGGCCTCGGAGGTTCAATAAGTACAGATCTTCAAAATCACTTAGAAATAGATGTTTGAAGTCGTTTTCTTCAATTACATGTGATGTGCTTTCCGTGTGCAAGTTTTAAAAATTTATAAACACGAATTATCCGGCTATTACTATAAACACATACGAGCAAGTATACTCGTTCGCGATAGCAAAGGTGGGTAAGTCGAGATTGTCCCAAGAGATTTCGCTTTTGAATTTGTTTTAAAAGATTGGTAACAAGAAAGCTTTGTCAAGGCTCTCTCCAAAAATTATGGTTTTAGTGAAAATCAATATTAAGAAACATATACTTGTGTGTAGTCTATAGGCAATCATAGTAAGTGTTCATGACGGCTTGGTGTAAACTCTTGATGTGATGCACAAATCGTAAGCAAATGATTTCCAACCCATGGTTTATGTTTTTTAAAATCATTTTAAGAACAATAACATATAGGTAATCCTTTCGGTCCTTATCCTAATGATTATCCTTTAGAAAATCCATTTGTTTGTAAAATGTTCTTATTAAACTCATTCCTACGAATCTTTCGACCTTTCATGATGAAAATTTTTCTAGTCTTGTTTCAATAAGTAAACATGGTGGTTGTCAATCACCATATCCCCATACTAGTTTGTCACTTAACTTTTTGGAATAAAACACAAGAGAAATCCTTTCGGTCCTTTTTCTTAAAACATGTTTTACCGACAAATCAAACAAGACTAGTAGCTTTCCAACAAACTCATTTAAACAAGATCATATACATGCATCACATATGAGAACACTATTATGATTTCCTACATCCTTACACACAAGTATATTCAAGAACTACTCCATGACAATTATAACAAAACACAAGTAATAACAAAGTAATTCAATTAACTCAAGAGAATAGAAATTCATAACAAGTTCCATAGAATACCTAAACTTTTGGATTACAAGAATTAGAATTTGTGGATTATAGCAACCACACGCCTCCAATTGTCTAGCTTAACCGTATAACTCCGATTGATCAAACAATGGATGAGAATTCATCTCTCCAACCTCCTGGACGTTTTATAGCAGTAACCAAACTTTTGGGATGAATAATATGAGTTGGTAATAGCTTTGGTGTAAACTATTACACTTTGGGTTGTGTCACACCTAGACTACTAAGTCTAGGTTCATTATATAGCTAGAGAACCATAACTATCTGTCAAAAAACGTTCTCTACAAGCAAATAACAGGAAATGATCGGCCTCCCATGATTATGGGGAGTTAAGGAAACATTATATAACAAAAGTTGTAACTCCATTCTTGGCAACCGGATCGGTTTCTTCTTGCTCACTCGCCCAACCGGATCGGTTGCGGGCTCCAACCAAACGGTTGGGCGCCTCTTGTACCTCCAGTTTTGACTTTTCTTGATTTGCGCCTTTTTCTTTGTTTTCGCTAATGATTTCCAAGACGAAACTTGATCTTTACTTGCTGTAGATACTTAGAAATCATTGTGCTTCCTAATCATTGAGTCCAAGAGCTTCCTTACTTGATTTCCTTCCTCGGGAATTCTCCAAATGTGCATGAAATCTTCATTTCTTCATCTTTTGCGATACCTGGCTACATTCACATACACAATATGTATCTTTTGCATTTTTGCAACATTTATGAGTAAATATAGCCGATTATCATACATAAAACCAACAATAACGCTACTAAAAACATGTTCATTTTGAGCGTTATCAACATGGTCTTCCAGATCAGCTCTTCTGAGGACGATCTTATTCAGATAATCGTATCCATACATTGGAAAGATCTCCACACTGACTACACTTAGAATACGCAGCTTGGAACGATCCGCTCTGCGTCTCTTTTCTGCACCATGTCTTTCAATGTAGAATCTTTTCCTTTTGAGCCACCAATGAGTGATACCGTATGAGGCAGCAACGTCATACTCATATTCCTTTTCTGTCCAAAATTGATCTGGGACCATCTGTTCAAGTCCTGGATCTGGATAATTTGCAGCCTTCATATTAGAAATAGATAAAGCTGGTCTGCTTCCCTGAGTTCCAGCACGTAGATAATCCAGATCTCTATTGAAGAAGAAATCAGGTTGGATAGTCATCTGTCTGGGTTCACCACCGAGAGGAAGAGGGTTGTTGACGTTGTATCGACTGATATTATCATCTACTTAATCTGTCAACAATTTGTGGCATTCCTCCATTTGGTATTGTAGATGAGCGGCATCTGAATGGAAGGCTTTGACTATCTCATACGCTGGGCCTTCTAGATCCTTTGGAGTGATTGATGAAATTCCCTGCTTCTTACAATACCATTTAATAAAGCTTCCCATGTCACCAGTAATATGCATGAGTGATTCTTCTGAAGGTGCTACATGGTTGGCTGCAATGGCGTTTGCCCAGTTGTTGTCAGGAACAATCAAATCAGATTCTGGAATGGCCCATGAAGGTTCAGGAGATTCAGGTCTTTCCTCAGGCCACCAGCTTTGAGTTATTTCTTTAGTTGGTGCAGTCCTAGATGATTTAGTGTGTTTCCCCCTATATATGCATTCCACCAATCTTCATCATCAGAGAGCTTAGGAACGTGTTTGGTGGAAGCATCATCATCTTCAGAATCTGACTCTTAAACAACGTATGATTGTTCATTCATTACCGGCTCTTCTGGAATGGTGGTGAAGGTCGGTGTAAACCGGGAATCAACCGTGGTCCATGCAACATAGGATGAGGTTTTCGAGGTCTTCTGTGACTCTTGCCCTGTTGAGGAACCAGGTTGGTTTGAAGGCTTAGGAGGTGGAGTAGGTGGATTAGCCTTTTGAGTTTCCGCAGCACCCGATGATCCACCTGCACCAGAAGAACCAGTTCCACCAGTTGGAGGATGAGGTGGTGGTGGTTTAGGAACTCCAGACTTAGAGTCAAGCATCACCACTCTCCTTTTCTTCTTTCCCTCCCTTTCACGTATGTCTATCAAGTACTACAAGTAATTATCATGATCGATTAAGTTATGGAAGGCTTCATATAACTTCTTATGGACTTCGTCCTCCTTATGCTCATCCGTTTCAAACACTCTATCGTGGAGGATTGATATGTCTGAAGTGGGCAAGTCTTTGAATCTCTTATGCAACAGGGCTTTCATAGCCCATTCGACTACGTCTTTGACCTTTGCTTCAATTGCGTTGATCACTTTAGTGCCAAAATCGAAACCCTCCAACTTAGATAGATGACGTTCCAGATGTTTGATTAATTCGGGCAGGTGGTGCTTCTCAAGAGCATCGATTCGTTTTAATGCCTCATCAAGTAATTGTTCCGTTGTTTTGCTAGGAGGTGGTGATGTCGGTGGTGTAGCAGGGTCATTGACAGTGATGACCGATGGTGAGATGACGGTTGTTGTCGTATCAAAAAGTACGGGTGGTGGAAGTGCGGTTGATAAGAGGGGTACAGGTGGTGGAAGTGTGGTTGCAGGAGCTGTTGCTGATACTGAGACTATTGGTGCAGACATAGGAGGAACGGTGGATGTATCCTGCTGAATAGTAACCGAAAACATGGATTAAACCTCTTCCTTTTCATCATTATGTTTGTCCGACTCAGCAACTGAGGGTCTATCCTTGAGGAATTGGTCACCATAGGTTATGTCTGTATCAAGATTCTTCAAAGAGGATAGGGATACTGTTGATACGTTCACTTTTTCAAGGGGCACTTGTTCTTCAGGTATTGGCTTTAGAGTATCTTGAAGTTTAGAATGTGTGTCGTGCAACAGTTCATTTCCTCCTAACTGTGTACCTTGAACTTCAGCATTTGTTGGCTCAGTTTTCGCCTCTGGTACGGTTCCCGTGGTTATTTCTGTCTGCGACTTTGCTTGAAGATCTGGTTCACTCAAGTTAACATCTCCACCTTCATATCCTTGACTCTCTGACTGTGTGTCACTGGAGTCCAAATTGTCTTCCTGTGTGGTAGAGTGCTCCCCTTCTGCTTCACTTGGCCCTTGTGTAGTTGATGATCCAACACTTCTTTTCTTGAGCTCAAATTGTGTCGTAGTTTTAGGAGTCGGAGTGGAAATAGTTAACAGCATCTGAGAAGCTTGCTCCACTTCTTCTTCAGCCTTTCCCTTTCCTTTACCTTGAACAGCCGAAGGGGTGTGTGTGTGATGTGGTACAAATTCAGGTTCATGAATTGTAACATATTGGATTTCACATACACATCAAACCATAACCAAAGTGGGCGTACAAGATGAGTTTTAGAGAGAGAAAGTTGGAGGTTTAGGGAACTTTAGTGAGAGAAAGAAAAATCTTATTATGAGCTCCAACTCTCTACATTGGGAGGTAGAGAGTATTTATAGTCTTTACATAAATCGCCACCTATCGGGCTGTGGATCAGGCATACAATGGGTAAAGACCCGTCCATCCTCCACGGTGTTACTTAAACTAAATACTACTTAACTTATAATAATCTACGACTACGATCTTACTAACGATTACATATACTTGAGGTGACCGACTCTTTAATACTTGGATTTACTAAATCCTAACAATCTCCCCCTAAGGGAGGTCACCTAAAACATATACTAAAATTACATTGAATACAAACAGATATTACATTAAAAATTGTTCTTGCATTCTTGGTGTAGTACTTTGCTCCGAAGCTCGTAGTCATTGATTCTTCTCATTGCATGTTTGGTTAATCCAAGTGGAGGTCTTTTTACTGATCCACGTGATAATGAGTTTTGAGCCAGTTTTGAGATCATCAGCAAACATTAATCTCTGACTCATCCATTGTGGTGTTGGTATTATGTGATGTTGTGACATACGGACTGACATGCTCACATTCTGGATCATGATGTATTCTCATCAGAGTAGCGGAAGCTTTTATTGATTCATGATATTGGCAGCAGCGTAGCAGAAGCATGGAGTGATAATATCAGAGTCATTGATGCACTAATCATGATTTTCTTTGGAAATGAATGTGTTGTGTGAGCATGCGACTATGGATTGACCGCTCCATTCTGATCAACTGCAAACGTAGGGTGTTCCTGCATAAAACAGTTAGCAATAAAGCACACAAGAGTATCTTTGATCACTTTTGTTGAATTGAGGTGCACGACCCACGGTTCCCCATTGATCAGTACAAGTACTGCCTGTGATCAGGTATAATTCCGAAGAATTTCCTTGACAGGGTTTCGCAGCTGTTCTAGCCGTTCTCAAACCGGAACGTCTCAAAGAAGACAACACGGAGTGAGTGAACCAGCGAATTGAGATTCACTGATTGATAATAAGAGATTTGAAAAACAATCGTTTACTGCTCAATTGAAATTGTTTTTGCAATACAACGAAGGTTTTGATGAAAATCAATTATCAATCATAAACACCTTTTATTTTTGAAATATAAGTACACAGTCGATGTGCTAAAGAAAAGAGTTTTTAAGCACAATGACCGGTTTTTCAAAGGTATCCGTCAATCCATAACCTGAACCAGGATTGATTCAAAAGATTGAATCGCCCCATTGTTTCTGTTCAGTTGTCACATGGTTGATCTATTGAATAGATCTCACATGTTACCTACCAGGAGCTTGTTAGATGTTGGCTCCAGAAGGCTTTCCATCTTCACTGTGAATGTGTTTACATATAACTCGGATGTTCTGGCAATACCACGAGGATAATGCGTAGGACTCAAGATATAATTTCTCTTTCCACATTGTGTGAAACAGAGAGTCTTCATTGAAAGTGTCCTAATGAGATTTAATGATGATCTCGTGGCTCTAGACTCAATTGTGCATATTTGGTTCCTGTGCCGGAGACTAGGGAGAGGGTCTCCTTCTTCAATATCAACAATCTCTAAGAGAAAGTCGATAAATTATGTAGGTTCCCCGTGAGAATGAAACAAGCCCTTTTAAGAGGAACTTGAGTGGTTTGGGAAGATGTAGTGCAGTGCGTCACTGGGTCCATGACGTCTTGTCTTCAATACCAATGTTACCTTGGTAACCACCAGTAGCATATGAATTGAACCCGGTTTCTGCCCTAAGGTTGAATAAATGTAGGGCTATTTCTTTTCACCCTTTTTCACATTCAATTCTTTTTCATTCTTCAACCCCTTCAGTGCTTACCGAGACTTCATGACTAGAACCTTGTTGGGTTTATTCCAGTACTAGTTCAGTCTTAGTCCGCACTCTTCCCACATCTCATTTTTCTCTTTTTTTTTTAATATACCTAAGGACTTCTACACTATCTAGTGGATTGTCACTGGGTTGATCCCTCTGGTTCTGGCGGATCATGGGAACAAATACCTAACCTTATCATCCTTATATCACCATACATAAAGTAAAGTTGGTCGGTCTATTTGGTATTGTTCATCTGCCATTGGAACCAATTGAAAACCATTTGAAAATCAATCCAGATACTTATGATATATTATCAAAGCATTTTGTACCTGAATTGTTTTTTATATTTTTAGAACAAGAGCTCCCCCTCAACATATGCATCAAGTGAAATCGTTTTGCACACGGAGGCAAGAGAAAGAATTAACTTCTTTGATTACCATTTTCTAAAAGATATCAACATCACTTTCCTGATCAAAACAAGTAGATAAAGCATATAAGGGAGGATGAGGTTTTCATAAGCTTGCTCCCCCTCAATATGTGCCTTGAGGTTTGAAAGAGTTTTGCACATACAAGAGGGAACAGACTGCACATTGAAACAAATTGATCACGTTTCAGATCTTTGTGGATTAAGATAGATGCTCCCCCTCAACCTGTGCATGGAAAATTTGAAATAGTTTGGCACATGTGGGAAGGAGAGCTTGTACATCCTTATAAAACCATTTACCGAATTATCAGATTAAATCCAATTTAAATCACAAGTTCTCCCCCGATCACAATTATCAAATCATTTGAGATTTGTGATCTCTGTAGATTTAAATTGATTTGGAAAGCTTTTAAGGAGAATTGTGACTTGATTATGAAAGCGTTTTAACTGATAAGGATCAGATTTTGAGACTTTGGACTCCATTGATTAAACATGCATAATTATCTTTTGAAAACAATTGAATGACACATAACTTTTTAATCAAATTGAAATCATTCTCCCCCTTAATCAATGACCTAAGTTATTGATTGAGAGATAGATATTTTGACAAACTTTAAGTCCAAATGATTTCCAAAAAAATAGAGTCCGAGTTATTTTTCAAAGCAATTAGTTTTCATTAGATAGTAAGGATTTGTTTAAAGAATCAGAGCATTAGATTTTAAAACCAAGATAAAGCATGGCTCTGTTCTTTTTTTGAAAAGCGGGTTACTGCCTGAAATGACAATAAACCATTTTTTCTCTTTCTCTCGATTTTTTTTTTATTTTTATTTTTTATGATCGAACAACATCTAAAGTCCTGTGTCATTCTTTGAATGACATCACAAAGATCGTAGATATTATCGAATAGAAAAATAGAAAAAAAACATGACAAAAAGACAATATTTTTCAAAAATTTTCAAGTTTTTCAAAATTTTTTTTTTATTTTTTTTATTTTTATGAAATTTTTTGAAAGTTTTATATTTTTCTATTTGCTTTTTGAAGGTTTTGTAATTTTGTATTTTGCTTTTTGAATAGATATATACAAGAGATAGATGAAGAAAACCTTTTACTCCTCTTCTTCCTCTTGAAGACGTTTGAGTGTTTCCGGTTGTAGGCTCTTAAGACCAAGTCGTGGAAGTATAAACTCAAAACGTTCTCTAGGAAGAGCTTTGGTGAAGATATCTGCTAACTGGTATTCAGTCCTCACAAAGTATAGTTCCACCACACCGTTTTCAACTTGCTCCCTGATGAAATGATGTCGAATGTCGATGTGCTTTGCTCTTGAGTGTTGTACGTTGTTTCATGAGAGAGCAATAACACTTTTATTATCACAGTACAGAGGGATTTTGTTGAATTCAAAGCCATAGTCAGATAATTGGGATCTCATCCATAGGATTTGAGCACAACAAGATGACATGGCTATGTATTCAGCCTCTGTAGAGGAAATAGAAGTACTCATTTGCTTCTTTGAAGACCAGCTTACAAGCTTATCACCCAAAAACTGAGCACCTCCAGACGTACTTCGACGAGTATCTTGACATCCTGCATGATCAGCATCTGCATAGGCTATTAGTGACATACCGGTGTCCTTCGGGTACCAAAGTCCCATATTGATGGTTCCTTGGAGATACCGAAAGACCCGTTTAACCGCTTCAAGGTGCTTTTTAGTAGGCTTAGCCTGGTATCTAGCACAGATGTAAACAGCGAACAAGATGTCGGTCTACTAGCTGTGAGATACATCGGGGATCCAATCATACTACGATATTTTGTTTGGTCTACCATGATCCCTGAGTGGTCCTCATCTAGTTTAGTACATTCAATCATGGGAGTGTCAACAGGTTCACTAGAATCAAATCCAAATTTCTTTAAAATCTCATTTGCATATTTAGATTGATTTATAAAAATGCCTCCGGGACTTTGTGAAATTTGTAATCCCAAGAAAAATGACATTTGTCCCATCATTGACATTTGAAATATCGAACCCATTTCTTTTGAAAAACGGTCACACTCATTGGGGTCAGTCGAGGCAAAGATGATATCATCAACATAAATTTGAACGTGAATTAAATGTTTGCCTGACTTTCTGGTGAACAATGTAGGATCAACTACTCCTTTGCTGAATCCAGTAGATAGAAGAAACTTTGATAGTGTATCATACCATGCCCTTGGAGCTTGCTTTAGACCGTACAGAGCCTTCTTCAAACGATAAACGTGAGTAGGATGCTCTAGATTCACAAAGCCTTCAGGTTGGCTGACGTAGACGACTTCTTTAAGATCTCCGTTAAGAAACGCCGTCTTTACATCCATCTGATAGACTACCATGTTCTTACTTGCAGCATTAGCCAAGAAGATTCTGATTGCCTCGATACGAGCAACATGAGCAAATGATTCTTCAAAGTCAATACCCTCCTCTTGACGGTATCCTTTTGCAACCAATCGAGCCTTGTTCTTTAACACATCACCATGCTCATCAAGTTTCACTTTGAAGATCCATTTTAGAGCAATGATCATAGCACAATCTGGAGCAGGTACTAATTCCCATACATCAAGTCGATCAAACTCATGAATTTCTTCTTGCATAGCATTGAACCAGCTGTCTTCATTCATGGCGGTTTTAACATCTTTTGGTTCGATCTTAGAGAGTACGGAGTTGAAGAAGCACCATAAGGCATCGGTTGCCAGTTGTTTCCGTGTGGATACTGGACGAGAGAGATTTCCAATGATGTTGTCTAATGGATGATCGTGAGTCCATTTTCTGAGGTGTTCATGTGGCTGTTGTTGAGGGACTGAAGTAGCAGAGTCGATGTCTCCTGAAGAAGATGGTTCTGATGATGATTCAGGAGCAAATATGCTTTCAAATGGAGCATCTTCAGGAGTAGCAAAGGGATTAACTTCATCATTGATGCCAGAAACAGTTCCATGATGTACATTTGAAGATTGATGATTTGTTGATGAGACAGAGTGATCAGCAGCAGGCGCTTCTTGACTTAGTGATATTGAGACTGAAGGATTGACTTCATTCACAGGGATATGAGCAGCCTCTGTTGTGGGAATTGACAGTTCATTAGCACTTGGCTCATAATGTTCATCAAACATCGGATCAAACAATTTCTTCAAATCATCTTCAGTTGGAGGTACATATGGAGTTGCTGGAGAGGAATTTGGTACAAGGGATGAACCAATGGGACTGTTTTGAAGTGCGGGTCCAGAACTGGATTGTCCAGGAGCCATTTGACCGGTCAGCTCATCGAACGTAACGTGAATTGTTTCCATGATATTTCGGGTTCTCTTGTTGTAGATTCTGTAACCCTTTTTGTTTGGTGCATAACCAACAAAAACTCCAATATCTGCCTTTGCTCTTAATTTTCCTAAGTCTTGACCGTCATTCGTTGGATAGCACAAGGCACCAAACACACGAAGGTAGGAGAGATCAGGCTTTCGTTTATGAACAAGTTCATATGGAGTTTTTCCATGAGAGGTGTGTACAAGGGAACGATTTTGGGTGTAGCAAGCAGTGGCAATGGCTTCAGCCCATTGAAACATTGGAACCTTTGAATAAATTAGCATTGTTCTTGCGGCTTCTACAAGAGTTCAATTTCGTCTTTCAACTACACCGTTCTATTGAGGAGTTCGAGGAACACTTCTTTGAGGATTGATTCCAACATTTTCATAAAATTCATTGAGTACTTTATTAACAAACTCAGTTCCATTTTCAGTTTGGACGATTCTAACCGTTTTGTTGAGTCGGATCTGAAGTTGTTTAATGAGTTTAATGATGACATCTGGAGTTTTGTCCTTTGTCCTCAAAAACTTAACCCAAGTGAATCGGGAGTAGTCATCAACCACTACTAACACATATCTCTTCCCATTAATAGTTTGCACTCTCATTAGACCGCACAGATCCATATGAAGGGTATGAAGAACTTCCATTACAGAGTTTGTGGGTTTTGGTTTGTGGGCATATTTCGTGCTTTTTCCCAATTGGCAAGCTGAGCAAAGATGATCTTTTTCATATTTTAATCTGGGTAAACCTCTGACAAGATCCTTTCTGGAAAGGTTGTTTATGGTACCAAAGTTCAAGTGATTGAGACGACGATGCCATAACCAAGACTTTGTTTTAGAAGCCTTTGACAACAAGCAGATTGGAGAGGACTTCATCATGTCGTCGATAGAGATGGTGTATAGGTTTGAACCTCGAGTACCTCTTAATAATTCCACACCATCAAGTTCTCTAACGAAACAAGAATGTTTTCTAAAAGCCACTTCTAGACCGGAATCACATAATTGACCAACAGAGAACAGATTGTGACCAAGACCTTCCACATAATATACCCTGGAAATCACACTTTTACCAACCACATAATCTCCATAACCCATAATAGCTCCAAAATGGTCGTTCCCTAATCTAACTGTCCCGATGAATTTACTCACGAAGTTCATGAGCCGCGACCGGTCTCCAGTCATATGCTTGGAACAGCCTGAGTCCAGGTACCACAGAACGATTTGAACGATCTGCAGTTGAACACAGACAAGAATGGATAACTGGATAATTGGGATCCCCATGCAACAATGGATTCTATTTGGTTAGTAACAGTGATTGGAACACCCACATCAGAAATAGAAACATCCATATCAGAAATAGAAGCAATGGAATCATTATGAATAGATGCAGTACTAGTGTCCGTATTTGCCCTATTCAAAGTATGTTCACTTCTTAAGGGAATAGTTCTACCAGTAGGCATCCATTTTCTAGTGGGCATTGTCTGATTAACCTTATGGCCAACAGGTATCCATTGATAACCAATCTTACAAAATTTTCTTCCTGTGGGTTTCCACTGTTTTCTAACTTTCTTTCGCCTTTGCCTTTTAGCCTTCTTAGAATGATTTTTTGCATTAACAATATTAACTGGGGATTTGACCGCATTAGACAAAGCATTCACACCACATTCATGATTAGTAACAGAATTCACGCAGACATCATTACATGGTTTGCAAATAGTATTAGAATTCGAATTAATTACAGTACGCCTATGGCTAATACTAGAATCAACACGATTCGTTTTATTCAAATTCTCCCTAAGGTGATCTTCTACTTTCTTCCAATGCACATTCTTAGCTTGCGAGGCCCTATCATTCCTTGTATTGCCTTGAGACTTTGACCTGCTCGCTTTAATGTCACTGATTACTCCTGTAGAGGGAACGGGAACATTAGTTGGTTTTGCTACTTTTTGCCTTTCTTGTTTTGATGTGCTGGGATGTGAACTATTCGAAGGCACATTGAGGTTCACTTTCTTAACACTGGAGGTGCTGCGATCTGAACTATTTGAAGGCCTACTAAAGTTCCCATTCATAACATTGGGCATTGAATGATTTGTATACTTGGCATTAGGCATAGAACAGGGTATCAAGGGGTTGACTTGCTCACCTAGGGATTTAGGGCATATTGTAATTAAGCATTCTAGAAGTTCTTGAGATCGTTTGGCATATAAGCATGCATGGCCAATTGCATTATCAAGTGGTTTCTCTAACTTATCCTCTTCTACAATCTCACGGAGACATTCTAGACTATCCTTAAGGTATGAGAAATATGTTTGAATGGCAAGTTTGTTATTCCTAAGGTGAGGAGGAACATATTTCATAGACAAATCATATTTATTACAACCATGCACCTTTGATGCCCCATTCTCCCCATTGGTCATTGGCATTTTCCCTTTTACCTGACTCTTCAGATTCTCAATTTCCTTTTGCAACGAAGTTATTTGTTCATTATTTTTATTACGAGTGACTTTTATTGACTCAAATAGCTCATTGAAATGACGTTTAACCTTTTCATTTTCTTCTAGAAAACTCTCATTTTCCTTTTGTAAAGCATTGACCAAGTTTTGAAGATGAAAATTTTGAGAATTCTGAGAATCTAAAGGAGGAGGCATTTGGGAGCCAGTCACATTGTTCATTTCACCTTTTAATTGAGAAATTTGGGCTTTCAACTTTCTGATCGTGTTACAGTGAGCTCGAATCTGTTCATCACGTTTACTAATTTCAAAAACTGCATCAAATTCAGGAACATCCAAGGATGTCTTGATATTTGAGGTTTTAACATTTTCTTTCAGATGTTGATATTTTAATTGCAAAGCAAGATGCTCAACTTCCAATTTAGAAAACTGTTTTACCAGGTTATCATGATCATCCTGTTCAACCTTATTATGCAGTTTAGAGTTAGTTTTTTCAAGCTCAATGACACGATCATGGGAGACTTTCAGAGTAACAGACAATTCATGAAATTGAGAAGCATTAATGGAACAATTTGTAGCAGTGTAAAACACATCTTGAGCAATACATTCAGAAATAAGATTCTCATTCAAGGTATGCAAGTTCTTCCTCTCAATCTCATTATATTTTAGTTCTCGCTCATAGTCACTAACCTCAACAATCATCGCATCAAATTCCTTTTCCATTTCTTTAATATCTAAGTCCATCCCCTTTTTAAGACTCTCAAATTGTCCTTTTAATTGTTTAAAGAAAGGCATGACCTAAGTTAAATAGCATTCTTTAGTTTGCTCAAAACCCCTTTCCCCTTCAGTTATCCCAGTGGGTGTGATCCTTTTCTTACAAGTTTTCTTAAAATCAACAAATAATTGAAATATGACATATTGACTGATTAAGGTCTTGCTTTTAGTGGCAATAGTTCTAGGAACTAGATGCATTGGTGTATTTGGAGGATACACAGTCGCTGAAGGCATTTTCCTAAGGGGAGGGTTTGTAACAACAAGATTCTCTTCTTTTTGCTTATCTAAATCCTTTTTCCAGAACACTTGTTCGGGAGTCAACAACGTTTGAGGCTTAAACATGTTCAAGGAGATCCAATTCTCCTTTTTGTAATCATGGGGTGTGATAATTATTTTCTTCTCTTTACATTTAGGATCATCTAGTTTCTTGTTCATCTTCTCCATAGCGACTTGATGAAATCACGTTTATACATGTTTTTATATAAGAAATACATGCATTTTAGCTTGATAAAATAGCAAAGTTATGGTTTTTATGCAAATATTACGTTTATTTGTTATTTTATTTTTAAGGTACGTCCGAAAAATGTTGGAGCAAAAAAAGAGCGGAATTTTAGAAGCTAAACGAAAATTATTGAAGCCGTAACGAAGCTCAAAGATAAAGCCCAAGTTTCATTAGAGATCGAAGCCCAAGAGCACAATTAAAACCCATATTATTACACTAGAGAAAATGGAGATGAAGCAACTTCTCATGGCTACGTCCACGTGCAGCCATTCCAAATATATTCAAACTCAAATGCTTGGCTGCTGATGGACCCCAAAAAGAAAAGCAACGGTTAGAAAAACCGCATCTCTCCAACGGTAGACACCGCAACAGTCAAAAAGAAATGATAGCAGTCCAAGGTTATAAATGGGAGGAACAACAAATATGAAGACTTATCTATTATCTTTTTTTTACTTTCATTTTCATTTCAAATGTCATTTACTTTTAAATAAAATGTAGACTTTACTACTTTTTAAACATACATTTATAAGTCTGTTTTATCTTGCAAGCTTTTATCAATTTAGTAGTTTAGCTTGTTTACTTTTGTCTGTTGCTTAATTCAATTCTCGATCTCAGCTAATCTTTTATAAAGTTTATGTCTTTATCATTTTTTAGAGTTTAAATCAAATAAAGTTTTAGTCTTTTATTTAAAATTCGTCATTTTTAGTGGCTAAAACTTTTAAAGTTTGTATCTTTTTAGTCTAAACATCATTTTTATCAAGTCTTTTATCTAAAGTTTTAAACTTTTTACAATTTTAGTGTTAAATTAGTTTTAAAAGTCAAGTTTTATAAATCTTTAAGCTATTTCACTATTAAAGTTGCAAACTTTATTCTTTCTTCACCACAAATTTATATAAAGATTCAAGCTTTGGATGATTAGTATAAGATTAAGGGTTAATAAGGAGTTATTAAGGATAATTATGGGTTATAATGGAGTATTTGGGTTAAGTATGGAGCTTGATGTGGTTTTAGTTTAGTGTTCTTATCGTGCGTTATGCTTAAACCATATCCGGTGCTCTCTTATCCTTATCTTTACCTTCTTTTTATTATGTTAATTGCTATGTTTTCGTTTAATTAGTTTTGCCATGCTTAGTTTTATTTTCATGTCTTTTAGCTTTAGTAGAATGTTAAAGTAGAATTTCTCATTTAGTTTATCTCGTAGTTTATCTTTTGCTTCCCTTAGTTATTATTTGCCTTAGGTTCCCTTTAGTTTTTAGTTCCATAAATAACCTCCAAAATAGCGATATCTAAGCATCCAACATGAACCAAAACGCGAGTCTCAAATTCATCATTCCTTTAAAACGACAACTCGGGAGATCTATGCTTACCGTGATACTTAGGTATTTAGGTTCGTATCCGTATTCTTCCATCATCCTTACAAATAATTTTTGGTGTGCTCCAACGACCAACATCAAAATGGCGCCGCTGCCGGGGAATGGTGCACGATTCTTGCGTTAAAGTTTAAGTTAGTGCCTTAGTGTGACAACCCGTACTTTCAGGTCATTTCTCAAAACAATTCATGCTTCACCATTTCATCATTTATCGTAAACTAGTTTTGCGTGTTCCAAATTCGCGTAAACTTAATGGTTTAGCGGCGAATTCATGATCATATCATCACGGACATTTCATATAGACTAAGTTTAGTCTACATTTCATTAACATCATTTCCATCATGTTAGTTCATTCATGATTTTGCATTTCACCTTAAACGCGTAAATTTTATATTAAATAAACGTTATCGCGTGAGTTATTATTTTGAACATTTAATCCGTTATTTCTAAAAATGATCCCGATATATTTTTATACTTACATTTAGTTTATAAAAACTATATTTTGAGTTTACCTAGTGTTTTAAATTTATTTTGTATATAAATCGTTAAATTTATATTATTACGACGTTTTTCTAAAAAAACTACACGATAATTATTACTTCACTCAAATTTTGCAAGAAACATATTTTTACAATTTTTATAACTACAATATATTTTACTTTGGCCTATTAAAACTTATTTGTAGTCAATACTACTCAAATTTCACCAATATATACAAGTTGCAACATCTTGCACTTAACCACATTTTACTTACATCTTTATATATACAATATAAAAAAAAAAGAAAGATATTTTGTTGACAAATATTCCCCAAAAACCGGCAAGGGGGGGGGGGGGGTAGTGCAATTATTGAGTTGGTAAATTATTACTTGATTATATAGATCTATACTCCAAGACTTATTCACTTCATTCATCTCATAATTTCAAAGTCAAGTAAAAGTTTCTCTCTTGGTTTTTCTTCTCTCTAAAAACCGGCCATATAAAGGTGTTTAGAAGGGATCACAAAAATTTTACAAGATCAAGTTTATAACAATCTAGATTACACTCTTATTAAGGTTTTGAAATAAAAACCTAGGGTGTTTAGGTTAATCCTTGTTCTAATCACCTCATCATAGTAGCTTGTAAGCATATCACTTCTATTTTATATCTTTCATTTTCATTTCATAAGTATTTCATCATTTTCTTAGCAAGCATGCAAGACTTATGTGTATTTATACCATTTTTACATTGATTTTAAGAGTTTGATATATATAAAGTCATCCTATAATTATTCCCTTGTTATATATTGGTCTTGATGATGTTTAGGAACCCATGACACCCTAAGAAGGTGTATGGTAGGATTAGAATAGCTTTGGAGTTGTTTTGAAGAGATTGGAATAGGTTTAGTACGAGAAAAACTATTTTCGACAAGTATTAAAAGTGGTCTGATCTTGTTTTGCATTTCTGGAAAATCCGACAGTAGACATGAGTTTTTGGCCTAGATAATTAGAAAATATACTTTAAAACGAATCCGTGGCCGCTTGAACGGATTAAAACGGAGTTATAACGAAGAAGTTATGAATTTTTCAAGTTTGACGACGAAATATATATTTTCTGAAATTTCAGCAAACTATTTTTGGTTTGTACGAGTCAAAAACGAGTCTTAAACTTTATAAATTATTTCGACTTATCAAAAATATATTAGTATACTTTGATACGAAGCTAAGGACGTATAAAACGTAGAAAACGGATTTATAACGACTAAAATATACACGTTTTCATAAACTTGCCGTAACTTTATTTTTTTGAAAAACTATATTATTTTTACGAGACAAGTGTTATGGTAAACAAAACGGCCATATTGAAGGCTATTTTTAACGTTGACGTAGAACTTTTTGTAACGAGATGTCTTCTAATAAAATCGAGATCACCAAGCATATTTTCTAAAATGACCAACCGTTTGAATAACGGAGTTGTAATAAATTATTTACGGTTGCTTAAACTTTGCCGAAACTCACTTTTTAAGCCACATTTGGACAAAGTCACTATATTTAACCTCTATTATCTTTATGTTCGAGACCTCTATGACGAAAACTCATGTACTGAAACTTCTAGATTTTGATACAAGCTTTCCAAAACCGTCGAGTTCGTTTCCTAACGTTCGACGTACACTATTTTACGACTAGCTTTTCGAAGCCATTTTTGTCACTTTCATGAAATTTCCAACGACATTATTTTACGACGAAAAGTTAAAAATTTCATAATAAATCATTAAGAAACTATTGTAGGATGACATTTTGACGTAAATACATGTAAAGTAATTTAAGAATGGTCAAGACGTCAAAAAAGTATTTTTCGACGATAAGTATTATTTTCAAAACTTGCAAATGGTATAAATAACATACGAAATGCATGCATAACATTACATCATAACTCATTACATATCATATCATTCGTAATAGGTCCCGATTAAGGTATCACGCTATACCTCAGTGTACTCACTCTTGTCATCATACCAGTTTATCAAGTGAGTTTTCATAGCCCCGTCTTACATGTTTATAATTATTTTCAAACCTACGGGGGAGAATACATTGCACAACATTTTTATTACGATACCAAGTATGTTAAATTCATTTACATTGCTTAAGTTACCACATGCCAATTGAAAGTCCCCATTTCCTGAACATGAACCGTTAATCTTAGAAGCGAGGGTGAGTGGATAGATCTATCGAGGGTGACGCCTCCATCCGGGTTGGTGAATCCCAACTAGTCATACGGATGCATTTCATTTAATAACATTATTGAGTTGTCTGGCAAACACTCTGTTGGGGCCTACATTATGAACAGTCTAGTTTCGGTGTCATGGACTTATAGCAATTGTAACATTTTTATGTGACATGATTGTCATACCTGATCTATACTTGCGTAGTCGTATAAAACATTTACCTAAACCTATGATTTCTCACCGACATTATTGTTGACCGTTTTAGCAATGTATTTTCAGGTAACTAAGGCATTATCATCATGGCATGGTTAAGGAACCACCTTTTGAGTCGCGGCGTCGACTTATATCATTGTACATTATGGCACTTTCTTTCAAAACCATCGTTTGGACTTGTAATATATTTATATTTCCGCAAACTTTGTAAACTTTTGGGACCTATGTTGTAACTCTGAACGCTTTTATTAAATATCCAACGATGTGTTTTTAAACGACACTTTAGGTCGTTCAATATAACTGTGATTGTGGTGCTATGACAGTCTATCCCCAGGAATTCCATTCCGCTGCAAAACAGGTAATTTGGGGGTGTGACACTTAGAGATCCTTTTACTAGAATTCCTATTCTTGTGAGAGTTTATTTTCATCGTTCTCGATATAAATTAAAAAAAAAAAAAAAAAAGCAACAGAATTCGAAAACATAAAATAAATTGTTTTTCTTTGTGTTTTTCATTTTTCCAATAAACAATAAAGCCCAAAATTATTTTGCTTTTCAATTTTTCAAAATTATAAAAAATCCAAAAATATTTTTCTTCTTATTTTTCTGTCTTTAAAAAAAATGTTGATAATTGCAAAAAAAAATTTCATTCTATTTTATTCTTCTCTTCTCTTATATATATAATAAAAACCCCAAAAAATAATCTCCGTTATCCTCTTAAGTGTTTAATTCTTATCTCTTTATCCTCTCATATTGTATAATTCTTCACAATGCTCGATTTTTTACCATTGGATCCCATGATCCTCGGACCATGGAGGACTTTTATCGTCCGTCACTTATCGGTAGAGGAGGACCGATCGCTCCGACAACCAATTTTGTATTAAAAAATCATATGATTAAGCATATTCGACAATATTGCCAATTCCATGGATTTGAAGATGAAGATGCGAACCATCATTTAGACAAATTTCTATCGATCACTCAATTCATCAAGCAAAATGGAGTTTCTCAAGATATCATCCGTTTGAATCTCTTTCCATTCTCTTTAACCCACAAAGCTAAATCTTGGTTTTATACTCTTAAAACTCATTCAATTCATACATGGGAAGAGATGTTCCTCAAGTTTCTTTCAAAATACTTTCCATATTCTAAAACGTTGCAGCTTAGGAAAGACATTCTAAATTTCCAGCAATTGCCAAATGAATCAGTATTTGAAGCTTGGGAGAGATTCAAATCATTGATACAGAAATGTCCTGATCATAGAATTTTGCTTCTAGATCAAATCCTAACCTTTTATCATGGTATAAATATGATTGATCGAGACAAAATCATGTTGGCTGCCGGAGGTAATCTCATGCGAAAAACTCCTCAAGAAGCTTATGATTTAATCGAGAATATGACACATCATCACTATCAGTGGGACACCAAGGTCCATTATCACTATACCACTGATTTGAGTGATCATCATTCTGCTTACATGTCCGCAGAGATTGCACAAATTGAGGTCCTTGGCAAGAAAGAAAGTTATATAAGTCAACATTGCCAGCAAGGACCAGGTCATCCTAACACTATTTACTTTTCATACTCCGATGAAAGTGATGAGGATGAACCTTTTGAAGAAGAGAGCTCAAATATAAATCCACTTATTGAGGACCCTTCAGATACCTTTTTAATGGGGGACAAGGAAGTCGAAGTCAATCCTCTCAAGGAAATTGATGACCTTATTCCAATCCCAAGGGTATCCGAGGAACCCTTCGATCTTCCTGATTCTCCTTCAGAAACATTCAATATGACTATCATAAATGCTTTGTTTGATTTTGATTCTGAATTTACTCTCAAATCAGATAATCCAATCTTTGATATTCAGAACAAGGAGAGTGATGAGTCTGATACGGAGACGACAATGGACGAGGTGCAAAATTCTAGCCCACAAAGTACCGCACATGTCCCACCTCCGTATATCCCTCCTGAGGTGTTTGTAGGTCATGACCCAAAGAGCTTTAATGATAATTTACCGATTAAGGAAAATGTGAGATTCACCTTTAAGGATAGCCATTATCTTTCTCTCACATATGTTATCAGAATTTTCCTTCCTTTTCTCACATATGATGTGAATTCTCCTCTTCTTCACTCTTTTGAGAGTGAGGATACCATTTTTGACCCCGACATCTCAACTTATAATTTCCATTTAGAGCCATGGGTATCTCATCGGGGTGGAACTTTCATATGCTTCAATGTTTATCCAAACATCTTGAATGAAAGTCCGATGGAGATTCTCTCTTCCACTTGCTCCCCCATGGACCAATGAATTCGGGGCGGGTCAAGCTAACGACTCGATAAAAAAATAAGCGCTTCTCGGGAGGCAGCCCGTATTTTCAAAAATGAATAAGTAGTTTATCTACATTTAGGTTTATTTTTAAGTAATTTTGTTTTTCTTTTATTTAGGAATAAAACCTAGCTGTAGTGTTTTTATCCTTGTATCAGTCCTTCTACTACATTATACTATGACATTTCTTTTGAGTTTCAGGACTTGTATGAAATTGTCACATTTTGTAAGTGATATTTGGACATGGAACGCTATGGGCTTTTATCTTCTACATATTATTATTTGCTTCAGTCAGATTGATTCCCGAGATCGTGTAATTTTTCTTGGAAGCTGAGGCTGAGCTCCACTATGCTTATTCGTTTACTACCGATTTGCAAGCCTATACTAGGGGAGTTTTTCTGTTCTCTGATCATTATTTGAATTTATTTTGACTCCCATCTCCACACTTTTAAGTGCACATTGCTCTTTTTCGTTCTAAGTGTTGGGTACGCTCCACTATTTAGAACATCGAGGACGATGTTTGATTCTAAGTGTTGGGTGGGTTTTGATCGTATTTGTACCTACTTGTTTGTTTTTGAGCAACCCCAACATTGTGCCATATTTTTCAAAATTTTTTACAATGTTTGCCAAATTTTTTCGAATTTTCGAACATTGCCAAAAAATTTAAATTATTTTGGAATGAAAAAAAAATACAAAAACAAAATAAAAATAAATAATGGTTCGATTTTGGGGCATCGTCGAACGTTGAGCTTTGTAATAACTCTTAACTTAATTTCATATTAGTTCTTGTTTGATGAGATGTGAGATTATTTAGGAATCAAGTTTTTACTTAGCTTAATGTTTTTTATGATTTTGCTCGAGGACGAGCAAAACTTAAGTGTTGGGTAGTGATGAAATCACGTTATACATGCTTTTATATAGGAAATACCTGCATTTTAGCTTGATAAAATAGCAAAGTTATGGTTTTTATGCAAATATTACGTTTATTTGTTATTTTATTTTTAAGGTACGTCCGAAAAATGTTGGAGCAAAAAAAGAGCGGAATTTTAGAAGCTAAACGAAAATTATTGAAGCCGTAACGAAGCTCAAAGATAAAGCCCAAGTTTCATTAGAGATCGAAGCCCAAGAGCACAATTAAAACCCATATTATTACACTAGAGAAAATGGAGATGAAGCAACTTCTCATGGCCACGTCCACGTGCAGCCATTCCAAATATATTCAAACTCAAATGCTTGGCTGCTGATGGACCCCAAAAAGAAAAGCAACGGTTAGAAAAACCGCATCTCTCCAACGGTAGACACCGCAACGGTCAAAAAGAAATGATAGCAGTCCAAGGTTATAAATGGGAGGAACAACAAATATGAAGACTTATCTATTATCTTTTTTTTACTTTCATTTTTATTTCAAATGTCATTTACTTTTAAATAAAATGTAGACTTTACTACTTTTTAAACATACATTTATAAGTCTGTTTTATCTTGCAAGCTTTTATCAATTTAGTAGTTTAGCTTGTTTACTTTTGTCTGTTGCTTATTTCAATTCTCGATCTCAGCTAATCTTTTATAAAGTTTATGTCTTTATCATTTTTAGAGTTTAAATCAAATAAAGTTTTAGTCTTTTATTTAAAATTCGTCATTTTTAGTGGCTAAAACTTTTAAAGTTTGTATCTTTTTAGTCTAAACATCATTTTTATCAAGTCTTTTATCTAAAGTTTTAAACTTTTTACAATTTTAGTGTTAAATTAGTTTTAAAAGTCAAGTTTTATAAATCTTTAAGCTATTTCACTATTAAAGTTGCAAACTTTATTCTTTCTTCACCACAAATTTATATAAAGATTCAAGCTTTGGATGATTAGTATAAGATTAAGGGTTAATAAGGAGTTATTAAGGATAATTATGGGTTATAATGGAGTATTTGGGTTAAGTATGGAGCTTGATGTGGTTTTAGTTTAGTGTTCTTATCGTCGTCGTTATGCTTAAACCATATCCGGTGCTCTCTTATCCTTATCTTTACCTTCTTTTTATTATGTTAATTGCTATGTTTTCGTTTAATTAGTTTTGCCATGCTTAGTTTTATTTTCATGTCTTTTAGCTTTAGTAGAATGTTAAAGTAGAATTTCTCATTTAGTTTATCTCGTAGTTTAACTTTTGCTTCCCTTAGTTATTATTTGCCTTAGGTTCCCTTTAGTTTTTAGTTCCATAAATAACCTCCAAAATAGCGATATCTAAGCATCCAACATGAACCAAAACGCGAGTCTCAAATTCATCATTCCTTTAAAACGACAACTCGGGAGATCTATGCTTACCGCGATACTTAGGTATTTAGGTTCGTATCCGTATTCTTCCATCATCCTTACAAATAATTTTTGGTGTGCTCCAACGACCAACATCATGACTTCATCTGATTTCTTATCTTCCTCTGTGCACTCAACGCAACTAGGTTTATGTCTAGGCTTAAGGATTTCATTGCTATCATAAATTACCTTATGAGCACTTCTAGCCTTTTTAATGACCTCTGGATTTGGTTCCTCAACAAGGGGAGCACTATGCTTATCACTTAAAACTCTGTGCTTAGTGATTAAGTGAACAGTTTGAATGGTATTTCCTTGTACGTACAACTTATTTTCAAGCTTGTTTTTCAAGGTTTTTAGATTAGAAAAATCATTCAAAAGTTTTGATTCCTTAGCACTGAATTCTTGCTTAAGCATTTTAACATTTTCTTGAAGTTCTTGTTTTTGCTTAGCAGTTTTAGAAAGCTTTTCTTGTAAGGAGTTTAACTCTTGTTTTAATATTTCTTCTCTAAACTTACTTTGTCTAATAGCTGTACGCATTTGGTCATCCATCTCCTGCTCATGAGTGGTTAACTCAAACTTAGCTCGTTGTTCGTAAATAGCAACACGTTCTTTATAAGCATTAAGTTCAGAGATAACAGACTCATCAGGGGTACATGCAGTGTATTCGTCAAAAGCATAGTCATCATTGACTGCATAAGATACATCACTTGGTACAATCTCACTTTCACTTTGTTTCACATATTGATCATATGGGACAACATCGCCATTACCCATATTTTCAATATCTGACTCAATAATTACAGTTGATTGTACTTCATCATGTATCTTTTGCTCATCAACTTCATCGTATAGTTTTAGTACCTCAGAAATGATTTTGTCTTTGGATGGACCAGTTTGTTATGGTGAAGAAACTTTTGGAGAAACCATAGGTGAGATGCTAGCCATGAAGATTGTTTGAGCAGTAGGTTCATCATCTACATCAGAGTCAAATGCATCACAATCAGCTATTTGAAAGGCATTCTGATGATTATGACCAATCTCCTGAATTGGCTGTTCATCAACATCAGCATCATATGTCTTGGCATTACCTTCAACAAGAAACAGTAACTCCTCTTCATCCAAAGCTGCTCCATTGTCCTGAGCTTGCACTAGCAACATCTTATCCCTGAAATACTCGGCATTCTGAGGGCGTTTTGGCGATGTGCAGTTCCTTGCAATATGTCCCTCACCACCACAGTTGTAACACTTGATCGGCTTTACTTGTCCTTGATTTCCATTCCTTCACCTATTCTGATTTGCAGCAAAACCTCTACCAACTCCACCTCTTCCTTGTTCATACTGCCTTTCTTGAACTGGTTGTACCATAACCTTTCCGTCTCTGACAGTGGCCTGATTGTGTGGATTAGATGCTGTTCTGAGGTTGTTGTTGGTGTGTGGGAGAGAGTTCATGTTTTGACTGATCATGAGAGCCAGTTGATTAATGAAGTTTCCCACGTGTGCATCAGCATCAGCTTGTTTGAACATTGGGTCAGGAATGAGTTTGTGATTACCATTACCCATGGGTATAACTTAAGATGCTTTGGTGGTAATTCCAATGTTTGAGTAGAAGGCAGCTGAATCATTTGATGAGCTTATCTCTCCCTGGTTTGTTTTGAACTGATTAAGAATCCTTTTTTCAAACATAGCATGTCTCTCATTCTGAAGAAGGAAGGCATAGAGTTGCTCATAGTTTGTATTCTTCAATCCTTTGGTTAGCTTCACAGAGGTGACAAACTTGTGCCATTCGGGATTCATGTTGTTCACAAACTTTGAGTTCAGCTGAATGTTTGGCATAGTCATTCTGATGTTTCTCATATCATTCACAAGTTTGTGGAATCTCACGTAATACTCATAGACACTCTCATCTGGTTTCATCTTGAAGTGCTCAAATTCATCATAGAGTTATGATTCTCTATCTTCCATAGTAAGTTCAGAACCTGAGAGAAGCATCTTGACATTATCCCACACTGCCTTGGCTTCGGTGTTGTGATTGATCAGCTTGTAGATATCTTTTGGAAGACCTTGAAGTATGATGTTAGAAGCCCTGATATCAGCATCGAATCTCTTTTTCTCCTTATTATCGAGCTCATCATATGTCTTTGGTCTGTCTATTCCATAGATCATTGTTCCATCTGCAGCTGTATCAATTAAGTCTCTTGTAGTCTCAATCTGATAAGGTCCTTCATCAATCGATTCGAGAATGTTGACCCCATTTTCCTTTCCAAGACAGTACAATCTGATTCTTTGAGCCCAAGAGTCATAGTCAGTTCTGTCAAGCATGGGTGGACGAGTATCTGAACCAGTTGCTTGAACATCCTTGACAATAGTGGAGATGATTGTAGGTACGTTGGTAGACATGTTAACAGATTAGACGGTATTTTATAACTCTATGATTAAATCGGGAAATATATTCTTTCACGGGATTTTACTAAATCAAGAGAAAACCGTATTACAAAAAAATCAACCAACTCGCTAAGTAACCTTGAACCAAGTCGCTAAGCACCAAGTCGCTAAGATGTCAAGTCGCTAAATAGCAAATCGCTAAGTACCAAGTCGCTAAGATGTCAAGTCTCTAAATAGCAACTCGCTAAGCACCAAATCGCTAATACCAAGTCGCTAACAAACTTAAGTACAAGTCGCTAACTTTCACCAAGTCGCTACCCGTAGTGGAGAATCCACTAAGTGTACTGTTTGTCGGCTTGTCTCAATAGACAAGTCGCTAAGCACAACTCGCTAATATAACTCGCTACCAACTTACAAAGCAAGTCGCTACCAAGACAAATTATCCCTAGCTCAAGTCGCTAGCTAGAAAATCAAACAAACACCACTTTTCAATCCAAAAACAACCCAACCACGATGATTCAAGCTCACCAAAGCAAAACCCAAGCACATACAATGATTCTAAACACAAAAGTACACCCAAAATTCAAACTTTAACACTAGAGATGATCCAAATGATGCAAAAACCATTAAACTTTTTTAAACTCAAAAACCATCTAAAAACCACTAGAAATCCAAGAATATGTAAGAGATGATAAAACCATGGCTCTTGATACCATTTGTAACATATTGGATTTCACATACACATCAAACCATAACCAAAGTGGGCGTACAAGATGAGTTTTAGAGAGAGAAAGTTAGAGGTTTAGGGAACTTTAGTGAGAGAAAGAAAAATCTTATTATGAGCTCCAACTCTTTACCTTGGGAGGTAGAGAGTATTTATAGTCTTTACATAAATCGCCACCTATCAGGCAATGGATCAGGCATACAGTTGGTAAAGACCCGTCCGTCCTCCACGGTGTTACTTAAACTAAATACTACTTAACTTATACTAATCTATGACTACGAGCTTACTAACGATTACATATACTTGAGGTGACCGACTCTTTAATACTTGGATTTACTAAATCCTAACATGAATTTTAACACCCTTCCTTGGCAGTCTCACTGACACCTCTAAACTTTGCAAACTGGATTGAATTCCCTGACGAAGTGCTGTATCATTTTCATCTATCAAAGTCATATCTTTCTCGGGTTCCTTGGACCCTTTACCTTTCCCCTTCCCAGCATCACTCCTTCTCTTCTTCTGCTTCTGTGAGGGTGAATCAGAAAATTTCGACCTTTCTTGCCTTTTCTTAGGGAGGTTGGCATAAGATGACTTCGAGGATGATTTTGTTGATTTGGATGGTGTGGGAGTGGGATTGGGTGTGTCATCAATAGTCGTTCCTGAAGACTTTTTCATGTATTTCTTGAAGTAGTCGGCTTTCTTAATTCTATCAGTGAGAAGTGTTTCAGGGATTGGCATTCCAAAGACCTCTTTGTTTGATCCTTTTGCAACAAACTTTAAATTCCCGCGGAGATTTTCATCGCCGGCTTCATGGAGGGCAGACTCGATTCTTGGACTAAACTGATGTTTTTCCTGCAGATGCTTGATGATGAGCTTTGAGAACCTTATGCTGGGAATCACCCTTTTGTCTTTCTGATGTTTTTTTTGGACTAAACTGATGTTTTTCCTGTTTTTCCTGCAGATGCTTGATGATGAGCTTTGAGAACCTTATTCTTGGACTAAACTGATGTTTTTCTTTCCCTTAACTCGATTAATAAAATTTTGTTTATCTGTAATGAAGGTGTCCAAAGCTAAGGTGAATTCTTCCCATATGCGTTCTGAAAAATCAATGTTTGCACTTTTCACCACTCCCCATAGAATCTGCAGCATTGGGGCCCTCACTCTCTCAAACCCGGAAGTCTTACCCGTAAGGCAAAGGTTGAGAATAGTGATAATCGCTCTCCAGGGTTGATGCATTTCATTGGTGATGATTCCAGAGATATTTTTTATATTGCCTGGATACCCTAGTTCTTCGACAAACTCCATTAACTCTTTAGCAGTTGGTGGAGTGATGAATGGGTTGGCGGGGTCTCTTGGAGTGATTTGTAAAGCCTCCATGAGCGTGTCTACATATATGTCATACCACTTGTCTTCAAGTTGACAAGTGTATATAGTTGTGATCCTGTCCCATGCTACTGTATTCCAGAATTTTTGCAGGTATATTGAAGGAATTGTACACCGCAAAGTTAAGGCACCAAAAAAGTTGGTGTTCTTCAGAAGATCAATTGCCATTCTGTAGATGGGATTTGGTTGGTTTCTTTCCACATCCACAAAGCAGTTGCTTCTAGCAATCGTAACCCATTCCAACCCATTCCTCAAAAGGAAGAATTTCATCATCAGTAAGTGTAGTGGGTGGTGCAACAGTAGCTTGATTCTCAGAATATGTGATGTCTACCATTGTATTTCTATAGAACACACATTCACAACAACAATATTTGGAAATTTGTCATGTTAGATGAGGACTATAGAAAAACCACATTGCAAGAGAGTATTTCAGGCAATAAATTATTAATGCATGGTCATAACATGGCATACACATAGGAGAGAACATGATATCAGTGAGACAAAGGCACATTAAGTAATGAAATCTCATGCACACCACAAAGTATTGACTGATAATGATGATCAAGTTAAGTGCACAAAGACATAGCAAATGTAAGATCAACACACAGGACATAATAAATATAATGATGGACAAGACACATAGCAATCAGCATATCATGCATAAGACAAAACGCATAGGGACAAACCGCATAAAATCAATCTATATATGGACAAACTGCTTAGGATCAAACCGCATAGGGACAAACTGCATAGGTCAAACCTCATAGGACAAGATGCATATGACAAACCGCATGTCATCAAACCGCATAGGACAAAATGCACAGCTCAAATCGCATGGGTCAAACCGCATACATCAAACCGCATAGGTCAAAACGCTATGGTCAAGTCGCATGGGTTAAACCACACACATCAAATCGCATCGGTCAAAGCTTAAGTCAAATCGCTTATACCAAATCGCATAGCTCAAACCGCATACGTCAAACCGCATGGGTCAAACCGCATGCATCAAATCGCATAGGTCAAAGCTTTGGTCAAATCGCATAGATATGCATAACACAGACAAATCGCTTACAAGAATTCTAGACATGACAAGACGCTTTAAAGCATAATCCTAATTGACAAACCGCATTCAAGCACAACCCTCAAACCGCTTTCAAGCACACAACGTGTGATACAAAATCTACGAGCAGTTTTTAGTCCAAACACTCCTCAGGCACACATAATCTTCAACACGCATCATACGCATATTAATTAAGCATACACACAATACAAACATCTACCAATTCACATCCCAACATCTAAATCAAATGCATTACGAGGGGGCATCTAAATCTAAAGGGAATAACCATAAAAACTATGCATATACATCACAATAACACCTCTACAATTACAACTCTAAACCCAGACCTTAATCGATATAACGAGAACAAACCTAGGTGAGGTATACGAATGAAATTGGCCTGTGAGAATCTGCACAAATAATGATGGTTAGAGGTGTAATTTGTGAAGGGATTTTGACAAATATAGAGATTTTACATCCCACGAGTGAAAAGATATATCAAACCGCTTCGAAGAATAATTTGAGAGAGAAAAAAATTAGTTTGACTAGGTTTTGGTGAGGTTTGACCAAAATAGACAAATCGCATCCTTTTATACCAAAGTACAAGTTTTCCATTTTGACACATTTAGTCCCTGTGTTTGACAAATCGTATAAGACTAAATAGATTTGACAAACCGCATGCAGATCCTTGATTTAGACAAACCTCATACTCAATATACATATCTTATCATTATTTGGCAGATTTTATTCCTCTAAATGACATGCAACATATCTAAAGACCTTAAAGATTCCTAATAGGGCATATAACTCATGATTACCGCATACAAGGGCATTACAAACCATTCCACGCAATACATATAACACATGGTGACATATATTGAACGAAAATCTAGGAATCAATAAGACACTCAGAAACACATACACATCACAAGAAATCATGTAGAGCACAGGAGAAAATACCGGGAATAGAAGCAATAATGCATAGACAAATTGATAGACTGGTATAGCAATAGATAATTAATTCTCCCCCTCAATCAATGACATGACATAGAATAGTCATGAGTAGTCATTGATTGAATTTGACCCATTTATGCACCCAAAATTTCTTAAAGGACGTAAGTATAGAGGAACACTAGGCATTTTTTTTAATTTGAACTTTTGTTCGAACTTCATCTAAAGACCCGTGTCATTATTGAATGACATTTCTAGGACCATAGATGTTATCGATACCAGAAGACATGCCTTTGAATCTATTTTTGTGATTTTTTTATTTTTCAAATTTTTATGGGTTTTTAAATAATTTTTAAAGAAATAACTTAACTATGTATATTGAAATATGTATATATATATATATTTTTTTTTGGATTACAGTGTAGAGTGTATCAGAATTGGATTAACTCTCAAGTGATGAGGTACGAGTCCTGAGCTGAGGTGATCAGAAGTCATAGAATGTGCATATCAATTCTGCCATGTTGAAGCTCGTGAATGAAAAGGCTTCAGTTCTGTTGGAAACCAGGTCATGATGTTCATGATTGAATTGAGCATTGTACATGTAAAGGAATGAGGAGTATCTGCACTAATAACACATCTAGAAGTGTATTTAGATGGGTTAGTACCAATAGTATCCAGACCTTTGGATGACTCACAATCAGCATTTGTAATGTCATTAGTGGCCAACATTTTGATGGGAATCCATTTGAACCCAACATTCTTAAAATTGTTTCCACTAGGCATCCACTTAAGGCAAGAGCTAGGAGTGTTATTCCATTTGGATTCAATATTCTTAAAAATTCAACCAGTAGGCATCCACTTAAGTCAAGAGCTAGGAGTGTTAGATTCCTTAGTCACACTAGAAGATGTAACCCTTTTACAATTCCTAGTTTTAGAATTTTTGCTGTTAAATGGTTCTTAGGAGAGGGGTTAACATTTTGAGACTTCTTAAGTGCACTAGATGATCTTCTTACATCCCTGGTCTTAAGATTTTGAACTTTAACCTGAGCATTATCTTTCATTTTATCGGAATGAGGTAGTGAAGTGACTGGTTTTGACAAAACTTTGTTCTCATCAACTTGGGAGGCAAGCCTTAATTTGGAAGGTTTAGATCTTTCTGACATAAATGCATTAGGCTGCCTAACAACAGACCGTTCTCTAGTGATATGAGAAACTGGCTTCCCCAAGGTTGATGGTTTTGCAAACTTAGTGTTCACACTTTTCCCTATGGTTTTTCTAAGCTCATTTTTTAAGGCAACTATTGCAAAACTCCTATCTTGAAGTTGAGATTTGAAAACTTCAATGTTTGCTAACAAAGAGTTTGGGACAGATTGTTCTATGTAAAGCTTTCTCAGAGACTCATTCTCCTTCAATAATTTGGCCACACACAACGCTAATTCATCATTCATAGTTTTAATGGCATCACTGACCTCTAGATCAAGGTTGTTCACACCTAAATTGCTTTTCTTATGCATGTCAGAGATATGTTTTTTCAAATTGCATATGGTTGAGTTTTTTTCCTGAAGCTGAGCTTTTAATTCATTGATTTCAAAAAATTCACGAAATTCTGGGAATTCCGGATTTTTGCATGGTTTTGTAGCTTGAAAACTTTCTTCTTTTTTTTGTATTGCAATTTCCAGTGAAATTCAATGTTTTTCAAGAATTGAGTATTTGTTTTCAAGTTCATCAAAAATTTTCTTATCAACCACATTATTAGCTATGATATGCTTTATCTTTGACTCAACCTCAGTTACATAACATTTATCAAGATCCTGTTCTGTAAGGTCATCAGTTTGCACAACAGTAATTATAGATACATCATTTATAACAGTTACCAATGGTTCTACACCCAATGCTTGTTCATTCACCATTCTGCATTTAGCATCCACCTTCTGTGAGACAAGAGTTTCTGAACATCTTGTTGCATCCAATTTTGATGTATCTGTCATTCTGACTTCAACAATACTCGATGATTCGACAAATACATTACCCAACTCATCACAACTCTCTATTGACTGCACCTGACATTCATTCATGTTTTCACTGTTCTGTGTAGCTTCCTCAATGTACTTCTTCACATTATCCATGAGATGGATAAGTGTCTCAATGAACTCGTTAATTTCCATTCCGGTGTGTCTTTTGAATGAAATTTCAGTTATGTGTTGATCATAATCTGATGTGAATTCCCCACTGATGAACGACTGAAATTGTTTGTAGATGACTTGAAGTGCAACACTGGAACTATCCATTTGAACCTTTTCTTTGTCAAGTTGTTGTTCCAATTGTTCTAAGTTTAATAGTAGCGTTCCCGTTAATGTGGATAAATCTTGACGGAAAAGGGCATTGCATGTTCATTCCATTCTTATAGGTAGAAGTAGCATGAGGTGAGAGTGAAGTTGTTGATAGGGTACAATGCAACTCTCCTTTTGCATGGCATTCTGTAGCTTGAACTGGTGTAATTCTCTCTCATCGGACTCTGAGCGTGAAGATCTCTAATCATCATTGATTGATTCAATCATGTTTAACCGTTCAGAGTGAACAATACTTTCTTTGTTGTCCACAACATCATATAATTTAAGCACATTTGAAATTACTGGTTCAGTAGTGTAAGACATGATAGATTGTGTTAAAAGGGTTGGTATTTGGCTTAGATTAATGATTTGATTGTGGTAAAATCAGATGACAAGTCTCAATTTTCCACAGGAATAGCAAACCATTAAATACAAACCGCTTCAGTCAAACCTCTTTAGACAAATCGCTTTTGACAACCCTTTTCAGACAAACCGCTTCTGACAAATCGCTTATAACAAACCGGTTCTTTTAAATCCTCTTTTGTCAAATCGCTTATGAGACAAACCGCTTAATTGATAAATCGCTTAAGTGACAAACCGCATAGCACACAAACCACTTAATACACAAACCGCTTAACACCCAAACCGCTTAAATTGACAAACCGCTTAATACACAAACCGCAGGGGAACACAAGTACGACCACTACTTCCACTACTTTGTCCTTTCTTGTCTTTTTGTCTCAAGAGACAAACCGCTTAGCTAACAAACCGCTTCACAAAATAGGACAAACCGCTTCAATGAAATCCAATACGAGGGACAAACTATTCAAGGAAACATTCAAAAACTAAACTTTTCAATCCCAAAACACAACAACCAAGATGATTGAGGACTTCCAATTCAAAACCTAAACACTTATGATGATGCTAAACATAAAAGTACTATCAAAATTCAAACTTTAGCATCAAAAGCGATCCAAGTGATGAAAACTACTCAAAACTCATTCAAACCCAAAAACCTTGAAAACCACTAGAAATCCAAGAACATAAAAGATATATGATCAAACCATGGCTCTTGATACCAATTGTTACATATTAGTTTTCACAATCACACAAACAAGCACAAGTTGGGTCGAATGGAGTAGATTTTAGAGAGAGAAAGATGTGATGTTCTAGAGAGATAAAATCAAAATGAAATGTTAGATTAGCAAATGAACATCCAACCCTCTCCCTTGTGGGGAGAGGGCTATTTATACAAATGACTACGCCCTCCTTCGAGCTGTGGATCAGGTATACAGTGGGTAAAGACCCGTCCTTCTTCCACGGTGTTACTTATACTACTAATAAACTAACTAATATAACATTATGTCTACGAGCCGTAATATGCTAAACAATTGTCAGGGTGACCGACACTTCTACATGGATTTTCTAAATCCTAACAATAATGTTCAAAAAGGGAACATTTCTATTTAGAAAGTGTCATCCGAAGACAACATAGCCGACATCCTCACCAAACCATTGAAGCGCGAGCAATTCAACTTACTCAGTCTAGGTCTTGGTCTTATGGAACAATTTTCTTGAATCTTTTCTTTCTCTACAAGGTACGTAAACTTGTTTTTTTTCTATTCTTCTTCTGAGTCTATGAACTCTATTTCGCACAAATCACAAACACTACGGGGATCTATTTCTTATATTACTAAAAAGTATTTTTCTTCAAGAAATTCATCAAAATATTTCTTTCAAGTATTTCTCCCCGTACCATTTTGTCTTAAAAGAACTCTCACGTCTAGGACAAACATTTCTCTCTTTTCATCGTTAATACAAAGTAAAAAGTTTTTCATTGCATCTCATGTGTCTCTTGAATGCTAAAGGGAATACATAATCAATATGTATTTTCGGGTGCATTCAACCGAAGCAACAATGAATTAAGGAGTCTTTGGGTTGTCACACGTATACATATACATATGTATTTTTTCACTTCTATGTTTCTCTTTTATTTTAAGATTCGAGATATCCGCAACTCCACATGGTATTCATATAGGCACACACTAGGCACTATCGTTTTCTACATGATTTTTCTGCCTAAAATCACCAGATACCCGGATCCCTGCATAAACATAGGCCGAATCCCTTTTGGGATGAATCCGTGGGAACCGGGTGATTAGAAGGTTGTTTTTTTAACCTCTTTTAATCCTTTTGCTTGAAATTTTCAAATTTTAACATTTTATTTTCATCACCTACTGAGTATTTAACTTAATGCTTGTACTCTCATTATCACTTGCCTTAAATTCATATCTAATCATTAGATTATGGCTCATTTTGTGGTTTTAGCATTCATTGCAATGTATCCTTTCTTTTATAAATAAGGTTCCAAAATGCTAGCATCTCCATCACCTTCAACCTCATAAACACATCTCATCATGACTTCTAAAAGATCTTAAAACAATGATGACCTTCCTAGTGAAAACAATCCTCTCCAAACTATCCCCAACTCTCAAAATTTTATCCTACCACATTCCATAATACCACCACCACCACCTAAATCTAGAAAAACCGCTCGTGTTAGTGTCCGACCATGTTGCTTTGTGAAACATTTGTCTAACAACTCATCACCAACTATTCTCTCACCACCAACCGACTAAAATGTATCACCACCACCATCTCCTCAAAACTCACCACCACACTCTCCAACGGAGTCTCAAATTGACTCACAAGTAGCCACTCTAACATAACTACTTAGGACTCCAAAAACCTCTCCACTACCTTTGTCTAGTCCACCACTCGCTCCAACTCAACCATCAAAGTCCCCACCAACTCTAGTCTCAAATGTTAACCCAAAAGAGCTAGTTTTCCACCTTCTACCTCTCCAAATGCCCTTTTCAATGAACTTGAAAATCTACCACCTCAACCACCCATCACATTGCAAGAACACCTAGGTTCTCTACCACCACCAATCCCCGAGATCATAGACATAGATCCATCTTTACCAACATTTCCACCACATAATCCGCAATCCAATAAACAAACTTGGACGGATGACATCCAACCACCCCTCCCTCACCATATCTTTTGCGAACATTGCCAATGAACTCGGGATCTAGCCCTAGAAATTAGAGACGAAATGCGATTTATTTTTAACCACATTCTTGATGGCATTGACATTATCGCTCACCAAAACTTCCACCATTAGACCATATGCAAGCATGAAAGAACCGATAATAATATTTTTCCCTTTTTCTTCTCTTTTATTTTTCTTTTTGAGTCTTTATAAAGAACAAACCCTTATTCTTATTTTTACACTTGTATGTGGCATATATACCACTACATGTTGATGTTTTTATTACATGGACTTGTTTATGTACCTTGGTCTCCTCTCTTTCTTCTCGTCTTCTACATGGTTCTATTTTGTGTTATCACTAACAATTTTTTGTAGGTATCTTTATAATTTTCACTTGACGCCCTCTTCTAGAGGGAGCTACCGTCAAAGGAGAGTTTTTTCTTTGTGGAACACTTTTTCCACCATTTTTCTTCAACTCTCTTTATGTTTCGACATATAGGGGGAGAAGAGAGTAAAACTTACATTCATTTTCAAAACCTACATCTAATCTTAAGTTCTACTCACTATAACTTTATGTTTTGTCATCAACAAAAAGGGGGAAATTGTTAATACAAATAAACCGTAAAAACGTTTATTTATATTTAGCGAACTCATTAAGTTTTGTTGATAACAAGTATAAAGTTATCATAAGTATAATTCTAAGAATACATGTTGTTTTGTAAAATATATACATTTGATTATTTATATATATGTTGTAATAAAAATGTGTTGTAATAAAACATGTAATAGGTTGGGTAAAAACCATGACCCATACCCATGGAGCTTGATCCATAACCCATGACCCATTGCATGACATCATGCATGAAATCATGTTGGATATTATCCATAATTCATGACCCAAAGTCCATGACCCATGACCCATTGACTAGGTACAATATCTTGTTAGGTATCCATGACCCATGGTCCATATACCATAACCCATAACCCGGTTTGGTATCCAAAATCCGGACTTAACTGACCCAGAGGCCGGATCCATCGGATTACACTGGCCAGATCCGGGTGAACTGTAGACAGAATGTCTATAAATAGTGATCTATTTCTCCATTGTTTCTCACCCTTCTTCTTACAACTATCTCATACATTATCTCACTAATACAACCTCAGATTAATTGATCATTCATGTAGTTCTTCTCTCTTTGTTGTGATTCTCTTTTAGGTCCTCCACGAAGGCGAGATCACGATACTCATACAAATCATCCAAGCAAAGGGTCCTTGATTGATTTTTCCATTCACAAGATTTCAGTAGCTTATCTTGTATTTCTTATTTCACATATTTGTTGTGTAATAGTTGTGTAAAGGTTTGGTTCTACCTCGTGGAAGAACTCGGTATTTAGCTTTGTACTGAAAAAAGTGTAAGCGACGTTGTGAGGCTTCTCCGCCAATTTGAAGGAGCTTGTTGACATAGTGCTTAACTCTCGAGTGGGTTACTCGGGGAGTGGAGTACGGCAAGGAAGGTGTCCTTGTAGACGAACCACTATAAATCACTTGTGTCGCTACTTTCTATCTCTTACTTTACTTGCATTCTTTATTTACTTTATTTATTGTTTGGTACTATTTATTCATCCACAAGATTTCACATAAGCTTGAATCTAAAATTTTGAAATCTAAATTTAAATCTGTAAAACTATTCAACCCCCTATCTAGTTTTCCATAAAGGTAATTGAGCCGTATAGTATTTGTATGGTATAGTTGATTTTGGGCTAATTTTGATATTTGGTTCATGTGAATAGTTTGTATTGAAAATGAAAATGTAGGGATATATATAGTGTAAAAAAGATAGGGTTTTTTTGAAAAAATATAAAAAATAGATGTCGGTCGTCTTACTGTGCTTAAAAGGTCGCATGTATGTCCGAAAGTTAAAAGGTAATTGTGCTGAAGGAAAGAATCAAGATTTTTGTTTGTGGTAGCTTCGGTTAATAGGAGATGGAATTATACTACTGACTTACTTAAAGTTATTGTTATTTGTAAGTTAATTGTTAAAAAAAGTATGGCCACTTAACATCACATTGCAAGAAAGTATAATTACAGGGTACCCGTTGCCGCATCACGCAAGTACCCTGCTAGTATTTAGTAATTGTGTTAGCTTAACCTTTTAAGACTTCTATCTTTAGAAAGTCTCAAATACTTTATAAGGAGTAAGAATACCCAAATTAAAACCCATAACCTATAGTGAACAGAAAAGTATAATTACTAAATTAAAGACTGAAAAAAATGAGTTTTTAATAGAACAACATTAGCCTAAGGCTCGGCCGTTGGCCGGCTAGCTAAAAGTTTTATTATTAAGCATAAAAATGTAATAAAAACCATGATGTAAAAATTTAATACGCTAAAATGTATACTGCTTCATCTTGTCACATCGGTGTTCTTATACAGATTCATCTTGTAACGGTGATTGACTAATGGATAGTTGCCACCGTTCTCTCCTACCCCAAAGTTACCAAATCTGTAACATGAGCCTTCATCCAGCAAAAGTTGGAACTTGTTAATATGGTCTTTCTTACATGTACCGTGAACACAGTTACCCTGAATATAATATCAACGTTAAAAGTTAATCATTGTGATTATTTAAATTCATATACACCAAATAATATCTTTGATGTTTATGTGAAACATTTATAGATCTCAAGATTGTTCTAACTACTCCCTCCGTCCCATAATAATTGTCCAGTTTGACTTTTTTGAGTTTTTCTTGTTCAACTTTGACCACTAATATTTTTATTTGTGTTATATAATATTTGATTACAATTATACCAAATAAAAATACATTTAAAACTCAATCTATTCATATATTTTTCATCAAGTATTATATTATACAAATAAAAATATTTATGGTCAAAATTTAATAAAAAAAAGACTTAGAAAAGTCAAAGTAGACAATTATTATGGGACGGAGGTAGTAATAAACATGCAATCCAGGAACATCAATGATGCATAGTTCATAAAACTTATAAAATATCCAAAAGACCCTTGACTATTCATAATACACAAAAGTGCTTAATATATGAAAACATAATAAGTTGGTGAAATAAAGCACCCTAAATGCCATATCAGCTGGCAACAATTGCATATGAGAAGTCATTTAAAAGATATACCTTTTATTATACTAAACAAATGCACCATATCAAGCAGACGCTATGACTTTTGAATGGCATCAGTTGCAGTATATCCATCATTTGTGGATATTATTTTATCATCCTCAATTACCTCTCTACAACTAATATGAATGCAGTTTGAAAGTGTTGGGATTTAAGAACTACGTTAGCCAAGTAATGCATACGAGTACGCAGCGGAATTAGGATCTAGTAATTGCAATTAGGTTACACGTATTAATAAACAATAATTGAATAAAAGGTAAATTAGAAAACTAACCTTTGGCGAATATTGTACGCAAGTGAACGAACAAAGAAACCAAAAGAAACCCAAAGTATCTAAAGTAGATAACTCTACGAGTATCACACACAACACTTAAAACAAGCACGTTGATATGAGCTAGTCGAGAACGTATACACAATCAACCCTTTGATAAACCACTTGAATAACTCGAACAAGAAAACCCCAAGACTAACTTACTTGCTCCTGCCCGAGATCATCAAAACTGTCCAAGATAAGTTTTAATATTTACCCGATATCGGACAAGCAATGTCCGATATCAATTCCCTTTACTGTCCGATAAGTAACATGACAGAAAACCAAAACTTTGTTACATATTCTTGTTCGACAGGGAACATTGGAAAAAATATATTGATTAGACCAAACACTAACACATCTTGGATTAATACTAATGCAATTTTAGGGTTTGATAAAAACTAATAAACTCTAATCGATTTATAGGTAAAATGATTAGGTTTATAGGAACCCTAATGATGTATCAATATGGTGATGTTAAGGATATTAGTATGTCGTGGGTTGCAGCAAAATAGAGTGTAGGACCCCTTTTGTTTTATAGCCAAACAAACATCCCTTTTGTTAAACCTTAGACCTTGATAGATCTTGAGCACTCGTAGATCGTTAGTATTGCTTATGTAATCACAAACAAACTAATAGACAATCTCTACTACTTATATTCTTTAGCGGAAATCAAATACAAGTACAAACACAAATAACTAAGAACTCGTTGATCCTCTATGGATCTTTATATTAATACTAAAACTTTGTTTTTCAAACCATACATAATTCATACTATTGTGTTCCTTTTATAGACAAGGAACCCTAACTCGTTTCCGAAAAAACGTATAAACATAAAACTAAATAAGATATACATAATCACTTCCTAATAAAGCTCATGCATATCCTAACTAACTATAGAAAACACGGAATAACTATTTCCGCAGAAACTATCTATGCGTTATACTACTTCAGCATAAACATTGAACTTCAGCAGAATCCTTCGGTAGTAACATCAGCAGAATTCTAACTTAGCAAAATTCCCAACAATCCTCCCCTAAACTGGAATTTGACTAGGTTAAGTTCCAGTTTCTTGATAGATCTTTAACACTTCAGAACTAGAGGATCGTACTCGAACATCAGCAACAAAGAACCAAAACAAGAACATCTCTATGATGACAAAACGTTGAAACTCCAGATCTTTGCAGCAAAAAATGACACAATGTACATCAAAACATATTAGTTTCATACTATTCTCATCACATCCAGGTGTGTTAACTCCTGTGAGAGGTGAATCATTGAAAATAATGGATTTGATGTCTCTTTACCAATAGCCATCACTACTGGAGTAGCCAAATGTTTAAGTTCGAAAACTATGGTACACTGATAACCATCTGATTTATTAGCAAATCAGCAACCATATAAACGAATTTGAAATGTCTTTACCTGTAGCCGTTTGCTCAGGACTAGTCAATTCTTAGGAGAAATAAATCACCTTTGGTGAATTGAGATCCCAATATGGTATTCCACTGCCTTTACCACAAGCCATATACTTGTGGGCTAGCCAATTCTTGGATTCCAAAAAGGAATAAACCATGGTGAATTGATGACCATACAACCCTCAGCAATTAAGCATGGGTGAGTTGCAAACCCTATGATTTTGAGCAAACCATTACAGATATCAACAGATTTGATGTGTCTTTACCAAAGCTGTACCCTTTGGACTAGCCAACTCTTTGATATACACAAGGCACATCTGGTGAGTTAAAAACCATCAATAATATACAATAAACCTGCAAGAAAAGTTAGACAAACAAAGGAGTTTTTTTTTTTTTTTTTTTTTTTTTTTTTTTTTTTTTTTTTTTAACTAAGAAGAAAACAAATAATCAAATAAAACAAATATTACAAATAATACAAAAGACCACAATCAAGATGATGCTTGGTGTTGCAGAAGCTGAGTCTTAATCAATGCAATCAAATGTTCAGCATGCAACTGATCATTCCCAACTGGATCTGGAGGAACTTCCAACTTCTGTCTAAGCATTCTTTCCATCAATTTCATAGACAAGGGATAAATTTTCTCAGCAAACATACAAATAGTTATCCCACCCTTTGTCTCCACCACATGCACACAAGGCAGAGGATAAAATCTCCAAGTCTCAACCTTCCACCTATGTGAGTTCTTCTAAATTACCATCTGGAGATTGAGAATCAAACATAACTTGAAGATCACCCAACAGATATAAACCAGAACCCTGTGGTGAATTTACAGCATAATGCTTAGTAACAAGACCATATAGAGTATGCAAGTCTTGCCTATCCACCAGATGAAAGATTTCCTTCAAAAAGTTAAACTGCATAGAAGATTTGTCCAGCCTAAAAATAGTGTTAAGCTGTCCATCAGTCAAAGTCCAAGCAGTCAACACATCATGAGACCCTTCAGAAAAAACATCAGCAGATCCTTCTTTAATGAAAGTTGAATCAGCAGCTTTAAGATCCAAAGAACCATCCTTGTGAGATTTCTTAACCCTAGAGGTATGTGTCCCAGATGAACTCACAGATCTCCTTAGAGAAATATGTCTCCTTTTAGACATCCGTTTCTTCCTCCTACCTGGTATATAAATCCCCATACATGATAGCTCCTCAGAGTTATCAAGAATATCTGTAGCAGGAATGGAAGAAGTAGACTTAATTGGAACAGCACCTCGCAATTCATACATTCTCTCAAGCACTACTCTAGCTTTCTTAGCTCTAGCAGCATCTTCTTCAGCTTTCTTACCTAACTCTGCTCCTACTATATCAACAGGTGCAACACTAGGCAATGCTGTAGAAGGATCAGTATTAGGTTCAGCAGATTGAACCCTTTCAGCTGAATGTACACTTTCAGTAATTGCTTCAGAAGGAAGACCAGGAGAAATCATCTTTGGTATAACATCATCAAAATTATCTACAATCTCAACTGTCTTAGGCCTCTTTACTTTAGGAGCATCTACACTACCAGCAATTCTCCTTTTAGAAGGTGGTGCAGTTTGCTTCATAATCCTTTGATACATTCTATGCAAATCAACATCAGGTAAAGCCCAGACTTGCTTCTTTTTCAAACCAGAGTTATAGATTGTAGAACTCTGATGAAGCACCACATTCCTCATGTATGCTTTCATTTGGGCAGCAGTGGGTGGTCTCTCTCTTCGAGCTTTAGCTTTCTGTGCAGCAATGGCTTTTCTTTGTGCAGCTGCAACTTGCTTCCTTTGATTTCCAAGAGCCACCATTTGTTCAGCAAATGTAGCACTATCAAAAGCAGCACCTAAGATACTATGAGCAAGTGTAGGATTTGATGCAGCTTGATTAGTATAAACATCCCATTGCTCATCAGGAATCTGAGTAGATAGTACATCAAGTTCTCTTTGTCTCTCAGGAGGCAAATTGGTAGTAAACTGAGCTGCAAGCTTTTGAGCCAATTCATTACTCTTCTTCATCTCTGCACACTCAGCTAACATTCGTTCTTGTGCTTGCCTTTCCTGTTCACTTACTAGATCTGAACCAAGCTCTTCATCAAGCATTACACCTTTTCCTATATCAGTAGGCTCCTTAGCAGAACTAGTAGGAATATCAACAAAAGGAACTTCAGAAGAAACACCCAAGTTAGCATCAGAAGAAACATGTTGAGACAACTCTTCAACAGGTGTAGAAAAGACATCAACATTAGGATCCAAGTTAAAACTTCTTCCAGCAAGAAAGACTTCAGGATGATCTACTGAAGGTGGAGGACCTCATTGTTCTTGTACACAAGAAGCTTGACCATGTTTAGAAGCAACATCATCCATTTGGTCATCAGCAGTTGCAACACCTGACACCTTTGAAGGTTCAGAAGAATCCTTACTCAAATATTGTCTTCTCTTTCTTCTAGTAAAATGAATGGGTTTCTTGTTCTTTGAAGATTCAGCAATAACAGGTGAAGGAACATTAGTTTTCTGAGCCACATCAGCCAAAATTTCAAGTGACTCAAATTGAGTACCCTCTTGTTCCTCATCAGAAGAAACCACTAGCCTCCTTTTGAAATGATGCCCAAGCTGTTTCTCTAAATTCTGAACCTTACTCTTTAACTCCACAATCTCACCACCAAGTGTAGATTTAGTCTCAGCAAGCTCCTTTTTGAGATCAGCAACCTCAGCCACATACCTGTTCACTAGAGCATAGACAGATGTAAGTGTAATAGGGTCCTCAGCTCCACCAACAGATTGCTCAGTGGTAATGGGAGCTTCATTGGACCTTTCAGGAGAAATATGGTCATGCTCAAGATTAGGAGAACCTTCATTAAATGGCTCCCTAACTGGACTAGGTGTGGTCAGTCTATTAAGTTCAGGCTCCGACTCATCAAGAGTAACCTGAGTAGGTGGTGGACTAGGACTAGGTCTAGGTGAAGGTTGGTCAGGAGAAACATGAAATGCTTCAGCAGTTGTAGAAGGGCCCTCATCAATGGCAACTGATGGATTACCATCAGCAGCAACATTTGTAGAAGGTGGATCACCAACAACATTATCCTCATCAGCAGCCTCATTGCCTTGAGGCAACATAGCTGCTAGCAAAGGATGATGTGCCCCTCATAATGAGTTTTCATTGAAGCAAATAATTTAGCAGTTAAAGCTCCTATGGGACAAAAGACTTGGACTTGAGTTGTAATGTCTAAAATCATTTATAAGAACCTAGGGTACATTAAAAACTTATGCTTTTTCCTATGTATATTTTCAACCATATTATCAAAAATAAACTTAGAAAAATTATAAGTTAAACCCTGAGAAAGACATACAATACCACATCCCAGTTGAGTAGAAAACTGGCCCCATCCTCCTGATTTATTGCTTATGCACTGAAGCAATGTGTGTACCAAAAACCTCCACATCGGGCAAAGCTAATTCTTAAACCATATGTCTGTCCTCGTACTTTGGTATCCAATAGCTCTCAACCCAGTAAGTATCTCCCCGGAATTAGAATGATAAACCCCATTAACATCATCCAAACGAAGCTGTCTCCGTATCAACTCCTCCGTCACAACATACTCTGTTCCATCAATCAGAGCAACGATCTCTGTATCACTTCGTTTTGCAGCAGATGCCCAAAACTGTGTAACCAATGATTCATATATCACATTAGGAGAATGCGTTAAAGCATAATGAATCTTGGATCTCTTCAAGAACTCCACCATTGGTTCATATAGTTCATCACCCTTTGCTTTTCCCAGAAAAGCGACTTTGTTATGATCTTTCTTAAATTGAAGTGCCATGAGATGAATTGTGAGTTAGGGTTATGATTCACGTAACTGTAAGTGTTTTGAATTTAATTGCAGAGGGAATCAGTTAATTTGAGGCAAAGATATGCAAATAAGGTATTGGTAGAAGTTGCCCAAATTATAGTCAAAAATATCGGACAAGTTGTTGACCATATTAAAACACAACTCTTAGCCAGTTAAAATTAACACTTCAGCAGAAACACTACAATCAATCTGCTGAAAGAGGTCAATCAGCAGAAACCACTCAAGTCAAAAGATATCTTCAGTAAATATCTTGAGTATTACTGTGCCACCCAACTCGCATTAAATTGCATTAAGCCTCGAACCCGTCTATAAAATAATCCCAATGCACACTTACTCTCACCAATTATCCCCAAATATCATCACAAACCCTAATTTTACCAAAAACCACAATCAACCCTAATCAACCATGAATACCAAACCATAGGTTATTGATCCAACCTCTTCTCCATCATCCTCATCATCATCAAGTGATGATACTAACCCATGGCGACTTTACATTCCTCCACAAAAACCACGACCAAGAAAATCCCCCTTTCTCCCTTCTTCTGAAGATGATAGTGTAGTGGATCCAAGTGAGTCTTCTGATGACTCTGATGACTCCACTAAGGAGAGAACTTCACACCCCCAACCTTCAACACCTCAACCTCAACAGGTGGTGTTAGCTCTTCCTGCGTCATGGTTTGGTGCTTCATCTCATATCGTAAAGGGAAAGGGCAAAAGGAAGATGGAGTGATTGCTTTATGGTGGAACGAGTAGATGGAACAACCGAAGATTGTCAAATTACACATCCATCTACTGTATTCATCTTCGTTTTCATCAATCCATCCTTCCCATTTTGATCCTTAGCTTCTTCGTCGTACTGGTCATGCATCTCCAGCGTTTGGAATAGATGATATGAGCTAGTAGATGATAGGAACTTAGTATAGGTTTAGATCTTGTATAGAAATGGTCTTGTATTTTCATATGAAGTTGATTGTAAGCTGTAAGCTGTAAACTGTTTCTTGAATGAATGAATGAACAATATTAACTTCAGTACTTTCCTTCAGTATATGTAATTTGATCACTTTAGTACTTATCTTCAGTAGAAACAAGCTTTAAGCTTACTTGACCATTCTTCAATTAACCAAACTTGATGAACTTGAACTAAAATATGCAAGCTGCAAAACAGACACAGAGAGGTACACAAACCAAACCAAAACAAACAAAACTCACAAAACATTAGTTGGTTAGTGTTATCAAATATACAAACTAATATACAAAGTTTACAACAATAATCCTCCCCTGAGGCATATGCCTCCCCTGAGGCCTATGCCTCCCCTTAAACTTTGCAGTTAAGGGTTAAGCATTCCAATATGGACCACAAGGTGTTGAAACCTTGGTCCATCAAAAGCCTTAGTTAACAAATCTGCCACATTATCATCAGTGTGAATTTTAACCACTTTTATCAAATGTTTTTCATATGCATCTCTTATAAAGTGGTGCCTGATTTCAATATGCTTAGTTCTACTGTGAAAAAATGGATTTTTAACTATGCATATGGTACTTTGATTATCAATAAAAATTGTTGTGTTCATGAAGTTAAACCCATAATCCAACAATTGATTCTGTATCCATAGTACCTGACCACAACAATTTGCAGCAGCAACATACTCTGCTTCAGTAGATGAGGTAGCCACAATAGTTTGTTTCTTGCACTGCCAAGAAATCAATCTCTTTCCAAGGAATTGGCAACCTCCAGTTGTGGATCTCCTATACAGATTTGCACCAGCATAATCACTATCACTATATGCTTCCAGCTTAAAAGGAGACTCTTTTGGGTACCAAAGGCCTAAATGGGGTTGGCCTTTCAAATACTTAAAGATCTTCTTGACTGCATTCAGATGGGAAGCAAGTGGAGTGACTTGATGTCTAGAACAAGCACTCACAACAAATGTAATGTCAGGCCTAGAAGCTGTTAAATACATCAATGAACCAATCATAGATCTGCATAAATGAACATTCACTGGTGGATCTGGTTCACTGTTGTTTTTTGTTTTTGGAGCTTCATAAGTCCTGACACCCTCCATACCAAACTTCTTCAAAATGTCCCTCACATATTTATCCTGAATGATAAAAATACCATCAGGTTTCTGCTGAACTTGGAGACCCAAAAAGAAATTAAGCTCCCCCATAGCACTCATCTGAAACTCTCCCTTCATCAGCTCCTCAAACTCCCTGCACCAAGCTTCTTTAGTGGAGCCAAATATAATGTCATCCACATAAACTTGCACAAGAATAATATCTGTGGAATTCTTCTTCAGGAAAAGTGTTTTATCAATGGCACCTCTTCTATAACCATTCTTCAGCAGAAATGCTGAAAGCCTAGCATACCATGCTCTGGGTGCCTGATGTAAGCCATAGAGAGCTTTTACAACCTTGTAAACATGATTTGGGTGATCTGGGTCTTCAAATCCTTTGGGTTGAGTGACATAAACCTCCTCTTCTATTTCACCATACAGAAAAGCACCTTTAACATCCATTTGATATACCATGAACCCCATGTAAGATGCATAAGCCAAGAATATCCTGATGGCCTCAACTCTAGCAACAGGTGCAAACACTTTATCATAATCAATGCCCTCCTCTTGTCTGAACCCTTGAGCCACTAATCTTGCTTTGTTTTTAATCACAACACCTCTTGCATCTCTTTTATTCTTCAAAATCCATTTTGTCCCAATTGCATACTTCCCTTCAGGTAGTGGGACCAATATCCAAACCTGCTGATTTTGGAACTGTTGCATCTCTTCTTGCATTGCTTCAAGCCAACTTGAATCTTCAAGAGCTTGAGTAACACTGGTTGGTTCCAATTGAGAGAGAAAACAAGTAAACAGACAATGCTTAAAGTCTGTGTGATTGTCCCTTTGCTGGTTTGAGACATAAGAGAGAAAAGCCACTTGACCATATTTAGAACTTGTCACAGTGCCCCTATTTCTAACAGGTGCATGAGGATCACGAATAATATTGGATTGTGGATGAGCAATGTTGATCCTTTTAGTAGCAGTGGTGTTGACATCAATGGATGAATCAAGATTAGTCACAGTTGGCTCAAAATCACTGTCATAGGAAGGTGAGGTGAAGATGCCAGCTTTGGGTTGATAATTTCCAAGATCTGAAGGACTTGGAAAGCGTGTATAAGGTTCTCCAAAGTCTGTGGACACTCTAGTAGAAATGGGAGTAGAAACAGCATGACTATCAGCAGATTTGGTGATGATAGGAGAAACAGAATCACTGTCAGCAGAATCATGGTTTCCACCAACTGCTTCTTTTGCAATCTCCCCAGCAATCCTCTCAGCTTCTAGATTAGTTGCATACTCCTGTTTCTGAAGCCTAGCAAGGTCCTCTGCATAGTTGGACTCATCTTCACTCTCATCAGTAGTAACTTTGAAAGTGTCACCTGCAAAATTGTTAGGGGAGAAGGAAGGTACAATAATAGGATGTTCATCATCCTCAAATTCACTATCAGAGTCAGCATCTATGGTAGCAGCATGTCAGTGGGAGACTCTTGTGTACCTGCATTTTGGTTAGCCACATGTCTAGAATAACCCAAGTAATCAGTTAAGTAATCAAGGTCAAAAGACCAAACATGACCTTGTCCTTGAACATTAGGCTTATCTTCTAGAAATCTCAGGTTCAAAGTCTCCTCAATCTTCTTAGCATTCAAATTGTATACCCTATACGCCTTACTATGAGCCGAATAACCCACAATATACCCCTCATCAGCTTTCTCATCAAATTTACCCAGTGGATCACTAGTATTCAGAATAGTCACTTGACATCCAAAAGGTTTGAGGTAGTGAATAGCAGGAACTTTCCCATAGAGAAGTTCATAAGGTGTCTTGAAATGAGGTCTAGTGATGGATACCCTTTTTAGAACATAACAAGCTGTGCCAATTGCTTCAGTCCAAAACATAGTTGGTAACTTAGAGTCTGCAATCATGGATCTTGCTGCCTCTATCAGGGTCCTATTCTTTCTTTCAGCTACCCTGTTTTGTTGAGGGGTTCTTGGAGTGCTATAGTCCCTTTTTATTCCTTTAGACTTACAGAGTTCTATCAATACTGCATTCTTGAACTCTGTCCCATTATCACACTGAATTCCTTTAACCTTTTTGTTCAGCTGGTTTTCAACAAGAGTAATGAACTCTCTCAAAACAGGAGATGTTTCATCTTTAGTTCTCAGAAAGAATACCCAACAAAACCTGCTATAGCCATCAGTGATTACCAGGCAAAAGTACTTGTGATCAATACTGCGGACCTGAGTTGGACCAAAAAGATCCATATGCAGCAACTGAAGAGATTCTGAAATTACGCTCACAGCAGTAATAGCTTTGTATGAGGATCTGTGTTGCTTTCCTTTGTTGCAGGCAACACAGTTATGTTCATTGGTGAAAACTTTGGAAGGAAGTCCTTCAACAAGACCCAGTTTGGAAAGCTTGTTTATGGTCTTGAAGTTCACATGAGCCATCCTTCTATGCCATTTTGTAGACTCATCCAGGGATGCTTTGGCCACCAAACAAGTTAAGTCACCTTTTGGTTGAATATCATTTAAGTTGAATGTGTATAGATTGTGAGTACGAGGAACTCGGAGCAGAATTGATGTATCTTCTGGTAGTATGAAGTCATTAGATAGCACAAGACATTCATCCTCAGAGAAGAATACTTTGTTCTTGGTGTCACATATTTGTGAGACTGAGAACAAATTGAAGTGTTGCAGTTCCTTTACATAGTACATATTCTCAAAGTCCAGTTGAGGTGTTTTGATGGTGCCTTTCCTAGTGATTCTACCATCACTTCCACCAAAAGTCACATTGCCTCCTCCTTCTATAGGTACAAAATTATGCATCATATCTCTGTTTCCTGATATGCTTCTTGAACAACCACTATCAACAATGCCAACATCCTTATGCTTAAGAGGATGATCCTACAACAACAACAATAAATTTACAAAATATTAGTACACTATGGAGGCTCAAGTCATCACTGACTTGAACCTGCCTTGTGGATCATAAGATTTAGGCCATGCAGATGTATAAGATCCACTATTGTTCTTGGGTTTCCATTGAAATTTAGGTCCCTTTTGATTCCAAGAACAACCTGCTGAGGGCTTCACAGCAGTATCCCTATAACCTTTCCCTTCATACAATGAGTCAACATATCCAGGCCAATAACCATTTTTAAAATATGAACTAGTTGGTTGCACATATGGTCTAGCAACAGATGTTCTCCATGGAAAAGGAGAAGGTTTATTATGAGTTGCTTGTGGAAAATAAGGTGGTATGTCATTAACATTGGTCCACATTGGTCTAGATTTCCCAGCACATACACCCATTCTTTGTTCATGAAAATCACAATCCTTAATCAAATGAAATTTACTTCCACACACAAAACAAGTCTTCTGTTTAGAAGATTTATTCAAACCAAAAGTTGTTCTAGTACATGCAGAAGTATTCAAACCAAAACCATGAACATAATTGTTTTTAACAGAATTATTATGCCAAGAATGAAAAGACAAGTCTTCAGAGGAAACTGTCTTGGAAGTTGATTCCTCAGCAGCAACTCTAAAAGGCTTGTAGGGAGTCTTGGGTGAAGGCTTGTGGGAGGTCTTGGGAAGGTCTGACTTGTCATTTGAATCACACCCAGTAGAAGTAGACCCTTGGTCAGAAGACTTGTCACTGTCAACACAAGAGACAAAGTCAGTAGATGAAGTATCAGGGTCTGGCAAGTCTCTAGACTTTTTGCCATAAAGATGGTGTGATCCATCGAAGTCAACAGTAATGGAAAGGTCAATGGGCATATGTTCACCTCTAATAGGTCTACGTACAGCATGTAATTGTCCCTCTTTAACATAATTAGCTAAGCCTGCTGGTGTAGTTTTACGCCCATCATTCCTAGCCTCTAATCCTACATACTGCTGAAAACCTAAACCTATTGCAGAGGTCTCAGATTGACTACTATAGATATGTCTAGCTAGATTTTTACCTGATATTAACCATTCTTTATGTCTAGCTATTTCCTCATCTAATTTCTCTTTCAACACAAGATTTTCTGAAATTACATCTGCTTTTTCTTTCTCAGTTCTTTTTAAATCATTTTTAGTACATTCTAGATCACTCTCTAACACCCTGATCTTTTCATCATAAGCCAATTGATTCTTCTGAAACCAAATTTTTGTCTTTCTAATGTTTTTAAAGCCTGTTTATAAGCTTCAACTTCAACATAGCATTCATTATATTTAGGTGTCAAAACATCATAGGCTTCCTTAAGTTCATTATAACGTTCACTACAACCAAACACACAATTATGTACCTGAGAGATGCCCATCAAGGCAATTTGATCATGCCTATCCTCTGAAGTACAGCTTGCCAGCAACCCAATATTATCAGCACCAGGACCTTCATCATTCTCATGCTCATGTAACTTCCAGTCGACATTGACATCCATAGTGACCAGAGCAGCCGAGGATCCAGCCTTTGAAGTTCCAACTTCCTTTTGATTCTTTTGATAGGAAGAGTATCTCACCTCATCACCAGCCTTCCTATCTTTGCATTCTCTTGAGAAGTGACCCATCTGTTGACATGTAAAGCACTTGACCTTCCTTTTGTCAAATCTTGCTGGATCTCTTCCCTGGAAACCAAACTTCCTTCCAGACTTACTTTCAAATCTCTTGATGTCCATAGAGAGCACAGCCACTTGCCACTTTAACTTCATCTCTTCCATATCAAGTGGATCCACCTGTTCGAGATCTTCAAATGCTAGTTGCTGCTGAGAGTCATAATCAGCAACAAAGGATCCAAGCACATCTTCCAATATACCACTAGCTTTAGGATGAGAACTTGATGAAGTGGTAGTGTAAGATGATGATGAGTAAGTTGAACTTGGAGCATGGATCATCTTATTGGTGGAGGCCCCAACAAATGCTGTGTGACTAGAAGTGGATGATGAACGAAAGGGACTTCTGACATCATGCTCAAGAGCTTTAAGCTTGTTGTACAGCTCATCCAAAGCAATCATATCAAGCCCACCTTTAGTTTTGAAGGCAATGCTTACTTGTAACCAGGATTGAGGTAAAGATCGCAAAAACTTGGAATTGCAGTCATCATTATCTGGCTTTGCCTTCAGCTGATTCAACTGACTTAGAATCTTATGAAACCTGTCATAGCCCTTATGAATACCTTCCTCTTCAGAGATTTAGAATTCTTCAAACTGTTGTCTCAGCATGGATTTCCTCATTCTCCTTGACTCCTCATTCCCTCCAAACTTGGCCTTGATTGCCAACCATATGTCCTTAGCATCCTGCATGAAGTGAAAGTCACTCAAGTGATCCTCAGGAATAGCTTGAAGAAGAATCGTTTTAACTTTGGTTTCTCTCTGAACCGCCAGTATCTCATCAGCAGATTTGGGAGGAACATAAGTAATATTACCATCAGGATCTGTGGTAGTCCTCTTTAAACTGTTCCCTTTCCTTACAATTTCCCATAGATTCCAGTCAATGTCGGAGATCCAATTTTGCATCTTCATTGCCCATAAATCGTACTCCTATTTCTTGAGGTAGGGAAACTTAGCATTGCTGTTTGAGAGACTTAGTTGTTGCAGATGGGTGTTGTTTTGGTTGTTGGTGACTTCGATATCATCTTCTGATCCAGGCATGGTGAATGTTGTTTTGGTTGTGTGGGTGTTTAGAAAAGACTGTTCTTAGTATCGTAGAGACTCTCTGTTGGATATTAGTTATTGTTTTAATGAAAGAACATGTATGAGGTTTGAATCAAACAAGAAGATTTTAGAGAGAGAGATGGGTGGGATACTTTCTAGAGAGAGAAAGAGATGAGAGAAAAAGAAGTTGTATGATTAAAAGAAATGAAAGCACCACCCCTTCCATTGATGGAAGGGGTATTTATACTTACACAATATACCGTCCTCCTATCGGACTGTGGATCAGGCATACAGTGGGTAAAGACCCGTCCTTCCTCCACGGTGTTACTCTAAACTATACTACGCTACTAATTAACTAAATAACTACTACATAACGTAAATAACTACAAATCTACGAGCTAACATATGCTAGACTATAATTGGGGTGACAGACACTTTAACATGGAATTTCTAATTCCTAACAATCTCCCCCTAAGGGAGGTCACCCCATGAAATACATTTTGCATCCTAGCATTCTTTCTTTGACATTGTTCTTGAGCTCGTAGACTTGAATTCTTCACTTTCGCAATCTTTGTGCTTTAGTAGCGATTCTTCAAAGTCCGCACTGATTTGTACTTTTAGTGGAGGCCTTTAACTGATCCACATCTTTGATGATCATCGAGCTTTCATTGAGATCATCAGCCACAGTAAATCTCTGGATCACCCTTTATTGTGTTGCCATCATGTGATGTTGTGACTTTCAGACCGACATGCTCACACTTTTGAATCATGACATCTTTCCATCAGAGTAGCAGAAGCTTTACTGGTTCATGATATTTGCAGCAGCGTAGCAGAAGCATAGTATAGAAATATCAGAGCCAGGTTATGTAGATATGCACCAGTCATGATTTCTTCAATTTAAGTGTGGATGCTGTGAGCATGCGGCTTTGGATTGACTCCTCAATTCTGATCAGCTGTAACCGTCCAAATGTACCTGCAAACAACAGTTAGCAATAAAACACACGAAAGTGTCTTTGATCACTTTCGCTGAATTGAGGTACACGGCCCACGGTTCCCCGTTGATCAGTACAAGTACTGCCTGTGATCAGGTATAATTCCGAAGAATCTCCTTGACAGGGTTTCGCAGCTGCTCTAGCTGTTCTCAAACCGGAACGTCTCAAAGAAGACAACACGGAGTGAGTGAACCAGCGAATTGAGATTCACTGATTGATGAAAAATGATTAGAAAAACAATCGCGTATTGCTTAGAAGAAAGAGTTTTGCAATACGACGAAGGTTTAATGAGAAAGATCAATTTTCAATCAAAAATACTTTTTGTATTTGAAAAGAGTACACATTCGACGTGCTAGAGAAAATAAGAGATTCGCACATCGAACGGTTTTTCTAAAAGCATTTTTTCAATCAGAGATACTTTTTGAGTTTGAAATATGAATACACATTCGACGTGCTAGAGAAAAGAAGGTTTGCACATCGAACGGTTTTTCCAAAAGCATTCGTCAATTCCATTCCTGGACCAAGGTTGATTCAAGAAAGAATCTCCCCATCGTTTCTATCCAGTTGTCACAAGCTTGATCTTTTGCAAGATTTCACATGTCACCCACCAAGAGCTTGTTTGATGTTGGCTCTAGAAGGATTTCCATCTTCATCGTGAATATTTATTGCATATCACTCGGATGTTCTGGCAATACCACAAGGATAATGCGTAGGACTCTTAATATATACTTACTTTCCACATTGTGTGAAACAGCAAGTCTTCAATAATTTAGTGTCCTAATGAGATATTGTGGATGATCTCTTGGCTCTAGACTCAATAGTGCATATTTGGTTCCTGTGCCGGAGACTAGGGAGAGGGTCTCCTTCTTCAATATCAACAATCTCTAAGAGAAAGTCGATAGATTATGTCGGTTCCCCGTGAGAATGAAACAAGCCCTTTTGAGAGGAACTTGAGTGGCTTGGGAAATTGTAGTGCAGTGCGTCACTGGGTCCATGACGTCTTGTCTTCAATACCAGTGTTACCTTAGTAACAACCAGTAGCATATGTATTGAACCCGATTTCTGCCCTAAGGTTGAATTGATGGAGGGCTATTTCTTTTCACCCTTTTTCACATTCAGTTCTTTTTCATTCTTCAACCCCTTCAGTGCTTACCGAGACTTCATTACTAGAACCTTGTTGGGTTTATTCCAGTTCTAGCTCTGTCTCAGTCGGCACTCTTCCCATATCTCACTTTTCTCCTTTTTTTCAATATACCTAAGGACTCTACACTATCTAGTGATTGTCCCTGGGTAGATCCCTCCGGTTCTGGCGGATCATGGGAACTAATACCTAACCTCACCATCCTTATAACTCCATACATAAAGTAAAATGGTTGGTCTTTTGGTACAGTTCATTCTTCCTTGAAACCAATTGAAAAATCATTTGGAAAAACAATCAAGGTACTTGTGATACGAGATCAAAGCATTTTGTACCTTAATAGTTTTGATCATTTAGAAAACCTCCCCCTCAACATGTGCATATGATTTAGAAATTGTTTAGCACACGGAGGCAAGAGAACTTTGAAATATTTTCTTTGATCACAATTTTCATAGAAAAAGCCATTTGATTTTCTTTGGTAAATTCTCCCCCTCAATATGTGCATAGGATATTTGAAAACATTTTATCACATAGAGGCAAGAGTTAATTTGAAGCACATCCACAATCACAAGAGCCATTAAGAAACCATTTGAAAACTCAATCAAGGTACTTTATAAATCACTTTAACAAGCTTTCGTACCTCGATAGTTTATTTGCTCCCCCCTCAATATGTGCTTCAAGATTCGAAAGCGTTTAGCACATATGAGCGAGCAGCGTGCACAATTAAATCAAAACGATCACCTTTTATCAAATTTCATTATTAAATCACAAATTCTCCCCCGATCAAAAATATCAAACCCTTTGAGATTTTGGATCCCAAGTGATTTAATTAGGTTTAGAAAACATGGGAGAAAATGTGGCCTTGTTTAAATACTCATCTGGTTTTTGGATAAATCATCCTCCTCAACATGTGCATTGAATTTGAAATCGTTTGGCACATGGAGGCAGGAGGGCCTTTGAAGGACTAAAACCAATTCCATTTAAAATAGATTTGAGATTTAAATCACGATCTCTACCCCGATCAGAAATTTCAAACCATTTGAGATTTGTGATCCCAACTGATTTAAATAATTTAGAAAATTTTGGGGAATGACGTGGCAAGATTCAATTTTGAAAGATGACAGATATGGACCATTTTAAGACATTAAAGATTGTTAGTGTCAGGTATGATAGTTTTTAAGAGATCTTTTAAGTAAAACAAAACAATTTCACAATCAAACAAGAATAGAAAGAATTTCATTTTGAAAGACCTTGATTCTAAAGAAAAATCATACCATGACATAACATTAAATCTTTAGATCACCACATTTTAACGTACAAACCGGAACTTTTATGAAGAAATATTGTTTGAAAATATTATATTTTAAATCACTCTCCCCCTCAATCGATGATCGAAGTCGATAATTGAGTGACATAGGTTTTGATAAAAAGAAGTCCGGTGATTTTCAAAAATAAGACCAATCTATTTTCAAAACAATATTTTACCATTTTCAAAACAATATTTTCAAAAATTGTTTAAAAATGGTATCATTCACTACTTTTTCCTGCACAAGATATGTTAGGTGGTTGAGAAGCTTCCGTTTATGTTTCTGCTGTAGGGTTTGGAAGAAAAACCATCTGCTGATGCAGTGAGACTTCTTCTTACGTTGCATTTTGAATGCCAACTGAGGTCAAATTAAGCTCCGTTTCTTCAATCACTTAGAAGAAAACCATCTGCAGATGCAGTGAGACCTCTTACGTTGCATTTATGCCAACTCTCCATAGAAGTCCAATTAAGCTCCATTTCTTCATTTGTCAACCCAAGATATAGTTACCCTTTCCTTGCGGCATCCAATCATCTTCAATTGTGGGATCCGGATTGGGAACATTCTTATATACCAATATACCTGCATACGTTAGTGAACACACATACAGATATATGGTGGTCGACATCACCCAAACAGCAATCGACTAATTCAAGTCAATTCAACATATCAATCAGTTCATATAAGGTATGGAAATAATGTGTTCATCAAACTATAATCATCTAAACCTAACAATCACATCCTAGAAACCTAGTCCTTCAACATAGGCAATTATATATTATAATTAAGCACGTAGGATAATTAGGAAAGTCCGTTAGATGATGTAAATTTGACTAACATTATCCCCTCAATCAATGACTCATTTTCTAAAAAGTTTTAAAAGCGCTGAAATCATTGATTGAGTTTTTGCAATTTTATGAAAACTTGATTCTGATTTATTATCAAGCAACTCATTTACCACCACTTCATGAAAACAACAAATATTTTTCTGAAGAATTTTAGACGGAAAAACATTTGTGTAGGAACAGCAGTCCTTCGACATACTTTCCTCATTTTGAATTAGGATAAGTGCACGAAATATTTGAAAGATTGTTTAGCGCAACACTTTCCTTCTTTTAAAGAGCGGGTTGCCATCTGAAATAATAGCAAGCCATGATTAAGCGCGGGTCACAGTCTGAAATAACTGCAAGCCATATTTTGAGACATGTTTAGAAAGAAATATATGCACCTCCTGCTCGAACTTCATCTAAAGTCCCGTGCCATTACTGAATGACATTTCTAAGACCGTAGATGTTATCGATACCAGAAGACATGTCATGAGAAAACATATTATTTATTTATTTTTTTGGTATTTTTCAATTTTCTGATTTTTATGGGCTTTTGTTGATTTTATATTTTTCTATTTTGTTTTTGTTGGTTTTATATTTTTGTATTTTGCTTTTTGAAAAATATTTACAATGATAGAGAAATAGTTTAAGAAGATGATGATACAAGTATCGAGATAAGGAAATCGTTCAGCACTTTGTAGAAGATAGAAGACATCATCTCTTAAACTTTCACCACCAAAGCATTCGAGGCTTCTAAGAAAATCGTCTGAACATGAGCCTTCTCAATTTGAATCTTTGGTAGCTTCCCCCCAAACCGACAAACATCGAATAAAGACCATTTCCCTAAGAAGTAGAGTTGAAGACAAAGCGGTCTCATTGAATGAAGCTCAACACCCCGAAGAACTTGAGAACACCGAAGTAACAAGTTGAAACATTGATCGTCTCAATGGTTATCAAATCCGGAATAACTGATTAAGACCGATCACATGAACCTGTTGTGCGTCCCCGATGTACACATTACTCTTCGAGATTGACCAGTTGTCAATTCAGGGGAACAATATATCAACATCTTCATTTTACCAAGTGCATTCCAGTTATCTTCCATATTACCAATCAGCCCATAATGTACACAAGTACCCAACCAGAGTAGAGACAACGACATCACAGTAACTGGTTGAATCACTGATCTTCTCTGCAGATGTCAAATCTCTCCCCTGATGGTTGCAATCTCATCGAAATCATCATTACATAGTGTACATGAAGCAGTAACCAGAAGCACTTTATCATAATCATATCGAAGATGTCGATAAGCAATATCATCTCACGCTCCAAATATTCTTCTCATATTTCTTCCAACTGAACACTGAAGTAACACATATCAAAAGTTTCCAGAGACCACTTCCCCCAAATAGTTAGAATAATACACCAAAGGCTACGAGTTAAACACTGAGTTTCTCTACGGTTATGACCATTGTCTTTCCGGGATAACTTCAATCAGGTAGAAGTGTTAAGTTCATCATGTGTACTCGTTGAGCTTTTAGATATATGTCTCCTTCCCCCTTGCTGGTTTTGATACCTCAGAATCAGCAAAACATAATATACCCATAAACTTGAAATCTTGTGAGAAGAACTCAAATAACCCAAATGAATCCTGTGAGAATCAACTGCTACAGAAACTCTCTCTGACTATCTTTATCAACCCATATGTAGACAATTTGAAGTGACCACTGTTGAAGAAAACCTGATATACCAAACTTGAAACTGAAGTCGAATTCCCCACATTTGTATCTTAAGCTTGCACTTAATGATGGAAGAACGGTGTCGAGAATTTATGCTCCAAGAAAATCTCTAAGTACTCAATACTCAACCAAAGTATGAGACATTAACACCTCTTGTGATTATCCACAACGACATTTGTGTGTGTCACTGAGTAAAACTACGTAACTCCTTAAAGTGATAGTTAACCAGGTCTTCAACCATCCACCCCGACTGCTGGTAACTAGATAAGACAAGACTTCAACTCAAATTCTTAAGCCCGAGCAAGTTATCAAATAAGAACACACCTTTGTGAAAGTCAACTTCAATCTCAAATAAGTCATAAATGATTAACTCCGAAGTAATCAACTTGTGTCAAATGCCCAACACGTGAATAAACATACAATCGGATGTATATTGATCCACTAAATGAACCGGAACAAATGATACCTCAACATTAATGCCTTCTTCCTAAAAGTATTCATGTAGAGACTGATCTGAAAGACTCACCAATAGTATCTTTGAGCGGATGAGGTAGTCATTTTCCTTAATGTTCATGTGGTTGATTTATAAAGTGCACAATAATCCATGAAGATTTGGCAAAGGGATACCAAAGAGCGGATCATTATTCATGAACAGTAATCTGTGAAGATTTGGCAAAGAAGTACCAAAGAGCGGATCATTATCCATGAGTGCAACAACAATGATAGTCATTAACAATGCCTTGAGGAATAACTGGAGATTGGAAGTACTCATCAAACATATCTTGACATCTAAATATTCAAACATCCCAAACAATGAATCCCAGATATCCTTAGTAAGTGAAGCATTAGGCGTTGAAGGAGAGTCATATGACCATAATTCAAGCATCCATCAACATGTAGTATATGCACTCTTCTCCCCCTCAAAAATTGCATCCGAAGTTGCCATTTTTGACTTGAACAAGTGAATAAGAATATACACCAATGAACGTAGATCCACTTGAAGGTTGAAAGAGCGTGGAAAAACATGAAGCTTGTTGATGAAGAATGTCGATGAGAATGGTCATACACATGAAGATTTCTCTTCTTTTGAAGATAAAGCGCACTGAAGCGTACACTTTTCTTTTCTTTGAGGAACGGGGCCTGAATTGTTATTTGCAGACGCCATAGTGTTGAAGAACGAGGCCTGAACTGATGTGAACAGACGTCATTGCCGAATGAATATCAAGATTGAATTACTTGAACCCGTTAGTTATGAGATATCAATCCATTTGTAATCCATTCTTTAAGCCAGTCCATGTAGTGAAGGATCGAAGTATCTGCAACAGAGTAAGGACTACCTGCACTAATATTACAAACTTGATTGCAAATATTTTGGTTAGTGACATTAGTATCCAAACCCTTTGGTGTTTCACAGTCAACCTTGATTTTGTCATCAAAAAACAGCTTTCCGGAAGGAATCCACCTAAGTCCAGCATCCTTAAACATTCTACCAGATGGTATCCACTTATGGCAAGGTCTAGGATTGTTAGGCTTCTTATGCATAGTGAAAGACTTATCCTTATTCCTAGTTTCCAAAGATTTAGCAGTTGGTAACCATCTAGGCGAAGCTTTTAGTTTCATTTGCTTCATATGCACTGTGGATGACTTAGTGTAAATCCTAGACTTAACAGGTTGTACCATTGCATGAGCATTTACTTTCTTCAGGGATTTTGTGAAACATTTATCATGATTAGCATTAAAGATACATTTCAGACACTTTGAGCAAACAGCTTGTTTGGATTCAGAAATAGATCTAGATTTTTTAGAGTGATCTGCTATGGGAATAGCTTTAATAGAAACGCAACTACTCTTAGATGTAAGCCAATCCCTAGTCTTTAGATTAGTGTTCCTAGGTAATGGTTTAGAACTACTAGCAGTGCCTTGAAATCTCGAAGAATTCATCACCCTAGGTCTTGCACCTAAAATTCCGTCTTTGCGATTCTGTGCCTTCTTTCTAGCCATTTCTAGATAAGAGTTCTTATACAAGTCATTCATATCAATTTTCCTAGGAAAGTGAGGTGAAGTGACTGGTTTTGTAAAAACTTGTTTTGCATCAACTTGGGAGGCAAACCGTGTTTTTGAAAATTTTGGTCGTTCAGATCTAAACGCATTCGGTTGTTTAATAATTGGTTTCCCCAAGATTGATGGTTTTGCAAACTTAGTGTTCACACTATTCCCTGTTGTTTTTCTGAGCTCATTTTTTAAAGCAACAATAGTGAAACTCTTTTCCTGAAGTTGAGCTTTGAGATCATCAATTTTTGCTATCAAAGAGTTTGTTTGTTCTATTGACTTAGTTCTAGCTTCTTTGACAGATTCACTTAGTTCTATGTGATGTTTTCTCAAAGACTCATTTTCCTTTAGTAATTTGGCCACACAAACTGCTAATTCATCATTTCTCATTTGAATATCATCAATAGAATTAACATCAGAATTACTTGTAACCAAATTACTTTTCACATGCATATTAGAAATATGTTTTTTTAAATTGTTGATAGTTGAGTCTTTGTCTTGAAGCTGAGCTTTCAAAGTGTTAATTTCAAAAAGTTCACGGAATTCAGGAAGTTCCGGATTTTTACATGGTTTGTTAAGTTGAAAGCTTTCTTCTTTACTCTGTATTGCAATTTCAAGTGAAATGCAATGTTTTTCAAGTTTTGAGAATTTGTTTGAAAGTTCATCAAAAGCCTTTTTATCAACCATATCATTTGTTTTGAAATTTTTAGACTCAGCCTCAACCAAGGAACATTTATCAGAATCATGTTCAACATTAAGATCAGAATGTTTAGGTACATTAGCAGATGCACTATGTTGAACAGTTAAGGGTACCTCATCACATGACACCTGTTCATTTGTAGGTCTGATATTTGCATCCACATCATGAGTAACAAGAATCACTGAACTACTGGTTGTTTCAAGCTTATCTGTCTCTGAGCCTCTGTATTCAGTGCCAACTGATCCATCACCCGATGCCTTACTGGTCTCAACACTACAATTTATTGATTGTACCCGAGATTCATTCGCCTTTCTGATCACATCATCCACTTCTTGTGTGACAGGAGTTACTGAGCAGCTAGTTACGTCATTCATTGTTGTTTCGGATATTCTGCTTTCAGCAATACCCGACTTTTCAACTGATACATTACCCGACTCATCACAAATATTTTTCAACTGCACCAGACTCTCATTCACTTTTTCATCTTTATGAGTAACTTCCTCAATATACTTATCCACATTATCCATGAGATGGATAAGTGTCTCTGTGAATACGCTAATTTTCATTCCAGTGTGTCTCTTGAAAGACATTTCAGTCGCGTCTTGATCATAATCTGATGTGAACTCCCTTCTAATGAATGACTGAAGATGTTTGTAGATCACTTGAAGTGCATCACTGGAACTATCCTTTTGAACCTTCTCTTTGTCAAGTTGTAGCTCCAATTGCTCTAGGTTTAACTGCAAAGTTCCTGTTAATGTGGATAAGTCCTGATGGAAGAGGGCAATACATGTTCGTTCCATTGTTACGGGTAGAAGTAACATGAGGTGAGAGTGAAGTTGTTGAAAAGGTTCAATGCTGCTTTCCTTTTGCAAGGCATTCTGTAGTCTAAACATGTGCAATTCTCTCTCTTCAGACTCTGAACACGAAGATCTCACATCCTCATTGATTAATTCAAGCATCTTTAATCGTTCAGTGTAGCATTCATTATCATTGTTGTCCACAACATCATACAGTTTAAGCACTTCTGAAATCACTGGGTCAGTAGAGTAAGACATGATGTGGTAGAATGCACGGGATTTTACAAGTCTATGATTTATACCGAGAAATAGAATCTTTCGCAGGATTTTACTAAAATCAAGAAAAAACCGTGAGACAATGATTAATTAAGAAGGATTGTGTGAAATGAATTTACGGATCTTGTAGATGATAAAGAAGTACTTTTTGTTTTTGAACTTATGATATCACAATAACTAGCACAGTAGTAATTTTCAACGAACCCGGAAAATTTCACTCCCAAAATAATGCTCTATCTCGGATAATCGAAGCTTAATCAAAACCGTGTGCAAAATTATATCAATAATATTCCACAAAGTGGCACTTTAAAACTCAAGTAGTACACTCGTATGTCACGTATCCGAAAAACATAGACATTTGAATTGCCAAAAAAAAATGTTTCCGGATGAGATATGGAGTAGCCAAGGCCCAAAGTTTTTCACGCAGGCCCACTGATCAGCCCAAATCCCTTGATGAAACTAAAGGCCCACGTCCAAATTAAGCTTAGACCTAGAATTTAGGTATAAAACACTAGCAAACCACACTTAAACCTAATCCTAATCCTCTAAAAAAAACGCAGCCACCACACAAAAATTCTTCTACCCAACAATTTGTTACACTTAAACTCGCACCACCCTTAAAAACAAGAAATAATCTCCTTTTCTTAAAACAAATCACCCTTTAATCTTTCTTTGTTTTACTAATTGAATCACAGAGACCCTTAAAACAAGATTCACCTCAGATCTTTTGTGTATTTCTTTTCGGCTTCAAGATCTTTAATATGATCTCAGGTAGGCGATGTTGTTTCTCGAATTGTTTTTGTTTAAGTCGAGTGAAAAGAATGATGAAACAAATCTGCTTTGTTCTTCTTTGAATCTTTCGAACATTAATCAAGAAGTTAATCTTCTTATATGATCAATGATGGATATTGTGAGTATAATCTTTTAGAGATTTGAAGCTGTGAATCTTAAACACATATCAGAGATCTATTATTTCGTTTTATTATTATTATTATTATTATTATTATTTTTTTATTAAAAGTTTTGTTGACAGTAGCTATTGATTAGGATAGTTTACCTTTTCTTTTCAGTTTGTTTTGAAAGAAAACACAAGTAGAAAATTAAGAATAGACAAGTAGCTAAAAAGAAAGAAGTTGCATTTCTTTTCAAAGACAAAAGTTTCTTTTTAAAACGAATTTTCTTCGTTCGTTTGTGACTTGAGGAGGATAGTTACTTTTTAGAGACAGAAGTTGCGATTTTTAAAAACACAAATCAAAATGCACAAGTCGCTACGTAAAAAGTGCACAAGTCGCTAGGTTTTGTAAATACAAAACCCAAGTCGCTATTTTTTTTATTTTTTATTTTTTTTTTGGTGTTTGAACTACAACTCGCTAGTTAGAAACTGAACTACAACTCGCTAGTTAGAAATTTTAGGACAAGGTTCTCCAGCAGCAGCAAACATAACACGAGTTTAATCAAAACTGCCCAAAAAATTTTTAAATACCATAACAAATAAACAAACTTAGCAAATCAAGCATCAAATGGACAAACATTTAACACATAAAGCCAAAGAAAAATTCGAATATGATGAATATTTAAAATTTGGAAATTCGGACCATAAAGACAACTCAACAATAACCAAACTCAAAAATCAAGAACACAAGATAACCAAGATCAAACCATGGCTCTTGATACCAATTGTTGGATATTGGTTATTGTTTTAATGAAAGAACATGTATGAGGTTTGAATCAAACAAGAAGATCTTAGAGAGAGAGATGGGTGGGATACTTTCTAGAGAGAGAAAGAGATGAGAGAAAAAGAAGTTGTATGATTAAAAGAAATGAAAGCACCACCCCTTCCATGGATGGAAGGGGTATTTATACTTACACAATATACCGTCCTCCTATCGGACTGTGGATCAGGCATACAGTGGGTAAAGACCCGTCCTTCCTCCACGGTGTTACTCTAAACTATACTACGCTACTAATTAACTAAATAACTACTACATAACGTAAATAACTACAAATCTACGAGCTAACATATGCTAGACTATAATTGGGGTGACCGACACTTTAACATGGAATTTCTAATTCCTAACACTCTCTCGAGGATCTGATACCACTTGTTAAACCTTAGACCTTGATAGATCTTGAGCACTCGTAGATCGTTAGTATTGCTTATGTAATCACAAACAAACTAATAGACAATCTCTACTACTTATATTCTTTAGCGGAAATCAAATACAAGTACAAACACAAATAACTAAGAACTCGTTGATCCTCTATGGATCTTTATATTAATACTAAAACTTTGTTTTTCAAACCGTACATAATTCATACTATTGTGTTCTTTTTATGGACAAGGAACCCTAACTCGTTTCCCAAGAAATGTATAAACATAAAACTAAATAAGATACACATAATCACTTCCTAATAAAGCTCATGCATATCCTAACTAACTATAAAAAACACGGAATAACTATTTCCGCAGAAACTATCTATGCGTTATACTACTTCAGCAAATTCTCTTCTTCAACATAAACATTGAACTTAAGCAGAATCCTTCGGTAGTAACATCAGCAGAATTCTAACTTAGCAGAATTCCCAACACCTTTGTGCTTGGGTCTTGTCTTGGTCAACAAGTCACAAGCCCAAGCCTATCCTCCTCTATCCGATAAATTAGAGTACATGGCCCAAGGCAGCTCTAAAACCGACCCAACTAAGAACTCAGACAAGTCCATGGATCGTCACAGTGATCGGGTCAAATACATGCACATTGGGTAATATATTCAAGTATAAATATACGTTCGACATGTACTCTCGTGTTTATCGTGTGTGCCCCCATAGGCTCACACACTTTTAGCGTTTACGTGTGTTTTAAAACTCCCACAATCCAACAGAAAGATCAAGTAATGCATAGTTCATAAAAGCATAATAAGTTGCTGAAATAAAGCACCCTAAATGCCATATCAGCTGACCACAATTGTATATCAGAAGTCATTTAAAAGATATACCTTTTATTATACTAAAAAATGCACCATATCAGTAAGCAAATGCTATGAATTTTGAATGACATCAGCTGCACTATATCCATCATTTGTGGATATTATTTTATTATCCTCAATTACCTCTCTATAACTAATATGAATGCAGTTTGGAAGATCAAGTAATGCATAGTTCATAAAAGCATAATAAGTTGCTAAAATAAAGCACCCTAAATGCCATATCAGTAGGCCACAATTGCATATCAAAAGTCATTAAAAATATACAATTATTTCTATATTATAAAATGCACCATATCAGTAAGCAGACCTATTGACTTTTGAATGGCATCAGTTGGCATTTATCCATCATACGTGGGAATTATTTTATCATCCTCAATTACCTATATAGAACTAATATGATTGTAGTTTAGAAGGCCAAATAATGCATAGTTTATAAAAGCATAATAAGTTGCTTCTATATATTCATAGCAACAATAACAAAATTAATACATAATCTCAAATATGTTATTCACAATAACAACACAACAAACTAAACAACATGACATCATAGTGCAACTCACAATTTTATAACAAAGGTATACATTGGTCCGTGTATAGGATTTACATACCTGTACATCTTGTAATACAAAGTATAATGACCAAACTTCATTTGGCTTTCCTGGACTATGGGGTTTCAACTTGCTAATGCATCGTGCAACAACCTTGATATCATCCAACATAGGATCTATGTCACACAATGGAGTCAAATTCTGTTCCATTTTTTTGCTACAAAACAAAATACAAAGATCATTAATGTAAATTGAAAATGTATACTGATAAAATAGCTATGAATATGAATTAGGTTTATCAAATTTAAGTGTTAATGCATATAAAACATACCTTAGGTTTTAGAGAATAAGATACATGGGAGATGGGGTAGACGAGTGATCAACTCTGCATATATTCAACCAATTTATAAGGAATTATTAAGTTAACATACAATTCAAATTGGTATGCATATGTGGGTAACTAAGGAAACTATTTGCAAAAGTAATTAGTTTTCAGTTTCCCAATCAATTTATATCAATATTTTCAAACTTTCCAATATTAATATCATTTTTGTTTTCATTTTATGATACACTATACAATATTTATAAGTTTCCTCATTGCTAATTGCAAGAGCAATAGCATATTAAGAACTCAAAAATTATTAAACATAATACCAATATCAAATAGGAAAAATATGATTTCTAACATTCTTAGGCTTAACAAACAATCACTAAAAACATAAGTAACAAACACAAAGTCTGCATATATAAGAAATATATTAAACAATAACAAACATGTTTGCAAATTGAAAGATGCTATCAGTGATATACATTCGGTTTTTGGTTTATGATAATAGAAAGACATAATCAGTGATTTATTAATCAACATTTGTAAGATTATTATTGTGACAAATGATTTGTGCGGGATAACCGAATTACGATACCTGATAATGGGGGATATGAATTGATTGGGGAAGAACATAATTGGGGGATAAATTGATGATGGATAGATTTGATTATTGTAAAATGATTGATTATTGTAAAATGATTTGTGTAAATGTTTCATCCGGTTTAATTTTTTTTGGAATGAATTGATTTGGGGAAAAAATTATTAAGATAACAATTGATTGGGGAAGAACATATTTGGGGGGGGGGGGGGGGGAAACCATTTTGGGGGTTAAATGATGGGGAGCGAAATTCTTGGGGTGATATGTGTTATTGCCCCTTAGATGATAAAAAAATGCCACGTGTCTTTTTTTTTGGAGTTTTGGGGGGGGGGAAGTTTTCTAAAGCTAAGCTTGCTTTATATAATGTGGGATTAGTCATTATTAAAACTTGGGTGTTCTTTAGTCTTCACTTTATGAAAACAATGCCATTGAATCGAGAATATTTTTTATGTGATTTTGTTTTGACTAATTTTTTAGTGGAAAAACTAGTTTGAGAATATTATTCAATAAAAGTTGATGATAAACATACTCTAAGGATTCAACAAGATAGCTTACAATAGAAAACAATAACTTACAGAACAAATGATAACATTGTGACACTAAGTGCACAATATGCTTTTCACGCCTATTGCAATTTTAATTTTCATTTAAAAGATAGATCTCACTCAAATCACATCACTTAGAAGATTCACTCAACACGAACAATGATATGTTTCTATGTATTATGATCTCATACATGCATATAAACATTTCATGTATGCGTTTTTCAAGTGATGGCTTGCTAGCCAGGTATTCTACGGGCTAGTTTAGAGATGTATTGTCTCTTCTATGTCCAAAAGATGAAACGAGAACTCTTGATTAATCCTTAGTATATGTCATAAGAGTTCGTTTGAGGGTCGAACTTAAGGATCCATTTCAAAATTCTTAATGACAAAGATTTAGATGTATTGTGTTGATGTATAGCTAATGATGTGATCTTGCAACTTAATTAAACATCTATATCGAAAGTGTTGCAAACTATTCTAGTAAATTAAAATGAAAAGAAAAATTAACGTGACAATAAGTGAACGTAACCCTAATAAGAAAGTAATCACGTGATGATAAGCATTTAAAATGTACACTTTTAAGGGGTCATTTAAGCCCTTAATCGCCCACTTTTATATCCATTACTGCTTAATTTCGTTCCTTTTCACTTTTTAGGTCTCTTGGAAGCAAAATGCTGGAATGATGCATTTTTGGACGAAAAGGAGTGAATATATGACGAAAATGGCTAAGTCAAGATCAAGACACTCAAGCTGCTGGAATAACACCTGATGGCGTCCCAATCAGAGAGCGACGCCATCCCTATTTTGTGAGGACTCAGAAGCGAAATTGCTATTTTACACCTGACGGCGTCAGGCTTTGAAGAGTAAGGGCGTCACGAAGACTTTTCTTCTCAGACAGCCTAGATCCAGATTCAGACGACGTCACAGCTGAAGACTGACGGCGTCACAACCACAACGTGACGCCGTCCCAGTGATGACTTGGCCAAGACGAAACCCTAATGGCGGTGATCAGACGACGTCCCACCTATAAGGCGACGTCGTCGCAGTTGTAAAATTATATATAGAAATCGAATTTTCAGACTTTTAAGAGGTAGACTTATGGAGTAAAAACCTAAAACGATTGTAGTCCGGTTTGGACAGTATTTTAGGGTTCTCATACCCTATTTTACATCGAGATAAGTTATTTATTCCATTGATTTCATTATGTCTTCGATTGAATGTGTGTATGCTTGCATGTTTAACATGTCCGGCTAATTTACTTGTGTGTTTGTTTAGATCTACGAAACCTAGTGTTAGGAATTAGAATATTCCACGTTAAAGTGTCGGTCACCCCAATTATGGTCTAGCGTATGTTAGCTCGTAGACATGTCGTTATTTACGTTATTTAGTAGCTTATTAGTTAGTTTGTAGCGTTATATAGTTTAGTGTAACACCGTGGAGGAAGGACGGGTCTTTACCTACTGTATACCTGATCCACAGGCCGATAGGAGGTCGTGTATTGTGTAACTATAAATACCCCTTCCATCCATGGAAGGGGTGGTGCTTTTCAATCTAACATTCCATACTTTTGTATACCAAGTCTCTAGCAAGAAAACACCCAACTCTCTACTTCTCTCTCTAATGGCAAACATGTATTTTGATCATCCAAGACCACCCGAATCATCAACACAATAATATATCGATCCTACAATTGGTATCAGAGCCAGGTTGTTGTGTTTTGATGATTTCTTGTGGTTTTGATTCGTGTTTGAAACTGTTTTTTTTTTGTTTATTTGTGTGGTCGGAACTTTGTTATGGGTAAACTGGTTTTATAGACAAGCTTTGTGTTTTGTTTGATCAAAAAGGTGTTATGGTCATATCTGCTTCAAACAGTTTTAAACAGTTTTCGACTACTATTTGCTTCATATTTACCAAAACAGTCTTGTGTTATCTATGGTCAAAAACAGTTTTATGTCAAGTTTATGTTAGTTCATCTTTTACTGGTCATGGTCAAATAGGTGATAATTGGGTCGAAAAGTATATTTTTTCTGGGTTTTTCTGGTCAGAACAGAAGCAGTTTTATGCAGTTTTCTGGGTCACTCTTCATAGCGAGTTTCTTATGTTTCTTCATAGCGAGTTGGTCTAAATCTGCCTAGCGATTTGTTATTTAACAAATAGCGAGTTGATATTACAAAAGCATAGTGACTTGTATTATTCTGTCCAGATTCATTGTATATTGTAGCGACTTGCCCTTAAGTCACCTAGCGACTTGTTGCATCTTCTGATGGCGACTTGTCTTTACAAGTTGTCGTAGCGAGTTGGTCATTAGGGTAGCGACTTGGTATAACATCTTAGGCTAGCGACTTGACTCTTAAAAAACAGTAGCGACTTATATTTATTCGTTAGCGTGTTGTGCTTTGAAAGATAAGTTAGCAACTTGAATCAAAAGCTTAGCTACTTGGTGACAGAAATGAAGAATGAGATGACTTTACCCCACGACCACAAACCAAATACCAACATGACTCAAAACGACTTCAGGTATCCTCAACCCATCATCAGTCAAACAAACCCTACATCACTACTTCTACAACAAATCTCAAATTCCATACCCACCGAACAAAATAAATCTCTTAAAATAAATTCTTAATTTGTTGACATCAAGAAACTTTCAGACGTTAACATTATAAATCTCAGATTATTCTTTTCGTGTGTTACTCAAGGTACAACAAGGCCATGGAACTTACAGACCCATAAACGAAAAGAATATACCATCATAGATCCGTGCTTTAAATGATTATGTCCGAATAAATTGAAGTTAGAACAAAATAGTTAATGGTTTCATTCTCCTTCATGTTCGGTCAAATATGAATGAAAATAACAAAAAAGAGTTAAGCAGGATCTCAGTTTGGTGCTCGAAATGATTTGCTTCAAATCGTTCAAAGAAGTTTTAACACCACTTCATCATTGATCATGTTCGAAGTTAATTACTTCAGGTTAATGTTCGAAGGTAAAAGAAAGATCAATACCCTTCGGTTTTCATCATTTCTTTAGTTTCGAATAAAAGAAAATGTGATCAATAGCACAAATTAAACCTACCGTTTACCTCGTCGAGAGTTCTTGAAGCCAAGATACAAGTCCCATATTTATCTTCATACTAATGGCTGTTACAAGACTTTTATACCATCCCTATGGCAAATCCAAATCAAGGAACTCGTAAACAAGCCATCCCTGTGGCTTTGCTTTTCTTTGTGAGTTCGACTTAATTGTAATGAAGATGCAGATATGTGACATTGGAGGTGAATAATTAGGGTTGATGTTATTTGGTGCAACTTGATTCTTTGATGGTTGTATTTCTGAGATGGGAGGCGCACATATATGTGGGATGAAACGTTGTTGTTCTTCTATTGGATGATATAACCCCGAATGGAGAATCTTGATTATCGGTCTTAAATGGAGCAGCGGGATTTATGATAATGGTGTGCTTCTCTGTGCACCTGGCTAAGGAAAGCTTGAAATAGAGCTTCGAATCTGCTCATCTAAAGAATTTTCGGTTTGGGGGGAAGCTGCCAAAGTCTCACCTTCAAGTGGCTCAATTTCTCTCTTCGATTCAAGAGTCTTGGAAGCTTTGGTGGTGAAAGTTTTAGGGATGATGACTTATATCTTCTACAACGGGGCTGCTTGATATCCTTATCTCGGTACTCGTATCATCATCTTCTTTTACTATATCATCTTCTCTATCCTTGTATATATCTATTTAAAACCAAATACAAAAATATAAAACCAACAAAAAGAAAATAGAAAAATATAAAATCAACAAAAACCCATAAAAATCAGAAAATTTGAAAAAGACCAAAAATATTGTTTTTCAAGACATGTCTTCTGGTATCGATAACATCTACGGTCTTAAAAATGTCATTCAATAATGGCACGGGACTTTAGATGAAGTTCGAGCAGGAGGTGTAAATATTATTTTCCAAAACATTTCTCAAAATATGGCTTGCAGTTACTTCTGACTGTAACCCGTGCTTAAACCATGGTTTGCTATTATTTTAGATAGCAACCCGTTCTTCAAAGAAGGAAAGTGCTACGCTTAAACAATTTTCAAAAATTTCGTGCACTTATCCTAAATCATATTGAGGAAAGTATGTCGAAGGACTGCTGTTCCTACACAAATATTTTTCCATCTAAAATTCTTCAGAAAAATATTTGTTTTAACTTAATGGTGGTAAATGAGTTGCTTGAAATTCAATCAGTATCGGAGTTTTCATAAATTTGCAAACTCAATCAATGACTTCCACGCTTTTAATCTTTTCATAAAAAGAGTCATTGATTGAGGGGGAGAATGTTTTCAAATTTATATCATCTAACGGACTTTCTTAATTATCCTACGTGCTTAATTAAAAATGATATTTGCCTATGTCGAAGGACTAGGAATTTAGGATATGATCATTAGGATTAGATGATTAGAGTTTGATGAACACATAATTTCCATGCTTTTATATGATCTGATTGATATGTTGGATTGACTTATATTAGTCGATTGTTGTTTGGGTGATGTCGACCACCATGTATCTGTTTGTATGTCCACTAACGTATGCAGATAGATGGTTAAAATAATGTTCCCGATCCGGATCCCACAATAGATGACGATTGGATGCCGAAAGGAAAGGGCAACTATTTCTTGGGTCGACATAAGAAGAAACGGAGCTTAATCAGATCTCTCCATGGATAGTTGGCACGATAGATGCAACTTCAGATGTCTCACTGCTTCTGCAGACGGTTTTCTTTCATCCTTTCAGCAACAACAGAAGCAGCTTATGATTCTCTCCACCTAACGTATCTATGTGCAGGTTTAATAGTGATGACACCATGTTCGTATGGTAGAAAAATATTTGTTTGAAAATAATTGGACTAAATTTTGAAAATCACCGGACTTCATTTTATCAAAACTTAAGTCACTCAATCATCGACTACGGTCATCGATTGAGGGGGAGAGTGATTTGAATCAAAATATTTTCAAACAATATTTCATCAATCAAGTCCGTTTGTACAAAATAAGTGGTGATCTAAAGATTTAATGTTATGTCATGATATGATTTTCTTTAAAACCCAAAGATCTTTCAAAATGAAATTTTTTTATGTTCTTGTTTGATTGTGAAAATGTTTTATTTTACCTAAAAGATCTTTTAAAAAATTATCATACCTGACACTAACAATCTTTTAATGTCTAAATCTGTTCCACTATCAGAATTAAATTAATCTGAACACAGTTTTCTCCCATGTTTTCTAAACCTATTTAAATCACTTGGGATCCAAAATCTCAAAGGATTTGATATTTTTGATCGGGGGAGAAAATGTGATTTAAATATGAAATCTGATAACAAGTGATCGTTTTGACTCAATGTGCAGGCAGTTCTCCCATATGTGCTAAAATGCTTTCAAATCTCGAAGCACATATTAAGGGGGAGCATTTCTAAAGAAATTAAACTATCAAGGTACAAAGGTTTCAACGTTTTATCATATCTACCTTGATGGAGTTTGAAATGGTTTTCTCTATGGCAAATGTGATCGTGAAAGTACTTCAAAAACCTCTTGCCTCTATGTGCAAAATAATTTTCAAATATCCTATGCACATATTGAGGGGGAGAATTTTACCAAAAAAATCAAATGGCTTTTTCGTACGAAATTGTGATCAAGAATTTGTTTCAAAGAACTCTTGCCTCCATGTGCTAAAAAATTTCTAAATCATATGCACATGTTGAGGGGGAGGTTTTCTAAATGATCAAAACTATTAAGGTACAAAATGCTTTGATCTCGTATCACAAGTACCTTGATTGATTTTCCAAATGATTTTTCAATTGGTTTCATGAAGGAAAGAACAATACCAAAAGACCGACCAATTTACTTTATGCATGGAGTTATAAGGATGGTTAGGTTAGGTATTTGTTCCCACGATCCAGCCAGAACCGGAGGGATCTACCCAGGGACAATCCACTAGTTAGTGTATAGTCCGTAGTTATGATGAAAAAAAGGAGAAAATGAGAATATGGGAAGAGTACGGACTGAGACAGAGCTAGTACTGGAATAAACCCAACAAGGTTCTAGTTATGAAGTCTCGGTAAGCACTGAAGGGGTTGAAGAATGAAAAAGAAATGAAATGAGAAAAGGGTGAAAAGAAATAGCCCTCCAATAATTCAACCTTAGGGCAGTAACGGGGTTCAATACATATGCTACTGGTGGTTACTAAGGTAACACTGGTATTGGAGACAAGACGTCATGGACCCAGTGACGCACTGCACTAAACTTCCCAAGCTACTCAAGTTCCTCTTAAAAGGGCTTGTTTCATTCTCACGGGGAACCGACATAATCTATCAACTTTCTCTTAGAGATTGTTGATATTGAAGAAGGAGACCCTCTCCCTAGTCTCCGGCATAGGAACCAAATGTGCACTGTTGAGTCTAGAGCCAAGAGATCATCCACAATATCTCGTTAGGACACTAAATTCTTGAAGACTTGCTGTTTCACACAATGTGGAAAGTAAGTATATATTGAGAGTCCTACGCATTATCCTTGTGATATTGCCAGAACATCCGAGTGATATGAAAATATTCACGATGAAGATGGAAATCCTTCTAGAGCCAACATCTAACAAGCTCTTGGTGGGTGACATGTGCGATATTCTCGTAAGATCAAGCTTGTGACAACTGGATAGAAATGATGGGGAGATTCAATCTTGAATCAACCTTGGTCCAGGAATGGAATTGACGAATACTTTTGGAAGAACCGTTCGATGTGCAAACCTTCTTTTCTCTAGCACATCGAATGTGTATTCATTTCAAATTCAAAAAGTATCTCTGATTGAAAAATACTTTTAGAAAAACCGTTCGATGTGCGAATCTCTTCTTTTCGCTAGCACGTCGAATGTGTACTCATTCTCTTATACAAAAAGTATTTTGATTGAAAATTGATTTTTCACATAAAACCTTCGTCGTATTGCAAAACTCTTTCTTCAAGCAATACGCGATTGTTTGTCAAATCATTTTTCATCAATCAGTGAATCTCAATTTGCTGGTTCACTCACTCCGTGTTGTCTTCTTTGAGATGTTCCGGTTTGAGAACAGCTAGAGCAGCTGCGAAACCCTGTCAAGGATATTCTTAGGAATCCTACCTGATCACAGGCAGTACTTGTACTGATCAACGGGGAACCGTGGGCCGTGTACCTCAATTCAACGAAAGTGATCAAAGACACTTTCGTGTGTTTTATTGCTAACTGTTGTTTGCAGGTACATTTGGACGGTTGCAGTTGATCAGAATTGAGGAGTCAATCCAAAGCCGCATGCTCACAGCATCCACACTTAATTTGAAGAAATCATGACTGGTGCATATCTACATAACCTGGCTCTGATATTTCATACTATGCTTCTACTTCGCTGCTGCAAATATCATGAACCAGTAAAGCTTCCGCTACTCTGATGGAAAGATGTCATGATTCAAAAGTGCGAGCATGTCGGTCCATAAGTCACAACTTCACATGATGGCAACACAATAAAGGGTGATCCAGAGATTTACTGTGGCTGATGATCTCAAAGAAAGCTCAAAGATCATCAAAGATGTGGATCAGTTAAAGGCCTCCACTAAAGTACAAATCAATGCGGACTTTGAAGAATCGCTACTAATGCACAAAGATTGCGCTAATGCACAAAGATTGCGGAATTGAAGAATTCAAGTCTACGAGCTCGAGCATAAAGTCAAAGATAGAATGCTAGGATTCAAAATGTAAATCATGGGGTGACCTCCCTTAGGGGGAGATTGTTAGGAATTAGAATATTCCATGTTAAAGTGTCGGTCACCCCAATTATGGTCTAGCATATGTTAGCTCGTAGACGTGTCGTTATTTACGTTATTTAGTAGCTTATTAGTTAGTTTGTAGCGTAATATAGTTTAGTGTAACACCGTGGAGGAAGGACGGGTCTTTACCCACTGTATACCTGATCCACAGGCCGATAGGAGGTCGTGTATTGTGTAACTATAAATACCCCTTCCATCCATGGAAGGGGTGGTGCTTTTCAATCTAGCATTCCATACTTTTGTATACCAAGTCTCTAGCAAGAAAACACCCAACTCTCTACTTCTCTCTCTAATGGCAAACATGTATTTTGATCATCCAAGACCACCCGAATCATCAACACAATAATATATCGATCCTACACCTAGTTATTAATTATTGATTGGTTGTCTCTTATCTTAATTGTAATTGGCTTAGGAGTGCATGAGGCCATCGTTATGTTTTTAATGCTTGATTAATCATTGTGAACATTACTTTATAATTACTAGTGGAATTGTTGGCTAAACATCTGAAGATAACCTTAGTGTTAAGTTTATGAATCCTAGAGATTTCGTAGTCATTAACCTTAAGGTAGTCTCAAAGAGTTAGGGATAAAATCACACCCTACGACTTTAGAAAACACAACGCGTTAAGAATAAGGACGTGACAATTCAACCACCAATAAAAGATAACTAGGGAGTAATAGTATCTAGGTAGACACATCTTTAATCATCATACGAGCACACTTCAAAAAGACATAGACTGCCCTTTGTTTAGATAATTAGATAAGTAGAGTAATCGGTAGAAGTACCAAACCCCCAAATCCAAACCCCGAAATTTTACCTTTAGTTTCTAAAAAAATATAAAAAGATAAAAAATAATCTTCCTCAACCTCAACCTTAGCGTAGTAATTTCCCATTAGCATTCCTATTCCCCTAGAGAATGATATCAATACCCAAGGCTTACCCAATACTACACTACAACAATTAGGTTCACTGCCTAGGGTGTTGAAAAGCTTGCTCGACGAAAAGGAAGTTTCCTTTGACCCCGAACGCGCCTTGTACGCGCATCAAGTTTTTGGCGCTGTTGTTGGGGAATAGAATAGCTAGTTAGGATTCTATTTCGTTTAGATTCCCTTGCTTGATTCCTATCAAGTAAGCTTTTTTCTCATTTTTTAGCTCCCTTGTAGTCTATCCCCCTTCTTTGTGATTTTGTTAAAAATCCCATCACTTTTCATCATGGAGGGTGATAACCCACCACACAACAACCCTCCATCAAATAAAACACTTCCACTCAAACCCCCCCCCCCAACCCACTGACCAACACAATCGCCACAACCGATATGTGAGTGGAAACAATGATCTTCAAGATTTACAAAGAGTATTTGACATTACAATTAGGGATGCTGTTGAAAAAGTGGTTAGCGCCTCAGTTGTTGGCTCCATGATTAGCAATAGTTCTGGTAATGGTTTAGTGAATGAAAATGTGAATGAGGAGAATAGTGCTTACTTTAATCTTTACCCCACTAAGGAAGAAGTTGCTTACCACCAATACATAATTGACAATCCTCGATCACCCATCATTAGGATATACCCAAAGATTAGGAGAGGAAATCCTTGGAACATCAAAATCCCTTGTATGATTGGATATAGGAATGTCGAGCACGCCTACATAGATATGGAATATCCCATTAATGTGATGTCATCAGCTGTTTACAATGACATTATGAATGAGCGACTTAAGATTAGGAGAGACCCTAAGTATCCGGGTGGGGTTTGCAATTTTGTGGGAAGAGTCAAGGATGTACACGTCTTTATAGGATACTTCACCTACTTAGTTGATTTTATGGTCCTAGATGACATAGGATGTGTCATTGACTATAGCTTGTCCCAAGTTGTGCTAGGAAAACCGTTTGTTGAAAAGTCTAAAATGAGCTATAACAAATCCGAAGGAACGGTTAGGTTTATGGAAGGGGACGATGAGATCACTTATAGGATGCCTTGGAAGATGAATGGATATGGCCCTTTATCCCTTTATGAGCGAGACAACATTAGAGCTTTTGAGGAAAAAAGCAAAGACGGTGTTGAAAAAGGTTTGAACTTCATGTGGGAGAAAAGGAGACTTTACTATAAGGATTGTTTAACCCTCAGACCTAGGTATAGAGTAGATGAGAATTTTGTCAATATGGTAGAGTTTTCATTGAGGATGAAAAACGAGACCACGTAGGGGCACGACTTCGAGTCTAGCTACTAGACTCATAAATAAAAAAAGCGCTTCGTGGGAGGCAACACATGCTTAATTGTTTGCTTGTTTGTGTGTCATATATCTTTTCATTGATTGTTTATTCTCCTGTTTGAATTTGTGAAAATGCTTTACTTTGTCTTTAACCTCGTCTTAATTACATATAAAGGTATTTTACAAATAGGATAAGTGTAGGGAAGATTACACACGTTTTTAAAAGAACGTGAACATGAGAATTACGATTATTGAAAATGGTATATATGTGTGTTTGTTAGAGTCAAATGCTTGTATCGAGTCATAATGGATGTTTTGCAGGAACTTTTCCAGATTTTAAAGGTATAATTTTTCCAGAATTTTTCCAGAAAAACGCAGCAGACCAGTTTTTGTCAGGATAACCTGACAACGTCAGGATTGCAACCTGACAACGTCAGGAGGAGTAGAAACAACTTATCTAACTTTCTCTCGTTTTCTGTGCTACTTATAAATTTTTGGAATTTCTCAGGTCTTAATTTTCCAAAAAATCTGCAAACATCCATTCCACAAGCATTATATCCTACTTTAGTAGAGTCATATATAATTTTACCGCCGATTTTACGCGAAGGTTTCGTCTATTTTATTAAAGTGTGCAGGTTTTATTTATCAAGAAGGAGAAATATAGTATTGGATGGAGCTTTTCACGCATACATTCTTCTTGGAAAGAATTTAACCACTACTTCACACGGATCCTACCGAGCTAATCAGGGGAGTACTAGTTTCTTTCTCTTTTAATTACCTTCCGTTATCATAACTTCGATACTTTCAGGGAACATTGGGGACAATGTTCAGTTTAAGTGTAGGGAGGGAGAATAAAACGGGAACTTTGAAACTATGCTTATCCTTGACTATTTGTCTTGTCCTATTTCATTTGTGTAATAAACTATGAGAAATATCGGTTAGGGTCATTTTAGCACCAAATTTAAAATTTTTCATGACTTGTATGAGTGGGTCTTTAGTCTTAATAAAGCATCTCATGGATAGGAAGTAAACCCTTTACCACTCAAATTCCACCACAAAAATGTGAGGTTCGCCCCTAGATCTATAGGAATTAAAGCATTCATCTTTAATGCTTCGAGAGTGTACCGGTAGTATAATAGATTCTAGAACTTGTTTTGTGATGCATCCCGAGATCGCTAGTGAGACTACACTTGTGTAGTTAGGAATAACTAAATGATAAGAGGCATTAGGATAAACCTTGTTTGATACCCATATTATAATTACTTCTTCCACATTGGTTGAGTAATTCCCCCACACCCTTGTGTTGTACTCATCTTTAGTACACGATACCCCTAGTTAACCCCTCAGAGCCTATCCTTTTCGCGGTTCTCGTGATGTTTCAGTTTTACGGAATATCAATGAAGAGCATTGTTTACAATCCACCCCCAAATGTACACCCAAATCGCCTTAGCCTACCTTGTATGCACTCACTTTTAGTGCATTATTGTTATCATACTGAACCCTTAGTTCAATTATCTAGTTACTTGCATGGTTGCTAAGTCGAGTCATATCTTTTGTACACAGTTTTGGGATGATTGGGACTCGTGGGTAAAGTTAAATTTTATGGAGTGACATGAAAGAACGTTAAATTCAAATTCCCTTTATTTACGTAATAATATACTCCAAGTGTTTTGATCTTTTCAATTCGGGTCATAATAGTGTTAGAGTAATAAAAACTCAAGTGTAGGGATGTGCCTATAAATCCCTTATATTTTGATGTTATCGTAGAGGATGGTAGAGTAAAAGTGTATGCCAAAAAAAAAATCGAAAAAAAAGAGTGTTAAAAAAAAATGAAAAAACATACGGGCTACCATCCTACATCTATCTTTATGTTTATGTTTGTTTGTTTCAAAGTTATCTAGAGTTTAGAGAGTCGAGTCTTGGCTTAGCAACGCCATTCTTTTCATGCTTGTAACATAATGATTTTTGACTTGTGATAACATCAAATAGTCCTGAATGTTAAGTGTCAATTTCTCCCGATAATGCTCGTTATTTATATCATTTATATGGATTTACGCTTGTTTTCCATTGTTTTCCACTTTCAGGTAAATTACGAGCATTGGAGCTAAAGAGACGCGGAATTGGAGAGATATATAAAGATTTATCACAGTATGCTACTTTGAAGAAGCTACGGCGTAACTCCTCTCTCACATTACACCGTAACTATTGCGTGACTCAGAAAAACCAACTTATCAGAAGGTTACGGCGTAACTCTTCCTAAAGGCTACGACGTAACGATATTAGGTCAAATGAGGTTCCACGCCGCTGATACTTACGCCGTAACTACTGCATCAACTACGACGTAACCGAGCTTATTGAAGACTACGGCGTAACCACTCATTAGGTTACGCCGTAACCAGCAGATCTAGTGCAAAATACGAAGAAATAGAAGGTTACAGCGTAACTCCTATATTGGTTACGCCGTAACCCAGATCTGGCCTATAAATACCCCACGAATTCCAGCATTTCTAATCATCCCATTCCACACACAACACTCAGAGAACGTGGGAAATAGCTCAAGGCAGGTCTAGAGGAGCATACAGAGTTGTCTCCAAGGGAGAAATCACTCCCCTACGATAAGCATTAGCGTTTTATATTTCTTTTACTTTCAATTCATGTATTTCGTACATTTGAATATTGAATTGATTTGCATGATTAATATGAGCGGCTAAGCACCTTTTGGTGCTGGCCTAGTTATGATTCATTAATTGTTTTGTTTTACTTTACTTTACTTCCGTACAATTATTTCTAAGTGTATGCATGCATAGTTTATTGGTAGCCACCCTTGGTTCGGTAGTTTTGAATAGCGATAGAGGCCAATTGCCTAGGAGATATGACCAACTGACCCTAGGTGAGTGGACTGAGACGGGAAGGGTAAGATATGACCAACTGACGACCCTTTCTACTTGTGCGATTTGACCAACTGATCACCTATCGTTTGGATGAACTTAAGAATTAGGGGGTGCGTGTCTAAGTTCCTAACGGCCGGGCATTCACTATTATAAATCTAGCATGTAGCGGTACTTAATGACTTGGCTTAGGGGACCAGGAACAACAAGACTTATAAGGGGACACCTGACTTCTCTTGTGGTGGCATCTTTGCTGATAGGTTAGGGCGAATTGACCAAATGCTGTCCTCTCGACTTTGACCCCACCTGAAGTAATTGGAAGTAAGTAGACGTAGACATAACTAGCTAGGATAATTAACTAGGTTGGCACCACTCTCCTCTATTGATTTCCCTTTATCATTTATCTGCTTTTATTTGCTTTATTCTGTTTTAGTAGTTTAATTAATTAAATCCCTATCGAAACCTTTACTAATCTGTGACACCTAGACTTAGTAATAATCCATCACACATAGCTCTTGGGACGACCTCGGCTTTACCTATTACTACACTACACACGACCGGGTACACTGCCCGTTACTGCACTAGGGTAGACCATAGGTATAACGAGACATTATAAATATTAAGACCTGGTCAGTAAAACCTGCATCAACTTGCCACCACTAAATCGCCTATCCAACCAAACCCTTTGTTTCCTTACCATAAACCTAACGTTACAACCCTTTAAAGACCTCTTAGATAGTTGTTCCTAGGTGCTTACGCTAAAGCGGTGGAGGTTTGATCTAGTCACAAGCCTATGGTAATCTATGTACTATGACCGGTTAATGAGTGTTTATCTTCCATTTCCATTTGATATTTCATATACACCCGAGAGATGAGAGTATCCAAACACCACTTGTGAGGTGCTAGTATATAATTTTCGTGCTTGTTATGACTATTGTGGGGCTTATAAATGTTATGAATTATGTTAAACCATTGCTTTATGCCCCTTAACTTATAAATTGATTGGCCAAAAGCACATTTGCTTAAGGACAAGCAAATACCAAGTGTAGGGATATTTGATAAGGATTTAAAACGTACACTTTTAAGGGGTCATTTAAGCCCTTAATCGCCCACTTTTATATTCGTTACTGCTTAATTTCGTTCCTTTTCACTTTTTAGGTCTCTTGGAAGCAAAATGCTGGAATGATGCATTTTTGGACGAAAAGGAGTCAATATATGAAGAAAATGGCTAAGTCAAGATCAAGACACTCAAGCTGCTGGAATAACACCTGACGGCGTCCCAATCAGAGAGCGACGCCGTCCCTATTTTGTGACGACTCAGGAGCGAAATTGCTATTTTACACCTGAAGGTGTCAGGCTTTGAAGAGTAAGGGCGTCAAGAAGACTTTTCTTCTCAGACGGCCTATATCCAGATTCAGACGACGTCACAGCTGAAGACTGACGACGTCACAACCACAACGTGACGCCGTCCCAATGATGACTTGGCCAAGATGAAACCCTAATGACGGCGATCAGACGACGTCCCATCTATAAGGCGACGCCGTTGCAGTTGTAAAATTATATATAGAAATCGAATTTTCAGACTTTTAAGAGGTAGACTTGTGGAGTAAAAACATAAAACGATTGTAGTCCGATATGGACAATATTTTAGGGTTCTCATACCCTATTTTACATCGAGATAAGTTATTTATTCCCTTTATTTCATTATGTCTTCGATTGAATGTATGTATGCTTGCATGTTTAACATGTCCGGCTAATTTACTTGTGTGTTTGCTTAGATCTATGAAACCTAGTTATTAATTATTGATTGGTTGTCTCTTATCTTAATTGTAATTGACTTAGGAGTGCATGAGGCAATCGTTGTGTTTTTAATGCTTGATTAATCTTTGTGAACATTAGTTTATAATTACTAGTGGAATTGCAGGCTAAACATCCGAAGATAACCTTAGTGTTAAGTTATAAATCCTAGAGATTTCGTAGTCATTAACCTTAAGGTAGTCTCAAAGAGTTAGGGATAAAAGCACACCCTACAACTTAGAAAACACAACGCCTTAAGAATAAGGACGTGACAATTCAACCACCAATAAAAGATAACTAGGGAGTAATAGTATCTAGGTAGACACATCTTTAATCATCATACGAGCACACTTCAAAAAGACATAGACTACCCTTCGTTTAGATAATTAGATAAGTAGAGTAATCGGTAGAAGTACCAAACCCCCAAATCCAAACCCCGAGATTTTACCTTTAGTTTCTAAAAAAATATAAAAAGATAAAAAATAATCTTCCTCAACCTCAACCTTAGCGTAGTAATTTCTCACTAGCATTCCTATTCCCCTAGAGAACGATATCAATACCCAATGCTTACCCAATACTACACTACAACGATTAGGTTAACTGCTTAAGGTGTTGAAAAACTTGCTCGACGAAAAGGAAGTTTTCTTTGACCCCGAACGCGCCTTGTACGCGCATCACGTGCTCCACCATGGATTACAATTATTAAGACTAAGGGCATCCACTATGGTGGATCTTTTAAAAGGTTTATAAAATTGTCACCTATTATAATGTCATTAATTCATAAAACTTTCATGCTATGAACCTATTCCCACTATGGGTAAAGCTTTTAAGGTTTATAAATTTTTTGATAAAAGCCAAAAGACACTATATCAGTTCAAACCTAAATGAGATTAAATGTTTAGAAGATAGAACACTTTATATAGAGACACCTGCAGTGTTTTCTAATTTGAATGTGAACTCAAAGGCTATATTAATTGAGCAGTCGCCAATAAATCTCATTAATTATTTGGTTAAAAAAAAGATAATAGACATTTCTTGGACCTCTCTAAACTCCTAGACCTTTTCATGCTACCTACACATGAAATGGTTCCTCACCATGGTACACAAATTCTTGGACATCTTCATAAGTTTTTAGACCTATTCTTGAAACATCATAATGGATGCTCTAAGATTTTTTATTTTTTATTTTTTTTCATTTAGATGCGGTTAGAGATAAAACATGTTTCTCTTTCCCTTATTCCCTCCCAACATCTTCAAACCCTAATCACTAAACTGCCTCTCCCTATCTCCGACCACCACCTATCGTTGACCGCCTTCTCCGGCCATGAGACACCACACGATGCCACTTGCAGCCGCTACTTCAAGAAGAAACTAACTTACAATGTATGGAGTTATTATACATGTCTCGTGATTCATTTGTTCGACTATGCACGTAATTTAAAACAAATTGTTGATTAAAAGATAGCAAACATGTATCGGTAAAGGAGAAAATAGCTATTTTCCTAATGACAATCAGACACAACTAACATTTTTCAGTTTTGAAGCTTAGGTTTCGACGCTCGAAACAAACAATTCCTAAGTATTTTCACGAAGTTTTGGATCAAATGTGGGTGTTTGCTCAAGAAGTTATACAACCAACATCATTTAATCTAAACCCAAACATTCGAGGAAATAATAGGAGGGAACGATGTATTTTAAAGGTAATTGTTATATTATAATGAGTATTACCATTCGTTTTGGTTGAGTCATAACAATTTTCTTTTCTTAAACAGGAGCAGTTGATGCTCTTGATGGAACCTTGATACATGCTTATATTTCATTTACACAACATCTATACATAGCAGGAGGTCGAGGTGAGTGTTATCAAAATGTTTCGGCAGTATTTGACTTCAACATGACATTTACATACGTTGTTGTCGGGTGGGAAGGTACGACACACGATGCTAGAATATTGAATGAGGCTTTGATAGATCCTGAAGCTGATTTTCCAATGCCCTCTTCAGATAAGTATTATCTATTTGATGCAGCTTATAGACACACCCGTGGATTTATGACACTATATCGTAATATCAGGTATTGACTTGGAGATTTCGCCCGAAATCGTGTAATGAATAGTAGAGAAAAATTCAGTCATGTACATGCGAAACTTAGAAATGTAATGAACATGCCTTTGGTGTCTTGAAAGCACGTTTTCCGAGAAGAATATGCCCTCATATCCTTTGGTTACACAAAGAGATATTATTATTGCGTGCTTTGCTATTCATAATTTTATTCAAAAGGAGCGCTTAAGCGATGAGTTTTTCTCATTATATGATCACCTTAAAGTACATAATAATAGCAACATGATAATGTTGTTGATGAAGATGTTCAACCATACGGAAGTGCAGCTGATCAATAATATATGACTAGTTTACGAGATTCAATTGCGGCACAATTTTCTTGAATGTTCACGTTGCTAGACTATGTTAAATTTATGAATCAAATGTTTTCTTTAATGTTCAGATGTGTTTATGTTTTGTAATAATGAAACTATTTAACAATTCTAACATTCAGACATTTTAAAAAACAAAGTCTTATTGGATTTAAATTCAGAAATTTACGTCTCAAATTTAGATATGCAGTTCAAATCATCTAGAGTATCATCACTAGATGTTCATCTTTTGAAAGACCGAGACTCGTAGTGCTCACTTTTATGATTTTGTTTGTTTTATCAAATAAAAGTTAAAATATATAATGCGATGGAACTCAATTGTGTTGTTGAATATACACGATTTTTTTTGTTTTGTTTTTATATATGATACTCAATTGTGTTGTTGAATATAAGCGATTTTTTTGTTTTGTTTTGTTTTCATATATGATGTTCCCTAGCAACTGAACTGAAGTTGAATTCTTAGTAAGTATACTCTGGATTAATATATTGGTGTATTCGATTCAATATTTTCGAGAAGACATTGTCATGCATAGTTTATATCCATAACCTCGTAGTTTTTTAAACTATATATAAATCATATCCTATTCTTATAATTGCTAGCTACATGGACCAATTAAAAAGATACCTTTAACTAACAAATCAAAGAATACTTGAGGTAAAAGATACGAAAGTTACAAATATTAAGTTCGTGTATTCCCAGTATTCCTTAGCAACTAAAGAAACAAAGAGAAAAGAAGCAAAATACGTAAAAGTAAATTTCTCATTCAGGTTTCGGGTTCTTGACATTCTCAGCTTTGAAGGATATTTGTTCAGCTTCTAGACGTTCTCGAGCTTCACGTAGAATCTTTTCGCCTTCTTCATGAGTTTCTTGAATTTTGCGAAGGAGCTCTAATGCTTCTGCTTTGGCTGCGTCAAGGCTTTTGTCGTTCTTATTTTTCTTTCGCGAACCAAAGATTTTATCGAACACTTTCGCCAAAGCAGCAAACGGGTTAGGGTTTTTCTTCTTATCCCTACTCGGCTGTGGTGACTTGACATCGGTTTCTTTTTTAGTTGAATCTGCACCTAACTTTGGCTCTCCGTCGTGATTTTCCATGATAGATTCGATGTGTTTTTGCAATAAAAAAAGTATCGGTTTTATTGAAATTGGATTTAGGGTGTATATTGGCGGGTTGATTAACAAGTGATCATCCTTATATACATTTTTTTGGTAGTCGATGTTTAGCCAATAAGAGCAATTGGTTTGTGTCTCGTATTGTTGAAGATCACATCCAAAAAGTTTATATGTACGGTGTATATCTTAGCACATGATAAATACTACTGTAATGTTCTATAATTAAAACGTTTAAACATGGATACTCCCACTTTTACACTATTATCTTCATGATAAAATATTAATAATGCTTAAAATATATTAGATTTTCCTATTAGGGTGCTTATTATTTATTTGGTACCTTTCACACTCATCATAATAATTCTCAAGTACTATAAAATTGCAAGTTGCCATATTTCCACATGAGATGATTAAAGCAATCTCATATCCCATGTTGTTTGCCGTCTTTAAATCTTATTGTATATGTTGGATTTTGCATCGCCATGTGCAAGAATAAACATCAATATCAAACTCTCTATTTTAATTACCAGTATATGTTTTAATCGTTCATGAGAAGAGTCATATTTGATTACTTATATGGGACACACATACTAGTTATATACAACTAAGTAGAACATTAAGAAAACAATAGAGTTAACATAAAAAGGTCAATACATATTCAAATTTATTACGTCCCAAAGTATATGATTGATTATATAAGATTAGGATTTTGGGCGTAAATCTCCGTGGTCGGTCACAAACTTGCACGAAGCGTAATTCAAAATCTTGTAATAGTCACTTCGGTAGGATTTCCATGAGTGACAATTGCACTATCAAATGCCCATTGATTTTAACATGTTAGAATCATTATAGAAATTCGACCTAATAGCCTCCCTTTAAGCTAAACACACTATGATCGAGATTCGAGAAGTACTACATAACTTGCAGATTACGATCAAAGGGTTTACAGGACCACAATCTACACTTATAATCCACATGAATCACTCCCCCAAGTATATGGTGTTTGTTTGTAAAACCGAGATCATGTATAAGAGAAATATGCAAACATCATGTGAGAAACGATGTACACTTTTATTAATAAATCATATTACAAATAATAATAATAACAGAAAATAAATAACAGACAGAATGGAGTAGAAGCAGAAGACAGACACTATTGAACTGTATTAAACGAAAGTAGTAAAGACAAATGCACGAGGCTCGTGTTGAACACGATTTCCTTAAAACAGATTCGCCGTTTGTTTCCCATGGTACAACGTACACAACTGTTATACAGCCGGACTAGACAACTTGCCTGAAAGATCACGGAAAGCTAGAGCGTTTCTGATCGAAGAGATTGCTAGACAGTTACTTTGGAGTTTCGTTTTTCTGTGTCTTTCTGAATGAGGGTTAAGGCTTTATTTATACAAAAAAGTGTCTTGTTCTCCAAGACTAAATAAAAGGCTTAATTGTATAAATCTGTTAATTACACAACTGATTCTGTAAAACTTTGTCAAAAAGTTTTAAATCTATTCCTTAAATAGATTTACAGAAAATTCAGGAAAAGAATCTGCAGCAAAAAGATACGCACGTATGCGAGGCTCGGGCTTTGGAGCTGCATTCGTGTCCGCAGGTCGCGCGGGCTCACATGAGTTCAGAAGTTTCGAACTCATTTTGGCCCGGAAATCCCATTTTCTGCACCCCTTGCGCGCGCGTAGGAGTGGGAGCATAACCAACCTAAAGGAGTTTGATAGCCAATGCTATGATTTCCTTATAAACAAGCATTCACTTCTTGTTTTGGGCGATGTGGGATACATCCTCTTTTCCAATTTTCATGTTTCAAGTGTCTCACTTTAAGACACGATATCTCATTCATTTCAACTCCATTTTGGACACACTTTAGCTCAGCTCGTTGCGAAGCTCTCGTCAAGGAGAATGCAAAGCTACCAAGTAATATAAATGTATATAACATATGCATATTGCAAATAGTGTCCAAAAATTTGCAAAACTCACTTTGCAAAACAATTTTTCCAACACATCAAAACCAATAATCTCAGTTTAAGCATTATCCAAATTCGACAAGTTGGGTCATTTTTTCTTGAACATAAATAAACTTGTAATCAGTTTTCTTAGAAAAATTAATGCTAAATGTTGATGTCAAAGAAACAAGGCATACTAACATTATTGTAGGAGATTGACTTTAAACAACCTTAGAAAAGACATTAAGAAGTTGTCCATCAACCAATTGAAGCTTGATGTTGATGCCAACATATCTAGATTTTCTTGTTAAAAAAAAGTATGTGATTTGCTCGACCTAAAACCAAATCAAAGGTGAGCTGAGATTGTTGGCCCTTGGTTTTGTACCGAGTGTATGACGAGTGCTTTCATACAATACAAAATTGAACGAAAAGTAGTAGTAAAGGAGATCAATAACTCGTTGTATGAACCAGGTTGGCGTATGAGGAAAAAATCGCCGTGTATGTGTGATGCCTTATTATTAAATGTAATTGTGATGTAAATAATAATTAATCTACAATAGTATATCGTCGAGTGTGATTTAATGGTGGCTTAAGGTCGGGACATGAAGAATTGTGCAAGAGGTCACTCGTTCAAATTTAGATACAAGAGCTAATATATTTTTACCATATAACTTTTTTTTATCATCTTTGTATTCTTTGCATAAAAATCATACTACTAAATACACAATACTTTTTAAGTGCATGGAGTTGATAGAACCTTAAAATGAAGCCATTAACATGCCTTATTAAGGAACAAGAATACTATTTATTGGAATTGAAATCATGAATTTGAATATGTGGGGCCGACATCATCATGTGTTACTTGAATAATATTGTTACAAGTGGACAAAAAGTTCTCAGTGTAAAATCACAAAGCATGTCTCTTTTAAACATATTGGTAGTTGATGGACATATTTGTGTTCATACTTAATAAGATCACAGGGTCTACACAGTTTGTTTGTTTCAACTTTTAGGGTACGATGGATGCTAATTTATTCGTTCTATTTTCAGGTTTTTGGTTGGTTTTAAACCTCCAATTCCAAGACCAAACAAGAGAATGACACTGAATTTATTTTTGGCTCCAAAACGAATGGACAATTAAGATACAAAATCTCCACCAAGCTTTTAGTCTTGTGGCATACCCAATAGAGCACTGATCAAGAGGCTCGTAAGTTTAAGTATAGCCTAAAACATGTGTGATGACTACGTGAGATAGTAGCAGTGCCGGCTTTAGGGGAGTGCAAGAGGTGCAATTGAGAGACACTGCTTGACGAGGACCATCAAATTTTCATGCACTTTCATTATATATATGTAAACAATATGGACTCGAGCTTAATTAATTCATGTACTATTTATACATATGCATATTATGTCTGTGTTTGAGGGCCTCTTTATAGTAATGGCACGGGACCACAAAAATTCACGAGACGGCCCTGGATAGTAGGTGGTTTACGTGAGAATAATTTTCCATTTTACAAAAAACAATCTCCGTTTCATTGGGTTTTTAGTTATTATATATACTATTAGGCAAGACATTAGTTCTTCACATGACACGCGTCCACATTAATTGCCAACTTTCGCAAGTTGGCAAAAATAGTCCCTGAGGTTTAAGTGTCGTTGCAAAGTAAGTCTAAGTTGGCAAAAATAGTCCCTAAGGTTTAAGTGTAGCTGCAAAGTAAGTCCTTTATAGCAATTTGGCAAAAATAGTCCCTATCCAAATTCACGTCTACAAAAGCAATCCCGCTGCATCGCGCGGGTTTCCACACTCGTTACAACTATATATCAAACACTACGTATTTATTTGTGTTTCGGCAAATAATGCATTTAACTTGAATAAACTTTGAAAGTGAGTGTTTAGATTCTTAAAAAATAAGTAAACATAAAAATAATTTGTTACAGGAAAAAATACGTCTTAAAAGTCTTCAAAATAAGTATAATTTAGAGCATTCCCATTGTTCACGCCCCAACGGCGTTAAACCCCCAAATCAAGCCAAATAACGCGCGTTATTGCGTTATACCCGTTGGAAGTGCAGCAGCTTCACGCCGTTAGTCCCTGGGCGTTAAGGGACTAACGCGCGTTAGTTAAAAAAAAAAAAAAAAAAAAAAATCATTTTACCCCCCTAAACCATTTCAAATAAATTTTCATTTACACCCCCTCAACCTATTCAAATTCAAATTTAAATTGTACTGGTCAATTATAGGCGGGATAAATTCAAATTCAAATTTGAAATTTAAAAATCAAATACGAGCGGGATTTATTCAATTTCAAAATCAACTCTGCCTATATATACAACTCTACCAGAGTTGTTTAGAACACACAACACACACAAGTTACACACACAACTCACACACAAAAAATGTCTCGCAAAGATTTTTCTCAGCAATTCCCCAGCACAGAAAAGTTGCCGGAAACCAGCTTTCCAAATCCAAATCACTTGCCGGAAACCAGCTTTCCAACTCTACCAGAACCTGATGTTTACTCTACACCACCAGAAAATGTCTTTCCGGTGGGTTTTGAAAACATCCCGTACCTCCCAATTGTTCCAAGTTCACCTGTGAACAGTCCACAGGTGGATTTTCAAAACCACCCCAGCGGGTTAAGTGAGGCTTCCCTCCGGCAACTGGAACAAGATGAAGAAAACGTAAGGGAGATTATGGAACAGCAGGCACGTGAAGAGGCTGCTCGCCGTGAGCAAGAAGCACGTGAAGCTCAGTAACTGCAAGACAACTTCTTCGACATAATGGAGAGTCGATACTTTAATGGGGAGTTTTGTTCTCCGCCAACCAGTTCTGATGGTTGGGACTCAGACGACTCGTTTTTTTAAGTTTTAGTAGTTTTATTTTCGTCAGTATGCGTTGTATCTTTAATTTTTAATGTAATTCTTGTTTAACGTTTAATGTACTTGGTGTTTTAATGTTAAATGTAATATGTGTTTTAATAAATGAAGTGTTTGTTTTAGTTTAGGGTTTGAAATTGAAAATATGAAATATTATTGGTGTTATGGTGTTATTGGGATGTTATGGTTGTGAGTGTTTTTTGGGGATGTTAAGAGCACTAGGTATGGTGTTATCCGATAACACGTTATTGGTATGTCATATCAGCGCCACCTCATCTCCATCCAATAACACACCAATAACTAAAACACCCCTCCCTCATAACACACCACTAACATGTTATTGGGTCCCACAAAATACCTCACTAAAAATACTCACTCACTCACAATAAACAAAATAAAAAATAAGAAAAAACACAAAAGAAACCAATGGCTTGAGCCATTTCACTAACTCAAATTCATTTGGCTCAACTTTGGCATGTTGGCCGGTATGGTGGCTCACGAATGGCACGACGAATGGCATGTTAAATGGCTACCATACCTTGTGCTCTAATGTTAAATGTTAAAGCTGATGTGACGCTGACGTGGACGGTGGTATTGGTGTTATGGTGTTATGGATGGGAGTGCTCTTATAGTTATGGTTCGTTATCACTATGTTTAAAATAATCTAATCACATTAGACCAAAAAGTTGGCAAAGTAGCAATTAGCAAGTGTTGTCCCTTTTGTTTATTTAAAATTTTAAATCCCTCCTTCGCTTAAAAATTTGAAACCACAAAAATGCTGTCCGACTCTGATTTTCTGGCATGCATACCAGACAAAACTACTTTTCCTTGCCACCTCACTTTCTCTGGTTTTCCATATCACACCTCATTGTTTTCACCTCGTACTCATAGGCCCCTGAAGTTTTTGCATACTCAATTGATCCACCCAAAATATACTAGAAACGTACAAATTAATGAATTATATATATTCATGTTTGTATACTAGCAAAGCATAACGCTAAAAGCACTAGAGGTAAAGGTGTTCTTGCCAATTCACATCTTTTTATTGATATTAACTTACTCATATAAGTCTTATTGTGATACCGTTGACAAATTGAGATTTATTATTAAAAGTTTTACCAAAGCTTGTCTGTATAAATAAATGTTGATCGTCGCCGTATAATTTTAGATAATTCTAGTGTAGTATTTCATTCGAAGTTATTAGTGAGTTAATTTAAATTGAAGAAAAAAGGTTTTGTGTTTATACAATTAATTTTTTGTAATATCATTGCACCTAGTAATGTTTTTATTTTAATACTTGGTATAATTTGCTAATAAGAGGAAGGATCTTAATTTGATTTAAGAATGCGTCAAGTCTATACTCATGAAAGTAAGTTTTAGTCAAGACTTTGAAAATCATGAATATTTTTAAAAACTTGTTTGATTAAGGTTTGAGCTTAACTTTATCATGTTAAACAAAATTTGAGTTTCGTCAGGCTAGGCATAATGGAGCCCAAGCTCAAGAGTAACCACCTTTCGTCACGTGCCGCCACCACTACGAACCTCCTTCTCACACGTAAAAACTCGAAAAGAAGCCCTTCTTTCGGTTACGGTGGTTATGAGACTAAGATGAGGGAAGTGTTATATATATATATATATATATATATATATATATATATATATATATATATATATATATATATATATATATATATATATAGTGTATCTTTATTTTGAGAACTCTGTTAAGTGCGAGAACTACGAGAACCCATATTATCCAATCAGAATTTAGTAAATTGATTTTAGTTTATTTTATTTATCTAAATTCGTAGGGTCATTATAGGAATTTAACATTTACAATTCTAAAAACCGTCCCTACTAATTAGGGTAAACAAATAACACGCTCCTCTAATTCATTTGACTCCCTCTTTCTCCCAACTAATCTGGATCGCAGTCTCCATCAAACCCTAATCTCAACAACTACTGGCCTAGTCGCCTCTCCTCACAAACCTCTTCTCCTAATTCGTTTTTTTACCTTAATTGAATTGATATATAAAGAAGGCAAACATCGTATATACGATGTCATTTTCAACTTTATTGATTCTCGTTATTAGAATGTCTTTGCTACTGTCAGTGGTAATCGTGTAAGTTACCGGTTTCATTTAACTTATTTAATTTATTTTTTATTTTTTAAATAGAAGTTGAGTATTAGAAATATATATATATATATATATATAATTGTGGTTGTTAATGAGATGACTAGGAAACTTTCTCAGTCTACTCTTGACAATGGTTTGTGGAAAGCAGATTTTTTTTTTAAAGGTTTATGGTTTTTGTTATGATTTCTAATTTGGGGTTTTTGTTATAAAATGACAGTTAACGAAGGTTATGTCGGATTCGCCGCAGTCAACGTTGTATGGTTGTAAGCATGGTTCAAGCAGGGGAAGTCCTAATAACCGTCTTTCACCGGCGGCGCCGCCAAAAAGTTATAATAATGGCGTCGCCGCTTTGGATGTTTTGTATGCGGCAGCGGGTGAAGTTGCCAAACTGAAAATGAGTGAACAAGGTGGTTTTGTTTACGGTTATGGTAACGCAAAGGAAAGAGTTCAGCAACAACCTCGCAAAATACCGAGTCCTAATAATCAGTTTCAGCAAAATCAGCAAATTCAATTTGCTCAAGTAAGCAAACAATGTTACTAGTTATTAGCTTGTTATTGTTATTTGTTACTAAATATTGAATGAGCTAGATAAAGGGGTCTTTGTTTCAAAATAAGACCTTTGAAGATGAAAATTAGGGGTGTTTGTTTTAGCTTATTTTGTTTGGCTTACTTATTTACAAGTCTGACTTTTTCTCGTATCTCATTTGAGAAATAATAGGAAAAAGGGGCTTATAAAGGGGTACGTTTTGGCTTATATAGCCTGTTTATGGCTTATTTGATTTTGGGCTTATGTTTGATAAGCTCACTTTTTGTGGCTTATTTTAAATAATTCCGGCTTATTTCAGCCAAAAAGTTTCAAAATAAGCCACAAAAAGTGAGTTTGTCAAACATAAGCCCAAAACTAAATAAGTCATAAGCCGGCTATATAAGCCCAAAAAACGCCCCCAAATAGTAAACCAGATAAAATGAACTCTTAATAAGCCATGTTTAAAAACAATCCGTATATAACTGGTGGAGATTATAAATAGTTGGTGTTTGGCAAAACTATCATTTTGTCATCACTTATAATTTATTAACTACATTACATTTTATTTTGTATGTTAGACAATAATGAGAGTTTTAAGCTAAATGAGTTCTGATTATATTCTTATTTTCTTTAAAAGAGCAACAAATGATGATGAAAAAACAGCAACAACTTCTGCTACAACAGCAGCAATTTGTGCTTCAAAACAATGCAAGGAATGTTGTTGGAAACACTAAGGCGGCTCCTAGACCGATGCCTTTGTCGGCTTGGCCAACTTTGCAACAATCTCAGCAGCAGCTGCAGCCACCACTTGGATCAGGAATGAGGCCGGTTTTTCTAGGAAACCCGAACCTTAAACAAGAATGCAGTGGTACTGGTGTGTTTTTGCCTCGACAAGTTGGGGCACCAACAGAACCGCATAAAAAACAAGGTTTGTTTATGTTTATGCTAAATGTTACTTTTAAGATTCTTGTTGAATGTTAGTTTGGAATTTAGTTTATTCTTAATTGTAATCTCACATGCTCTTTGTTGTACCATTGGAATGTACTTTATACCAATTCCATTAAGTTGAATAATACCAACACACTATAGTTTTCTATGAATAAAAAATACGAGTAATACATTAATTCCAACATCAATTTCACCATTGTCAAAATCTACTTTAGTATTCTAGCTATCAGTAGACTGAGCAAGTTGCCCGTATACCTAAAGAAAATCCCTTGTTTGAAAGTTGTCTAATAGCTAAGGTTTTACATACTTTGTCATTTATAGTTACCCTCATTACTAACTTTCAATGATACTGAACTTTGAGACATCATACATTCTGAACAGAAGGGACTGATCACTTATTGAGACATCATACATACTTTGTCATTTTTAGTTACCCTCATTACTAAAATCAACAAAAGAGTTATACATAGATGTTTACGTATAAAACATAGATGTTTATGTTTAAAACATATATGTTTACATATAAAAACATATATGTTTACGTATAAAACATATATGTTTTGTGTTTGATTATAAAACATATATGTTTTGTGTTTGGATTATATATGTTTTGCATATATAAAAAAATTTTCTCATGTTTATTTGTGTTTCCATGTGTGTTATGTTATCTTGAGTTTTATTTTAAAAGTATTTAATCTTGGCTATTATTTTTTCTAGGCGTGACGTTCTTTGAAGGCGTGCACACATGCTGGAAGTACATATATGTTCTTGGAAGGCGTGCATGTATGTTTTTGGAAGACATGCTCAAATATTCAAAATAATATGATGAGAAACTTCAAACACATATGTTTTGTGCACATATGTCCGTTTACGTTAATTATTGTTAATGCACAAGTGTAAATATAGATTATATTCATGTATTTCTTCTTATTATAAATTTGTATTTCTATTGTATTTCAATTTATATCGAATTTTGTGTTTAACATTATGTTCTTAGTTGTTATAAATTTACATGATCTAAAAACACATGCATCTTTTCATTTGAAAAATATGTATGTCGAAAAAACTATTCCAAAAACTAAAATAATAAAATTAATTCATAAAAACACATATGCACTAAATCAGTTTTAAAACATGCATGTTCAGAAAAAATGCCAAAAAAAAATCGCAATAAAATAAAATAAATAAATAAATAAAAATTAAAAATAATATAAAATTGACTTTTACTGTTATACCCTTTTGGATTAAATAAAAAAGTTTAATAATTCAAAAATAATATGTTGCATTGATATGTTGGACAATATGCATTTCTAGGAGTACATAAAGGGTTCTCGCACTTAACAAGGTTCTCAAAATAAAGGCCCCCTATATATATATATATATATATATATATATATATATATATATATATATATATATATATATATATATATATATATATATATATGGGTTACTTGGCGTGCGGGTGTGTGTGATGAGTGGGCATGGCATTAAAATGACGATGAGCGAGAGCGTTTTGATAAATGAGAACTGATATCATCTGTAAGTTTGTGAAAACTCTATGCAAAGTTCAGTTTAACTACAAAAGCTAGGATTAAAAGTGAAAGTTATATAATATTTATACGAGACAATTTTGAGAAAACTTGTTGAATCAAATATTTACAACCACTTTTACATAATCGCATACGCATATAAACATATTAAACTATTAAAATTGTGAGGCCTTGTAATTTGGATTATAGCTAAGAGGCCTTATACGATTGAAAACTTTACACACCCTCATATACAGCTTTGACGGAACTGCACCCAACCTAATAAACTCGAACCTCTATAGAATCTTTCAAATCTCAAACTACAACGCTGAAAACACAAGGGTGTGAATGATACAAATTCCACATCCCACGGGGTCCTTACAAAACAATTTTGAAAATAATTGGGCCATGATGCGTGTATTAAAAAAACACAAAAATTCCAGATCAAAATAATAAATTTAAGAATTTAATATAGCCCATTCGTCAATCAATCAGATTATTACTCTGTCTTTCTCTCACTCTTCACACTCTCTATCTCTCATCAGTTTTTATAACTGAAATTTTTCTGATTCAAATCGCCCTCTGTTTCATTTCTTAATTTAACGGTATGTCCTTTTAATTCTTATTGTTACGTATCGAATAATAGTATCATCACATGATAATTTGTATCACTTTTACGTCTAATATCTGGGTAGTTTTATTTCTGTGAATAAATGTTCTGATCGTTGTTTTTTTTAGCTTAATTGTAAAGTTTTTTAGTGAGGTTTGACCGAGTTTGATCTTGAAATTTAGGTTAACGAGCTAAATGATTTACATGTGAGTTGATAACAGCTGTATAATCAGTATAGCTTTATTTTTGTAGAATTTTTTACATCGTTTTCAAATTTGAATTTTGGTACTCGAATTTTGTTTTTATTGTAATGAACTTTCTTGCGACTCACAAGCTTCATTGATTATATCATTACGAGTAGGTGAATTTTACCACTGGGAAGAATTTTTTTTGGGAAAAAGTTACTTTGTACACATATAAAGTAGATATACATGTCTATCTAGACATGCACAAGGACAGGTTTAAACCTGTTCCAAACCTGTCCGAAATATCAGTCAGCTTTCTCCAAATCGACCTATTTGGTCTATATTTTAACACCCAGTTTTGGTTTATTTTTACAACTAGCATCAGCACTAATACTTAAAATTTGTCTATTTCTTTACAGCCAAAAGTCAATATTTTCTATAGGATTTATATGTGGTCATAAGTTTCAGTGTTAAAACCACACCGTTGTAATATACGTGATTCGTCTGCTAAGAACTATTCGATTAGCAGAAAGCACATGCTTGATTTGTTCGTTAATTTTGACTAGTTTATAGTATACGCATACGGTAGGAAGAATATTTTTGAGTAAATACGTTGGTTTACTGTATTTTTGACACGGATTTAGGAAGAGCACATTTTGTTCTGTTTTATTAGAAACATACAAATTGGTAACTGACAAAACTGAAATTATAATAAACAATGAACACATTTATCCTCGTTGATTTGGACAAGATGAATACAATAGTAAAAAATAAAGGCGGTAAGATTTGAGATTGCTTGTATGAGTTATACTCATTGTTCATGTGTGAATTGTGAAATTACTTTTACAATTTGTTTTTGAAAACTATACTGGTGCATCTTTAGTTTATATAAATAGTTGATGCTGATATCCACTTATAGTGCAGCCATCTAATAACAGCCACATGTTTGCAACAAAGGATACGTCATTGTCTTGTAAACTATTGGTTACTTTAGACTATTAAATGGCAAATGACAAAAAGGATAAATATGATTGGAATATTTGGTGAATTTTATATTGATGCTTGCTTTTGAGGATCTTAAAATATGTAACGTGGCATACAAGAACTTCCACCTATTGTTTATACTGCACAGATAATTTTTTTTTCTTCAGTTTAGTGGTAAGTTACGAAAATCATGACATTCTGTTTCTTTGTGTCTGAATTTATGAAATACGTATTTTGTTTTGACTTTCAGGATCGAGCTTAATAGCGTAAAAGAGTAGGATTTTACGCTGTATAATCGAAGAGCACCATCTTTGTTCTTTTGACAAAGACTGTGTTCTTCTTGGAGATTTGAGCGACACTGGGTGAAAACAGAACACAAATATGAAGAATCGTTTGAGAAATAAACTGAAGTCGATCCTTGGCAGTCATATTGATCCCGATAAAGATGAGGAACTTAAAGGGAGTAATATAGGTACGTATTCAGTGAACACTTCTGTCCTTTTGTTAAACTTATTGTCATATGATATTGATATTTGCTGTATTGTCCAATGATAACATAACGAAATCTAAACCCAAGCACTACATAGGTATAAAATTTTGGACCTGCCTTTGGAGAGTTTTTATTCCCATCATTGGCTAAATCAAACTATTCTTCTATAAGAACTCATTTATCAGCATAACAGATGCCCTACAAACTAATGGCCATATCGATTCTTAAAGCATTGTATTTTGGTTGTAAAAATATCCTTTTCGTGCAAAATGAAAAGAATGTATACAGTTTGCAAGGATAAGCAATCATTGACAAGAAAGGGCCACTGAATATGCTCTTTTTTCGGATTCACCTTTGCGTAATCTGTCAAAAATAGCTCAATATAGGTAGAACCATGGTTAAATTGCAAAAAAATCTCAAACATGATGCCTCAAAAAGTCGAGTATTCTTGTCTTAAATCGTTGTTTTTTTTCTTAAAACAAACATGCTGAAATTTCCAATTAGTCAAACCAAAATAAACGAGCAGGCAACTACCTGAATTCTATTAAATGCCCATTAGGGATAAACTTAAAGCAACTGATGCCGATCCAAGTTATCTATCCTATATGATAAATTTCCTATCTATCTTCTTGGTGCCTACTTAGATTGTTTTGACTCCATTCTTAGCACAAGCAGTGGTATATCTAGATATCTATCACAGGTCATGCAATTTTATTTTTCTCAATAATGCATTTAGTGTTAAATTCTTTAAAAAAATAATTACATTACGGATGATGCTTTTGGATGATGCTTTTGGTATGTCCGCCACTGAGTTCAAGGTGGAGTAGAAGCTAATGCAAGAATGACGTTTTGTTGATGAATAAACAATAACAAAAAACAGGAAAATATAACTTCATCAGTTACTTTGTATGATAGCCATGATTTTGGTAGTTGACTTCCGTGATTTAATGCTCTGAACTGATCTACAGAAATGGAAGATAACTATAAGAAGATTCTAGAGCTTCTCAAAGAGGAAGATGCAGATGAAAGAAACAAACTTGTTGGGCTGATTGAAGATTTCCACAAACATCATCAATCCATCTATGAGCGCTATGATCATATCACAGGCGAGCTAAGGGCAAAAGTTCATTCTAAGAAAGATAAAGACTCTTCCTCCTCTTCATCCAGCTCCGATTCAGATTCAGACGGTAAATTTACAAAGAAAGGCAGTAAAAATGGGAAACTGAAAGCAATTGATCTCCTTAAGGATCAACTTCAAGCTACAAGCACAGAAATTGACGAGTTGAGAGGAAAGTTAGCCATTACAATGGAAGAAAAGGATGCACTGACTTCAGAATGTCAGGCTGCTTTGAACAAAGAACAAGAAACCTCGAAGCTGCTCGAAGATTCGAAACTTGAAGCTGAAAGATTGCATGAAGAAAACTCAAAACTTTTGGCAGATAACAGTGACCTCAATTCGAAATTTGAAAATTCCAAAGTGCTGGAAGGTGAACTCACTCAGAAACTAGAAGAACTAAACACCGTTATTGTTGGGTTGGAAGCAGAGATCGAGGGTTTCAAGACAGTCCAATCTGGAATGAAGGAGAAGATGGAAACAACAGACGAGGAGCTATCGAAGTTAAGTCAAACACTAGAAGCTACTGAAGCAGAGAAGAATTCTCTATCAATAAAGGGTTCAGAGTTAGAAGAAGAGATCAAAGTTAATCATGAAAAAATCGAAGAACTTGTCACTGAATGTAGCCAGTTAAAAGAAAAGTTAGCTGAAAAAGAGAAAGAGCTTTTAAGTCACGCAGAAATGCACGAGTCTCACAAGAGTGAGACAGAAATTAAATTAAGGGGTTTTGAAGAAGAGTTTGAGTCTTTGAATTCGCAGAAAAGAGAGATTGAGATTCAGAAAGAAGAAAAAGTCAGCAACTTGCAGAAGGAGTTGGAATCTTTAAGCATTGAGAAAACAAAGCTGGAAGAAAATGTTCAATGTTTATTGGATAAAGTAAATGAAAATCAAGAAGAAATAATGTCTCTATGCAGCCAAAAAGTCGTATTAGAAAGTCAGCTGGAGAAAAGTAGTCAAGAAATTTCGGGTTACTTGATTCAGATAGATTCGTTGAAACAGGAGTTGGAAGGTAAAATAGCAGAAGAACAGAAATTGATAGAAGAGAAAGAAGTTTACGTTGGTCGGGTGAAAGATTTAGAGGAAGAGGTGAGATCGTTGCACAGTCTGAAGGCTGAGTCAGATTCAGAAGTAAGTAAAAAGAGTGAGGAAATTGCAGAGTATGTTAGTCAGATAGAGAATTTGAAAGAAGAGGTTGCAAAAATGACTACTGTTCAAGAAAAGACGATGGAAGAGAAGGAAAGTTATGAGTCAAAGGTCAAAGATCTAGAATTGCAGCTCGAATCCGTGAACAACCTGAAAAATGAATCAGAAATGCAACTCGAGAAAAAGGGTCTTGAGATATCAGATTTCTCGATTCTCATTCAAAATCTGAAAGAAGAACTTGAAAGAAAGTTAAAAGAACAAGAGAAGACAGTGGAAGAGAAGGACGGCTATGAATCAAAGGTTAAAGATCTAGAATTGCAGCTCGAATCTTTGAATAACCTGAAAAACGAATCAGACTTACAACTCGAGAAAAAGGGTTCTGAAATCTCAGAACTCTTGATCCTGAGTCAAAGTTTGAAAGAAGAGCTTGAAAGCAAGTCAAAAGAACAAGAGAAGACAGTGGAAGAGAAAGAAAGCTTTGAGTCGAAAGTCAAAGATCTAGAATCTCAACTTGAGAACGTGGCCAACTTAAAAATTGAATCAGATATGCAACTAGAGCAAAAGTGTATAGAGATCACGGAACTTCTAACCCTGAGCCAAAGTCTGAAAGAAGAACTTGAAAGCAAGTCAAAGGAACAAGAGAAGACGGTGGAAGAGAAAGAAGGCTATGAGTCCAAAGTTAAAGATCTAGAATCGCAGCTTGAATCCTTAAACACCCTGAAAAATGAATCAGAAATGCACCTTGAGAAAAAAGGTCTTGAAATTTCAGAATTCTTGATTCTCATTCAGAATCTGAAAGAAGAGCTTGAAGTAAAGTCCAAAGATCAAGCAAAAACCGTAGAAGAGAAGGAAGGCTACGAGTCAAAGGTTAAGGATCTAGAATTGCAGGTCGAATCCATAAACCACTTAAAAAGTGAACTAGAAGCGCAACTTGAGAAAAAGGGTACTGAAATTTCAGAACTTCTAACCCTGAATCAGAGTCTGAAAGAAAGTATTGAAATCATGGCAAAAGATCAAGCGAAGACAGTAGAAGAGAAGGAAGGCTACGAGTTAATGGTCAAAGAGCTGGAATCGAAACTTGAATCCTTGGAGAAGCTGAAAAATGAATTGGAATTGCAACTCGAGAAAAAGGGTACTGAAACTTCAGAACTCTTAATCCAGAACCAAAGTCTGAAAGATGAACTTGAAACAAAGTCAAACGATCAAGCAAAGACATTGGAAGAGAAGGAGAGTTGTGAGTCAATGATCAAAGATCTCGAATTGAAGCTCCAATCGTTGACCAACCTGAAAAACGAATCAGAAATGCATATTGAGAAAAAGGGCTCTGAAATCACAGAACTCTTGATCCTGAGCGAAAGTCTAAAATCAGAACTTGGAAGTAAGTCAAACGATCTGGCAAAGATGGTTGAAGAGAAGGAAGGCTATGAGTCAAAGGTCAAAGATCTAGAGTCGCAGCTTGAATCTGTGAGCAGCTTGAAAATTGAATCAGAAACGCAGCTCGAGAAAAAAGGTCTGGAACTTTCAGAACTTATAATCGTGATTGAAAGTCTGAAGAAAGAACTTGAAAGCAAGTCAAAAGATCAAGCGAAGACTGTGGAAGAGAAAGAAGGCTATGCGACAAAGGTGAGTGAATTAGAAAATGAATTGACTTCTGTTGTCAGTTTGAAAGACGAGTTGGAGAAGCAACTCGAAAGTGAAAAACAAAATTATCTTCAGCTACAAAACGAACTACAAGATAAGATTCAAGCACTGGAAGTTACTTTAGTTGAAAAAGATAACAAAATTAAAGAAATGGCAGAAGAGATCGAAAAGGTGATCCAATCAAAAGAACAAACTGTTGAGAAACTAGAAGAAGCCATTGAAGACCTAAAGGGAGATCTCGAAATCAAAGGAGAAGAAGTCACGACTTTGACCGAAACAGTCAGAAACCTTGAAGTCAAAATCCGTCTCACAAACCAAAAGCTTCGTGTAACAGAACAGACTTTAAACGAGAAAGAAGGTGATCACGCAGGTAAGGAGGACAAGCTGCATCAAGAAAACAAATCACTCAGAGAAAAGATCTCTGCATTATCTGAAACTATTGCTGATTACAAAGAATCCCAGGAGAGTGTCAAGAAGGAGATAACACAGAAAGTTAACGAGATAACAGGTGGCATCGATTCACTCACTGTAAAGTTTGAAGAAGATCATGGACACATTTCAACACGTATATATGAAGTCATGAATGAAATCCAAGTTTCCAAGATTTCAATAAAGAACATAAGCTCTGAAAAATATGATCTGAAAGAAAAGGTGGCAAAAATGTTGGTACAATTGAAAACACTTGAAACCGATAAAGAAAATCTGAAGAATTCCGTTGATCAGCTTGAGCAGAAAACAGTTGGAAGCGACAAAAAGATCAAAGAGTTAGAAACACTAATTCAAGTGAAAGACGAAGGTTTACAGGATCTCGGAGAGGAGAAGAGAGAAGCCATAAGACAGCTGTGCATTTTGGTCGATTATCAACGAGACCGTTATGATCATCTTCAAGAACTTCTTTCAAAGAAAACCACAGTTGGAAGAAGGCAAGCCACACAGTAAATAGTTCCTCTGTAAAATTGAATTTATTTCCTTTTTTCGTGTTGTGCATTTTGAGTACATTCGTTTCGATTCTTATAGAGGTCTATGGTTTAAATCACATAGTTCTTAAACCAGACTCTTTCAAAGCCGAGAATTGGTGCACCAGGGTTCACCTTTTTCTCAATATTATTCGCTATTGTAAGTCAGGATTTATTTGTTTTGGAATGTTCATTATATACAAAATTGGGGTAGGTTTGTATTGTGTATAGGAGATTACGTGTCGTTTCCTAGTTTGTATTTTTTATTCATTCAGGCATTATTTGGACATCATCTGTTTGTGCTGATGCATTTGATCTTTAGTACTAGCCTCTTATTCTTTCAGTGTGCACATGTTCACTACATATTATTGAGTTACATCAACTTATTTTCACGCTTTTTATACTAAAAGCGATATGAAAAGTAAGTTGTTTTCAACAAATATTAGGACTACAAAATAAAATAAAAAATCACATTTAGTAATCGTGGGCAGAATGTTGCGTAAACCTGTGAAGGGCACACATTGGAGTGTTGATATGTTCGGTTTCACTTATCACTGTGCTTGTTGGATATCATGTTTTCTAAACTGTTATCTGGTCAATCAGTTTCCTATTTGGTTATGGATTTATTGGAGTGAAAGCACTCTATTACACTAGTTTTATATGCAACTACTATGTTGTCTTTGATCATGTACCTTCTAGTCAACTAGTGATCAAGTGCTCTAAAAAAAAAACCGGTTAACCGAACCGTAGCCGAAAAGAAACCGAAAAACCCAACCGGTCAAAACCGGTTTTGACCCAAACCGGTCCGGTTTTTACCCTAACCGCCGGTTAGGAACCGGTTCCCAGTTTTGAGAAAACCACCGGTTTTAAAACCGGTTTTTATTAACCGGAACCTATAACCGGTTCGGTTAACCGGTTCGTAACCGGTTTTTTTGCATATGGGCGGGTTTTTTGATTTTTTTGAATTTTAAACTTTTGAATTTGAAATTTTGAAAGAGGGGAGCGGGGAGGGGGGGGGGGGGGGGGGCGGATATTATTAAATATGTTTCAAAAATTACCATTTTGCCATACAAATGTTAGTATAAATAGATGTGTTATGTATTTGGTTAATTACCACTTTCAAGCAATCAAAAAACACTCCAAAAAAATCAAAACCGAAAGTATTTCACTAAACACTAATGGAAAGTTCAAACACCACCAACACCGAAGCTGGTTCAACAAGTGCAGCGACGGTTGAGAAAGTTTTACCATGCGACCTTGTAAAAGATCCATGGGAACACTTCAACTACGTCCAAATGTCGGACGGTAAGAAAAAGGCTCAATGTAAATATTGCTTTAGTATATTGTCTGCCGGTTCCAACTCGACGTTGAGGGCTCACATCAAACAAAAGTATTGCAAGGCACTCAAATCGGTTCCGGAAGCCGGTCAATCGTCCATGGCTCGAGACGGGACTATTTTTGCATACGATCATGATTTACTCCGTCAACAATTGGCCGGTTTGGTGATTCAACGTGGTTTGCCGTTCAACCACTATGACAACGCTTTGACGACGGAGGTGTACCAGCAATATATGCAACCGCAGTATCATCATGTAAGTCGCATGACTCTAAAACGCGATGCTATGAAAATGTGGAAAACGGCTAAACAAGATTTAAAAAATACTTTTTTAAATTTAGATGCTTGTGTTAATTTAACAACCGATGTTTGGGCCGCTCCTCATAATTTGCCATTTTCGTACCTTTGTGTTACCGCACATTGGGTTGATCCCGAAAGTTGGCAAATGATGAAGCGAGTCGTAGCATTTGAAGACTTTCCGGTTCCTCACTCCGGAGAAGCTTTATACAACTTGTTGAGAAAAGTGTTTCATAAATTTAACTTGACAGAAAAAAAAAATTCAATAACGTTGGATAATGCTAGTAACAACACAAATGCAATGGGTAGACTAAAAATGGAATACGAGCCACCTTGTAATGGCGATTTTTTTCATAGTCGACGTGTTGCACACATCATTAACTTGGCCGTGCAAGCGGGATTAAAAGATCCGCATTTGAGTGAAGTGAAAGAAAGTTTTAAAAGAATGTTAACCGATGTTTTTAAAAAGGGTAATAAAAGATATAATGCATACATTCGGTTGTGTGAAAGTGCGGGGAAACCTTGGTTACAACATAGTTGGGATATTGAAACAAGATGGAACTCCACTTATCTTATGTTCATAAATGGTTTAAAACAAAATGTGACTTTGCAATATTTTCATGATGAGAAATTGTCGGGAAGGGGTAGGTGTGCTCCATTTAATGCCGAGCATTGGGATACAATTGAAAAACTAACCCGACTACTTGAAGTTTTTTACAACACAACAAAAAAATTGTCGGGGGTTTATTATCCAACGGCTCATTTGGTACTCGAGCAACTATTCTTGATGTCTTCACAAATTTCCGCATTTGAATTTCATGTTGGTGTTTATACAAGCATGGTTTCCGGGATGAAAGATAAGCTTTTGAAATATTTTGAAACTTTGCCACTGTTAATTACTTGTGCGGCCGCATTAAATCCATGTTATAATGTAAACGGGGTAGAGGTGCTTATCGACTTGATTGTGACTGATTTGGGTTGTTTCGCGTCAAATGCGAACTATGCTAATGATGCAAAAGAGTCCTTTGGCCATTCTTTTAAAAGTTTGTGGGAATATTATTTTGAAAAATATGGTAACCCACCTCCTACTATGTCTGAGTCTTCTTCATCATCATCAAGGGGTTTTAGAGGGAATCCGATACTTGCTTTGCATAAAAAGATAAGAGATAATCCCAACAAACGGTTAAGAAATGATCGTTTAGCCAACAATGAATATGAAAGATATATCACAACCGATTTTATCTCACATATTCCGACCGAACAAGTTGAAAACTTTGATGTGTTGGCGTTTTGAAAAGCAAAGGAAACAATGTTTTCCGTTCTATCCCGGATGGCTCGTGATGTACTAAGTGTACAAGCTACTTCGGTAGCTTCTGAATCCGCTTTTTTAACAAGTGGAAGGGTTTTATCAAATCTGAGATCAAGACTCACACCGGCTTCTTTGGAGATATGTATGGGTTTGAAAGATCACTTGGACGCAATGAAGCGAGTGCAAGATAAAACTAATCTTGAAAATGCCGGAGACTTCGAATGAGATGGGAAATGGGAAATGAAAACTATTAGCCCCACACGTTGTTTGTGAATAAGTTATTGTGTGATAATGAGCAAGGACCTACGTCAAAGGGCAAGAACGTACCTCTCCAGCTCTCCTTTTTATTGGGCATAACTAACTTGAGTTAGGTGAGAAGAAACCGCAACACATTTCAGATGCACCTAAAGAAATAGATGCATCTCCTCATAAATTTCTCCTCCCTATTTAAAATGTGTGGCTCAAATTTCTTCTCATTCTTCTTATTTCAATTTTTCTTCTCACTAGATCTATTCCCTAGCTAACTTAGCCAACAGGAAAAAAGAACTTAGAAACCTGGCTGCTTAAATTGAACTCCATGCACACACACAATCGCATCATGCGCAGAACGCTAATTGAGGAAATGATCGAAGAGGACTGGCCTCTAAGACTATGTTTATTGGCAAGGTTGACAACTCAACCCATTGAAAATACATACAAAGATAATAATATTTAATAAAACTCATCCAATCTTTCCATCAACTAAGGTCACAAAGCAATCTAGGTTGACAACCTCCAATCTGCCACATGGCTACTTTTTTTTTTCTTTTTTCTTTTTAATACTTATTATTTTATAAAAGAATAGATTGGTTGTATGCATCGGTTGGATTAGGTTGTTGATAAATGGTAAAAAAAATATAGATTGCTTGTATGTATTTGTTGTGTAGGTGAAGAAAAGAGAAAATAATATTTTATTAAGAGATTTGGTTGTGATAGGTTTTTGATAAAGATAGTCTAAAGGTTCTACTAATATAATTTGCTTTAATATCAAAACAGCAAAATCCTAAACCTTTGTTTTGTTAGTATTTTGCATGCTTTGGCAGGGACGCCATTTAACTTGAGAGTTTTTTGATTTTTTATGATTTTGAATTTTTGATTATCATATTGCTACACAACAATACTTACAGCGATCCTTCGTCAATCATCATCATATTCCTTACGTTACCTTCTCTTTTATCCAAAGTTATGATTTTACATTTTTACACTACACTGATCAACATCATCTATCAATAACAGCGTCATCATCATTGTAGTTAAGCAAACATTCTTTCGTCTCCAAGCATATATTTTGCCCTGAATTTTTTTTTTCAAAACCATTTTTTTATCTCTATAAATACTTAAATAACACATCATTTTTTTCACACTTTCATAATTCAAATGCAAGTTTATATACTTCCTCTCTATAACAAATATTAATGTTTTAGACAACTCTCCGTTATTCGACGACATTCTTGCTGACATTGCCCCAAGAGCCCCTTATATGGTTAATGAAACTAGGTATGAACATGGATATTACTTGGCTGACGTAATTTACCCACAGTGGTCGTCAAATCCTTCTCGTCAAAAACTGACGAAAAACATACTTATTTTAAAAGGAAACAAGAAAGTGCCCGGAGGATGTTGAACGTGCTTTTGGTGTGCTTCAAGGACGTTGGGGTATACTACAACAACCAACACGTCAAATGGAATTGTAAAGATACGTAGAATCATGTATTCTTGCATTATTTTGCATAACATGATTTTAAAAGATCAAAAATTTGCATTACGTGACTATAACGAAATGTGGGTGGATCCGTCAGTACGTATGAGGCAACAAAGGTGGGTCGAAAGATGTGATACTCACCGTCGCAAGGCAAAAGAAATACGCGACTGAGAAACGCATACTCAACTCCAAATAGACCTTATGGAGCAAGTTTGGTAGAACCATCTTGAACGACAACAACAAGAGAGCGACGACGATGAATAAGTATTTGCTATGTTTCGTTATTTTTTTTCGTTGTAATTTTTTTTAGTTATTTTATATTTCGTATTGTAATATGTTTAAGAATTAATGACATTTTTTTTAATAAATGAAGTGTTTGTTTTAGTTTAGGGGTTGAATTTGAAAATATTTGAGTTAAGGTTTAACTTGGGTAAGTTATGATAATGAGTGTTTTTTTGTTAAGTTAAGGTGAAATGTTAAAGCTGATGTGGCGCTGACGTGACAAATGTTAAGGTTTAACCTTAGGGCACCAAAGCTAATGCTCTTATGGGTTGCTCAGAAACAAAAAATGTGGTGGGTTGAGGTTAAATACATTACTCACATTTTCAAATAGGTAGTGATACTTACACCACTTTTATTGATGCACCCACCAAAATTATGCATATAACACATGTTGTAACATGTGCATTAATAATGTAATACATTGTGGTGTGTGCATAAAAAAATGGTGTAAATATCAACCTCTTTTCAAATGCACTTTGATTAAAAAAAAAGGTAAAAAAAGACAAAAAAAAAAAAAAACAAAAAAACAAAAAACTTGAGGATCACTTCTTGGGCCTTATTTTTGTGTTGGGCCAAGTATTGTGATACAACATGAATAAGAGTTAAAACCGACCCATATAAACCCAGTCCGGTTAGACCAAACCCGGTCTCTTATAAAGTCGAGTTATATGTCATATTTTTGGAAACCAATAATCAATATAACTCGATATAAGCCCATTAACCTCAATGAATTGACCAATAGCACCCCTAACTAGTTGCATGTTAAAAAAACTCGATTTTGCTCCTCGTGACACCTTAACGAGGTTTTTACACGAACCAATGCGATAACACTTGAAACTTGCGTTTCTTTTAATTTGCGACCATAAATAATGAAGTCGAGTATTCTCAATAAAAACCGAGTCTCAAATACTCCGTTTTATTTTGTTTCGGTGTTATATGTATAATTTGTACCAGCTAACATGTCAGTTTTTTTTAGTGTGGTTTATGTGATGATACCCGATGCTTTTTAAATAGAGACGCACAAAGACAAGTTTAAAAAAAAACCCCGAGTCCAGTCAAAAGACAAACCAAATATTTTAATCGAATATAAATATAGTTTTCTTTTTGAAGTGTGCTAGGCAGTTTGTTTTTCTCATGTTTCTTCATTTTTTTATTTGTTTTGGAGTGGTCTTAGTTTTTAGCTGATTTTGGACATGTGTTTAGTCTGTTTCAGTTTTGATAATTTTAAACTAAAACCTTAATTGAAAGTAAAATTTGTAGATTTAATATATAATAATTTTGTGTTTATAATATATAATAATTTATAAATTTAAATAATATTAAAAAATTATTAAAAATTAACATTGTTGTAAGATCTTGAAATCCTGATTTAAACTTAAGATTTTGAGGAGAGTTATTTTACATACCAAACTTTTCTCACATACCAAGGGACTCATTTCCACCATCCATCTAAAAAGAAATCAATGGTTGAGATTAAAAGCATTTTATTGTTTCATCTATTTTTTATAATTTAAATATCTCTTAAACCGTTAATCGTTAAGTGAAAATATTTACACCATCGCGACGAGCATTTAATTATCTTTCTATAGACGGGCACTTTGATATACTTTTGAAAAAAGAAAAAAATTTCGTTTTTTTCACGTTTTTTCGTTTTTTTACGTTACTGAAATTTGCATGAAAAAAAATCATATATGATAAAACACTAAATTGAATATCAAATGTGATATTAATGTTAAATTATATATGATATGTAATATCATATGTGATATTACACTAATATCACATGTGATATTACATATCATATATGATATTACACTAATATCACATGTGATATCCAAATTAGTGTTTTATCATATATGATTTTTTAATGCAAATTTCAGTAACGTAAAAAAACGAAAAAACTTAAAAAAAAACGTGAAAAATACGAATTTTTTTTTTGTCGAAAGTATATCAAAGTGCCCATTTATAGGAAGATAATTAAATGCTCGTCGCAATGATATATTTTTTTTCGCTTAACGATTAACGGTTTGAAAGATATTAATATTTGAAAAAAAATGATGAAAGTGGATTTTTAAATTGTTGGGATTAATCTCATCCATTAGATCAAATAAAAATGAAGGGTGGATATTGATCCTTTGATATGTAAATAATCTTAAATCTAAGATTTTAATATTACAAAAATAAAAATAATCTTGAGTAGAATCCCAATATTAAAAAGCATGGTGTTTAACTGGGTCAAACTCAAATTCACACAAGGAAAAAGACGGTTTGAATACTTTAGACCCCTATGGCCGTATTTTCAGTCAAGCCCCTGTACTTAAAACACATTTGAATTTCCGCACAAATAATATAATATTCTCATGACTATAGTCTACCAAACTCCTATAAACAAGAGCACCCACCTTCCCCCCCAAATTCACCAGAAATAAATCACACCCTTTCTCATCGCAATCCGCCTTTTTTTCCGATCAATTTCTTGTTGACTTTTGTTGACCAACAACAACTTACATATCAATTATATATGACGATTCAGCTACAACAACCGTTATTACCAGCAGGTATTATTTCATTTTTATAAATTTTTAAGTCTGGTGTTGCATGTTTACGGACTTTCTATTTTTAGAATACATGGTTTATGAAATTACTTGTTTCCTGTTGTTTTCGTTAATTGACGTGTACCGAACGTTTGTTTCCTTATTTCGATGATAACGAACCTAATTATTTACATTTTGATGTAAATAATTTATTATTTGAAAACATAGTTTACCTAACACAAACTTGTGTTGATTTTAGTTTTTATATAGTATGTTTTTTTGTCAGATGTCTCGATTTCTAGGAAATGAACTTGGTCTCATAATTTTGTGTTACGTGTTTTGTTTAGTTATTCCATTGTAATGTCGTGAATAATTTTTTGTCAACCTTTATAGACCTGGTCCACCACCCCGGATAATTTGAAATTTTAGTAACTAGTACACTCAATAGAAAATTATGCTAAATTATTTTGTTGCAAGTTAGATATGAAGTGACTTTTTCTTTAAATAATTGAGCAATCCTAAATGCCTCATTAAAAGGTGTAATAATTGTATGGTATAAAATGTACTATAATTCAACCGTTGCGTTCGCCAATTGCCATCTTGCTGATGTAACATAACATGCTGAAAGTGAAAGAAACCTTCCTAGTTGTTGTCGCTTGGATGCTACGCTTTTCATTTAATGTTTCATTTGTGACATACTATGTTATTACATGTATAAGCTTAAGTATTATTTGGTATGTTATAATATTGATGTGGAATAGTATTTTATCATAAAGTAGTGTTTGACTTATTAACAAGCATAAAGTTGGATCTGTTATTATGATGGACTATATGATAATAAAATCTTCAGATCTATAAATATTATATGAGTTTGTTGATATACCATGTTTATTATATTGCCATCTTGCTTTATACCGGAGCCTTCAAGGCTTATTTGTTTATGTTTAAAGCATACACGTCTTTTTCTCTAGCTGTCTTTTCATACCACACAAAACATTGTGTATACTAATGTGAGCAATGAGCATCAATATGAACATTATTATTGTATAGCTAAATAATAACTGCACTCATATATTCATTCAAATGATACTTTTGTGCATGTATGTGTTTGCTGCTTGTTGATTATTCTTCATGACAGAGGCTCCTCCACCACCCGAAAACAAAAACGTCCACCAGGGTGATGCTGGTGCAGCTTTCGTGCTTGAATCGAAAGGTGAAAACAGTTTTATTTTTTATCGACTTAAGTTATTTTAATCATAATTTACAACCTGGGTTGTAAATCTCATGCTTTGAATTTTGTTTGTTTGTTGTTGAATTGTAGGTGAGTGGTATCATGCGGGTTTTCACCTGACTACCGCAATAGTGGGACCCACTATACTGACTTTGCCGTATGCGTTTAGAGGACTGGGATGGGGCCTTGGATTCTTTTGCTTGACAGTTATGGGGGTGGTCACCTTTTACTCTTATTATCTCATGTCACTTGTTCTTGAGCACTGTGAGAAAGAGGGTCGACGACATATTCGTTTCCGGGAACTTGCATCTGATGTCTTGGGTATGTTTTTCTATGATTTCTGTGTGTGAATGGGACTTTTGTGTATATACGGAGGGATGACACTAATTTATTTATTGGTGCCAAGTTGTCAACTTTGTAGGACATCATGATCTTGATAAGATAGGTAGTGCTTAAGCATCACACACCTTAAAGTTCATTCCTTTTTAATTTTTGACTCTTTAACAGAATAGAGTAGTGATGCTAGGAGGAAAACCAATGCTTCACTTTAACAGTTATAGTCTTATGTCACACTGTAAAAAAAAAATTAAATTTTGGTAAAACTGTTTCGGGTCAGTTCGACCAAACCGGTTGACCCGATTTGACATTCCAAAACTTACACGTTTTGACTCGTTTCCAGACCCTTGGCCACTCGCCACCTCTACGTAAAACCATTGTACAAAGCGGACATGCACCAAGATACATTGCATGCTTTAGTTGGTATTGTGCTACTCTTAGAAATCAACCTCTTTTGCTGATGGTCTGAAAACGTTAGTCTATAGTTTTTCAGAACAATTGTCTTTCAGCAGTTCCAGTGGCTGGGTTCTACCAAAAGCCAGATTAATAGCTTATAGTTAATTTCAAAAGAATCAGAACACCTTAATCCGTTTTTCAAAATATTGTGCAAATCTTGACCTTATGTATGGTTTTATGAGTGTATCAGACCATCAGTCAAATATCTGAATGTGTCTCCATAAAGGAAAATTGTCAAAATCATTGTGATCACATCAACGTTAACAGCATTATCTTTATAGTTGCCTATAGGCGAATTAGAAACTGATAGTAGGCCTTATCTTGAAGGGAAATGTTGTATTTAATCTGAGACAATTAGGATTCAGAAAATATATCTTTTGTGTTTATTTTAGAGCCAAGGGATCTTTTGATGACAGTCGGCCTTTGTATGTTGTTTTTTGTAGGGTCTGGTTGGATGTTCTATTTTGTAATTTTTATTCAAACTGCGATTAACACTGGCATAAGCATAGGAGCAATCTTGCTTGCAGGGGAATGCCTTCAGGTATGATATAACTTCAACGCTTAAAAGTTACTAAATCTTACTCAAAAACACTTTTAGTTGGCTTGTTAACATATCTTTTTCTGTTCAGATAATGTATTCCAGTGTTTCACCTGATGGGCCCCTTCATCTATGGGAATTCATAGCAATGGTGACAGTGGTCATGATCGTTCTGTCTCAGTTGCCAACTTTTCATTCTCTTAGACATGTCAATTTGGCTTCACTTTTCTTGAGTTTAGCCTACACTTTCATTGTCGTTGGCGCTTGTCTCAATGCAGGTACAATTTTTACTTGGGTCTGAATGTGCCAGAATTTGTGGATCAAGCTGGTTGGTGGATAGGTCAAAATGGGTAATATATACTGTAATACTTATTGTAACGAGCTAGGCTGGGTTAACCACAAACACTTATGCTATAAATTTTGTTAAGCGTCTATAACTAGTCGGTGTGTCATAAGATTTTTATAATCATCATTTCAATAAGTCTAGTAAAATGATTTAGGAGGTTTTAAGCATAAAAATACATTCTTGTGGACTTTGACCCGTTTGACCCACTTTGTGACTTTACCTGCTTGACCCTTAAATATGAAGCATAATCTGATCATCCCATTTATAGGCAATCAGCCGAAATTGAAACCTTACACTAAGGATCCAGTAAAACGCGTAACTGACATGATTCTTTTTGCAGGGCTATCAAAAAATGCACCTCCAAGAGACTATTCATTAGAATCTTCAAAATTTTCAATGGTTATGAGTGCTTTCACTTCTATCTCTATAATTGCTGCCATATTTGGAAATGGTATTCTTCCTGAGATACAAGTAAGCAAATTGATATATTTATGTGTCTTAGTTGATTATTTTGTGATCTCATCAGTATATGTAACATCATTTGTTTGTTAAAATACAGGCTACTTTAGCTCCACCAGTAACCGGGAAGATGTTTAAAGGGCTTATTATGTGTTACTCTGTCATTTTTGTTACCTTTTACTCGGCTGCAGTTTCTGGGTACTGGGTGTTTGGTAACACAGCTAGCTCAAACATTCTTAAAAGCCTCTTGCCAGATGAAGGGCCTGCTCTAGCTCCGACTTGGCTACTGGGACTTGGTGTTATTTTCGTTCTCCTTCAACTCTTTGCCATTGGCCTGGTATGATCACTTCCCTTTCAACCAATTAAGGCCGTGTATGTATATGCATTTTTCGAACTAATGACCTGATTCAGTCGAAACATATCTTGTTTTTTATTATAAGGGCGTCATATAATCAATCTTTATAATATTTACATATAAACAGCATCAAAACTAGAGCTGGCAATTTGCGCCAAAATAAAAAAAATGGGTTAAATGGGCACAACTTTTTAAAAGATTTGGGCACATTTAGCGCCCTTCCTTTTTTTGAAATGGGCATATATTGCTCATTTAGAAGTTAAATGGGCATAATGGGCACATGTTTTTCTCGAACATTAAATTGTTTTTAATGAAAAACTTATAGATATGTAGTATATTTAGTTACTCAAATATAATTATGTGTTACGTTTGAGGAATTTTTTTTGTCGTTTTAGGTCTTCAAAACTAATAATCCAAGGGTAATATAAGATATAATTATCTTGCGCCTTTTAACCTCATTCGAGGGTCTTCTACTTCCATTTTTGTAAGGTGGCTCATTTTTTATCTTCAAAAAGCTGTCTTATTTTTTAATTAATTGGTCAAACACTCAAACATATCACTAGTTATTACAACATCAAAAAAACATAAACACATTCCAACACTACCTCCTCCCTATGACCATTACTTCAACCTAAAAAGAATAAACTGTTATGATATGTGAGAGAAACTGTTAGTAAGGTTCACGGAAGATGTAAAACTTTCAGATAATATTCCGTTGTGTTACAACTCATGTGAAATTGATTAGCCGAGTCCCTCATACTCAAATAATCAGTAGAAAGATTTGTTTATCCATATATATAAAACTGATCAATACAACTTTGAATCACATTAATCAGTTATAAACGCGGTTCCAAGCACCCGTAGCTATCATTTTTTATATAATCTTACTTTTAAGAATTCAATGTGGGACAGGTTTATTCTCAAGTAGCCTATGAGATCATGGAAACAAAATCTGCAGATGTGAATCAAGGGATGTTCTCAAAACGAAACCTGATACCAAGAATAATCCTCCGATCACTCTACATGATATTTTGTGGGTTTTTTGCGGCGATGCTTCCTTTTTTTGGAGATATTAATGGCGTTGTTGGAGCCCTTGGATTCATTCCATTGGATTTCATCCTTCCAATGCTTCTATACAACATAACTTACAAACCTTCCAGATCGTCACTCATCTACTGGATCAACAACATCATCATGGTGGTTTTTACGGGTGTTGGCTTGTTAGGTTCCTTCTCTTCTATAAGAAAGTTGGTTCTTGATGCTAGTAAGTTTAAGCTCTTTAGTGATGACGTGGTTGACTGAAAAAATCTTGAACGTACAAATACAGATGCATGTTGTACTACTCTTAATACAGGAAGTATATAAGTTGGCGACTATATTGAATAGTTGCCTTGAAACCCTTATCTCATACAGATATTGTGTTTAGTTATTTCATTACTAGGTAAGAAGACCCAAAGACATTAGAGGGGTTTTTTTTTTTTTTTTTTTTTTTTTTTTTTTTTTTTTTCTCAGAAATGTTCAATAGAATGTTTAGGAGAAAAATTTGTTGAGGATGATAAGAATGTTTTATCAAATGTACAATGGAACGTTGAGTGACATAAATGCTCGAGTATTAGTGTGTCCATTTTTTTGAAGTAACTTATGTAATTTGTACACATACGGTCATGCAATTCAATCTTAAACGCTTTTATGCATCATATAGATCTCTATATAACAGCTTAGCGCCTTAGCCCCATTGTTGAGCAACACTTGCAAGTGGCCTAGTTGATGGACCATCTTCACTCATAGCCATCGTACCAAGGTCTTTAAGCACACTCATTTTCCTCCTCATATAATGTCCATATTCTCCATTGATCAAACTTCTAACACCCTCGACGATTTCATTTCTTCCCGCCAAGCCAAACCATCCGTCAAGAAAACAGCATTCATTCTATGCTCAGCAAAAAGCGGCCACACAATCATAGCCACTCCATTCACTACTCTCTAATACTGACTTCCACCCACAATGTGTCTGGAATCCTCCAGTAGACCTGTGATTCAATATCTCAACCTGAGGAGCCCAAGATGACACAACCAGACCCAGTCCTTGACGCGGTCCAGAAACCTGTTGGGTAAAAACTCAAACGGGTTAAGATGGCTTTGTGCACTGAAAAAACTTGCGTTTGGCTTTGCATGCGGACTTTTAATAACCCAGAGAAATCTTTGACCACTTTGTTCCAACCCAATTGCCAATTCATTGAGTTGCTTTTGAGATAATGTACCGTCGTTTCGAAATGATACAAACAAACGGATCCAGCCGGATGCTTATACAACCACTTCAAACATTCAAACTCGTCATTGGCCCGGTTCTCTTAAAAGCACCCGGTTCCAACGCAAAATTAACCAATATGCCCTTGAACATGCTGAACATTTCGGATATCCAAACGATTTTTTATATGTCTCATTCTTCTTATCTTGAAGCGGTATATCTATTCCTTAAACCGAGGCACATCAGGGAAACCTTGCTGGTTATCAGTCCCTATATTACCCGAATGCACACCCACCCTTGTTACCTACTGATACAAAACAGAAATCAAAAGACGACTCTCATTAGGGTTTCAATGGTATATTATTCAGAAAAGGGAAAACTGATTACACATTTAAAAGAAAAACAAACTACCCTATTAATACTATGGTAAAACTAAAACATGTAACGTATGTGAACATATAATCTCGATTCTTTGCTTCATTTGTAAACAACGAAACATGAAGGACCAAACATGTTAGATAGATAGTTTGTAACCGAAAAGTAGTTACATGGCGGTTACAAAAGTTAGTTATAGTTAGTTATTTCTCGAAGGGACATGTCGGTTCATTACACCGGTTGGAAACTTATATATACGAACATATGTATTTCAATTTTAATGTTAGACAATATACTTATTCATTTCAATACTTTGCAATCTATATATCGATCTTGACGTGGGACAACAATTTGTTGGTTTAATGTGATAACAGGTCTTAAAAGAGAGTTTCCAGGATCGAAATTGATCAAAGCAACTTCATGCATATTATACACAAGAATCGAATAAAAAACAGAAAACAAAAGATGTGGGGTTGAACCCTATAACTGATATTGATAATGAAAAGGGTTAACTAATTTACAGGATTCCTAAATCTATTTATACATGATGAAACGGTGTGTATGAAGAGTTATACCGTTTCAATAAAACCTAAACATTGTAACCTAAAAATAACCGTTTTATAAACCGTTTCTGCCTAATGGGTTGTTGGAGGCCCAACCTGAAAGTGCAGGCCTAAAAACGCTTCATAATTATCTGTTTGGCAATCTGGACATTATCTGTTGGACAAAATATTAATAGATGTGTGTTAGGATCGAACTCGAGACCACGGGATTGCACACTTTACGTATGAGAATTAAAGTTAATAATTAAATATAAATGTTATATTTATTTATTAATTACACGAAATAATATATCGGACGTTAAGTTAATTAAGTGTAATGGACTAACGATCGTTAAATGTTAATTGGAAGGACTAGATTGAAAAATAGAGATCGAGAAGGTTCTAGAATCCCATGGGGAGTTCAAACCGATCGGTTATGGGTTTTCCAAACCCAATCCATATCTAACTTGGTCACCAAGTTATATTGGGTATAAATACAAGGCCTAGGGTCTTAATTTTTGATCTCTTGTACTCATAATCTAAAACCTAAAACCTTGTTTGTGTGTTTTTGATTATAACCGATCGTACAACCCTCCTTGGGTGTCGATCATCTTATTTTTCCAAAACAAATTGTTTCGTGTTTTTAAAACTAGCATTTACTTTAATTCGTTAATAGTACGTGTGTACAAGAACATGGTAAAATCACACTATTGATTGTATCTTTGATTGAATTACAAAACGGTAAGGGGTAATTCTTATAATCCTATAAACCCTAATTAGGGTTCATCTCAATTGCTAGTTTTGTGGGATTGATTCTTGTTCGGCTAGAATCAAAAAGGTACACATACTTTATGTTTTAGTTAATTAATTATTCATTATACGTTTCTTTACGCTTTCGCATGTTTCTTTGATGTTTTATGTGTTTTATATATGATTGTCATGTTATATAATTCTAACAGTGGCATCACGAGCTTGGTTTAATGAGTAATTAATTACTAAACACGTTAAAAAACGGATATTGTATGGTGTTTGATATGATTATTCTAGGGTTTTGGTTATGATTATGTAAACCCTGATTTTAGGGTTAGGGCCTTTGCCCTAATTGGTTTTAATTTTTTTTTGAAAAAAAAAGTCGACCCCTAATATTTTTTATGGTCGATCCTAATTTTTTTAGTCGATTTGTTTAAAAATATTTTTAGGGTTTATAAAATTGTTTTGTTATCAATATCGAAATCTAGAATTAATATATTTGTTAGGTGATATATTCATGAATAAATTGTTATGTGACATGGAATTGTATGCGATCTTGTGACAACGTGAATAATTGTTATGTTAAATCCATGAAAAGTGCATGTTTGGCATGGATTATTGTCGATATATATATAATTGTTAAGATTGGTTATGCGAAAATTAATTGTTAAGTCTTATACACATGTTTATTGTTTTGATAAATCTTGAATTGGGGAATACCTCAATAATATTAATGAATCAATTATGTGCAATTTGGTATATTTTAATTAAGGCTTACGCAATCGATTCGTCGATGTATGTGGCTCACTTTCAATTGTGCGAGTGAAAGCCCTAGTTAATATATACGTTAATTAACTTAGATATTGATGATTAATAGGCTTTATCAAATAAGTTGCATGTGGCTACTTGTTTACACGTATTAATAGTTAGTTATGTGCGCATTGTTTTAGATAATTAAAGGTAAATTCCTTGATTGGCGAAACCAATACCTCAATCAAAACTTTGATAATTTGATCTTTATGAATTGGTTAATAAAAAGTTTTTTTATTAAAAACTATTGATACGAAGTTGTATGCATGCTTCTTCGTACATATTTGATTTGACACCATAAATCAAAACTAGTACCCTTTTTAAAATTAAGTCAAGTGCCATCTAGTTAAAGGAACACTTGAAGTTGCAATTTACGTCATGTGGGAACCCTTTTTAAAATTAAGCAAAGGGTAATTTTGAATAGAAAAATAAATTGGATTAAACAATGGTGAAATTTGATTTGTTTTAGAAGTGTTAAATTTTCAAATAAGTTTAATTGATTGATGGTTTTGGTACAAATGGTCTGAACGGCTCACCCAATTTGACGGACTGTGTGAGGGGTACAAGGAGGGGAGCGCATTAAATCGTGACCCGAAAGAAGGAGGTCATAGCTTCAGCGCTGACCGAATTCTCCGCTTCTTTGCGAGTCAAATTGGAGCTACCAAGTAAGCTATAAATGTACAAAATCATCTTAAGGGCGAATTAGCTTTAATTCTATGCGCCACTTTTGTGGTAATTATCCGAAACACTAAGTCTTTAGACTTATGCAAAAGTACGATATAATGGACGATAATTAAAGGTAAATTCCTTGATTGGCGAAACCAATACCTCAATCAAAACTTTGATAATTTGATCTTTATGAATTGGTTAATAAAAAGTTTTTTTATTAAAAACTATTGATACGAAGTTGTATGCATGCTTCTTCGTACATATTTGATTTGACACCATAAATCAAAACTAGTACCCTTTTTAAAATTAAGTCAAGTGCCATCTAGTTAAAGGAACACTTGAAGTTGCAATTTACGTCATGTGGGAACCCTTTTTAAAATTAAGCAAAGGGTAATTTTGAATAGAAAAATAAATTGGATTAAACAATGGTGAAATCGTGACCCGGAGGTCATAGCTTCAGCGCTGACCGAATTCTCCGCTTCTTTGCGAGTCAAATTGGAGCTACCAAGTAAGCTATAAATGTACAAAATCATCTTAAGGGCGAATTAGCTTTAATTCTATGCGCCACTTTTGTGGTAATTATCCGAAACACTAAGTCTTTAGACTTATGCAAAAGTACGATATAATGGACGATAATTAAAGGTAAATTCCTTGATTGGCGAAACCAATACCTCAATCAAAACTTTGATAATTTGATCTTTATGAATTGGTTAATAAAAAGTTTTTTTATTAAAAACTATTGATACGAAGTTGTATGCATGCTTCTTCGTACATATTTGATTTGACACCATAAATCAAAACTAGTACCCTTTTTAAAATTAAGTCAAGTGCCATCTAGTTAAAGGAACACTTGAAGTTGCAATTTACGTCATGTGGGAACTTGGCGAGATTGTGATGGAAAGGTAAATCTATATGTAAAGTCAGACCTTACATGAACATATTTGCAGTTCTTTAAGTTAGACGACTTAAATTGAGTAGTAAGTGAGACCTGGGCTCAAGGCATAAGATGAAATAAAACATGTTTACATTTGCAATAGCGTTGGAAAATGTAAATCCCATAATGATCTAGGAGTTGGAAAATGTTTGCCAATTATTGTTCGACAGATTACCTTATTATGTACTTTCGTTACTAGCAGATCAACTGATGTAATGGAACTATGATAATTTGGATCATGGTTTTCGAGAAAATTCTATGGTTATATGAATATTACATTGGGTATTTTATTTTCTTGAAAAGTTTTATTATCGAAAATACTAAAATTGAATTTTGGAAATTCTTTAAATGTATTAATGCAACATTAAACCGTAAACGTAGGTTATTTCTGTATTGGTAAATTGATCTACACCTGTAAGGGTTTTTGGTAGAGTCAACTTTGCTAAAAGAATAAACCTAGTCCTCTTTTCATAAGAAAGAGTGAGATATCCTATTCCTTTTCATGAATGAGAAAGGTATGATAGAACAAATTAGAATTGTCTAAATTCTAAATACATAACTCGTAAGCAAATTTTAATAGTTAAGAAAATTGCATATTTTCTGAGTTATTAAATTAGAAGCTAGACTAATTTACTGCAAAATTGGTAAAAGACAAACTAGCATATTTTATCTAGTTGTTGTGCTTTGACCATTTAAAAGTACTACTTACAATTGTTGGAATGGTAGAACTATTAAGAAAGAAATTGCATGCCCAACTTTTCAAGTTAATAGCATTGATGGATAATTCATCATCTACATAGTAGAATACACTCTTTTAGTACATAAGTAATTGTTATGTATGGACTTTCTCAAAAGTGTAGGGAAGTAAATAGAACATTCTTTTCTTTCAATGGTTAATGAAACACTTACAATGTTGTCAAATCCAATGGGAGTATTGTGTTCTTATTACTGAATAAGGAATTAATGTAATGATCTCTAATTCAGTGAGAGTTACAAGCTTTGTCATCTTGGTAGTAACCCAGATTATCTCTAGAATGTCTTAAGATAATTACTTTCCACTTGTAGACACTTATGTTTTCAAGGATAGTCATGTACGTTTCCTTATTAGACACTGAAGTGGTTCTACATCTACTAGTTATGCTAATATCAAGGACACAATCATATTGGTCACATAAACAACATATGTCGTGTTATTAATCTGCTACATGCTGTTGTTCCATGCACAAGTGGGAGAAATCTATATTGTGTGCAAGGTACAACATATAAGTATATGATTTAACGGATTCTCTTGACTGCAAGGTAAGAGACTAACGTTCTAATATGACTTGTACATAACTAATTCAAGAAACACTTGGTGTTGCAATTTACGTCATGTGAGAACTTGGCGAGATTGCAACAACAAAGTAAATCTCCATCTGAAGTCAGACCTTACAAGGATATATTTGCAGTTTCTAAAATAGACAAGTATTTAGAACATGTGTCAAAATGATATATAAGGCTACTTTATCTTAGATATTTATGTATTATTAGAATGACATAAATGAAGTAATCTAATACTACTTCAATTTGTTTATTTATGTATTTTGGAATGACATAAATGAAAAATAATGTAGTCCTACATTATTGTGAAGTAAATAAATTAACTTGAAATTACTATTGAAACCAAGAGTTGTGTTCATAATTACTTTAGTTAAACATGTTTATGATTCATTGTAAAGAAATAAACATAAAGTCTTTTAAGACTTATAATAAAGTACGACGTTAACTTGTTATGTTTTTTAATTAAGACATATACAAGAAGTCATTGAGTTGATCAATGATTTATAACGTATAATGAGATTATAACAGTTTATGTTTTCTTGATGAGACATGGATATGAAGTGACTTGGTTAAAGAGTATTTGTGTTATAAAGCATGCAATTGGCTTGGAAAGTCTATTATATCATTAAGTTGATTTAGTTGGTAAATAGGTAAGCCAAAAGGAATATGTTTATCTTATATATTGTTATATTGTCTTACAATATTAATTCTAATGAATACCACAAGTTGATGGTATGTTCAGTTAGGAGAATCAAACTCTATTTGATTTGTTTGATTCAAGATAACCATAACTTCTTTCTTAAAAAGTAACAAGGTTAGAAAATTGAGTATGGATTGAATATACTCAATATGACTCCAACCTAGAAGATTAATAAAACACCATTTTATTATGGAATGTGATGAATCACATTAAGTTTTAAAATTGAAAATTCTGAATTTGTTAAACTACTTATGAATAGGTTATTAACAAACTAAAGTCAGGAATTGTCAATGTGTATTTGTAATGTCCCAAAAAGAGAACAATGTAGTTTTGCTCTAATTGCTAAGTATATATAGATAGTCTATATATTACAAAAGGCAAGTGGGAGTTTTTTTTATCTTGAAAGATAAAATTACAAGATACATAATCTTCTTAAATACACTAGTAAATATCATGATGATGCTATATATGAAATGTTAACCTCAAGATGATGGAATTTTCATTCATAGATCTGCAAGGATATCTTAGATATTTGATTTATATGCTGAGAAGAACATGAGTTACAAGATTATAGTAAACCTGATAATCATTATGATGGATTACCAAATATTGAATTGGGTAAATTACTCATACTACGAATGTTAAAGATGTTGTCCATAAAGATAATCAATTTTGAAAATTTGGTTTATCTTAATAGTTAGACTAGAGAATGGAAATGAGTTTCTTCAAAGAGATGAAAAACTCTAGTGGTTTGAATTTCTATGTAGAAATTATATGGACAATATTGTACACATATTTAATGCATGTCTTATGACAAGATTATTGATCACACTTAAGCAATTAATTATGACTGAATATTCTTTTCTAGACACATTAAATATATAAAGATGATAATTGTCATACTTGTTTTCATTAATATGAAATATGACAATGGAATATCAAAACTCTTTCTTGAGAAATTACTTGAGCGAGAACGGTAAGTAATCGAAAGGTTTTTTGAATTCATATAATCTTTGGAAGTGTACAAAGTGAAATAATTCATGAATGGATAAATGCATGCATCTATAAAATTATTCTTATATTTAATTATTAAATCCTAGTTTTGATTTATAATTGAAATAAGATAAATTTTAAGTATTCCTGAAAGCTAGTGGGAGTATTATGTTAAGGTTTTAAATCTTATATGTTGTATAACATATAGGAAGTAACATTCCTTGTAAGCTAAATGTTAAGTCTTAGATTAGGATGAAACTTCACTTATAAGATTTAAGAATTAAAACATACAACCTTGGAATATATGTTTATTATTAATAAACATAAGCAGTAAAATAAATGATTCTAATAAAACATGATATATCATTTGGGAAATGGATAACTATCTTTTGACCAGATAGAACATGAATGAAGTCTAAGTTTGACCTGTAGATTCATCATGTATATCATGTTGTGTATATTAAAATTGTTGTATCATTTTTGAATAAGAAGTGATTTGACAACATTGATATATAACTAAAAGTTATTAGATAACTTGTGTAATGAATATTCTAATAGAATTACATCCTCAGCCTGGAATTTCTCCTAGATTCTATGGATGAACAATATGTCAATTGTTGTGCAAATTGTCATCAACTACAAACTTGAAAGTTTGGAAGACATCAAACATTACACAATAAGATATTAAAGTTTACGGAGTTGTAATGAGCATATTGTTGTTTGTATACAATGATGCTGGTTTAATTGAGATGACACTCAATACTAATCATGGTAGGATTTCATCCTTGTTAATGGCCATGTGAACTAGTTGTGCTACTAAAAGTGTAGTTGCATTATACATTAAAAGAATAAGAATACTTTAAACTTTAAAATGTTTGAAAGTGTAAATTGTCATAAATTGGTGATAGAGGATGTCACACACTTTATGAATTATTATGTGGATTGATGAATGCACACATACAAAGATTTCACTAATTGAATTCTTAAAATAAGTATTATCAAAATTACTATAGATCAAGTTGGTTGATTTATGCCTTGTCAACAAGTATGATTGTCATTACTTGAGGCATAATTCATCAACTGAAATTTTCATGCATTGATCTATTTAGTATTTGGATAAGGGATGTTAAACAATTGTTATAATAAATCAAATACTTGGTATGTTTGATTTTATAATATATTGTATCCTATATTTGCATGTTTAATCCGTAAATAAATTTATTTATTCTAAATCGCCCGTTGTCAATTAATGATATGGGAGTATCATTAAACTAAAACAAATATGAGAGATATGGTAGAATATACTTGAAAGTATATTGATGAGAATGCATACCAATTTCAGATGATATTCAATGAATTGAATATAGGACTTATCCCAACTACTTGATTTTACTTTATGGATATTGTTATTAAGAGAATCATGAATAGTTATCCTCAGACTTGAGATACCAGATAAGTGTCATGAATGTAGTGCAATTCTGTGGAACAACTTAACGCTATACGTAACTGGTAATCATAAGGGTTGTTTCCAGAAGTGTTGCAAAGTATGTGGGTAAGTCTCGTAGTCAAGATGGAATTTGGGCCCCTCGTAGGGTTGACAAGATGTTTGCGTGGCCACGCCCAAAGATCTCCCCTGAATATGTTCAGAAGATTTGGTAATCTTGCTCAATCACTTATAATGAGAAACAGAATGGTTGAATAAAGAATGACTTAATTGCATATCTTTATTTAACATGGTATTAGAAACAAAAGGATAATAATAATGAGAAATCATTAAAAGGTTTTCCAGGAGCCTTGCTCGAGTTGTACTAGAAGCATCGAAGTGTTGCTAGACGCTAACCGATGTGATCACACTATTAAGATATGTCCAAGTGGGAGCGGTTGGTTTAATGGACAAAATATTAATAGATGTGTGTTAGGATCGAACTCGAGACCACGAGATTGCACACTTTACGTATGAGAATTAAAGTTAAGACTAAAATACACCGTTGGTCCCTAAACTTGTTCAAACGCATCGTGATGGGACAAACCTGGCCATTATCATCGCCAGAGGTCCAAAACTTGGGTTTTTAATGCCAAACTGGTCCCTTGACAAAGTCAATGTCTGATTTTTATTTTGTAGTCGAGGGTATTTTAGTCCATACACATTTATACTTTGATAACACATTTATATTTTAGCCCTTCATCTTTATTTTTCGTCCTCAACATCATCCTCGTCATCATCTCCCCAAGATAACATCTCTTGCATGTTTTGGTTCAGGTCAAAGTTCAAGTTTTGAGGTATTAAGTAACCCTTTCTATCATTTGTGGGTCAATATTCATTTCATATCTCTTTAATTTGTGTTCTTTGATCATTGTAGGCAAACCTATTCATGCTCAAAATAAATCATTTATGGGTCAATATTAACCCATGTTTAGGCAAACCTATTCATGCTCAAATAATCAAGTCTGGTGTGTTCTTAATGAACAATTCAATCATGCGTAAGAATTCATTAGTCCCTAAAGCTTTCAATAATGGAAAATTCAATCATGCGTAAGATTCTGATATAATGGACAATTCAATCATGCGTAAGAATTCATTAGTCCCTGAAGCTTTCAATCGTCGTAGCAGTTCCACAACATACTGCAACACACAACTATCAAGCGAATTCAGAAGCAACACTTCATCAGCTATAATAATGCAACGAATCTGCTCCTAGTTTACAACTATAGCCTTTTCTCTTCCCAAAATTGTTGAAGGATAAACGAATAATGGATCAAGTAAGCGAAGATCCAGTGCAGGATGATCACAACGTCGCAGCACATTAAACTTATCAATTTCAATATTATGAGAATCACCGGTTGCAGCATCAATGCGGATCCATGATCGAAGACCTTGGCCACGCTTTTTTTTTCCTAGAGCATCCACTCCTAGAAAGGCTGCCGGAAAGATGCAAATGGCTTGTTAAGATGCATCTGCTCCAAGGTTCAGTGCTGATGCAGGCTTTGGCAGTAGCCGCTCTGTCAGGTCTCCCATTATCGATGTCTAAAAGCAGAAACATCTATGATAAGCATAGAGAAAAATATATTTTACAATACGTGGACAAACTGTATGTCTGTATGTAAGTAGCAATTATCCATTACAACAAGGTAAAATGATAAAATTTGGTAGTGCTAATGGCGAAACAGGTCAAGTGACCACTGCACTTTCCCCATTTCTACCTATTTCTACTAAAACAAAATATCTGTAACTCTTCATACTAGTTAGTTCACAATCATATCGGTTGCAACATTTCTCATCCAATGTTAATTAAACTAACTAGAAAATGTTACTGATGTCAACAGAAGACATGTAATTTGGTTACATTTGGAGAAAAATAACTTAACTGAGGACATTATCCTAAATACCTTTTTTACTGCAAGGCAGATATTATTATCCTTAATACTTATCTTCAGTTATGCAAGGACTACGGTGTGGTGATGCAGGTGCGTTTAATCTACTTTGCATACATTTCTAACATTTAATAAGCTAACAAATTGTATGAAAGTAGGTTTTATCCATTAAATAACCGTATGCAAGTGCGGAATAGATAAAGTCACTGCTGTTTGAGCATGAATAGGTTTGCCTAGACATGGGTTAATATTGACCCACAAATGATTTATTTTGAGCATGAATAGGTTTGCCTACAATGATCAGAGAACACAAATTAAAGAGATATGAAATGAATATTGACCCACAAATGATAGAAAGGGTTACTTAATACCTCGAAACTTGAACTTTGACCTGAACCAAAACCTGCAAGAGATGTTATCTTGGAGAGATGATGACGAGGATGATGTTGAGGATGACAAATAAAGATGAAAGGCTAAAATATAAATGGGTTATCAAAGTATAAATGTGTATGGACTAAAATACCCTCGACTACAAAACAAAAATCAGGCATTGACATTGTCAAAGGACCAATTTGGCATTAAAAACCCAAGTTTTAGACCTCTGGCGATGATAATGGCCAGGTTTGTCCCATCACGATGCGTTTGAACAAGTTTAGGGACCAACGGTGTATTTTAGTCTAAAGTTAATAATTAAATATAAATGGTATATTTATTTATTAATTACACGAAATAATATATCGGACGTTAAGTTAATTAAGTGTAATGGACTAACGATCGTTAAATGTTAATTGGAAGGACTAGATTGAAAAATAGAGATCGAGAAGGTTCTAGAATCCCATGGGGAGTTCAAACCGATCGGTTATGGGTTTTCCAAACCCAATCCATATCTAACTTGGTCACCAAGTTATATTGGGTATAAATACAAGGCCTAGGGTCTTAGTTTTTGATCTCTTGTACTCATAATCTAAAACCTAAAACCATGTTTGTGTGTTTTTGATTATAACCGATCGTACAACCCTCCTTGGGTGTCGATCATCTTGTTTTTCCAAAACAAATTGTTTCGTGTTTTTAAAACTAGCATTTACTTTAATTCGTTAATAGTACGCGTGTACAAGAACGTGGTACAATCACACCATTGATTGTATCTTGGATTGAATTACAAAATGGTAAGGGGTAATTCTTATAATCCTATAAACCCTAATTAGGGTTCATCTCAATTTCTAGTTTTGAGGAATTGATTCTTGTTCGGCTAGAATCAAAAAGGTACACATACTTTATGTTTTAGTTAATTAATTATTCATTATACGTTCCTTTATGCTTCCGCATGTTTCTTTGATGTTATATGTGTTTTATATATGATTGTCATGTTATATAATTCCAACACAATTGGCATCAAGAGCAAGTGGTTGATATACACTTCGTTTGGATACCAAGATTTTTAACGAGAACACCAAAGAAGAACACGCAATAAACATTTTGTTTTCGGCAGGAACAAGTTTTGTTTTCTCTTTTCTTCCAAGAGAAACAACGATTTGAATAAGTAATACGTGAAAGGATAATGCACAATCGTTTTACGTAGGGGGTTGCAAACGTTTACATCAAACAAGATTGGTGGGCAAAACTTTGTTGGTGACAACGAAGGGAAGGAAGGAAACTCTTGACGTAGTAAATGTAGAACAAGAGTAGAAAGGTACCAAGATTTTTCTTTTGTGTTGGCTGTTAACGCGACATAGGCAAGGAAAAGGACACTAAATTTGGTTATAGAACGAGTGGGATAAAGACTTTGTGAAACCGGTTAGAACAAGACACAAAGTAAAGAATACGCGGGGTTATAACGCGAGGAACGTTGTTGTGGAAAGAAAGATTGGAACGTATACGTAACAAAGAAGAAGAAAGGAGTACTCAGGAAACTAGTGTGGAATAAGTGTCGGGACAACACAAGGCAACAACAACGAGGAACATCAGAAACAACTTGTTTGTTTCGGTGTGGGTTACCAAGTTTGGTACCGAGTTTTTGTGCGTAGGAAAGTTATTGAATTTCAAAGCAAAGGAAGAAATCAAGAACAACGCACAAGGAGGCAACATGTTAGTGTGGTATACCAAGAAAGGAAAGCAAGAAATTTTGTTTTTGGTTCGAAGGAAAGAAAATTCGAAAGGAATAGAAGGAGGCCGAGGCACCTTTTTTTTTTTATTTAAGGCAAGAATTCAAAATAAAGTAAAAGGAGGCCGTGGTTTATTTTGTTTTTGGCTCGCTGGGAAAAAAAAAGCAATTCGAAAAAAAAAAGCAAAACCAGAAGACCCTTGTTCGAAGGAAAGAAATTCGAAAGGAAAAGGAGGCCGAAAGTTTTTTTTTGGTACACGAATTGAAAGTGAAACTGCAACGAGTCAAGGAAAGCAAGGGAACCAACTTGGGAATAACAACAAACGTTGGTAAACGATATTACTAACGCGAGACAAAGGGAATACATTTGTGTTCATCACAACATCGAGGTCATAAGTTAAACTTTTCTGGATTTCAATTATATTAGAATAGTATAGAATAGTTATTTTGTACTATTAGGAAATCCCGAGAACTATTTATTGATCCCGTATTAGTAGGATTCCCGGAAAACTATATATTCCCATATTAGTAGAGATACTATACTAGGAAGTATAATTCCCATTAGTATTAGAAAGTGAAGATAATAAGCACTTTTAAGATGGCCGGTGACGATGCAACAAACACATCAACTACACCAAAACCCGTAACACCTATTGCACAATATCAATGCCCTAAGTTGAAAACCACAAACTACACAGTTTGGGCTATACAAATTAAGGTTATACTAGAGGCACATGGTTTATGGGAAGCAATAGAATCTAAGGAAGACATGCAAGTAGATGATAAGAAGGATAAGGCAACGACTGCCTTCCTATATCAAGCATTGACCGAAGATGTGATTTTACAAGTAGCGGGTTGTAAAACGGCTAAGGAATTATGGGATTCGTTAAAGAAAATACACGTTGGAGAAGAGAAAGTGCAGCAAGCACAGTTACAATCATTGATGATTGGGTTTAACTCACTTAAGATGAAGGAAGATGAGACGGTGGATGCATTTACGGCTAAACTAAACGGCTACGCCACGAAGGCAAAAGAATTAGGGAAAACTTTGGATGAATCACTTTTAGTACGAAAACTATTAGATTCCACACCAGATAGGTTCATTCAGATAGTAGCATCCACAGAACAGGCAAGTGATCTCGACGATATCACTTTAGATGAGATCACTGGAAAACTCAAGGTATTTGAGGAAAGGATAAAACTCCGGAAAGGAGGTCAAGTGGAAAGCCAAGAAAAACTATTATTCGCACATGACGAACACTTGGGAAACGGAAAACGTTTTTATAAACGTGGAGGGAAATCAAATTTCTCACGAGGGAACTGGCAGAATAACAGAAATAGAAATAACTCACAAGGAGGGAACTCAAATCATAAAGGAAACTCGAATAAGAATAAAAGTGAGTGGGATTTGAGTAAAGTACGATGTTTTAAGTATCAGAAACTTGGACATCTTAAGAAAGATTGTAGAGGAACATCAGCAACTCAGGAACAATAAAACCTTATCTTAGAGGACGATGAACCATCACTATTAATGACTACACACGAAACTGAACACGAGGAAGTGTTGTTGAATGAAGGCCAAATTCAACCAGGAAAATATGCTACAGCGGACGCAAGCATATGGTATTTAGATAATGGTGCAAGTAACCATATGACGGGAATAAAGAGTCATTTTAGGGATATATGAAAGCGTAACAGGACGAGTACGTTTTGGAGATGGATCGTATGTACAGATAAAAGGTAGAGGCTCTATATTGTTAGGTTGTAGAAACCAGGAATAGAAGGTAGTATCGGGTGTATACTATATACCAAACCTCAAGAGCAACATACTAAGTCTAGGACAACTTACGGAGATAGGTTGTAAGGTCATCATGGACGGAAAAAAATTGACTTTGTATGATAAGAGCAAGAAGTTTTTGATGAAGGTTGAAAGATCTAAGGATCGACTTTACAATATTCAATTACATATAGAAGCACCTATATGTCTTTTAGCAAATGTAGATAACCAAGCATGGTTATGGCATGCTAGATTAGGTCATCTGAAATTTGACGATATCAACAAGATGAGTAGGAAGGGTCTAGTGGAAGGAATACCAAGAATAAATCATGCCGGACAGGTTTGTGATGCATGTTTATTAGGAAAGCACAGTAGAACACCATTTCCAAATCAAGCTAAATTCAGATCAAAGAACCCGTTGGACTTAGTATATGGAGACCTTTGCGGTCCTATAAGTCTAGCCACACACTCTGGCAAGAAACTCATTTTCTTGTTAGTAGACGATTGTACACGTTTTATGTGGGCCTACTTTCTGACGTCGAAAGATCAGGCATTTAGTACACTCAAGGAATTTAGAAGGAAGATAGAAATGGAGATGAGAATGAAATTAAGGATGCTAAGAACAGATAGAGGATGTGAATTTACACCTAATGAATTCACCAAGTAATGTAAGGAAAATGGAATCGCACGACAGTTGACAACACCTTACTCGCCACAACAAAATGGGGTAGTGGAGAGAAGAAATAGGACAATGTTATCAACTACGAGGAGTATGATGAAAGCGATGAAGTTACCCTTAACTTTTTGGGCGGAAGCAGTTAAACATGCAATTTACATACTCAATAGGGTACCTACGAGAGCCCTGGTAGATAAAACTCCATATGAGGCACTCTACAACAGAAAACCGAATCTGGAAAACCTAAGAATATTCGGATGCAAAGCCTATGCAAAGATAACGATACCTCACATAAGAAAGCTGGACGACAGAAGCATACCAATGATTTACTTAGGAGTAGAGGAAGGGTCAAAAGCATGTAGGTTATATGATCCAATAGCAAAGAAGAAACATGTTAGTAGGGATGTAAAGTTTATGGAAACAAAACCGTGGGATTAGAATAAAGATGAAAAGGATACAAGTACACAAGACACATTTTGGGCTAGTTTTGTGGTAGAAGGAGTTGACAATGAAAACCTTACACCAGTCAACACAGAAAACAATGATAACACGTATCAAGAACAGGATCCGATTCCTGATCCAGTTTCACCAATCACACCACCGACATACACTTACATCCCACACTCAGAAGAGGAAGAAGAGGATATTATTAGTTCTACAGAGAACTTAAGAGACATATTTGAAGATACCCCAGTACGAGAGTACAGAGATATGTCTGAGATATATATGTATGCACGTAGAGTTGAACCTCAAAGTATACTATTTAAGAAAGAAGAACCCCGTAACTATAAGGAAGCATCAATAAACGAGAAATGGATTGAGGCCATGGAGATTGAATTGGATTCAATCAACAAGAATAATACATGGACTCTTACAACATTGCCACCGAATCAAAAGGCAATAAGACTCAAATGGGTTTATAAGACCAAGAGGGATGCAAAAGGAAAGATCATCAAATACAAATCATGGTTAGTAGCAAAATTAGGATATGTACAAGAACAAGGAATAGACTTCGATGAAGTATTTGCACCAGTTGCTCGAATAGCGACAATACGGTTAATATTAGCACTAGCAGCTTATCATGATTGGCAAGTACATCACTTGGATGTAAAATCATCATTTTTACATGGAGATTTGAAGGAAGAAGTCTACGTTACACAACCTGAAGGATTTACTCAACAAGGAAATTCAGGAAAAGTCTATAAGCTTACTAAAGCTTTTTATGGCTTAAGACAAGCACCAAGAGCTTGGAATGTGAAGCTTGATCAAACTTTAAAGTCTTTAGACTTTAAGAAGTGTAATCTCGAACAAGCAATTTATACAAAAAGAAGCAAGAATTCTACACTTATAGTTGGAGTCTACGTAGATGATTTGATAATCACAGGCACTCCAAGGAAGGAAATAGAAGTATTTAAATCCCAGATGAAAGACAAATTTGAAATGAGCGACTTAGGATTGTTAGCTTATTACCTTGGGATAGAAGTTACACAGACAGGAGGATAGATTATAATCAAGCAAACAGGTTATATTAACAAGATCTTGAAGGAAACAAGTATGACGGATAGTAATGATACGAAGATACCAATGGATCCGGGTACTAAGTTGGTCAAGGCGGAAGATGGAAACTCAGTTGACGCAACTTATTACAGAAGCTTAATTGGAAGTCTCAGGTACTTACTACATACAAGACCAGATCTTAGTTACTCAGTCGGACTACTCAGCAGATTCATGCAAGACCCGAAGGATCATCACCTGAAGGCGGTAAAGCAAGTAATCCGATATATCAAAGGAACAAAGGAGCATGACATAATATACAAGAAAGAAGACGGCTGCAAGATTACAGGTTACAATGACAGTAGTTATGGAATCAACACCGATCAAGGAAAAGGACCTATTGGGATAGTATTTTATTTCGGAGAGTCACCTATTACCTGGTGTACTCAGAAGCAACCAATAGTGGCGCTATCATCATGTGAATCAGAATTCATGACGACTACTGCAACTAGGGGTGTTATCGGTTCGGGTTATCGGGTGTGTCAGGTCGGGTTGAGCCTGGTTTTGAAGTTTTAAAAAGTGACCCGCAACCCGACCCGATTATGAATCGGGTTATCGGGTTCGGGTGGAATTCGGGTCGGGTGATTCGGGTTATCGGGTACAAACTAATGTATCTTTTTAAAATGTTGATAATTATGAAAAAAAGGAGCACAGCCATTCACATTTGACAAATCACTATCGGGTACAAACTTATGTATCTTTTTAAAATGTTGATAACTATAAAAAAGGAGCATAAACATTCACATTGACAAATCACACTTGACATATCAATACAACTTTTAACAGTGTAACAGTCGCGGGTTAATATACAAACAAGTCACTAAACTTTGCGAAAAATTTGTCCTAAGTCACTAATGTTTCATTTCTGTCATCTAAGGTGCTAAACTTCACGAGTTGTTTAAATATGTTACTGAACCTTTAAAATGATGACATTGCATATCTTTTTAGTACAAAATGGTCCTTGTAGTTAGTCGGGTGTCACGGATTTAGTCCCTAGACCACTAATACTGTTAGTTTGATCGATTTCTTACGTTTTCGTCCATTTTTTTTACGTTTTTATTCGTTTTCAACCGTTTTTATACGTTTTTGTCCATTTTTTTTACGTTTTCGTCCGTTTTCATCCCATTTTTTTACGTTTTTATTCGTTTTTCAACCGTTTGTATATGTTTTCGTCCGTTTTTTACGTTTTTATTCATTTTCAAACATTTTTTATACGTTTTCATCTTATTTTTACGTTTTCGTCCGTTTTTATACGTTTTCGTCCGTTTTTCTTACGTTTTCGCCTATTTTCTTACGTTTTCGTCCGCTTTTCTTACGTTTTAGCCCGTTTTCTTATGTTTTCATACGTTTTTAACGTTTTCGTCCATTTGTCTTACGGTTTCGCATGTTTTTTTTATGTTTTCATACGTTTTCGTCCTTTTTTTACGTTTTTATACGTTTTCGTCCTTCTTTTTTACGTTTTCGTCTGTTTTTATATGTTCTCGTCCCCATTTCTTACGTTTTCGCCCATTTTTCTATGTTTTCACACGTTTTCGTCTCGTTTTTTACATTTTTATACGTTTTCGTCCGTTTTTATATATTTTCGTCCGTTTTTCTTATGTAAAAAAATGGACAAAAGCGTTAAAAACGGATGAAAACGAATAAAAATGGACAAAAACGGACGAAAATGTATAAAAACGTAAAATAAAATGGACGAAAACGTATAAAAACGGATGAAAACGAATAAAAACGTATAAAAATCGTATAAAAACGGATAAAAACGTATAAAAACGAATGAAAAGGACGAAAATGTAAAAAAGCGGACGAAAACGTATAAAAACAGATGAAGATGAATAAAACGTATAAATAATGTATATAAACGGACAAAAACGTATAAAAACGGACGAAAACGTATAAAAACGGTTGAAAACGAATAAAAACGGGCGAAAACGGTCAAACTAACAGAAATAGTGGTCTGGGGACTAAGTCCGTGACACCCGACTAACCACAAGGACCGTTTTGTACTAAAAAGATATGCAATGTCATCATTTTAAAGGTTGAGTAATATATTTAAACAACTCGTGAAGTTGAGTACCTTAGATGACAAAAATGAAACATTAGTGACTTAGGACAAATTTTTCACAAAGTTTAGTGACTTGTTTGTATATTAACCCTAACAGTAGCTATATAATCACACTTGACTAATCAAACGATTAAGGATGTGATAGACTCAATTAGATTTCAATGAAGAAATGTTAACTGATTATCAATGGAGATTAACAACTAGAAATCCAAGATGTTAGAAATGGAAATGGTAGTTGATTAATCAAGAAACTGTTAAAGTTTGTTACAATGAAAGAGAAAGAAAGGAAATTGGTTTATTACAAGATTGATACTAACTGAATCTGCCAGATGACTACTTATACACAAATTGAGAAATTGATTAACTAACTTTGGGCGCCAAAGTTAGTTATTTGAAATCAAGACCAATCAAAAGCTGACACGTGTCCACTTTGAGTTGAAGCTCTTTTGGTACATATCAACTCCATCCTCCTTAGAAAATTTCTTGCCTCAAGAAATAGCTGGTGCATCAAAGTCAGGAAACCTTTGGATTAAATTTGCATACTGATTCGTGCCAAACCGTCAAGTTTTTCTCACACAAGCCGGCCACTTGTGAATGGCCGACCGTAAGAAACTTAAAACGGTTCAGAAACAAACTCAATGAAGATCTGGGGAGTATAGTGTTTCCCCGGGTCGTTATGTCCCAGCGAGCTATGCAATGGATCACCAAACGCGTAGTGATCGAGAGATTTGAACGGGAAAGAGTGATTTGAATATTATGACTACAGAAAAAGGACATAAACTACAACGGCTTAAATGCGAATTAAAGGAAATTAAAAAGATAAGAAATATTAAATAAACGCTATCACTATTTTTAAAATTGATGAACGTTTAAAACTTTAAAACTTACGTTTAAATAAAATTACGTAAACGTACAAAATAAAAAGTGAGATCTAAGAAATAAAAGTCCTAAAAATATGAAAATGACATTTTTACAAACCTAATGATAAAAGAAAATTTATAGAAAAAGAAAATTATTTTTATAACTATTTAATTAATTATTATTAATTAAAAACTATTTTTAACTATTAAATAATAACCTAAAAGACAAGAAAATAGGAAATAAAGCTAGAAAAATAAAATTATGACTTAGAAAAATCTAAAATAACAAAATAGAGTTTTCAAAACTATTTTTGTATTTTTCTGATTATTTTTGTATTTTCTAGGAATTAAAAACTATTTAAAACTACTTAAATTACTTAAAAATACAAATTTAACTAAGAAAAATCTAGAAAAATACTTTTTTGTCTTTTTATATTTATCTTAACTTAAGAAAAATGAAAAATTATTTTTTTGAGACTTTTCTGAATTTTTTGTATTAAAAGCTAATAAAAAAGTGCTAAAAAGTAAGTAAAATGCAGAAAAATAGCAAAATGACTTGGAAAAATCTGAAAAATTCAAGATAAGCTTAAAATAATGTTATGAAACTAGGAAAAATATAAAAAACAGGTGTTGCGTGGAAGAAATTGAAACTGCTATCACAAGTGCTTATAAATAAGCACTTATAATAAGCAATTGACAGCTAAAGCCCACCCACTGATCACAGAAGCTTGAATAAGCTAAAAGAACTCTAAAGCAACTAAAAACAACAAGCCTAACCCACAGAATTGCTAAATACCAAGATTTGGGTGATTTGAGATTATAAGCTAAAACAGATTTTTGGCTCCTACTTTGAACTAGAGAATAAGCACAGAGATAAGCTGGAATTAAAAAACAAAAACTGGAGCATAATCTAGACCTGGGTGACTATGTATAAGCCAAAGAACAGCTGCTCACAAGCTCTAATAAGCTCAGTGCAAGCCTTGCAAAACCTCTGTGCAGACTCAGTATTGACTGAGTCTATGCACAGGGCATTTATGCCCATATTGAACAGCAAGTTTGAGGCTTAAACAAAATTCACAAAAATGTACAAAATTGGTAATAATACAATAGACCAGCTGAACTTCTAAGACCCAAAGTTTCACTTGAATAGACCCAGAAATGAGTCTAGGAAAAATCATCCCATTTGGACTCAAAACTGATATTTCAATTTGACTTTTTGAGACAATTATGAAAATTTGACCAAAATGAAATTTGAAGCTAATTTTTGGACTGAATGAGATGTAATATGATGAAATAAAGTTAATGCAGTCTAACTCTATGTATTTTGAACACAAAATAAACTTTTGCTTTTATAGAAACTCAACAGTTAAGCTGTTGAGATAGGTTTTATGGAATTTTGACTTTTGAGCTTTGCAGTCTTAAGTTAAAGACAGATATGAGCACCTATGAGCTAACCAAACTTGAACCAACAAATCTTAATCACTGGACTAACCTTAAAGACAGGTTTAGAAGTAAATCCAAACACACCTTAATTGACTGTTATGAACTGAAAATGAAACCAACCACTTAACTAGCCAATAGCATTGATCAAACTGAGCTCAATTACTATAATGACCACTAAATAAACAAACTTAAACCATTTCTAACCACAAATACAGAAACATACACAAAATGCAAACTGAGTAAAAAATTGAAATTAGGAATACCACTCACAAGTGTCCAGCTGGTGTTGCAGGCTAAACCAAACCAAATCCTATACTAACCTAATCTATTTTAACCCAAATCAACCTCTGCATCCACCATATCCAATTCCATTGCAATTTGAGCTCATAGTTGACTTTTGTTGACCATGTACCACATTTACTTGAAAATGAATTGTGACCTTATCGAAAGCATTCAGTAGCTTGTATGAACCTATTTGAACTGAAATAGAAGCTTTTAGAAGCCTTAATGTAAGAATTTGAAAGTGAATTTTTCGACAGTTAGCAGTAAAACATTAATCCAAACTAAAACTTTGAATTGAAACTTACAAATGCCTTACAATGATTATCCAATTGAAAGTTAATACATAGAAACTGAAATCACAAGATTTTGATTTAAATTAATACATTTATTTAAAAAACGACATTAAAGAAAAACTTAAAACTAACTACCACCCTCTATCTTCCTTCCCATGCTTCCTTTTATACTCCAAGTGTCTTCTCTTTCTCTTCTGAATATATCCCAGCATTAATCTCCACCATTGGATGAAAAAATATGATCTTGGCCATTGATTGGTTTTTGGCGGGAAATGATATTTTGACAGTTGGTGAGTTTGAGTGTTAAGAGGGGAGCATTTAATGTTATTTTGGATTGTTAGGAGATGGAGGGGGGAGACAAAGTGTGAAGTAGGGTGGCTGGAGGTGTTGGTGTTGCAGGCAAGGGTGTCGGGGAAGACAGGAAAAAGGGGTGGGGTGGTTTTTATTTTAAACCGTGGGTAAATGGGTAAACGGGTTGGGTTGGCTGGGTGGACCGGGTAATGGATTGGATATTGGGCTTTTGGATTTGTTATTTGGATTTTGGACTAATGGTTAATATTGAATCCATTTTCAACACTAGGGACCCTTTGTGTAATTCTGAAAATCCAAGGACCATACATGTAGATTCTGAAAAGTAATCCAAGGGCTTGTTTTGCCAACCTCCAATATTCCAAGGGACCCAATCTGCCAATTGTGAAATTCCAAGGACTAAACATGACCATTTTTAAAATCCAAGGATCAAAACTGTAATTTCTCAAAACTTTTGGATTTTTCACCAAAGGACTAATTGTGACAAGTTATGATTTAAAAGGACCTTTGGTGACTTTTCTTTTTAAAATAAGTGCCTAGGGACTGATTTTGACAATTTTTGAAACTTGGGGGACTGAAACTGCCAATTATGCAAACTTAGCTCATTTTTCATCTGATTTTAAACATTTTGCATCTGAAACATATAAAATGCAATTTTGGAATATTTTCAGTATTTTGATGCATTTCTGAGCGTTTTTAACCGTTTTGCAGTTCAGAATTAACCAAAAATGATGAGTATTTACACACTCATCAATCCCCCACACTAAACTATTGCTAGTCCCTAGCAATCTTTTGAGAAAAACTTAATGGTTTTGAATCTCTTTACCAAAAGCCATTACTTCTGGAGTAGCCAAATGTTTCAGTTCAAGTAAGAACTATGGTACACTGATAACCATATGATTTTGAGCAAACCACCAGCTTCCAACGGATTTGATTTGTCTTTACCAGAAGCCGTTTGCTTCTGGACTAGCCAACTCTTAGATAAAATATCTTTGGTGAGTCGATTACCAATTATGGTTTTCCAACTGCCTTTACCACAAGCCATAAACTTGCGGGCTAGCCAACTCTTCACTAATTAAAGATATGGTGAGCTGAACACCATACAATTTTGGGCAAATTGCAAGCCGTCAACGGATTTGATAAATCTTTACCAAGAGCCGTTTGCTCCTGGATTAGCCAATCCTTTTGTTTATTAGACAAGGCGGACTGATAACCAAATGAGTAAGTGCAAAACACTTACTCCAAAAAAAATTTTGGCCAAAAACGGGAGAATTGGGCGGTATAATTACATGATAAAATTCGTGAGAATTCCCCCCCACACTTAGAAATGAATATTGCCCTCAATATTCAAAGTACCGGCGGTTATGCCGAAACTGAGAACGTAAAAGGGAAATACTACGGCCATTATTTAGAAAGATTTTTTTTTTTTTTTTTTTTTTTTTGATATTCATATATACACAACATGTGGGGCAACTCCCCCACACTAGGGTGGTACACACGGGTGAAAACCCATGTTTAGCTACTGTTTTTGATTACCGAGTCGCTAGCTTGACTCGACCCCGAATTAATTGGTTCATGGGGAAGCAAGTGGAAGAGACAATCTCCATCGGACTTTCATTCAAGATGTTTGGACAAACATTGAAGTACGTGAAAGTTCCACACCGATGAGATATACATAGAACCGGCTCAAAAATGATAAATGAAAATGCCGGGGTCAAAGATAGTGTCTTCATTCCCGAAGGAGTGAAGAACAGGAGAAGCCACGGGATAGGTGAAGAAGAGATAGAAAATCATGATAAACATCATGATTAACTCATCATCATCAGAAGGAGAATTCATAATAGCATGAATCTCATCATTTAAGCTCAATTGGTCTAGACATATCCCGGGTGTGTCTAGATCAAAGTAGAAGTTATCATACTCCGGCGGAGATATGATATGAGTGAGTTCATCTGAGAACTCCATGAAGGTGAATGAATCATATTCAGAATTGATATGAGTGGGTTCACTGGCGAACTCCTCAAAAGTAAATGATTCATGATCGAGGAGAGAATTATGAGAATGAGAAGTAGTACTGCCACTAATCTTCTCTCCCATATTATCAAAACAGAATGCTTTCATTTCCGGAATAGAATCATCGGAAAGAATGTCACTATCCTTAATGGGGATAGGAGATGAAATAGGTTTCTCTTTGAAAGCCTCGATTTTAGAAATGAGAAGACTGACATTCAATAATGTTGCTCGAAGAGCTTCATCTTTGATTTCAGTGTCAGTAACTTCATCATTCCCTTCTTCTAAGCTAACAAGCTCAGAAGGTAAATCTTCCACATAAGCGATGTCTCCACAAGATAACGAATCATCATCATCAGAATCGGAGAACATCTCAACATGATCTTTTTGGAAGACAAGAGGAGGAGGGATATCACACAATTGATCAAGAATTCCCTGTGACTCTCTTGGGATTGGGACAAGGTTCTCAACACTAGACTTTATGAATTCGTCCGATTCCTTTTCAGGAACAGTGTCGAGATGCTCGTCCCCCATAATAAGAGAGTGAGTGTGAATCTCGGGTGTGATAGCAGTTGTTTGAGATGGAATCTCAACTGCTGGGATATCAACTGACTGAGGGAGTTGAGAAATATTATCTTTAAAAGGATAAAAACTCTCCTCGTCATCATCATATAGAGCTGCCTTGAGAAATTGGGAACGCCTTAGAGCTGCATGCTCTAGGACTAATAATTCTTCCCTAGATTTACGGGCCTCTCGTTCTTCTCGTTCTTCGGCCAGCAATTCTCCTATGGTCTTTTCACCACTCACTTGATTCTTAAAGTTACTAATCATATCATCAAGTGTTTTCATTGTGGTTTCAAAATCTTGGGAGATTTCTTGAGATAACGGCTCAGGTGGAGTTTGAACCGTATGGTGCTGTGGAGGTTGGAAATTATCAAACATGTGAGAGTCATGATTGTTACAAGGAACTGGGTTCCCTATTTGACAATCAGAGCTGAAATGGGGACCTCCACAGTACTCACAACAGTAAAACTGCTGAGTCTGGACTGGTGAATCATATGGATTTTGGTCATAACCAAAGTTCTGAGCATTACCGGAAAACTGTTCATAGACAAACGTGTTTCCGGATTGACACTCAAATCCTTGGTGAGGACCTCCACAAAATTCACAGCAGGTATGTTGATTATATGAAGATAAGTCGGGCTGTGGTGGGTAATTGGAAAAGTTTGAGGGGTCGTTAAATGAGTTCGGATTAGGATCATAATCAAATGAATTCCTCGAACCACAAAACAAACAACTCCCGTTATGAATATCATTACCACATTGTACACACATACACCAACGACAGGGTGAACCAAAAAGAGGCTCACCACAACCGACACAAGGAATAAACGATTGCATTTGAGAGTTATGATAAGGAATCGGTTTATTCAAAGAATCAACAAAACCAACATGGTGATCCGAATGACTATCAAGTCTCGAAGAACATTCAGAAAAATCAGGAGGTGGGACAAGTGGTGTGCTCTGAGAGCTAGCAATTTCCACCACTTCCGTTATGGTCTCCGGTTCTTGAACGGGTTCATCGGGTTGTGGCGGATGGTCGGAAAAACTTGGAGAATCATCGAGAGAGTTATCAGATAATTCGCACCAATAACAATATTTGCTTGCACCCATCCTTCCACATTGCTTGCATAAACAATCCGGATTCTGACAACAAAGTTGATCCTCTTCCATACGGCTTTTGCAGTGGAAACAACGAGGATAATCGATCGTCGCCATGAGAATTAAACATGTAGAGGGTTAAAGAAATAGAATTAAACGGTTTTGAGGTTAAAGAAGAGTAGAATCAAACGGTACGAGGGGGTAAGAGAAATAGAATCATACGGATAAGAGGAATGAGAAGAGTATTTTTGTATTTTTGGATAAGAAAATATAAACATATACAGATGGATGGTATGAACAAAGAGTGAATATCCAAATCACTAATCTGCTAGACGGAAGATAATCAGCACAGCTCCCCGGCAGCGGCGCCAAAAATTTGATTCGTGCCAAACCGTCAAGTTTTTCGCACACAAGCCGGCCACTTGTGAATGGCCGACCGTAAGAAACTTAAAACGGTTCAGAAACAAACTCAATGAAGATCTGGGGAGTATAGTGTTTCCCCGGGTCGTTATGTCCCAGCGAGCTATGCAATGGATCACCAAACGCGTAGTGATCGAGAGATTTGAACGGGAAAGAGTGATTTGAATATTATGACTACAGAAAAAGGACATAAACTACAACGGCTTAAATGCGAATTAAAGGAAATTAAAAAGATAAGAAATATTAAATAAACGCTATCACTATTTTTAAAATTGATGAACGTTTAAAACTTTAAAACTTACGTTTAAATAAAATTACGTAAACGTACAAAATAAAAAGTGAGATCTAAGAAATAAAAGTCCTAAAAATATGAAAATGACATTTTTACAAACCTAATGATAAAAGAAAATTTATAGAAAAAGAAAATTATTTTTATAACTATTTAATTAATTATTATTAATTAAAAACTGTTTTTAACTATTAAATAATAACCTAAAAGACAAGAAAATAGGAAATAAAGCTAGAAAAATAAAATTATGACTTAGAAAAATCTAAAATAACAAAATAGAGTTTTCAAAACTATTTTTGTATTTTTCTGATTATTTTTGTATTTTCTAGGAATTAAAAACTATTTAAAACTACTTAAATTACTTAAAAATACAAATTTAACTAATAAAAATCTAGAAAAATACTTTTTTGTCTTTTTATATTTATCTTAACTTAAGAAAAATGAAAAATTATTTTTTTGAGACTTTTCTGAATTTTTTGTATTAAAAGCTAATAAAAAAGTGCTAAAAAGTAAGTAAAATGCAGAAAAATAGCAAAATGACTTGGAAAAATCTGAAAAATTCAAGATAAGCTTAAAATAATGTTATGAAACTAGGAAAAATATAAAAAACAGGTGTTGCGTGGAAGAAATTGAAACTGCTATCACAAGTGCTTATAAATAAGCACTTATAATAAGCAATTGACAGCTAAAGCCCACCCACTGATCACAGAAGCTTGAATAAGCTAAAAGAACTCTAAAGCAACTAAAAACAACAAGCCTAACCCACAGAATTGCTAAATACCAAGATTTGGGTGATTTGAGATTATAAGCTAAAACAGATTTTTGGCTCCTACTTTGAACTAGAGAATAAGCACAGAGATAAGCTGGAATTAAAAAACAAAAACTGGAGCATAATCTAGACCTGGGTGACTATGTATAAGCCAAAGAACAGCTGCTCACAAGCTCTAATAAGCTCAGTGCAAGCCTTGCAAAACCTCTGTGCAGACTCAGTATTGACTGAGTCTATGCACAGGGCATTTATGCCCATATTGAACAGCAAGTTTGAGGCTTAAACAAAATTCACAAAAATGTACAAAATTGGTAATAATACAATAGACCAGCTGAACTTCTAAGACCCAAAGTTTCACTTGAATAGACCCAGAAATGAGTCTAGGAAAAATCATCCCATTTGGACTCAAAACTGATATTTCAATTTGACTTTTTGAGACAATTATGAAAATTTGACCAAAATGAAATTTGAAGCTAATTTTTGGACTGAATGAGATGTAATATGATGAAATAAAGTTAATGCAGTCTAACTCTATGTATTTTGAACACAAAATAAACTTTTGCTTTTATAGAAACTCAACAGTTAAGCTGTTGAGATAGGTTTTATGGAATTTTGACTTTTGAGCTTTGCAGTCTTAAGTTAAAGACAGATATGAGCACCTATGAGCTAACCAAACTTGAACCAACAAATCTTAATCACTGGACTAACCTTAAAGACAGGTTTAGAAGTAAATCCAAACACACCTTAATTGACTGTTATGAACTGAAAATGAAACCAACCACTTAACTAGCCAATAGCATTGATCAAACTGAGCTCAATTACTATAATGACCACTAAATAAACAAACTTAAACCATTTCTAACCACAAATACAGAAACATACACAAAATGCAAACTGAGTAAAAAATTGAAATTAGGAATACCACTCACAAGTGTCCAGCTGGTGTTGCAGGCTAAACCAAACCAAATCCTATACTAACCTAATCTATTTTAACCCAAATCAACCTCTGCATCCACCATATCCAATTCCATTGCAATTTGAGCTCATAGTTGACTTTTGTTGACCATGTACCACATTTACTTGAAAATGAATTGTGACCTTATCGAAAGCATTCAGTAGCTTGTATGAACCTATTTGAACTGAAATAGAAGCTTTTAGAAGCCTTAATGTAAGAATTTGAAAGTGAATTTTTCGACAGTTAGCAGTAAAACATTAATCCAAACTAAAACTTTGAATTGAAACTTACAAATGCCTTACAATGATTATCCAATTGAAAGTTAATACATAAAAACTGAAATCACAAGATTTTGATTTAAATTAATACATTTATTTAAAAAACGACATTAAAGAAAAACTTAAAACTAACTACCACCCTCTATCTTCCTTCCCATGCTTCCTTTTATACTCCAAGTGTCTTCTCTCTCTCTTCTGAATATATCCCAGCATTAATCTCCACCATTGGATGAAAAAATATGATCTTGGCCATTGATTAGTTTTTGGCGGGAAATGATATTTTGACAGTTGGTGAGTTTGAGTGTTAAGAGGGGAGCATTTAATGTTATTTTGGATTGTTAGGAGATGGAGGGGGGAGACAAAGTGTGGAGTAGGGTGGCTGGAGGTGTTGGTGTTGCAGACAAGGGTGTCGGGGAAGACAGGAAAAAGGGGCGGGGTGGTTTTTATTTTAAACCGTGGGTAAATGGGTAAACGGGTTGGGTTGGCTGGGTGGACCGGGTAATGGATTGGATATTGGGCTTTTGGATTTGTTATTTGGATTTTGGACTAATGGTTAATATTGAATCCATTTTCAACACTAGGGACCCTTTGTGTAATTCTGAAAATCCAAGGACCATACATGTAGATTCTGAAAAGTAATCCAAGGGCTTGTTTTTCCAACCTCCAATATTCCAAGGGACCCAATCTGCCAATTGTGAAATTCCAAGGACTAAACATGACCATTTTTAAAATCCAGGGATCAAAACTGTAATTTCTCAAAACTTTTGGATTTTTCACCAAAGGACTAATTGTGACAAGTTGTGATTTAAAAGGACCTTTGGTGACTTTTCTTTTTAAAATAAGTGCCTAGGGACTGATTTTGACAATTTTTGAAACTTGGGGGACTGAAACTGCCAATTATGCAAACTTAGCTCATTTTTCATCTGATTTTAAACATTTTGCATCTGAAACATATAAAATGCAATTTTGGAATATTTTCAGTATTTTGATGCATTTCTGAGCGTTTTTAACCGTTTTGCAGTTCAGAATTAACAAAAAATGATGAGTATTTACACACTCATCACATACACCTCCCAAGTAGCTTCTTCCACACTTCTGTTAGACCACTGTACTAGAACATACATCACAGGCTTATTGTTAAGTTTTCCTAACCTTCTCTCCAAAATTGCCTGAGGCCTGAAAGACAATAGCCCATCTTCTCTCAACCGTGGCAAACTTCCCATCTGATGGTTATTGCCACTACACTTTTTGAGTTGTGAAATGTGAAAAACAGGATGGATTAAGCTATGACCAGGCAATGTGAGCTTGTAAGCAACCTTCCCAATTCTTTCCTCCACCTTGAAAGGACCATGGTATTTAGGTGAGAGCTTATGTTGTTGTCCTTGTCTAACTGTGACCTGTCTATGAGGTTGAAGTTTAAGATACACCTAATCACCCACCTGAAATTCTCTATCAGTTCTGCCTTTGTTAGCCTGATTTTGCATCCTATCTTGGGCCCTTTTGAGATGAAACTTCAACATCTGTATAGTTTACTCCCTAGCTTCCAATGTTCTGTCCACCTTCTCTACCCTGCTATCTCCTGGTACATATGGAATATGGACTGGTGGAGTTTGCCCATACATGAATTCATAAGGAGTTGTTTGTATGGCAGTGTGAAAATTAGTATTATACCAAAACTCTGCCAAAGGTAACCACTGCAGCCATTCCTTTGGCTTCTCTCCACACATGCACCTCAAGTAACATCCTAAAATTCTATTAAGAACTTCAGTCTATCCATCTGTTTGAGGGTGATAAGCTGTTGACAACTTCAGTTTTACCTTTAATGTCCCAAACAAAGCTTTCCAAAAATTACTTACAAACACTTTATCTCTGTCACTGATAATTGATTCTGGTAACCCATGTAATCTCTACACTCCATCCAAGAAAGTTTGAGCCACTTGACTAGCAGTGAAAGGGTGAGATAAAGCCATAAAATGAGCATACTTGCTGAGCGTATCCACTACTACCATAATAACAGTTTTGCCATGTGAATTGGGTAGTTTTTCAATGAAATCCATGCTAATCTCAGTCCATACCTTGTCAGGGATAGGCAATGGTTGCATTAATCCTGGATAAGCACTAAGATCAGGTTTCTGTCTTTGACAAATGTCACAATCCCTTACAAATTGCTTCACCATTCTTTTCATTCCCTTCCAATAAAAAAGAGAGCTGATCTTCTTGGTAGTAACTTGGACCCCTGAATGTTCTCCAATGGCTTCAGTATGGAAGTGTGTTATGAGTTGAATTTTCATTGCTGGATGATTGGCTACCACGTTTTTGCCCTTCCTCCTTAACAAATCATCAGCAAAAGTTATTTTGTCTCCTTTATAGCTTTTGTATTTTATTGACTGAATCAAATGCTTCATAGTGTCATCAGTTTCCCATCCAGCTTTAATCTTATCCAACACATCACTTGCCACATAACTCACCACCATTTGTAAAAATTAACCACTATGGTTAACCCTTGACAAGGCATCTGCTGCAGCATTCTCATTTCCCTTCTTGTATGCTATTTCATAGTCAAAGCCAAGCAACTTAGGTAACCACTTAAGCTGGAATGGAGTAGTTAACTTCTGGTCCAGCAAGTACTTGAGACTGAAGTGGTCAGTCCTAATTTTAAAATGCCTGTCAAGCAAATACCCCTTCCACTTTTCCAAAGCTGCAATGACAGCTAAGAATTCCCTCTCATAAGTGGATAGACTTTGGTGCTTCACAGATAAGGCTTTGCTCAAATAAGCCAATGGGTGACCATTTTGACATAATACTGCTCCAATTCCAGATCCTGAAGCATCAATTTCCACAACAAAGTCTTGGTTAAAGTTTGGAAGACCAAGAACTGGTGCTTCAGTCATTGCTATCTTCAATTTCTCAAAAGCCTTTTCAGCTGATTCACTCCACTGGAATGCATTTTTATTGAGCAATGAATTCAAAGGTTGACTGATCATAGAATAATTTTTTATGAACCTTCTATAATAACCAGTCAATCCCAAAAATCCTCTTAATTGCTTAACTGTAGTTGGAATAGGCCAGTTTTTCATCACTTCCACTTTTGATGGATCAGTTGCCACACCTTCACCACTAATGATGTATCCCAAATATTCTACCAATGGTACAGCAAACAAACATTTGCTCCTTTTAGCAAACAACTTATGATCCCTTAAAATTTGCAAAACCAACTGTAAATGTTTGCCATGTTCCTCCTCTGACTTGCTATATACCAGTATATCATCAAAGAAGACTAGCACAAACTTCCTAAAAAATGGCTTGAATACTGTATTCATTAGTGATTGGAAGGTTGAAGGAGCATTTGTCAACCCAAATGGCATAACTAAGAACTCATAGTGGCCTTCATGAGTCCTAAAAGCAGTTTTCTCAATATCACCATCATGCATTATAATTTGGTGATATCCAGCTCTCAAATCCAACTTAGAAAACACTGTAGCTCCTCCCAATTCATCAATTAACTCCTCAATAACAGGTATTGGGAATTTATCTTTAACTGTATACTTGTTCAATTGCCTATAGTCTACACACATCCTCCATGTACCATCCTTTTTCTTAACCATGACTATAGGAGAAGAGAATGAACTTTGACTTGCTCTAATCACTCCTGAATCCATCAATTCCTTGACCATAGTTTCAATTGCATCCTTCTGATGAGGTGGATGCCTGTAAGGTCTGATATTAATTGGAGGGGTATTTGGGACAAGTGGTATTTTGTGTTCATGTGACCTCTGGGGTGGTAGTTCATTAGGGACTGCAAACACATCTTCAAACTTATTCACCACTGCATCTACCCTTGTTACTTTGTCCCCTTTTCCTTCCAATTGGCAGCAAGTCACTGGATAAACACATAACATCATAGAATACAACTCAGCCTGTTTTGACTCAGGTTCCTTAAGAGCTTTCTTACCTTGCATCCATTGTAGGCTAGAATTATGTGTTCCCCTCAACACAATTTGCTTGCTCCCATAGTCAAACTTCATAATCAGTGTCCTGAAATTCCACCTAATTTCCCCCAAAGTTGACAACCATTGGACCCCCAACACCATTTCACAACCTCCTAATGGCAAAAGCATTACATCAGTCTCAAAATGATGCCCATTTATACTCTACTTAAAACTGAGACACTCTTAAGTGCTATAGATTTCTTGTCCATTTGCCACTGAAACCTTCAAAGGAGTAGTACTTCTCAACTTACACCCCAATTTTTTTGCAGTATGAACATCCAAAAAATTGTGTGTACTCCCAGAGTCAGCCAATATGTGCAACAATTGTTTTCCCACCATACCCCCTTACTCTCATGGTTTGGTATGAATTAATACCTGATAAGGCATTCAAGGATATCTGTGGGCATTGTTCAGTAAATTCATACTCCTGACCACCAGTTTCCTCATCATTTTCTACTTCCTCAATCACCACAATGCTCTCCTCCCCACATTTCCCTTGTTCCTCACCATCCACCACAACCTCCAGACAATTCAATTGACCACTACACTTGTGACCAGGTGTGTACTATTGGTCACAATAAAAACATTGATTCTTGGCTCTTTTTTCCTCCAATTCCTTCTGAGTTAATCTATAAGGCCTATTACCACCATTTCTTGCCACTAATTGATTACCACCAGAATTATGGACAGTCTTTTGAGCCACATTAACATTCTTATTCACTAGACTATTATTAGGCACAAATTTTAAAGTTGACAATAAAGGAGAGTTATACCTTGGCTTAAGTGCAGCATTAGAAGCTTCTTGCATTTTGGCCATGGCATAAACTTCAAGCAAAGTGCTTAGTCTAAACATTCTTAATGGCATACTAATCTCCTTCTTAAATCCTCCCAAAAACAAACTAATTGCATAAGCCTCATTCAATTCCACCCTGCTTAACAAGGATTCAAACTCTTCTTGATAATGCTGAACTGATCCATCTTGCTTCAAATTCTTCAAGTCCACAATTGGATCATCATAGAGTACCCCAAACCTCTTAAGGACTGCCTCTTCATACATCACCCATGGAATTTCTTCACCATACCTCTTAACATGCTGCTGGTGCCAAATCAAAGCCTTATTATACAGATGCATTGAAGCTAACTCCACTTTCCTATCATCTGGCACCCCATCAATCTTAAAGAATTGGTTACACATGTTAACCCATCCTTTCACATCATCCCCATGGAATCTTGGAAACTCAATCTTGGATAATTTGCCATAGTTGCTAGACACCATTTGATTTCCTCTATTGTGACTAGTCCCTTCTCCTGATTTCAATCTTTGGACTTCAGTCATTAATGTCTGGATGATGGTGTTCATGTCAGTCATGGATTGTTGTAAAGATTCAAGAGTTGCTTCAGATTGAGGGTTGTTAGAAGCATTTCTTGTGGTCACCATTGTATCAGTATCACTATTTCTCATCAACAATGGAATAATGACTACTGATCCTGTTCTTGATTACCCAAACCAACTGCTGCTGATCAGCTTGTTCAAAGCTAGAGAATTTAACCACTTATGGGCTAGCTTTGTGATCATACAGATGTTTGGCGCTAATCTGATGTAAATAGAACAGGTGAAATTAGTGGTGCCTAATTTCTTGCCGAAAAATCTCTGTTTTGGCCGGTGTTCAACCGGAGAAGATGACCGGAAATCAAGAGTATCAGTGTAATACTCTTGAAACAATAATGCCAGAAAAGGGCTCTGAATACCAATTGATAGACTCAATTAGATTTCAATGAAGAAATGTTAACTGATTATCAATGGAGATTAATAACTAGAAATCCAAGATGTTAGAAAGAAATGGAAATGGTAGTTGATTAATCAAGAAACTGTTAAAGTTTGTTACAATGAAAGAGAGGGAAAGGAAATTGGTTTATTACAAGATTGATACTAACTGAATCTACCAGATGACTACTTATACACAAATTGAGAAATTGATTAACTAACTTTGGGCGCCAAAGTTAGTTATTTGAAATCAAGACCAATCAAAAGCTGATGTGTCCACTTTGAGTTGAAGCTCTTTTGGTACATATCAGGATGCTAATTGCTAAATTGCCAATATTCAAACAGACATCAAACAACTTAACTTAGTACACACATGCGTGCAATACCAGTATATTGGAGTTAAATAGTTAATGACATGTAGTCATAGTTGATGTGTGCGATGGACCCAACTAAAGGTCACTTAGAATGGCCAACTATGCTTCACACTTATTTCAGTGACAATGATGCATAAAAATAAGTACTGGTATATACTTAAAAGAGAAGACTGAGATTTCATGTTTTAAGTTTTAATACAACAAAGTAAATTTGATCCCTAACTAGTAGTTAAAATTATTACTTAAAAAATAAAAATAATGATTGTCGGGTCTTATCGGGTTGACCCGATAACCCGATAATAATAATTATATAACCTTAAACCGACCCGATAACAATGTCGGGTTATCGGGTCAAAACAACCCGATAAGATTTTTTGACCCGATTTAACCCGACCCGATAAGCCTTATCAGGTTCGGGTTCGGGTCAACCCGACCCTACTGACACCCCTAACTGCAACAACATGTCAAGCTTTATGGATAAAACGACTACTTAGTGAATTAATTGGATGGGAAGAGAAAAGGATAAGGCTGAAGGTCGACAATGTTTTAGCAATAACACTTATCAGGAACCCAGTTTTTCATGGAAGAAGCAAGCACATCGATATTCGCTACCATTTCATTCGTGAATGCGTAGAGAATGGGCACATCAATGTGGAACACATCAGCGGAGAACTTCAAAGAGCTGATATTCTAACGAAGGCTCTACCAAGATTGAAGTTCGTGACTATGCGACAAATGCTCGGAGTTCAAGATTTAGGACGAAGCAACGATCAAGATTAAGGAGGAGAATGTGAACGTATAATCTTGATTCTTTGCTTCATTTGTAAACAACGAAACATGAAGCACCAAACATGTTAGATAGATACTTTGTAACCGAAAAGTAGTTACATGGCGGTTACAAAAGTTAGTTATAGTTAGTTATTTATCGAAGGGACATGTCGGTTCATTACACCGGTTGGAAACCTATATATACGAACATATGTATTTCGATTTTAATATTAGACATTATACTTATTCATTTCAATACTTTTCAATCTATATATCGATCTAGACGTGGGACAACAACGTAGATGCATATATAATGGCTACCAAAGTAGCTACACATTCATGACCAATAAACTACTCATTACTGTAGTAGTAACTGACCAATTTCATAACAGTCGGTCAAACCATGCAACTGGTAACACCAATGACCCTTGACCCATAACCCATCAAGATTATGCAACAAACCTTACTGGTTCAAGTAAATCCCTGAACTCGCAAGAAAACATCTTCTCTAATATGGCCTTTTGGAAGATACCAACTAAAGACATAGAAGATGTACATAAAATATAACCAGGAATATTATATTGTGTCGCAATATTAAAACTAGGAGTTCCAAATAAGTCAACAATTAAAGTTGACGGTCTTTTTGAGACACGAGTAAACTCGGCCAGTGTTTCACTTAGAAAAGGAAATGAGCGAGTCATTGTGAGTGCTATCTGAGTTTCTATTGTAGCATCATCAGGAATGCCATTTAGATTGACAGGTGGTAGAAAACTGGATAATATATATGTAATTTTTATTATATTGCCATCTTGCTGTATGGAGCCTTCAAGGCTTATTTGTTTATATATGACTAAAGCATATACATCGCCTCTTTTGCTAGCCGTCGTTTCCTACCACAGACAACATCGTGTATACTAATGTTAGCAATGAGCATTGATATGAACGTTAATATTGTATAACTAAATAATAACTGCACTTATTTATTCATTCAAATGATAATTTTGTGCATGTATGTGTTTGCTACTTGATTATTCTTCATGATAGAGGCTCCTCCACCACCCGAAAACAAAAACGTCCGCCAGGGTGATGCTGGTGCAACTTTTGTGCTTGAATCAAAAGGTGAAAACTGTTGGAAAATTTAGTGCACTTGTGGGATTAGTTCACACCTGGTTTTGGGTTAGGAGGTACGGAGTGTACACCCATAAGGTCCCTGAACACCCTGACTCATTTAGTGGGTTGTACTGGCAGTGGTTTGATTACTACTAATAATGTAGTAGCTGATGGATCCACTGCTAGTGTATTGGTTACTACTGATAGTGTAGTGACTGATGGTTCCACTGCTAATGTTATGGTTCCTGCTGGTAGTGTTGGTTACTACTGATAGTGTAGTTCCCACTTCTAGTGTATGGGTTCCTGCTGGTAGTGTAGCAGTGTTTATTTGTAACAGTTTAGCTATTATGACTGCTTTATGATCACGTTTAATCTGGTCATGTAACCACTATTTCTATGATTATGGAGGTTTATTATGGGTGATTAATTGGCCTTTAATCACACATAATGTCCATTGATTAGTGTTGAGTGTTCTCTACTATAAATAAAGATTGTCATCTTCAGCCTGAAGAGACACTGAAAAACATACTGATATTAGGAAAAACAAACAGATAACATAAACACTTATAAGCGCAAGGGTTATTGAATTGTGCCTAATTCTATAACATACATTTGGTCTTATCCCAAGTAGATATTCCTGATACCCAGACATTAGGGTCGAATAGTTTACTTTGGAAAGTGATAACACGATTCCAAGTGATATCCGGTAACCACCTAGTGGTATTTGCAGTTGCTACTGATTGTCTTAACCCTGTTATGAGAACTAACCGCCAACAATCAAAGTAAACTATTTGTGATAATCAATGACTGCTGCTGCAATAAAACACATGGCTTCAAACTTTTCCAAACTGGACAAGTTTGAAGGGGTGGACTTTAGGAGATGGCAGAAGAAGATGCACTTCTTGCTGTCAAGCATGAGTGTGGTGTATGTGCTAACCACACCTATTCCTGATGATGGGGATGATGCTACTGTGGAGCAGATCAGGAGGAGGAGCAAATGGGAGAATGATGAATACATTTGCAGAGGTTTAATTCTCAATGGTATGTCTGATTCTCTATTTGACATTTATCATAACTTTGAATCTTCCAAAGAACTGTGGGATTCCTTGGATCCCAAATATATGGCTGAGGATGCATCAAGTAAGAAGTTCCTTGTAAGTAATTTCACAAATTACAAAATGACTTATTCAAGACAAGTTATGGAACAATACAATGAACTTCTTGGTATACTTGGAAGGTTTACACAACACAATATGCACATGGATGAGGCTATTTCAGTCTCTTGTGTCATTGATAAACTCCCTCCTTCTTGGAAAGATTTCAAGCATACCTTGAAACATAAGAAAGAGGAGTTAACTCTGGTTGAGTTGGGTAGTCATCTGCGCATTGAGGAATCTCTCAAGGTGTAGGATAATGACAAGCCAAAGATTAGCAATGCTGCTGGTGCATCTGTTGTCAATATGGTGGAGCATAACAACTCCACCAGGTACAATGACAACAAAGGCAAACGTAAACATCATGACAACACAAGGGCAGATCCTAACAAGAAGGCAACACCTACTTGTTGGAAATGTGGCAAAACTGGTCACATTAAAAGGGATTGCAAGGGTGTTAAAGTTGGTGGTAAAGCCAATGGATCAGGCACTAATGGTTCAGGGAGTGGTGGTTCAGCCAACTCACTGAAAGGTCAGAATATGTTTAATAAGTCTTTTCAGATTTATTATGTTACATATGTATCCGAATCTTATTATGTGCAGGATGATGATGTTGCGTGGTGGGTTGACTCTGGTGCAACAGTTCATGTGTGTAAAGATAGAAGCTGGTTCAAGACTTATGAGTCACTGAATGATGGTTCTATTCTTCACATGGGAAATGAGTCAACAGCCTTGGTGCATGGTCGTGGTTATGTAGATCTTAATTTTAGTTCTGGAAAGATTGTAACTTTGTTTAATGTTATTCATGTTCCTGATATCAGGAAGAACTTGGTTTCAAGTAGTATTTTGAATAATCATGTATATAAACAAGTTATTGAGTCTGATAAATTTGTTCTTTCTAAACATGGTGTTTTTATTGGTTTTGGATATTTGTGTAATCAAATGTTCAGGCTTAATATTGTCACTGATAGTGATAATTCAGCCTTTGTGACCACCTCTGACCAGACTGACTCTACCCTTTGGCATGCTAGACTTGGCCATGTTCATTATAAAAGGATGCAAGATACGTCTAAGGATGGGTTAATCCCAGCATTTGACATGGACACTGAAAAGTGTAAAACTTGCATGTTGACCAAGATAACCAAGAAACCTCTTCAGGGTGTTAAGCGTGAGACTAAGCTCTTGGAGCTAATACACAGTGACCTGTGTGATTTGCATGTCACACCTTCTTTGGGGAATAAGAAGTACTTTGTGACATTTATTAATGATGCTTCTAGGTTTTGTTATGTCTATCTGTTACATACTAAGGATGAAGCATTAAATAAATTCAAAGTGTTTAAAACTGAAGTTGAATTACATCTTGGGTCCCTGATCAAAATATTAAGGACTGATAGGGGAGGTGAGTACATGGATACTATGTATTTTCAGTCTGTTGGTATAATCCATGAAACGACTGCCCCTTATACTCCTAAGCAAAATGGTATTTCTGAAAGGAAAAATAGGGTGCTGAAGGAGATGGTTAATTCCATGTTGTCCTATTCAGGACTGAGTCAAGGGTTCTGGGGTGAAGCTATGTTAACAGCTTGTTATTTATTAAATAGGGTTCCCAACAAAAGGAACAAGGTTACCCCTTATGAACTCTGTACTAAAAGGAAACCCAACCTGAACTATCTCAAGGTTTGGGGTTGTAGGGCTGTTGTAAGACTCCCTGATCCAAAGCTGAAAACTTTGGGTGAAAGAGGCATTGACTGCATCTTTGTTGGATATGCTGAGCATTCCAAGGCTTTTAGGTTCTATGTTATTGAACCTAATGAATATGTTTCAATTAACACCATAATTGAATCAAGGGATGCAAACTTTGATGAGAATAGATTTTCATCAGTCCCTAGACCAAGTATGAGGATTCCTAATGGAACTCATAACACTGGTGTATCAGAGGTCCCTGATGAGGTTGTGGTTCAACAACCTGAAAATATGCTTAGAAAGAGCAAAAGGGTCAGGACTTCAAAGTCATTTGGACCTGAGTTTCAACTATACTTAGTTGAAGGAACAAGGGATGAGGTCTCTGACCAATACTCCTATTGCTTCATTGTTGAGGATGATCCCAAGACATTTGAAGAAGCAATGAAGTCCCAGGATATTGCTTTCTGGAAAGAAGCAATCAATGATGAGATGGATTCCATCATGGGCAACAACGCTTGGGTGTTGGTTGCAAACCTTTGGGTTGCAAATGGATTTTCAAAAGGAAAATGAAGGTAGATGGAACTATTGAAAAGTTCAAGGCTAGACTAGTCATTCAAGGCTTTAAACAAAAGTCAGGGATAGACTATTTTGATACTTATGCTCCTGTGGCTCGTATCAGTACCATTAGATTGCTGATTGCTTTGGCATCAATTCACAATCTGATTATTCATCATATGTATGTGAAAACAGCTTTCTTGAATGGTGACTTGGATGAGGAGGTTTATATGAACCAACCTCAGAGATTTATCATGCCTGGCAATGAAAACAAGGTATGTAAACTGATTAAGTCTCTTTATGGACTAAAGCAGGCACCTAAGCAATGGCATCAAAAATTTGATGAAGTGGTTTTGTCTAGTGGTTATGTTCTTAACCAAGCTGACAAATTTGTATATAGCAAATTTAATGAATCTGGTAAAGGAGTCATCATTTGTCTATATCTTGATGACATGTTGATCTTTGGCACTGACCAAAATCAGGTTGATTTGACAAAGGAATTTTTGTCATCAAGGTTCTCCGTGAAGGACATGGGGGAGGCTGATGTTATCCTTGGTATAAGGATTAAACATGAAAGTAAAAGAATTTCTATCTCTCAGTCTCATTATATTGAGAAGGTGTTGAGGAAATTCAATTACTTTGATTGTACTCGAGTGAGTACACCTATGGATACTTGTGAGAAGCTGATGCCTAATAATGGCAAGGCTATATCTCAACTTGAGTATTCTAGGGTAATTGGCTGCCTGATGTATGCCATGACTTGTACAAGGCCTGATATTGGTTTTGCAGTAGGAAAATTGAGCAGGTATACTAGTAATCCTAGTGCTCATCACTGGCAAGCAGTTCAGAGGGTACTGAAGTATTTGAAGAGAACTATGGATTATAGTCTCTCATATACTGGTTATCCTTCAGTGTTGGAAGGATACACTGATGCAAGTTGGATCAGTAACACTGAAGACAACTTGTCTACCAGTGGATGGGTATTCCTACTTGGTGGAGGTGCAATTTCTTGGGCATCCAAGAAGCAAACTTGCATCACCAGTTCAACAATGGAATCTGAATTTGTGGCTTTAGCAGCTGCTGGTAAAGAAGCTGAATGGTTGAAAAACTTGCTTCTTGAGATTCCATTGTGGCCTAAACCTATAGCACTGATTTCTATCCGTTGTGATAGTGCAGCTACATTGGCAAAGGCTTATAGCAGATGTACAATGGGAAGTCTAGACACTTGGGTGTCAGACATAGCATGATTCGTGAGCTTATCATGAATGGGGTGGTATCTATAGAGTTTGTAAGATCTCAACAAAATTTAGCTGATCACTTGATGAAGGGTCTGGCTAGAGACTTGGTTATAAAGTCTGCTGATAACGCTACACGCGTCGTTCGGGGTCAAGGAAACTTCCTTTTCTTCGAGCAAGTTTTATAACACCCTAGGCAGTGAACCTAATCGTTGTAGTGTAGTAATTAGGGTAAGCCACGGGTATTGATATCGTTCTCTAGGGGAATAGGAATGCTAGTAAGGAGTTACTACGCTAAGGTTAAGGTTGAGGAAGATTATTTTTTATCTTTTTATGTTTTATGAAATGGAAAGGTACGAATCTCGGGTATTGGATTTGGGGGGTTGGTATTTCTACCGATTACTCTACTATTATCTAATTATCTAAACTAAGGTTGTGGGAGTCTATGTCTAATTAATGTGTGCTCGTATGATAGTTTAAAGATGTGTTTACTTAGTTTGTATTACTCCTTAATTATCTCCTATTGGTGGTTGAATTGTCACGTCTTATTCCTAGTTGCGTTGTGTGTCTAAAGTTGTAGGGTATGCGTTTCTCCCTAACTCTTTGAACTTACCAAAGGGTCTTGTCTACAAACCCACTAGGGATGATAAACTCCTACTCTAAGGCGCTCTTTGGATGGTTTAGCCTACAACTACTCAGGTAATTATATTCTAAGGTTCACAAAGATGAATCAAGCATTAAGTACACAACGAATGACCTATCGCATTACTAGATCATTAATCAACTAAGATAAGAAACAACCAATCAATATTCAATAATTAAGTTTCATACTTCCTAAGCAAACACACAAGTAAATTAGCCGGACATGGAGAACATGCAAGCATACACACAAATAATCAAAGACATAATTGAATTAATGAAGTAAAGACTTATCTTGATGTAAGATAGGGTTTAAAACCCTAAAATACTGTACAAGACACCTTAGGTTTGGTTTTAGGTTTTTACTCCAAAAGACTCTCTACAAAAGACTGAAAAATTCGGATTCTATATATAAGATTACATATGCGACGACGTCACCTTATGTTTTGTGACGTCGTCGTGTCGCCGTCATTAGGGTTTCGTCTTGGCCACGTTAACCTTGCGACGGCGTCACCTTATGTCCGTGACGCCGTCCTCTTCAGCTTCTGACGTCGTCTGGATTGCATCTAGGCCGTCTGAGTAGCGACGGCCTACTCTTTTACAACTGGACGTCGTCACTTGAAAATACGAGTTTTGGGTTCTGGACCGTCACAATAATTTTGGGACGGCGTCGGCATTTAGCACCTGACGCCGTCGCCTTCTATTTTCAGCAACTGTGAGTGTCTCGATTTTGACTTTGGCCATTTTCTTCATATATTCGCGCCTTTTCGTCCAAATAAGTGCCATTCCAGCATTTTGCCTTCAAGAGACCTAAAAAGTGAAAAGGAACGATATTAAGCAATAACGGATACAAAAGTGATCAAATAAGGACTTAAACGACCCCTCAAAATGGTACCTTTTAAAACCTTATCAAATATCCCTACACTTGTTATTTGCTTGTCCTCAAGCAAATGTGCTTTTAGCCAATTAATTTATAAGTTAGGGGTCATGAAGCATTAATTCAAAACGGTCCATAACACATATAAGCCCCGAAAAAGTCATAACAAGCACGGAAATTATATACTAGCACCTCACATGGGGTGTTTGGATACTCACATCTCTCTCGGGTGTATATATGAAATATAACAAATAGGAAATGGAAGATAAACACTCATTAACCGGTCCTAGTACATAGATTACCATAGGCTTGAGAATAGATCAAACCTCCATCGCTTTGGCGTAAGCACCTAGGAAAGACTATCAAAGAGGTCTTTTAAAGGGTTGTAATGTTAGGCTTACGGTAGGGAAACAAGGGTTTGGTGGGATAGGCTATTTAGTGGTGGTAAGTCAAAAATCTTTATGTTAACTGCATATGAAGAATGGCGTTGCTAAGCCAAGACTCGACACTCTAAACTCTAGATAACTGAAATAAATAAACATAAATTTAAAGGATAGATGTAGGATGGTAGCCCGTTTTTTTTTTTTTTTTTTTTTCTTTTTTTCTTTTTCTTTTTTTTTTTCGATTTTTTTTTTTTTTTTTCATACACTTTTACTCTACCATCCTCTACGGTAACATCAAAATAATAGGGATTTATAGGAACATCCCTACACTTGAGTTTTTATTACTCTAACACTAATTTGACCCGATTTGAAAAGATCAAAACACTTGGGGTACATTATTATGCAAACAAAGGGAATTTGAATTTAACGTTCTCTTCCTGTCATTTCATAAACTTTAACTTTTCCATGAATCCCAATCGTCCCAAAACTGTATACAAAGGATATGACTCGACTTAGCAACTTATGCAAGCAACTAGATAATTGAACTAAGGGTTTAGGGTGATAACAAACATTTGCACTAAAAGTGAGTGCATAAGGGGTAGGCTAAGGCGATTTGGGTGTGTATTTGGGGGTGGGGTGTAAACAATGCTCTTCATTGATATTCCGGAAAAACCGAAACATCACGAGAACCGCGAAAAGGATAGGCTCTGAGGGGTTAACTAGGGGTATCGTGTACTAAAGATGAGTACAACGCAAAGGGTGTGGGGGAATTACTCAACCGATATGGAAGAAGTAATTATATTACAGGTATCAAACAAGGGTTATCCTAATGCCTCTTATCATTTAGTTATTCCTAACTACACAAGTGTAGCCTCACTTGCGATCTCGGAATGCATCACAAAACAAGTTCTAGAATCTAATATACTACCGGTTCACACTCTTAAGCATTAAAGATGAATGCTTTAATTCCTACTAATCTAAGGGCGATCCTCACATTTTGGTGGAATTTGGGTGGTAAAGGGTTTTGTGCTAGTCATATAACTTCCTATCCGTGAGACGCTTTTGTTAAGACTAATGGCCCACTCCTATATGTCATAGAAAATTTTTAAATTTGGTGCCAAAATTACTCTAACCGACATTTTCTCATGGTTTATTACACAATCACAATTGGACAAAGAAAATAATCAAGGATAAGCATAGTTTCAAAGTTCCCGTTTTATTTTCCCTCCCTACACTTAAACTGAACATTGTCCCCAATGTTCCCCGAAAGTATCAAAGTTATGATAATGGAAGGTAATTAAAAACGAAAGAAACTAATACTCCCCTGATTAGCTCGGTAGGATCCGTGTAAAGTGATGGTTAAATCCTTTTCAAGAAGAATTATTGCGTGAAAAGCTCCTCCAATCTTATGTAACTTCTTCTTGACAAACTAAACCTGCACACTTGAAGAAAACAAACGAAACCTTCGCGTAAAATCGGCGGTAATAATATATATAAGACTCGATTTAAACTAGGATATAATGCTTGTGGAATGGATGTTTACAGAATTTCTAAGAAAATTAAGACCTGGAAAATTCCAAAAATTTATAAGTGGCTCAGAAAACGAGAAAAAAGTAATCTGATGTTTTTACTCCTTCCTGACGCCGTCAGGTTATCCTGACAAAAACTGGTCTGCGATTTTCTGGAAAAAATTCTGGAAAATTTACATCTTTAGAATCTGGAAAAATTTCTGCAAAACATCCATCATGACTCGATACAAGCATTTGACTCGAACAAACAAACAAAAATATCTTTTACTTAATTGTTATTCTCATGTTTACGTTTCTTTTGAAAACGTGTGTAATCCTCCCTACACTTATCCTTTATGTAAAATACCTTTATATGCAATTAAGACGAGGTTAAAAACAAAATAAAGCATTTTTACAAATTTAAACATGAGGATAAACAATTAATAAAAGATATAAGACACTAACAAGCAAACAATTAAGCATGGGTTGCCTCCCACGAAGCGCTTTTCTTTATTTAAGAGTCTTGTAGCTAGACTCATAGTCGTGCTCCTACGTACCGATATACGTAAGTCTATCCTCAACAATGTCATAAGGATCAAACTTATCATTCAAGTTCCTAGTAGTACGTTCGGTTAAATATGCCTTTTCAAACATCTCACCATCTGGATCATAGATTTGTATCCTAATGTGCCACACTCCATTACCATCACTAGGCGGTCTATTCCAATCCCACTTGTGTTCAGATTTCTCAACTTTCCACTTATTCATGACAAGGTTAACGGGCAAGCTTCCTAGGAACTCGGTCATCTTCCTAAATACTAAGGCGTCCTCGAACGGGTTCACTTCTATATCCCTAGCCATTTCTTTTTCTTGGAAAGTTGCTGCACTAGCGAAGGCTTTATCAAGGTAAAAAGGTCTTTGGGGGCCTATGATGTTCTTATCAATCCAAGGTCCATATCTAGAGGGCTCTCTATCCAACCCTATCTCTTGTGGGATTTCCTCATCCTTGTAGTATGTATGCTTTTTAACATCGTAAACGGATCTAGCACTCCCCTCCCCTACCACTATTTTGGACATCTTACAATCGATGATGGCACTAGCGGTAGCTAAAAATCCTCTTCCAACTAGTAATGGGCATGTCGGGTCCTTATTCATGTCTAGCACATGGAAGTCGGCCAAAAGAGTCAACTCTCCTACATGTACTACCATGTATTTTATTATTCCTACCGGACGTGCTATACTACCGTCCGCTAGACCTAAGATGGTTTCCGTTGGTTCAATTTTACCTAAGTTAAGGCTTCTATGAAGGGACAACGGAACAAGATTGATGCATGATCCTAAATCGGCTAGAGCATCGAGTGGTTTGGAAGTTCCAAGTCTACACGGAAGAGTAAATAGCCCGGGATCGTCTAGCTTCTTAGGTAAGTTGTTTCGCACAAAAACGGACCCATGTTTTCCAAGCCTAAGTTCTAACTCATATTTTTTTTTAAAGCATTATAGTAAGGTGCATGAGCTAAGACTTCAAGAATCGGTTTTTCTTGATGGAGTTCCTTGTACTCCTCCTCTAAACTAGGTTTGGATTCTTGGCTGACGGGTTTCTCAAGAGTAGGCTTTACCAAAGGTGCCGGGCCTTGGTATCTCTTGGATGGCTTGGAACCCTTTTTGATAGCATTTACCGAGTGAACCGTTGGGTGGGATGGGCATGGATGTGCACTCTCCCATGGTGAACTAGAACATGAAGTCGATGCAATCGAATTCACTTTTGGGTTCTTTATGGTATCACTTGGGAGTGCTCCAACTTCCCGCTCATTGAAGGCTTTTAAGAGGGCATCAAGCTTGGTTGTCATCTCGCTTTGTTTTTGCTTAAAATCGGCTTCAAGCTTATTCAATCGAGTTTCTTGGGATGACAAAAATCTAGATGCAATTGCCTCAAGATTAGTGGGGTTCCCGGTATTAAAAGAGTTGACCCTAGTAGGTGAACTAGATGAGCTTTGGGGTGTACTTGAGTTTTGGTTCCACTTAAGGTTAGGGTGATTTCTCCATGAGGGGTTGTATGAGTTTCCTAAGTTGTTTTGTTCGGGTTTGAAAGTGTACCACTGATTCGCTCCAAACCGTCAAGTTTAATCACTCAAGCCGGCCACTTGTGAATGGCCGACCGTAACAAACTTAAAACCGCTTAGAAGCAAATGCAATGAAGATCAGGAGAGAATAGTGTTTCCCCGGGTCGTTATGTCCCAGCGAGCTATGCGAAGATATCACCAAACGTATAGTGATCGAGAGAATTTGAATGAGAAAAGAGTTTATGATTTTGAATAATTATACCTAAAGGAAAAAGTTTATAAATTACAGCAACTTAAATGCAAATTAAAGAAAATTAAAAAGCTAAAATATATTAAATAAACGCTATCACTATTTTTAAAATGATGTTTTTCTTGATTTATAAAACAAAATATCTTAAATAAACTATTTTAATTAAAACTTAAACTTAAATTATCTAAAAACGTGACTTAAAATGAAAACGTGCGTTATATATAAAAATTGCGCGAGTGCGCAAGAAAAAACGTAAAATTTGTAAAATAAAAGTCCTACGAGTGTAAAAACAATTTTCTTACTAACTATATGACAAAAGAAAATTTTAGAAAAAAGATTTATATTTTTTTGACTTTTATATTTTTTATTACGAATTAAAAACTATTTTAAACAAATTAATTAATTAAAAATACTAAAACATTTTGGAAAAATCTGAAACTTTTACAGAAAATACTTGAGATACTACTGAATCTATGAAAAATGAAAAACTGCACTAGTGCTTAATGAAATAAGCTGTTAAAAATTGAAATAAGCTGACTAGTACAAGATTGCAAAGTACCTTAAATATTAAATGTGGTAAGATATAACCAATAAAAGACCCAAGGGCGCATGGTTTCCAGGTACACCTATATCACACTCCTAAGGGGGAGGTCGCATGTTCGAACCTTGACCTCCCCTTTTGCCACAACATTTTTTTTTTTGAGAATTTTCTTTTTGGGACCTGAGGATTCGATCAAAACACAACACTTTTGAGAAAACCTTTTGTCTAAACCCTACTGAATAAGCAATTTGGACTGCTTATTCAGCACTGTTGGGACAGAAAATGCAAACAAGCACCCTCCATGAGCAGTTTTGATCACAAATGAGCGTAGAAAAGCAGTTGCAAGGTGAAAATAATCTAACATGAACTAATTGTAACTATAATAAGCTGAGATAAGCCATAAGTAACTCAAAAAAGTGGGGGAAACAGATAGCTAAACTAAACTAAGGGAATCCTAAGGCTAAAGCACATGATAAGCACAAAAAGGGAAACAATGAGCAGTTTTTTGGAAATCCTAAGCTAATATGGACATAAGGCTATAAAAGACTAAATAAGCACTAACATTCTACACTACGCACTAATCAGTTATTACTCACTAACCTAACTAAATTACACTATTAAGCAGAGAATGAACCTGAATAAGCCAACAAAAGCACCCAATAAGCAGCTAAGAGAAACAGACTGCTGCTGTTGGGCAGTCCCCAAAACAGCCTCTGTGGCTTCTTCGAGCTTAATTCTATGCTGAATAATGGACTGCAAATCAAGGAACAAACTACAGGGATTAAAGTCAACATGGCAAACCTCCTAAAACGACCAAGTGGAGGATAAATCGATCATCCCAACAGCTTAAAAATAAGCTGTGAATCCGAGCTTAGGCTACTGTTGGTATGCTGTAACAGCTTAAGGAATGGAATGAGGCAGATTATAAGTGCAAATTTAAGCAATCCTAAGTAATCCTAACTGCAAATAACTTAAAGACATTATGAGATGTGTACGTAGAGATGCAAGACTAACATTCTTTGACACTTTTCGACTACAAATAAGCTAGTTAAAATGCTTATGAACAGCAGCCATAGCTGCTATTCTGTGGGCAGAAAATGTGATAGAAAAAACGTTTTTCAAACCAAACTTTTACAAAACCTTGCTAAACCAATGTTCCAACTTGTAAATGCTAACCAGTAATCTTAAACTACTTTTGACTATAAAAGTCAAACTGGGTAAAAATAGGTGTTAGACCATGAATAAACTTAAGCCAAACACCCTTTACAGGACAGAACACCATGCAACTTGTGACAAGTTTTAGTTGCATCAATGAAACAATCTCAAAATGAGTTTAAACAAAGTTAACAAACATTTCTTAAAGCACAAAAATCAGGATTTAAGAACATCAAGGAAAACTGCATAAACTTGAAATTGGAGATAAATTGAAGTTAAATTGCATTAACTGAAATCAACAAGTACATGTAAATTAAATGACAACAAAAGTAAAAGGGTACTAGAACTTGAAACAAATCTAGACTAAAACTAAAAACTGACTTTAAACTAAAAAAACTAACTAAGAACTAACTCCTAACTAAAAACTGACTTTTTACACAATGGCTACAAAAACTATTTATACTACTACTTGGTCTTCTCTCTTCTTCTGTCTTCTTTCTTTTCTTGTGCTTCTTTTGATCAATCTCACCCATCCATCAGTTAGGTACACACCTTGAGCAATCTGAGCCATTGGTTTGGTTTTTGGCGCCTAAATAATCACATGGGTTGCTGACTTGGATGTGGAAACTTGTGATATAGCTTTGAGGGAGGGATTAGAGTGGGTGAGTGGGTAGGAATAGGCTGGGTAATAGGGGGGCTGGAGGTTGAGTGTTTCAGAGAAAGAAGAAAAGAGGGATAGGGTCGTTGAGTGCCTGGGTTTCAGAGAAAGCAGGAAAAGGAGATGGGTTTTATTTGTGTTGCTGGTTTTGGGTTGAAGACATGTAAGAGGGGATAAGGGAAAAGGGTCGTGGGTTATGGGTTTGGGTTTTATTTGGATCCGGTTTGGATTTGGTGGTTTAGTGGATTTGGACTAGGATTAGATATAAACCCATTTAGTACTTTAGGGGCTAAAACTGCCAAACTGAAAATGTAGGGACCAAGACTGAAAATTATGAAGTTGTAGTCCAAGGGTTAAACTTGTAAATCTCAAATAAGTTAAGGACCATTTTTGCCAATTGTGAAATTCCAAGGACTAAACATGATCGTTTTAAAAAATCCAAGGATCAAAACTGTAATTTCTCAAAACTTTTGGAACTTTTCACCAAAGGGTTAATTATGACAATTTATGATTCCAAAAGGACCTTTGGTGACTTTTCTTTTAAAATAAGTGCTCAGGGACTATTTCTGCCAATTTTTGAAACTTGGGGGACTGAAACTGCCAATTATGCAAACTTAGCTCATTTTTCATCTGATTTTAAACATTTTGCATCTGAAACATATAAATTGCAATTTTGAGATATTTTCAGTATTTTGATGCATTTCTGAGCATTTTTAAACGTTTTGCAGTTCAGATTTAACCAAAATTGATGAGTTTTTACACACTCATCAATCCCCCACACTAAACTATTGCTAGTCCCTAGCAATCTTTTGAGAAAAACTTAATGGATTTGAATCTCTTTACCAAAAGCCATTACTTCTGGAGTAGCCAAATGTTTCAGTTCAAGTAAGAACCTTGGTACACTGATAACCAAATGATTTTGAGCAAACCACCAGCTTCCAACGGATTTGATTTGTCTTTACCAGAAGCCGTTTGCTTCTGGACTAGCCAACTCTTAGATAAATTATCAATATTATCTTTGGTGAGCTGATTACCAATTATGGTTTTTCCACTGCCTTTACCACAAGCCATAAACTTGCGGGCTAGCCAACTCTTCACTTTTAAGGATATGGTGAGCTGAATACCATACAATTTTGGGCAAATTGCAAGCCGTCAACGGATTTGAGATATCTTTACCAAGAGCCGTTTGCTCCTGGATTAGCCAATCCTTTTGTTTATTAGACAAGGCGGACTGATAACCAATTGAGTAAGTGCAAAACACTTACTCCAAAAAAAAAAAAAAAAATTGGCCAAAAACGGGGGAATTAGGAGGTATAATTACATGATAAAATTCGTGAGAATTCCCCCCCCCCCCCCCCCCCCACACTTAGAAATGAATATTGCCGTCAATATTCAAAGTACCGGCGGTTATGCCGAAACAGAGAACGTAAAAGGGAAATATTACGGCCATTATTTGGAAAGATTTTTTTTTTTTTTTTTTTTTTTTTTTTTTTTTTTTTTTTTTAGAGAAAACTTATATATATATATAATATGTGGGGCAACTCCCCCACACTAGGGTGGTACACACGGGTGAAAACCCATGTTTAGCTACTGTTTTTGATTACCGAGTCGCTAGCTTGACTCGACCCCGAATTAATTGGTTCATGGGGAAGCAAAGTGGAAGAAACAATCACCATCGGACTTTCATTCAAGATGTTTGGACAAACATTTGAAGCATGTGAAAGTTCCACACCGATGAGATATACATAGAACCGGCTCACAAATGATAAATGAGAATGCCGGGGTCAAAGATAGTGTCTTCATTCCCGAAGGAGTGAAGATGAAGAGAAATCACAAGATATTTGAGGAAAGGAAGAAAGATTTTGATAACAATCAAGATCCATTCTTCATCCTCAAATGTAGACATATCGGGAGGAAGGGTGAAGGTAGTATCATCAATAAGCAAACTCGTATGATAGAGTACACCTTCCTCCGAGCCAATATCATCCTCAAGATCAAAATAGAAATGATCATGTTCCGGAGGAGATATGTCATGAGAGAGTTCACCGGAGAACTCTTTATGAAGAGAATCATTCACATGAAGTGAAATTGTGAACTCTTGTTCCATTGTGGGCTCATCACTATCCTCAGTCTGAGTATCAAAGAGTGGATTCTCAGAAATTAAAGTGAATTCAGAGTCGAATTCAAATAGAGGATTGGTGAAAGTAGTTTTGAATGTTTCGGGAACAAAGTGATCAATATTCTCTATTGGATTGTTGGGATAAGAAGTGAGTGAACGATCATTATCAAGGGGACTTCCAGTCTCTCCCAGATCGGCTTCGAAATCATTACTTTCCGATGAAAGCGGATTGATGTGAGTGAGTTCATCGGTGAACTCCTCAAGAAGATGATCAGCATCAGATTGTGGAAGTGATGCCTCAACATCTGCTAAAGGGATGGGTTTAAGTCAAACTTAGTCTCTGAATGCTAAGACACCCAACTCCCTCCTAAGGAAACTTGGGGGCTGAGTTCAATGTGGAAAGCTGAACATTCAGTGGACTGGAGCACATTTTTTATTTACATCCCAAGGTTGTGCTCAGAACCTGCTGAAAGGAGGATGAAGTCTTTACTTCTTGATGGTTAATTTTCTTTGAAAAAGTGCTTGGCAGGAACATGAATAAAGAGGAACCACCTATGTAAATTTTGAAGTTTTGCCGCTTCAGGGAGCTTTGGACTTTTGGCTCTTACAACATTTATGAATTTGGATACGGACACATGGCTTGTATAGTGTCAGGAGCTGTTAAGTGTTTGAAAACTTGTGTGTATTTTATCTTCAGGTATTCAAATGGGTTGAAGGGTTCAATTCTTAGAACACCCTGATTCTCGAACATTTGAACGTGTAATGTACTAAGATGGAAATTCAATCCTCAGGATATTTTCGTTTATGCACATGTTTTGTTTGATGTTTGTTTTTCTTGAAAAGGAAGTGAACTAAATTTGGGGAGGATTGTTGGAAAATTTAGTGCACTTGTGGGATTAGTTCACACCTGGTTTTGGGTTAGGAGGTACGGAGTGTACACCCATGAGGTCCTTGAACACCCTGACTCATTTAGTGGTTTGTACTGGCAGTGGTTTGATTACTACTGATAATATAGTAACTGATAGATCTACTGCTAGTGTATTGGTTACTACTGATAGTGTAGTGACTGATGGTTCCACTGCTAATGTTATGGTTCCTGCTGGTAGTGTTGGTTACTACTGATAGTGTAGTTCCCACTGCTAGTGTATGGGTTCCTGCTTCTAGTGTAGCAGTGTTTATTTGTAACAGCTTTAGCTATTATGACCACGTTTAATCTGGTCATGTAACCACTATTTCTATGATTATGGAGGTTTATTATGGGTGATTAATTGGCCGTTAATCACACATAATGTCCATTGATTAGTGCTGAGTGTTCTCTACTATAAATAAAGATTGTCATCTTCAGCTTGAAGAGACACTGAAAAACATACTGATATCAGGAAAAACAAACAGATAACATAAACACTTATAAGCGCAAGGGTTATTGAATTGTGCCTAATTCTATAACATACATTTGGTCTTATCCCAAGTAGATATTCGTGATACCCAGACATTAGGGTCGAATAGTTTACTTTAGAAAGTGATAACACGATTACAAATGATATCCGGTAACCACCTAGTGGTATTTGCAGTTGCTGCTGATTGTCTTAACCCTGGGAACTACCACCAACTTCAAGGCTTATTTGTTTTATATATGACTAGCAGGGTACCCGCGCGATGCGGCGGCGGGTACCCTGTGACTAAATTTTCTGACGAACAAATGTTATTTTGTTTTGAGCTGCTGGATTTTTGAGTGGTAATTGTGCTACAAGCCTGTGTACATTTTGCTTAAAGAATTGTATTTATTGGTGAAGGGTGTATTAATTATATGTAAGATATAGTGTTTTAAGATAAAAATGATTTGTGCTTTACATACTTGTAAATTATGTTTGATGACTTGTATTTGTTTAAAATTCTATTTATAATAGTCTTAAAACAATTAATAAAAGAGAGTCTTAGACCCTTTATAAATATTTGAGAATATTACCGATTTAATCACTTCACATAAAAAGAAGAAAAAAAAAGTTCCTCTATTTAATTTAACACTGAATTAATAGTCAGAAATAAAATGAAAACCATAAATGATATATTTTCTTATTCCTTCATTAATCATTTATATTACCATTAATCAACATTACCAACCAAAGATGATTAATTTTGGTCTACTCTTATAATAGTCTTGATATCACTTTGGAGCCCAACTTACATTTTCAGTTATACAGGCCGGCCATTCATAAAAATTCGGATAGCAACAAATACTGGCCCAAATGATGTCCACCATAATTTCTAGGGGTTATAAAAACTGCTTACCCTAATTATACTATCATTTTCACAAACCCTAACAACATAACACACACAAAAAATGTCCGCCCCTTTATTTCTCCCTTGAATCTTATACGCCACAGCCACACTCACATCCCAACTTGAATCTTATACACAAAACCCCATCATTTCATTGGTTACTTTCTTTCTTTCAATTCGAAATATGAACACAATTTATTGGTTTCTTTCTGTTGTAAACGAAGAACAAACACTAATGTAATGGTTTTGATGTTGTGGTTTTGCTGGGAGATTTAGAGCGTGATACGTGGCACGGTTGGCTCAAAGATGTTGTGGTTTTGCTGGGAGATTTAGAGCGTGATACGTGGCACGGTTTTGCTGGGAGATTTAGAGCATGATGTCGTGGTTTCTTTCTTTTGTATTCATTTAATATAATATAAAGTATTTTTTTGTCTTATAGACTACGATCGATCGGATCATTTTACCAGTAAACATGGTCTTATATAGTTAGATTCACAAGAAAAGGTAAGTGTTCTTGTCTTGTGTTGACGTATCATGTGCTATTAAAATTGTCAATACATTCAAATGCATTTAATTTAGTGTTGATTTTATGATTTTGTTAAAAATCAAGTGTTATATTTAGTTGTACAATATGCATTTTATATTTTTGAAGCTTCGTTAGATTGTACATTGTGGTTTAAATAGTTGTATTTTTTGGTGAATGGGTAAATTAAATTGTGTATTAATTGTATGTGTTGAATAGTGTTTTTTTAGTTTTAGTTGTGCTTTAAATACTTGTAAATGATGCTTTGTAACTTGTATTTGCTTAAAATTCTATATAAGAAAATCTTAAAATAATTAATATTAGGGAATTTCATCCCTCTATTATAAGATAGTTAGATAAATGTGTTGTATATTATGCAAATGTGGTTGTAAGTCTGAATTTTTATGCTTTAATGTGTTGTACATCATGCTTAAATGCTTACAAGTCTGAAAAGTCTGAAAATTAATTATGAGAGAGAGTGGTTTATGCATTATAAGTAGTAGTGATTAAAGCATATACATCGCCTCTTTTGCTAGCCGTCTTTTCCTACCACAGACAACATCGTGTATACTAATGTTAGCAATGAGCATTGATATGAACGTTAATATTGTATAACTAAATAATAACTGCACTTATTTATTCATTCAAATGATAATTTTGTGCATGTATGTGTTTGCTACTTGATTATTCTTCATGACAGAGGCTCCCCCACCACCCGAAAACAAAAACGTCCACCAGGGTGATGCTGGTGCAGCTTTTGTGCTTGAATCCAAAGGTGAAAACAATTTCTTTTATTGACTTCAGTTATTCTAATCATAATTTACAACCGGGGTCGTAAATTTCACGCTTGGACCTTTTTTTTTCCGGTTGTTGTTGTTGTTGTATTGTAGGTGAGTGGTATCATGCGGGGTATCACCTGACTACCGCGATAGTGGGACCAACTATACTTACACTGCCGTATGCGTTTAGGGGGCTGGGATGGGGCCTTGGATTCTTTTGCCTGACAGTTATGGGGGTGGTCACCTTTTACTCTTATTATCTCATGTCGCTTGTTCTTGAGCACTGTGAGAAAGAGGGCCGACGACATATTCGTTTCCGAGAACTTGCATCTGATGTCTTGGGTATGTTTTGGTTTTTGAGTTTCTCTATGATTTCTCTGTGTGTGAATGGGACTTCTGTGTATCTAATGGAGGGATAGCACTAATTTGTTTATTGGTGCCAAGTTATCAACTCTCGTTTCGCCGATGATGTTGCTTTGATACAATTTGTTTCTGAATATGCGAATCCACAGTATTTTTTAAACGATTGTCTTTTAACAGTTTCAGTGGCTGGATTTTTGCCAAAATCCAGAGCAACAGCTCATAAATAGCATCAAAAGAATTATAAACCCTTACTCCTTTTGGGAAAAATATAGTGCAATCCTTGACTTCATATATTGTTCCATGTAAATATTAGACCATTAGTTAGATATGTGCAATGTGTCTTAATAAGGCAAGATGGAAAAATCATTGGGACTGACATCAACATTGACATCATTTTCTTATGGTTGCCGGTGGGCAAATTAAAAACTGATAGTAACTTTACGTTGAATGGAAATGCACGCATAAATCTGAGAAAATTAGGATTCGGAAAAGATATATTTTGTGTTCATTTTCGGGCCGAGGGATCTTTTTTTTTTTTATTATTATTTTTGTTTGCAGTTGACATTTTTATGCTGTTTTTTGTAGGTTCTGGTTGGATGTTCTATTTTGTAATTTTTATTCAAACAACCATTAACACTGGCATAAACATAGGAGCAATCTTGTTTGCAGGGGAATGCCTGAAGGTATGATACAAGCTTAACCTATAAGCGTTAAATTTTACTCAAAAATGCTTTCTTGACATAACTTTTTTTCTATTTTAGGTTATGTATTCGAGTGTGTATCCTGATGGGCCCCTTCATCTATGGGAATTTATAGCAATGGTGACAGTGGTTATGATGGTTCTATCTCAGTTGCCAACTTTTCATTCTCTTAGACATGTTAACTTGGCGTCGCTTTTCTTGAGCTTAGCATACACTTTCATTTTTGTTGCCGCTTGTCTCCATGCAGGTATATTTTTCACTTGCGTCTGAAGGTGCCAGAATGGGTGGGTCAAGCTGGTTGGGTAATTGGCCAAAATGAGTAATGTATAGTATTTGTTGTAACGGGTCAGGTTGGGTTAACCAGAAACACTTTATGCTATAAATTTTATTACCTGTCTATAACTAATCTATGTATTATTAGATTTTAATAATCATTATTTCAATAAGTCTACGGTAAAATGATTTAGGAGGTTTTAAGCATAAAATTACATTTATGTGGAATTTTGACCCGTTTGATCCACTTTGTTTTATGCTAATATTGCTGACTTTACCTGCTTGACCCTTAAATATGAAGCATAAACTGATCATCACATTTATAGGAAATTAGCCGAAATTAAAACCTTACACTTAAGGTCCAGTTAAACACGTAACTGACATGATTCTTTTTGCAGGGCTATCAAAAAATGCACCTCCAAGAGACTATTCATTAGAATCTTCAAAATTTTCAATGGTTATGAGTGCTTTCACTTCTATCTCTATAATTGCTGCCATATTTGGAAATGGTATTGTTCCTGAGATACAAGTAAGCAAATCGATATATTTATGTATCTTAGTTGATTATTCTGTGATCTCATCACTATGTGTAAGTTGTAAAATCATTTGTTTGTTGATGTACAGGCAACTTTAGCTCCACCAGTAACCGGGAAGATGTTTAAAGGACTTATTATGTGTTACTCTGTCATTTTTGTTACCTTTTACTCGGCTGCGGTTTCTGGATACTGGGTGTTTGGTAACACAGCTAGCTCAAACATTCTTAACAGTCTCTTGCCAGATGAAGGGCCTGCTCTAGCTCCAACTTGGCTTCTAGGACTTGGTGTTATTTTCGTTATCCTTCAACTCTTTGCCATTGGCCTGGTATGATCACTTCCCTTTTCAACCAATCAAGGCCGTGCATGTGTATGCATTTTTCGAACTAATGATCTGATTCAGTGGAAACATATTGTGTTCTTGATTATACGGGGGCGTCATATATTCAATCTTTATGTAATATTTACATATAAGCAGCATCAAAACTAATAATCCAAGGGTAATATAAGATCGAATTGCCTTACGCCTTTTAACCTCATCGAGGGACTACTACCCCATTTTTGTAAGGTGGATCGTTTTTTATCTTGATAAAGCTGTGTTATTTTTTAATTAATTAGTCAAACACTCAAGCATCTCACTAGTTATTACAACATCAAAAAAAACATAAACACATTCCAACACTACCTCCTCCCTATGACTATTACTTCAACCTAAAGAGAATAAAGTGTTATGATATGTGATAGAAGCTGTTGGTAAGGTTCTCCGAAGATGTAAATAGGAATTTTACTTAACTTTCAGATAATATTCCGTTTTGTTACAACTCGTGAAACTGATTAGCCGAGTCCCACATACTCAAATAATCAGTAGAAAAGATTTGTTTATCCATATATTTAAACTGATCAATGCAAATTTAGATCACATTAATCAGTTAGTAAACGCGGTTCCAAACACCTGTAGCTATCATTTTTTTATATAATCTAACTTGTAAGAATTTAACGTGGGACAGATTTATTCTCAAGTAGCCTATGAGATCATGGAAACAAAATCTGCAGATGTGAATCAAGGGATGTTCTCAAAACGAAACCTGGTCCCAAGAATAATCCTCCGGTCACTCTACATGATATTTTGTGGGTTTTTTGCGGCAATGCTTCCTTTTTTTGGAGATATTAGTGGCGTTGTTGGAGCCCTTGGATTCATTCCATTGGATTTCATCCTTCCAATGCTTCTATACAACATGACTTACAAACCTTCCAGATCGTCACTCGCCTACTGGATCAACAACATTATCATGGTGGTTTTTACGGGCGTTGGCTTGTTAGGTTCCTTCTCTTCGATAAGAAAGTTGGTTCTTGATGCTAGTAAGTTTAAGCTTTTTAGTGATGATGTGGTTGATTGAGAACAAAGTTGACTTGATATCTTGAATATACAAATACGAAGCCATGTTGTACTACTCATAATACAAGTATATAAGTTGGCGACTATATTAAATAGTTTCCTTAAAATCCTTATCACATACAGAAATTGTGTTAGTCATTTCATTTCCACTTTACCAGGTAAGAAGAATTACCGAAGACGCGTAGCAGAGGTATATTTGGTTTTCTATTTTGCAGAAATGTTAGATCAATGTTTCGGAGAAATGTATAGAGGATGATAAGAAAGAACATTTTATCAAATGTACAATGGAAAGTTAAGTGACATATGTGCTCGAGTATCAGCCTGTTAATTTTTTTGAAGCAACATATGTAATTTCGTATCAGCATACCTGTCGTGCAAATTAATTTGATATGCATCATAGATCACTATATAACAACTCGGACCCATTGTTGAGTAACATTTACATGTGACCTAGTTGTTGAACCATGTTGACTCATAGCCATTGAACCAAGGTCTTCAAGTTCACCCATTTCCCTCCTCATATTATGCCCCTCTTCTCCATTGATCAAAATTCTAACACACTTGTCAATCTCATCTCTTCCCACCATTCCATTTTTGCCCACTTTCACCCTATAAGCAACACCCAAACCATCCATCAAGAAAACATCAATCATTCTTTGCTCAGCAAAAAGCGGCCACACAATCATAGGAATTGCATTCACCACACTTTCTAATATAAAGTTCCACGGTTCCTTCCACCCACTATGTGTCAAGAACCCTGCAGTAGACCCATGACTCTGTATCTCAACCTGGGGTGCCAAAGATGACACAACTAGACCCTGATCCTTGAAGCGGTCCAAAAACCCGTTGGGCAAAAACTCAAACGGGTCAAGATGGCTTTGTCCATTGAAGAAACTTGCGTTTGGCTTTGCCAGTTGACTTTTAATAACCCAAAGAGATCTTTGATCACCTTGTTCCAACCCAACTGTCAATTCACTGAGTTGGTTTTGAGATAATGTAACACCACTTCTAAACGACACTGTTATTCCCGTTAGAGTGACTTAAACTTAAGATAACTAACTTAAATCAATCTTCATGTAAAATCATGTATGTTTTGATGGAAAACAGTAGAGTAAAAATCAAATTTTTCATAATAGTTAAACATAAAACATGCAACGGAAGACAATATACCTACCAGCGTTTTCGAGAGCCGGTGATCCATATACGGTTTATGGCTAGTCAAAATAAAACACAACTATTGCGTACCTATTTGTTTGCGTGGGAGATCGACACGAACGTAGAGCTTAAAGCAAAGCTCCTCATGGTTAAGCACACTAGTACTCGGACGATTGCAGTACGATGCTAGTAGTTGATCCAAGCAGCATCAGCAATACACGAGATCAAATGAATAACACACGAACAAAACTTGCTCGTGTCTGGTGGTATAACACTCTAAAAATTTGACTAACATTTTATTGAAATTATGATTATATCTCAAAGTTAATTATAATAAATAAGGTTTTGGGCTAATTCCTTTTAATTACCAAATAATAAAACCCAATCCAACCCAAATTAACCCAACACCCTAAATAATATACCCCGGACACCGAACCCTACCCTCCCTCCTGTTTTTCAGTCGACACAAGGAAGGAAAAAAAAAGAGAAGAAGAAAATTCGGTTTTGGAGTTCAAGAATCGGTTAGTTTTAGCATTTTGTTAATTGTTTCTATGTTTTAATTTTTTAAACTATTTGTTGTAACTCACATGATGGAATTAGGGTTATAAAAATTTGTTAGTAATCTGTAATTTAGAGTTTTATGACGATTAAAGCATTTAGGTTAAGTGTTTATACAATATTATGCATGATTAAACATGTTGGAAGTGGTGGATATGCGTTTGGTTTCTGGACAGATTCATAACCCCATTTTGTACGAACCATAGCTCGAGTTTTACAATAGATTTTTGAATGATTATTGAGGCTAAAATTAAGTTCAAAGATTTTACTAACTGACCCAATTGGTTTGAGGTCGATTGGAGTTGATTTGGTCATTCAAATAATTTATAAGAAAACGGTTGTCGAGTCTGAATTTTTGTGTGATTTTAGTTGGTATTATGATTTTTAGTTTTCAAACCATAACGATTTAGAAAAAAAAAGTAACTCCCAATACCGTCTTCCACGGGTTATAGGTCACAATACCATTTTTCACGGTGTATGCGAGAGGTTGAGACGTAGACAACCTTACCCCTACCTAAGTTAGAAAGGCTTCTTACGGTTCTACCAAAGGTTTAAAAGGACCTCCGGCCTTGCAAGGGGTGAGGATCGAACCCTTGACCTCTGTCTCCAGAGGCAAGGGTGTTAACCACTTGATTCAACCTTGCTCTATATAAACCATAACGATTTAGGATACCAAATTTTATCAGGAGTATAATCAAGATGTCTATTAGTTACTGTAATTTTTGTGAATTTTTCTGAAAGGTTTTAATGTGTCTAATAAATGCAAACTTTATGGGTATACCAACAGGTCAGTTTCTGGACAGATTTGAAAAACGATTTTTCTTTAGATACTCACACTAGGAGATAAAATCTATAAAAATTATGAAAAGTACTTAATACATGTAAGTGTCACTAGTTAAATTTATAGAACCACAGGAACTTGTTTGATGTGTCATAAAAATCATAAGAAAGTGAACCAGAAGGTAAAAATAAGGTTTTTGGTTTAATTTGTGTCTCGTTAAAAACCTGGAATGGTCTTGCATGCGGTTTTGTCTCGCTGGAATTAGGATACCGAGGGGGTGGTGTATTGTTTTGGTCTCGTTAGGGTTTTATTGCCGAGAGGGGTTGGGTAATTTGTGTCTCGGTAAGGATTTTAAATACCGAGAATAGTTTGTGGTTTGTTCCGAGAAAGGGTTTCATTAATAATTATTCTGAGATCTCCTTTTGTTTCTAATCCAGTTTTTCCTTTAGTCCTAATTCAGTTATATCCTTAATCTGAATTCAGTATTCCATTAATTCTAATTAGGTAAAAGTCATTGCCCGGAGGTACTTTTAAAACCTAATTTCATATGTGAAAGATAAACCCTAAACATGTTAATAAATAACAATAAGTATGCTAATACAAATAATGTCAAAAACGTTGTTTGCATAATTCGATCTCTTTGTGTTTTGATAATCACAAAACGTAAGAACACATTACGTAAAAATGCATTTTATAAGTTTTTTAACCGAGAAAACTCGTTTCGATTACGATATCACTTCAGGTATGTACGAACAACTTCCAACTTGATTTTTCCATCGAGTTTCTCTAGTCTGATCCTATTTTATTTAGATCATTTTCTTTGATCATTTAATGAGTTTTAGTTTACAGTAGGGATCTAGTGAGAATATTAGTTAAAATAAGAAGAATAAGAAGTAATTACAACCATTAGATGATGCATCAATGGTTGAGATCAAATAATGGCACAATGGTAATAAACACCAATATTAACACTATCCTATAAGTTGCATTGAGGGTAGAAAGGTAAATTTGATTATTTTCTTATAGTTCAATTCCACGGTTTCACCAAAATGATCGGCACCTCCAACTGATATGCATTTACGCCTTTTCTTTTTAATTTATTTTTAAATCAATGTTCTTTAATTTATAAGTAGCAAAATCGATGTCCTATAATGTGATATTCACCAATAGCAGTTAATCAAACATGTGGGTTCTTCTTATTTATTTTTAAATTGATCCACCATATGCCATACGAGATCATTATATAGATGCATGGGTTAGTTAGATGCATGGGTTTAGTCTCGTGCATGATTTAAATGATTCGTTGTAAAATAGAGTAGACGCATGGCTTACGAAAAGGAAAATATTGAGATGCATCACTAATCCCAACAAAATAATATGCTAGACGGAATTAGTTTTCAAACCATGCATGCATTCTTATAAATTATGCATCTAAGTGTGTTTATCATTTTTTTTTTAAATTTGCAATAGATGCATACTTCTATGATTAACGCATCTAATTATATCGATGCATCTTAACGTGTTTGATGGACTTTTCCAAGCAATGCATGTTTCTACAATCGACGCATCCAATTATATTAGTGCATATTTAGAAATCAATGTGTGTTCGGATCTTCTCAGCCTAGAAGGGACCTCATTTTTGATAATATTGTTCAAATGTCCTTTTTATGGATTTCTAATCGTTGTAAATCCAAGATCGACTGGGTTACTTGGATGCGGAATCCTAATTTTCTTTCTTTGTAATTTGTTCTAGCTTCTTGCTAGCTTTTTTATAAATTTTGCCGTTCAAATTTTCTTTCTTAGATACAGTACTTTACAGTACTTATTTAGACCAATAAGAATTTAGTATTAATAAACACTTTTATTTAATAAAAAAGGGCATAATAGTCAAACACATTTTTAATTTCTTAATTTTTGGAATTTTCTTTTCAACATGCCCTTTTTAGAATTGATTTAGTGCATATGTGTTTTTATTAATTAATTTTAGTGTTTAGAATAATTTTTATAACATTCATGTTTTTTAGATAGTAATGTGCAAACGTGGATTTTTTAGATAATATAAGTTTATAACAAACCAAGAACATAAATGTTAAACACAAAATTCGATATCGATTGAAATACAAATAAAGTAAAAATTTCTAAAACGTAGAAACACATGAGTCTAATCGATCTATACATGTGTGCGCTAATAACATTTAAAGCGAACGAACATATGTGCACACTCATTGTTATCAACATTTTTAAAAGTCGTACATATATGCACGCCTTCAATAATCGTATTTCTTCAAACACCACATATTATCATCATGTATCTATGTGTGCGTCCACTTCTAGATCTTCATTGCTATCATCATCTTCAATAATCTAGTACAAACATACCCAAAAACAATTAAACTTCAAACAAATAGAAAATAAACTTTTTTATCATAACAACTAACATAACACATATGCACAATTTAAAACATATATGTGTTCATTTATTCTTGATTTTATATTAACCTTAAAACACATATGCACGTCACTTTTATTAATTTTGTACGAGGAGAAAAAACATATATGCACCATTTCAATGATTTTAAGTTAACTTTAAAACACATATGCACCTACTTACAAATCTTGTTCTTATCAATATTTTTAAACCAAGAAACAATAATTCTCGAACATATATATTAATAAAACAATAAAAACATTTTTTAATTATTTTCTTGAATATTCTTTATTGTTTAAACAAAAACTTGTTGTGATTAATTTCTACTATCTAATACTCCCTCCGTCTCATATTAAGTGTCCACTATTCATATGCACAAAATTTTAGAAAATTTCACTAACTACACTCTCCACCAATCAAATATCATTTTCACCCACTAAAGTCTCATCTCATTGGTTGTAATATTCTATATTCTATGGACACTTAATTTAGGACATCTAAAGATTCTATTGTGGACACTTAAATTTGGACGGAAGGAGTAGAAAAAAGCAAGGTTGTCAAGATCGGGATCTTATTCAGGATCGTTTTTGTTTTTACAAGATCGTGATCGTAAGATCGGATCGGGATCTTAAGATCCTACTCTAATGTTATTTCTTAATAGTTTATGTAATTTTATACAAATCTACAAATTCTAATACATTATAACCACAAAATACTATGAATGTTTCATATAAATGTTGTCCTAAATTATGATTATAAAATGTTTAAAAAGATTAACATGTTATTTTTTGAATTCTACAAGCAAACAACCCATAAATTTGTAGTTTTTTAGTTTGTAATCCGAGAAAAGTAAGATCGGATCGGATTAGATCGTAAGATCGTATGGTCAAGATCGGGATCCTATAAGATCTTAAGCTTGCAAAGATCCTATGTGGGATCCGGATCGTTTTTGCTTTACAGTATCGTAAAATCGTAAGATCCTAAGATCAGGATCGGGATCCTGACAACCATGGAAAAAAGGGACCAAGACAACTATTGGAACACCAACAGATGCATTAACGAATCATCCGTATTGAAAAACATGTGTCATCTTATAAAGAAAATTAAGTAATCTCATTGTTTATAAGCTAAAAGTCATAAAAAAAAAATGAAGTAATCCAACAAAAATGGGGGGCAAAAGACATGTGCCTGCACATGGCCAATCATTCCTTTTCATAGTTACTCTGTTTTGATAAATATTAAGTTTGGTCAAAGCAAGTTCATTGATCCCTCTCTACGTCATTTTTTTTTTAATCATAATAAAGACAGAAAGATCAATATATATCAAACACTATATGCGAGAGAATAAGCATTTACCATGAGATTAGGGGTCCTGAATCTTTTACACCAACATCTCTTTTGATCATTGACTTAAGATACTAAGAGATCTACACATACCCATCATTGATCTTTCGAAATAACAGAGATTGAAACTCATATTCTTAGTTTCGAAATACCCATCATACCTCTAATGTTTATTACGACTTTGTGTTTCACGGATAGAAATCTCACAAGATGGATCATCTTTGTCATCTTTTTCCATCGACATGATGATACAAGAGATCGACATATGTGGTGTAGGGTTGGTTTTAGCGATGGTATACGAAGGTGTTTGAGGAAGTGGATGGCGGCGCGTGGAGGGGATGGCGGCGGTGGAATTGTGAATGAGATCTGATGGTGGTTTTTAGGTTAAGTGAGGGAGGAGAGGTATGGCAGTTTTTTTTTTTTTTTTTTACCGAATAATGGATGTAGAGAGGCTGCCCTTTTTTTTAAGGTTAATACGAAATACCTAGATTGCCCTTTTAATATTTTTTTTAGCTATTTAAATAATAGATTTATCTTTCAACTAATTACATTAAAGGCACAAGTGATCTCATCCATTTATTAAATGATCTAACGATTAATATTGATCTTAAAGAGTACTGTAAAGTACTGTATCTAATATGGGTACTGCATAGAACACAACACTATATATATATATATATATATATATATATATATATATATGGAAGTGTTATTATGGTATACACTTTAAAGTAAGAAATAATAGGTACAATTGTGGACCATTAGATCAAACATTATTGATGAGATTAAAATCTAATTAAATGAATGGCATATTTGTAATAAACAAGAAAATGAATGGCATCATCATTTGATAAAACTTACAGTATTTAGCATGTATTAAATTTTTACGTTGACCTATTTGTGTCAACATTTGAATGGCATCATTTGATAAAACTTACAGTATTTAACATATGAAACGTTTGGGTAAGGGGTGTATTCAATATTTCCATTCTTACCTTTTTAAACTCCATATACGCAGAGCATTATTTTAAAAACATTAAATTTCTTATACATACGTAACGGCACACTATTTTTTTTAACACATTTGTAGTGACACACTAAATTTATTGATACTTATATATTGACAAATTTTTTGCATATCTGTAGTGACACACTAAATTTTGTGATACATTCATAATGACACAAAAATATTTTTGACACCTTTTTAATGACAAACAAAGTCTTTTGACACACTTAGTGACAAAATAAGTTTTTGATACATATATAATGACACATCAATTTTTGTGATATATAAATAAATAAATATCTGAAACATATATAATGTCACAAAAGTTTTTCTTGACACATTTGTAGTGTGATAATAAATTTCTGATACATATATAGTGAGACACTAAAATTTTAGTATACATATAGTAACACTAAATTTGTTGATACATTTATAGTAACTCATTAAAATTTTAGTACACGTTTAATGATACACTACAAAATTTTAACACATCTTTAGTAACTCAATATGTTTATTATACAAATTTTCTTTGACACATACGTAGTAACTAACAAATTTTTTAAAATATGTTTGTAGTGAAACGAAAGCCTAATGCTCGTTTTCTTCTTTGTCGCAAAAAACGAGGTTGTTAACTTCTTCCTTGTCTTCAAAAACCATCTTATACATAACCATATTAAAGAATGAGGTTTTTCTTGTAAAAACCTTTTCCGGTAAGCGATACAAATCACAAATACATCACCAAATCTACACAAGACAAAACCGCGGGATGCCATTAATTTCGCAGAGATCCCAAGACGTCGCCGTGAAACTGACCTTATAAATGGCACATCTAACTGCTGCAACACATCTCGTCGGTGAAAAGGGTCTCCAAAAAAAGCAACTAAAAGAACTTGTACAAAGTGATACAAAACACTTGATGCAACTAAAAAAAAATCTCGTCCGAAAGGAACACTCATGAAATGTTTTCTCCACGAAGTTGTGCACCTGCATTAAACATAAAAGTAGTATAAACCAAATAAAAAATCAATAACTAAGAAGTACTTGTAATGTTTCTTAAAACTTACCTCATGTCATTGCCCACCAGTCCTTCTATGCCCTTTGTAACGTTCAATGGGGAAATCCATATCGTAAAAATCATTGTCGTAAAAATCATAGTGAGTTTTCTACAATATATACATGTAAGTTAAAAAAATGATATAAAAAAAGAAAAAAAAAAAGGAAAAGAAAATATAACGTAAATAAACATAGCAAATCAGCCTCCGTTTGGGTTCTCATTCGAAGGACGCAATAATGCGTGTAAATCAAAACCCAACATAAAAATTTATTGTAAATATTATTTAATACACAATGGTTTTTGTCACGTCGACGTCGGCAGCAAACGGCATCAACGTAACGTCGCCATAAAACAAGAATAAAAAATATTTGTGGCACATTACCGGCGAGTGAGAATCAACGGTACTCTAGATCAATAAATATTTTTGGTTCTGGACATGGTATTGAAAGAGATGGAAATGGTGTTTTTGTTTTTGATATGGATGACAAAAATTAATGACGGCAGTTTGGTTTAGGATTATGTGAGGATGGAGAAAAATAAGGAAGCTTAAAATACAAAAATGCCCTTTTATTAATTTTACAATTATGTTTTTAATTAAATTCTGAAACTCCACATGTTGATTCGTTATTGGTGCCTATTGTTTTTCATCTTAAGATGTTCACCATATGAACACAAATCTATATATATATATATATATATATATATATATATATATATATATATATATATATATATATATATATAAGATGCTAAACCATACAACTAAAATATAAAAAAAGGAATACTAAAGTGTAAAGTTTGATTGTTTTGAGAAGTAATTTATTATTTAGTACACTTTAGAGAGTTGTTTATGGTTATCTTACTAAATCTGGGGGAATGACGATGATTTGTACACATTTGAATTTGATTTGCACACTCACATGTACAACTCTATAAAGCAGAATTTATAAAATGTACGATTGTTCAATGCACAGAATAGAATGTGCCAATCAAAAAGTGGAGTGTACAAATCATTTCCCTTTATCAAATGAGTTACAACAGTAAAAATCATTTAATAAACCGCAATCTTTAAGTTTATATTGAAAAATGTTCATTTCGGAGTATTTAAAAAAAAAAATGTTTCAGACCCCAATAGAACTAATCAGAAAGCTCCATTTCGCCTATATATTAAAATTAAGTTTTCTTATTAGTTAATAAAAGTAAAACTAAATTAAATTTTAGTCAACAAATATCGAATCATGTTAATGTTAATAAAAAAACAGAAACACACATGGCTTAGGAACTCTTTTTTTTGGACTTAAGCGTAAAAAAACGTTATACTTTTATTGCTTAATAAATTTCTTAATCAAACCTTAGGTCTTAAATCCAATTTTATGGACTTAATTGTAAAATTATAGATTTTCATAACTTTTAGTAAATTTTTAAATTTAACAAATTCCCAAGCACTTTAAACTTACAAAATAAGTAATGTTATAATACTAAAATATCTTTACATATAAAAGACAACTGAATCTTTTAAATATTTAAATATGAGTTTTAACTTGTGCCATAAGGGCATAAATTAAGCACAACAAAAGTATACAAAAAATACATAATAATCCACATAAAAGTACACTTGTCTGTACTTTTATGTGAATCTTTGTGTACTTTTTCGTGGGCCCATATGTATTTATAATGTGCTTAACTAATTTTTTTCGCTCTTCTCTTACTTGACACTCATATATACATAAAAAAAAATTGCATACACACAAATTAATACTCCCCCCGTCCTATATTAAGTGTCCACTTTTCATATGCACAAAGTTTTAAGAAATTTCATTAACTACACTTTCTACCAATCAAATATCATTTTCACCCACTAAAGTCTCATCTCATTGGTTGAAGTACATTATGGACACTTAATTTGGAACATCTTAAAATTCCATTGTGGACACTTAATATGGGACGGAGGGAGTAATACTATACACCATCGCCGCTATGCGCATTAATCTTATAGTTTATAACGAAGTAGGAACATTAATAAAAAGGATGTGCGTGCCAGGGACGGACCCATATGGGAGCTGGGTGTGGCACGGGTTACATCCAATTTAAGGTCACGAAGTATAATTTTTTTATAAAATATGTTTTTTTGGGCTCGTGCAACACCCAGTTTTACCTAATAAATTTTTTATCGGGCAACTTTAATACTCACGATTATAAATTTTGTTATGCAACACCCTCTTACAAATTTTGATCCGTCCTTGGTGCGTACAGGTTGCATTGCAATGGAAAATGCATGAGTTCCTCTTGCATTTCATTATCACCATTTAATGACATCGCAAACACTTGCAAGTTGACAAACCAAAACTGCCCACATATCACACAACACATTTACAGCTCCATGGTCCCTATTGCAATGCCGTGACCTCTAATGCCCTTTTTTCCTAGTCGACCTACTACCCTTATCCAATCCTCAACACATACATTATTAATTAACTTACTAATAGTTCTTTACTTTTAGGTAGTAATGTAAAACTCACGAGTCGAATTTCATGATTCACGTACATGGCTAGTGATGTGCCAAATAAGGTATCCACATGCACACGAATAAGCTTTTAAATGCTCAAATGCTTTTTGTAAGTAATAAGATAGATAAACCCTTTTCGCAACTAAAATAACTAATGTTGAGGGCCAAGATAGATAGCGAGCTACCCATGTACCATAACCTCAACTTTCATGTTCTGAGCTACAAGGTTACCACACCCAAGTTATTTGGGATTCATGAAGTAACGCTCTCATGTTCGTTAAGTCGGTTTTCGTATATATCTACGTGTTTCATGGTTGTCATACCATAAAAGTCCATCACTATGCATTGGATCGTTTCATGGTCACAGAAGCCAAACATATATTCATCAAATTGTTGAAAAAGCCACTCATTTTATTTTGTGATTTTTGAATCCTTAAATAAATGTTTATTGTGATTTTTTATTTTTTTTTAACTTTAACTTTTAATATTTTTATTTGTGATATATAATATTTGTTGAAAATTATACTAATATAACTTTTAAAACCCAATCTATTCATATATTTTGCAGCAAGGATTATATAATACACAAATAAAAACTTAAGGTAAAAGTTTAAAAATAAATACTTAAGGTAAAAGTTTAAAAATAAATACTTTAAAAATCAAAAGTGAACATTTATTTAGAGACGGAGGGAGTAGTAGGTGTTTGGATTAACTGCTGAAATCGACAAGGTAGTTTGTGATTTATACGTTTATTGTTTACTCACGTTAGCAATGTACTTTTATTCTGTGTTCTCGAGTTAAATTTATGAAAGAAAAGAAGAGAAGAGATAAGAGAAAAGAGACTCTTCCACCCAAAAGTGAGAAGAAAATTTTATACAACAAAAACACTAAATCGTCCTTCCACTTCTTTTCCTTCTTTTCCCATAAAAAATCTAACATTGTGTTATCGAGTTAGAGTTAAGCAAGAAAATGAAATGGAAAAAGAAGACATTGTGATCTCGAGTAGCAATTAAGGAAGGAAAGTAAAGGAAATGTAATGAAAGTTAGTGTTATTTTGTTGATTTTAAAGTAAAGTGTTTTCTCCCAGTTTTAAGAGAAAAATGTTTACTTTACATTTCTTTACCTTTCTTTAATAATAAAACTCAAGAACACAGTATAAAAAATACAATTTTTATTTTTATTTTTATTTTTTTATTATTTTTTTAATATCAATCTCAAAAACACAACGTAACTTGGTGTATTATCAGAGACAATATACTTTTATTTACTGTTTATTCCTTTTAAAGATACACATTTCAAGGGGGATCGATATGCATGTCATCCCTCAAGTTACTAACGTAAGTGACAAATCATATGCACCTCACTATAACACATGATCTTTATGGTATAATCAATAAACGATGAAGATATCTTAAATATAGTATTTTTTAGCAATTTGTTTACGTACTCTTTATATATGTTTTAGTAGTAAAGTGCATGTTGATGTTGAGAGCTGATCGAGGTTCTGGTACCGTGTCTAAAAAATATTAGAAAATGCTGGCTTCCTTGAAATCGCGTACGTGGCCACCGGAATCCATAACTATTTTAAATACATATAGAATAATCTCATTAACTATTAGTATACCTCGCTAGAATCAAATTTGTCACAAAACCAATTAACCAATCACATTCATTCATTTTTTATTTAAATTAATAAAAAATTATTTTTCACTTTTTTTTTTAAAATAATATATCTTGCAAACGGTAAATCTTCAAGCTACAAAAAATACACCATCGTGACGAGAATTAAATTATCTTTCTAAAGATATGCATTGTTATATACTTTTGACGATTTTTTTTTTAAAAGTTCGTCCAAAAAAATCACATGTGATTCGTAAAAAACAAATCACATGATTTTAAGAAATCACATGTGATTTTTACAAATCAGATGTGATTTTTCTGGACGAAATTAAAAAAAAAAAAAATTCGTCGAAAGTATATAACAATGCATGTCTATAGAAAGATAATTTAATTCTCGTCGAGATGGTATTATTTTTTTGGCGTAACGATTAACGGTTTGTGAGATATTTAATTTTTAAAAAAAGAGTGAAAGTTTATTCTTTATATTTTAATAAAAAAAAATGAGTGACTATAATTGGTTCATTGTTTTTATGACAAATATGAGTATATTGAACTTTTCTCTACCTAGCTAATTCGTCAATTTATTATCATTTAATATATAAAACAGCCATCGACTTTTCTCAATACCTTTAATTTTCTCTCTATATATAACATTAAAAAATGACATATCCATTATTCATTAGGTGACAAACTCTAAAGAGATGCAAAGAGCAAAAAGTGATCAAGAATCACGAACCCTAAAAGCCAAACTTAAACGTGAAGTATGGGATTGTGAAAGCTCTCTTTACGACTCCTTCGAACTTAAATCGTTTGAACGACAACTCGATTCTGCTATATCTTCTCGAACCATGTCAATGCCTCATCTCTCGTCCTCCTCCATTCGTGGTCAACCACCACCTCCACCAGCACCTTCTAGCCAGAAGCCTGCCTCCAAGAAACACTCGAGACTCGCTCGATCCCTCAACAAACTCCTACGATCGGTTTTTTGGCCAAGACATACGCATCATAACTCATCAAGGGATCAAGGTTTTTACGTCTATGATACTTCAAGTGTTCTCTCTACCATACCCGAGATCCCAGAGACCGTGCCAGAGTTTGATATGCTTTCGCCCGATATGAACTCGTTGGCGACAAGATCGCGGTCTGATCGGTTTATGCCAACTTCTATTGGTATATCATGTGTTTGACTATTGCAACAGCATAATTTTCTACACGTTATTGGTCTTAGTAATTTTTTTTCTTGCTTTGATAGGTCTAGTTAGATGGCTTTGATCATGTTGCTAGCTAGGATCATGTATCATATATTAATTTTACGTTTATTGCAGGATAAATGTATGTAAGTACCACTATAGATTATTAAGCTGATGTTTACCTTAAGACATGTATTTCATGTTTTTCCAATAATAGATTATTTACTTTTTAAATGGTTTGAAAGTAATTTGATCTTAAGTAAAGTAACGTGCATATAATTAAGGTTTTGCATAGAAATCAATCAAAAGATAATTATTTAGGGTTTTGTTAAGTACAACTAATGAGTTGTGATTAAGCCTTATCATATGTGTAATATAGCATTTAATGAACTTTTTATTTTGGGATAGTCTAAATACACCAAAATGATTACACCAAATTAAATTAATGATTAATACACCAAAGATCCACGAAATGATTAGTACAATCATTTATGTTTTCTGATTTTTTTTCATCCAGTTTTCTAATTTATTACTGTATAACAATCATTATCTTTTTCTTCTTTTCTTTATATTTTAAAGGATCCATCAAAGTTTGTCTTTCCTGTCCCTCAGTTTCACACAGTTATGTATCTTTATATTTTAAAGGATCCATCAAAAATTGTACAACCCAAATACATAAATCTCAAATAATCAAACATCAACCCAACAAAAACGTGGTTTCCATCTGATGTGATGGTGATTGTTCCCGATGATATTTTCCGGCGACGTGGCGAGCGAAGTTGGTGGTTCGTGTCGGTATTTTCTGACGAGATGGTGGAAGACAGTGGTGATAGCAGAATAATTCGATGAACCAGATCTGGACATGTTTACCGACGACATGGTGATAGGATGGTCGGATATTTAGAGAATTAGAGAGAAAGAAAGTCTCAGAGACGAGACTTTGTATGTGCAAATAGTTGACTGTAAATTTTAGAGAAGAAAGAGAGCAAAGTGACTGTAATATATGAACAGGGCTTTTTTGCTTTCCAATAAAGTTGTTAAGGAAATAGATAATAAATGTTATGCACAGTTTTTAATACGTTGACCGACTAAATTCCCGGTGTATATAGTAGCTATGGAACGTGTTGCTATACCTTATCATATGTGTAATATAGCATTTAATGAACTTTTTATTTTTATATTTATACATATTTAACTATTGTACTTATGGAACGTGTTGCTATACCTGGAATGTTTGATCTAATTAATTACACCCTCCATCTCATATTAAGTGTCTATTTTAACTTTTTTAGTATTTTTTTTTCAATTTGACTATAAATATTTTTATTTGTACTATATAATATTTGATAAAAATTATAACATTGAAAAATACATTTAAAACCTAATTCATTTATATATTTTGTATAAAGTATTATATAACACAAATAATTAAATTTAGTGTTAAAGTTGAATAAAAAAAACTTTAAAAGATCATAAAGGACACTTAATATGGGACGGATGTAGTATTTATTTTCTAATTACGATAACTTTAATCACTACTCCTAGGGTTGTAGTTAACAAAAAACAATTATTTATACCCGAGTTATCTTTTTCAAAAAGGATTTTTAACTTGCGTCATGATTTCAATAGTTTAGAGACATTAAACAAACTGTAGTTACTATATTTACATGAAGTTGATATGAATTGTTTTTAAAATTTGTAATGTTTAAATATATCACCGTTTTGTGTAGAAATAAAGTTATTCAAATGAACAAAAGTTTTTGATAAATAAATAAATAAATAAAATAAAACAAAGTTTTCATTTAATACTTCAAAATTTATATTCCTCCTTCATTAATTCCAGAAAGTATATATTTGATCAAACTTCGTGATATGATTAATTATCAGACTAATATTTGTGGATTGTGGAGAATAGAAAATATAAAAACAGTTAGTTGTTGAATAAGTCAATTAATTTGGTAGTCTAAGGCAGGCGTGGCGTATCGTGGATGCATGATTTGTTTGACTTGCTATTTGCGAACTTTAGATGAATGTCATGATATCTATCGGCTGTGGTTGGCGTGGTCGTATACGGAGCTTTCAAAGGTTTTACTATAAAATACACTAATTTATAAAATAAGTTTTATTTGTTACACAAGTTTATGAAAGCTTTTATAAGTTATAAGCTTTCATAAGCCAAGCTAAATAAAACAAGCTTGGCCTTTAAAATATAATAGATTAACACTCAAAAGATTGATATATATTTGAATTTTAATTTGATATATTTTTATGCAATTTTACATTAATAAGATTCAGCTTCAGCTAATTCACCAAACATTAATACAAAAATTTAATTTTCAGTTTTTGGTTTATAACATAAGCTTCAGCTCCAACTATAGCCCCAACCTAGCTTTAGCTTTAGCTCTTGCTCATTTCGCCAAACATACTCGAAATAAAGCTTTAAGAAACCGCGTTTACTGTCCTACGTGTTTACTACATTAATCTCGACATTAAACACATAATTAGATATTATTATACTATGATAGAAAGCATTAACCTTTTTGTAATTTTATTTTATTCAACGGTAGAGGCATTTTATTTTGCTTACCCACAAACCTATGCTTACCAAGTAACAAATGTCCACCATTCATCTAATTTGATCTAATGGTAGAGATTAACCTAAGATTTAAAAGGTAAACCTAAGTCCATATTTTTTTTCTTATCTTTTTTAGCAACATATTTTTTCATCTTTTTTTTTTAAAAAAAAATTCACGTTTTTTTTTAAATTTGTATCTTTTTTTATAACTCACGTTTTTTTTAATTTGCTTTTTTTTTCTTCGCTTTCATACATTTTTGTCTGTTTTCATATGTTTTCGTCAATTTTCATTTGTTTTCGTCCGTTTTCATACGTTTTTCCTGTTGTCATACGTTTTCGTCCGTTTTCATACGTTTTCGTTCGTTTTTGTCCGTTTTCATCAGTTTTCCTTCGTTTTCATCCATTTTTAATATGTTTTCATCCGTTTTCAGACGTGTTTTAACGCTTTCATACTTTTTCGTCCGATTTTATACGTATTCGTCCATTTTCTTACGTTTTTGTCCGTTTTCTTACGCTTTTGATTATCACAAGTGATTTTCTGTGATATTCAGAATATCACTTGTGATTTTCTAAATATCACTTTGTAAGATTCTGAATATAACTTGTGATTTTCTGAATATCACTTTGTGATATTCTGGATATCACTTTGTGATATTCTGAATATCACTTGTGATTTTCTTGTTACAAAACATTAGTTGAAAATCACTTGTGATATTCAGACTATCACTTGTGATATTTAGAATATCACTTATGATATTCTGAATATCACAGAATATCACTTGTGATATTCTGAATATCCCTTGTGATATTCAGAATATCCCTTGTGATATTCAGAATATCACTTGTAATATTCAGAAATGTATGAAAACGTCTAAAAGCGGCCGAAAATATTTAAAAAAGGACAAAAACGTATGAAAACGGAGGAAAACATAAGAAAACGGACGAATATGTATGAAAACGGACGCAAACGTATAAAAGTGTAAAAACAGGTGTGAAAACATATTAAAATGAACGAAAACGTATGAATAATGGACGAAAACATAAGAGAACGGACGAAAACGTATGAAAACGGGCGAAAACTTATGAAAACGGACGAAAATAGATGAAAACGTATGAACACGGACGAAAAAGTATGAAAACAGACGAAAACGTATGAAAGCGAAAAAAAAAAATTAAATAAAACTTGAATAATGTGAATTAAAAAAAAATAATAATAAAGAAAAACGTGAATTAGAAAAAAGACAAAAAAATTTGTGAATAAAAAAGAACGATAAAAAAAAAAAAAAAAACATGATCTTAAGTTTATCTATTAAATTTGAAGTTAATTTTCACCATTAAATTAAACTAAATAAATAATAGGGATTTATCAAACACTAATATAAAAATAAGCTTTTGAACTTTTCTATATACCTTCGATAATCCTAAATATAGAAATACATAAAAGTCAACAATAATTTATTACCAATAGAACATTATAAATTAGGATTTAGGCCGTAAAATAAACGTGTACTTTTCGAAATGTACTGTTTTGGTACGTGAACTAAAATCCATTCCATTTTATGTTGCGTACTTTTATGTGTTGTACCATTTGCACGCATGTTTACAGGCAACCGGTTAGGAATGTATAAAACCGGCAAAAATGCTTATGTGACATATTTTTTGAGTAAATTACATAGATAGTCCTTCTTGTTTGTCCCAAATTGCATCTATTGTCCCTGGTCGTTTTCGTCCGTTTTTTTTACCTTTTCGTCCGTTTTTTTACGTTTTCATCTGTTTCTTTACGTTTTCGCCCATTTTTTACGTTTTCATCCATTTTTTTATAAATTTTTTTGTCATTTTTTACGTTTTCGTCTGTTTTTTTACGTTTTCGTCCGTTTTTTTACGTTTTTGTCCGTTTCGTTACGTTTTCATAATTTTTTTTCCTTTACGTTTCCTTTTTTACAATTTCGTCCGTTTTTTTCATTTTCGTCCGTTTTTTTCATTTTCGTCTATTTTTTACGTTTTCATCTCGTTTTTTTGTTTTCGCCTGTTTTTTTAAGTTTTCATCGGTTTCTTTACGTTTTCGTCTGCTTTTTACGTTTTCGTCTGTTATTTTAGGTTTTCGTCCGTATCTTTTCGTTTTTGTCCCTTTTGTTCAGTTTCGTCTGTTTTTGACAGAGGAATACGTAAAAAAAAAAAACATAAAAAATGAACGAAAACATAAAAACGTAACGACACAAGAACAAAAAAAACAGACGAATAAAACAAAAATGGACGAATACGTAAAAAATGGACGAAAACATAAAAACGTAAAGAAACAGACGTAAACGTAAAAACCGGACGAAAATGTATAAAAACGGGTAATAACATAAGAAAACGTATAAAATGGTGGTAAAACGTTTGAAATTGTAAGAAAAATGTATGAAAATGAACGAAAACGTATAAAAACGAACGAAAACGTATAAAAACGGGTAAAAACGTAAGAAAAACGGAAGAAAACGGACGAAAACGTATAAAAACGGACAAAAACTTATACACATACCAAATGTTAGGATTTAGAAAATCCAGTTATTAAAGAGTCGGTCACCTCAAGTATATGTAATCGTTAGAAAGCTCGTAGTCGTAGATTATTATAAGTTAAGTAGTAATTAGTTTATGTAACACCGTGGAGGACGGACGGGTCTTTACCCACTGTATGCCTGATCCACAGCCCGTAGGTGGCGATTTATGTAAGAACTATAAATACTCTCTACCTCCCAAGGTAGAGAGTTGGAGCTCATAATAAGATTTTTCTTTCTCTCACTAAAGTTCCTAACCTCTAACTTTCTCTCTCTAAAACATCTCTTATACGTCTATTTGATCGTGTGGTTTAGTGTGTTTATGAAATCCAATATTTCACAAATGGTATCAAGAGCCATGGTTTGATCATCTCTTACATATCCTTGGATTTCTAGTGGTTTTTAGATGGTTTTAGAGTTTGAAAAAGTTTAGTGGTTTTTGCATCATTTGGTTCATTTCTAGTGTTAAAGTTTGAATCTTGGGTGTATTTTTGTGTTTAGAATCACTGTATGTGCTTGGGTTTTGATTTGGTAAGCTTGAATCATCGTGGTTGGGTTGTTTTTGAATTGAAAAGTGCGTTTTTGAGATTTTCTTGCTAGCGACTTGAGCCACGGATTTTTATTCTTGGTAGCGACTTGCTTTGTAAGTTGGTAGCGAGTTGTAGTTGAAGTGGTAGCGATTTGAGCTTAGCGACTTGTCTATTGAGACAAGCCGACAAACAGTACACTTAGTGGATTCTCCACTACGGGTAGCGACTTGGTGAAGGTTAGCGACTTGTACTTAAGTTTGTTAGCAACTTGGTGTTAGCGATTTGGTGCTTAGCGAGTTGCTATTTAGCGACTTGACGTCTTAGCGACTTGGTGCTTAGCGATTTGTTCTCAGCGACTTGGTATTAGCGACTTGGATCTTAGCTAGTTGTTCTTTAGCGACTTGACTGTGTCTTAGCAACTTGGCAATATAGCGACTTGATATTTAGCAACTTGGTGGTTAGCGACTTGGTTCAAGATTTCTTAGCGACTTGGTTGATTTTTGTTTGTAATACGGTTTTCTCATTGAGTTATAAAATACCGTGTAATCTGTTAACATGTCTACCAACGTACCTACAATCATGTCCACTGTTGCTGAGGATGTTCAAGCAGTTGGCTCAGATACTCGTCCACCCATGCTTGACAGAACCGACTACGACTCTTGGGCACAACGAATCAGACTGTACTGTCTTGGAAAGGAAAATGGGGTCAACATTCTCAAATCCATTGATGAAGGACCTTATCAAATTGAGACTACTAGAGACTTAATTGATACAGCTGCAGATGGAACAATGATCTATGGAATAGACAGACCAAAGACGTATGATGAGCTCAATGATAAGGAGAAAAAGAGATTTGATGCAGATATCAGGGCTTCTAACATTATACTTCAAGGTCTTCCAAAAGACATCTACAAGCTTATCAATCACAACACTGAAGCAAAGGCTGTATGGGATAATGTCAAGATGCTTCTCTCAAGTTCTGAGTTAACTGTTGAAGATAGAGAATCACAACTGTATGATGAATTTGAGCATTTCAAGATGAAACCAGATGAGAGTGTCTATGAGTACTACGTGAGATTCCATAAGCTTGTGAATGACATGAGGAACATCAAAATGACCATGCCAAACATTCAGCTGAACTCAAAGTTTGTGAACAACATGAATCCCGAATGGCACAAGTTTGTCACTTCTGTGAAGCTAACTAAAGGTTTGAAGAACACCAACTATGAGCAACTGTATGTTTTTCTTCTTCAGAATGAGAGACATGCAATATTTGAAAAAAGGATTCTTGATCAGTTCAAAACCAATCAGGGAGAAACAGGCTCATCTAATGACTCAACTGCCTTCTACACCAATATTGGAATTACCACCAAAGCTTCTCAAGTTATACCCACTGGAGATGGTAATCACAAACTCATTCCTGATCCGAGGTTCAAGCAACCAGATGCTGATGCAGTCATGGGACATTTAATCAATCAACTGGCTCTTATGGTTAAACAGAACTTGACCCTTACTCCTCATACAAACAGTCTTCACACTAACAATGAAATCAGAACTGCATCCAATCTTCACAACCATGCTATGATCAGATATGGGAAGGTTATGGTGCAACTAGTTCAACAAAGACAGTATGAACAAGGAAGAGGTGGAGTTGGTAGAGGATTTGTGGCTAATCAGAATCAAGGAAGAAATGTAAATCAAGGTCAAGCAAAACCGCTCAAATACTACAATTGTGGAGGTGAGGGACATATTGCAAGGAACTGGACATTGCCAAAACATCCTCAGAATGCAGAGTACTTCAGGGATAATGTTAGGAATTGGAAATTCCATTAGTTAAAGAATCGGTCACCCCAAATGTTATCTAGCCTAAGTTAGCTCGTAGACTTGTCGTTATTTACATTATTAAGTAGTTTCTTAGTTAGTTTAGTGCATCACCGTGGAGGAAGGACGGGTCTTTACCCATTGTATACCTGATCCACAGGCCGTCAGGAGGTCGTTTAGTTTGTAACCTATAAATACCCTCTACCTTGCAAGGTAGAGGGTTGGATGTTCTTTGGTAATCTAACATTCCACAAGCTTCTCTTTCTAGAATATCCCACTTTCTCTCTCTCTAAAATCATCTATACGCTTAAAGTGTTAATGTTATGATGTGTATGTGAAATCCAATATCCAACAATTGGTATCAAGAGCCATGGTTAGATCATCTCTTACATATCTTTGGATTTCTAGTGGTTTTTAGGTGGTTTTTGAGTTTGAAAAAGTTTAGTGGTTTTTGCATCATTTGGGTGATTTCTAGTGTTAAAGTTTGGATTTTGATAGTACTTTTGTGTTTAGAATCATCACAAGTGTTTAGGTTTTGATTTTGAAGGCTTGAATCATCGTGGTTGGGTTGTTTTTGGATTGAAAAGTGGTGTTTATGTGATTTTCTTGCTAGCGACTTGGTTCTCGGTGTAATATTCATCATAGCGACTTGCTTCATAATAAGTTAGCGAGTTGGAGTGTTATTTGGTAGCGATTTGGTCCTAGCGACTTGTCTATTGAGACAAGCCGACAAAAAGTACACTTAGTGGATTCTCCACTACGCGTAGCGACTTGGTGTAAGTTAGCGACTTGTACTTTATATTGTTAGCGACTTGGTGTTAGCGAGTTGGTACCTAGCGAGTTGCTATTTAGCGACTTGACAAATTAGCTACTTGGTTCTTGGCGACTTGCTGTCAAAATTTTGCCAGCGACTTGGATCGTAGCGAGTTGTTATATAGCGACTTGGCAATTAGCGACTTGGTTCAAGGTTTCCTAGCGACTTGGGTGATTTCCTGTTTTAATACGGTTTTCTCTTGATTCAGTAAAATCCCGTGAAAGAATCTATTTCCCGGTTTAATCAGAGAGTTGTAAAATCCCGTGTAATCTGTCAACATGTCTAACATTATTCCTACTATCATCTCCACTGTTGCCGAGGACGTTCATGCAGCAGATACTCCTCCACCCACAATGTCCTACTTCACTGACCCGTTTATCTCCAAAGTGCTTGAACTCTATGATACCTCACAGAACAATGAAATTGGTTGCATTTCTGAATGTCCAACCTTGATTGATTCATCAAAGTGTGATCAAAACTCCTCACCTTCTGAGTCAAACCTCAACGAACCACATCTGTCAATGAACTATGATGCAAAGCAAATGGAATACATCATTGAGCCCTTTCAACTACTTCATCAGCATCTCAAACTACTTTTATCTACAACTATGGATCGAACAAGCAGTGCTATCCTTCGTCAGGACTTTCCCACTTTGACAAGAACTCTGTTACTAAACTTAGAACAACTGAGGTTTCAAATTACCAAAGAAAAGTTCTAAACTGATGAATCTAATGCAGCTCTTCAAGTAATCTTCAATCAATTTCAGCCACTTATCCGGGGGGAATATTCCTCAGATTTTGATTATGACCTGACTGGAATCTCATTCAAGAAACACACTGGAATGGAAATTCATGAGTTTAGAAACACCTTTATTCAACTTATGGGTAATGTGGAAATATACATTAAGGAAACTGCTAAAGAGATTGACAAGCTGAATGAAATGAATGGGTGTCAAGTGATGCTATGGGAAGATTGTGACAGGTCATGCAATGGATCAGTTGAACCAATGAATGATACCGAATGCAGAAGTTCAGTTGCAATAAAAGTGGATGAAGACAACTGTACTGATCTCAAAGACTCAGAGTCAGATAAGGTTTTAGGTGATGAGGTATACTTAACTGATCATAGTAATTCATATGTGATAAGGTTTTAAAAGGTACCATTTTGAGGGGTCGTTTAAGTCCTTATTTGATCACTTTTGTATCCGTTATTGCTTAATATCGTTCCTTTTCACTTTTTAGGTCTCGTGAAGGCAAAATGCTGGAATGGCACTTATTTGGACGAAAAGGCGCGAATATATGAAGAAAATGGCCAAAGTCGAAATCGAGACACTCACAGTTGCTGAAAGTAGAAGGCGACGGCGTCAGGTGCTATTGGCGACGCCGTCCCAAAATTATTGTGACGGGACAGAACCCAAAACTCGTATTTTCAAGAGACGGCGTCTAGTGGTGAGAGAGTAGGCCGTCGCTACTCAGACGGCCTAGATGCAATCCAGACGACGTCAGAAGCTGAAGAGGACGGCGTCACGGACATAAGGTGACGCCGTCGCAAGGTTAACGTGGCCAAGACGAAACCCTAATGGCGGCGACACGACGACGTCACTAAACATAAGGTGACGCCGTCGCAATTGTAATCTTATATATAGAATCCGAATTTTTCAGTCTTTGTGTGGAGAGTCTTTGGAGTAAAAACCTAAAACCGAACCTAAGGTGTCTTGTACAGTATTTTAGGGTTTTAAACCCTATCTTACATCAAGATAAGTCTTTACTTCATTAATTCAATTATGTCTTTGATTATTTGTGTGTATGCTTGCATGTTCTCCATGTCCGGCTAATTTATTTGTGTGTTTGCTTAGGAAGTATGAAACTTAATTATTGAATATTGATTGGTTGTTTCTTATCTTAGTTGATTAATGATCTAGTAATGCGATAGGTCATTCGTTGTGCACTTAATGCTTGATTCATCTTTGTGAACCTTAGAGTATAATTACCTGAGTAATTGTAGGCTAAACCATCCGAAGAGCGCCTTAGAGTAGGAGTCTATAATCTCTAGTGGGTTTGTAGACAAGACCCTTTGGTAAGTTCGAAGAGTTAGGGAGAAACGCATACCCTACAACTTTAGACACACAACGCAACTAGGAATAAGACGTGACACTCAACCATCAATAGGAGATAATTAAGGAGTTATACAAACTAAGTAAACACATCTTTAAACTATCATACGAGCACACATTAATTAGACATAGACTCCCACAACCTTAGTTTAGATAATTAGATAATAGTAGAGTAATCGGTAGAAATACAAACCCCCCAAATCCAATACCCGAGATTCGTACCTTTCCATTTTCATAAAATATAAAAAGATAAAAAATAATCTTCCTCAACCTTAACCTTAGCGTAGTAACTCCCTACTAGCATTCCTATTCCCCTAGAGAACGATATCAATACCCGTGGCTTACCCTAATTACTACACTACAATGATTAGGTTCACTGCCTAGGGTGTTATAAAACTTGCTCGAAGAAAAGGAAGTTTCCTTGACCCCGAACGACGCGTGTAGCGTTATCAAGTTTTTGGCGCCGCTGCCGGGGAATAGAATAGCTAGTTAGTAGTCCACCTCGTTTAGGTTTCTTTGCTTGATTCCTATCAAGTAAACTTTTTTCTCATTTTTAGCTTTCTCATAGTCTATCCCCTTTCTTCGTGACCTTTGTTCGTAACCATTTTCATTAACTATTCCGTTAGCCGTTATGGAGAACGCGAATCTGCCAAAACTGTCACCCAATCAACGAAATCCACTACATAATCTACCCTTTCCACTCCAAAATGAGATCTTGAGGTTCCAGCAATATCATGATGAATCCTTTCCTGAGGCATGGACTCGAATTAAATATTTATTACAAAAAGTCCTTTATCATTGTATTGATTTACTGTTTCCACTACAATTCTTTTACACTCGTATCGCCCACGAAACCCAAAGGAGACTTGACTATGTAGCGGATGGGGATATTTGGGGACGTGGTGTTCGAAATGCATGGGAAACCTTTGAGATTCACGCCCAATTTAGAAGTGGAACATGGGACCCAAAAAACGAATCTTTAGACCTATTTTCAATTTGGAAACTTCGGTCGGAAAGGTTGTTTAGGAAGGAGATGATTAGAGTTGAGGTACCAAGGTGCATGTCATGGTTAGGCGCTACCACATTACAAAATGAATACATAGGTGATCTTGATAAGATGGAGGATAGAGTAGAAAATCCAATCCCATCGGATAACCCACAAGTCCTACCATCACTTGAGGAACACACATCGCCTATAACTTACCCGGAAGAAGTAGAAGAGACTATAGGAACCCCGATTGTAGAACCTTTGGACCAAACGCCACTAGAGAATGTAGGTTTAGATGCTTGTTGTCATGACCTCTCTCTTAGTCCTAGGGAAGTTCCTAATTTTGATGAACCGGAGCCTCAACCAAAAACCTTACCCAATGTTCCGTCTTTAGATGTGAATCTTGGAATTGAATTAGGCCCCAATCCACCCATCAAAATAGATAGTCCAGGTAGTTGCTTGATAAAGGTGGTAGATTCTAGGCCATGTAGAGTGGAAGCTAATATAGGAGTAACCCATGACCTTACACACTTATATCACCCATTCATGGTTGATAACAAGAAACACTATGGGTTTAAACCGGGTTTATTAGGTCAAGATGGATCCTTAACTAAGAATCTTTTGAAGTTGATAGAAAATGATCCATTTTTAGGAGAGAGATTTGATTCACCCGCTACACCAATAGACTTATGTAAGGTTATAATGAATAGAGCACACTCCTTTGAGCATATAAATCACCCATCACCCTCTCCTCACGTAGCAAATTTCCACCCTAAGGGTGTGTATTGCTACTATCACCCGCACTTAAACTTAAGTGTAGGAAAAACTTCCCCTTTATCTGTTAAATAAGGGTAGAGTCAGGCTCGTGACTCGAACAAAAACAAGCGCTTCTTGGGAGGCAACCCATGTGTATTTGTTTTTCATTTTCATTTGTGTGTCGTATATCTTTTATCGATTGTTTATCCTCATGTTTAAATTTGTAAAAATGCTTTATTTTGTTTTTAACCTTGTCTTAATTGCATATAAAGGTATTTTACATAAGGGATAAGTGTAGGGAGGATTACACACGTTTTCAAAAGAAACGTAAACATGAGAATAACAATTAACTAAAAGATATTTATGTTTGTTTGTTCGAGTCAAATGCTTGTATCGAGTCATAATGGATGTTTTGCAGAAATTTTTCCAGATTCTAAAGATGTAAAATTTCCAGAATTTTTTCTAGAAAATCGCAGACCAGTTTTTGTCAGGATAACCTGACGGCGTCAGGAAGGAGTAAAAACATCAGATTACTTTTTCTCGTTTTCTGAGCTACTTATAAATTTTTGGAATTTTCCAGGTCTTAATTTTCTTAGAAATTCTGTAAACATCCATTCCACAAGCATTATATCCTAGTTTAAATCGAGTCTTATATATATTATTACCGCCGATTTTACGCGAAGGTTTCGTTTGTTTTCTTCAAGTGTGCAGGTTTAGTTTGTCAAGAAGAAGTTACATAAGATTGGAAGGAGCTTTTCACGCAATAATTCTTCTTGGAAAAGAGTTTAACCACCACTTTACATGGATCCTACCGAGCTAATCAGGGGAGTACTAGTTTCTTTCGTTTTTAATTACCTTCTTTTATCATAACTTTGATACTTTCGGGGAACATTGGGGACAATGTTCAGTTTAAGTGTAGGGAGGGAAAATAAAACGGGAACTTTGAAACTATGCTTATCCTTGACTATTTGCTTTGTCCAATTGTGATTGTGTAATAAACCATGAGAAAATGTCGGTTAGGGTAATTTTGGCACGAAATTTAAAATTTTTCATAATATATAGGAGTGGGCCATTAGTCTTAACAAAAGCGTCTCACGGATAGGAAGTTGCATGACTAGCACAAAAACCCTTACCACCCAAATTCCACCCAAAATGTGAGGATCGCCCTTAGATTAGTAGGAATTAAAGCATTCATCTTTAATGCTTAGAGTGTGAACCGGTAGTATATTAGATTCTAGAACTTGTTTTGTGATGCATTCCGAGATCGCAAGTGAGGCTACACTTGTGTAGTTAGGAATAACTAAATGATAAGAGGCATTAGGATAACCCTTGTTTGATACCTGTAATATAATTACTTCTTCCACTTCGGTTGAGTAATTCCCCCACACCCTTTGCGTTGTACTCATCTTTAGTACACAATACCCCTTGTTAACCCCTCAGAGCCTATCCTTTTCGCGGTTCTCGTGATATTTCGGTTTTTCCGGAATATCAATGAAGAGCATTGTTTACACCCCACCCCCAAATATACACCCAAATCGCCTTAGCCTACCCCTTATGCACTCACTTTTAGTGCAATTGTTTGTTATCACCCCAAACCCTTAGTTCAATTATCTAGTTGCTTGCATAAGTTGTTAAGTCGAGTCATATCCTTTGTATACAGCTTTGGGATGATTGGGATTCATGGGAAAAGTTAAAGTTTATGAAATGACGGGAAGGGAACGTTAAATTCAAATTCCCTTTGTTTGCGTAATAATGTACCCCAAGTGTTTTGATCTTTTCAAATCGGGTCAAATTAGTGTTAGAGTAATAAAAACTCAAGTGTAGGGATATGCATATAAATCCCTAGTATTTTGATGTTATCTTAGAGGATGGTAGAGTAAAAGTGTATGAAAAAAAAAAAAAAAAAAAAAAAAAAAATCGAAAAAAAAATAGAAAAAGAGAAAAAGAAAAAAAAATAGTGATAAAAAAAAAAAAAAAAAAAAAAAAAAAAAAAAAAAAAAAACGGGCTACCATCCTACATCTATCCTTTAATTTTATGTTTGTTTATTTCAGTTATCTAGAGTTTAGAAGTGTCGAGTCTTGGCTTAGCAACGCCATTCTTCATATGCATTTAACATAGAGATTTTTGACTTACCACCACTAAATAGCCTATCCCACCAAACCCTTATTTCCCTACCGTAAGCCTAACGTTACAACCCTTTAAAGACCTCTTTGATAGTCTTTCCTAGGTGCTTACGCCAAAGCGATGGAGGTTTGATCTATTCTCAAGCCTATGGTAATCTATGTACTAGGACCGGTTAATGAGTGTTTATCTTCCATTTCCTATATTGTTATATTTCATTTATACACCCGAGAGAGATGTGAGTATCCAAACACCCCATGTGAGGTGCTAGTATGTAATTTCCATGCTTGTTATGACTTTTGCGGGGCTTATATGTGTTGTGGACCGTTTTGAATTAATGCTTCATGACCCCTAACTTATAAATTAATTGGCTAAAAGCACATTTGCTTGAGGACAAGCAAATAACAAGTGTAGGGATATTTGATAAGGTTTTAAAAGGTACCATTTTGAGGGGTCGTTTAAGTCCTTATTTGATCACTTTTGTATCCGTTATTGCTTAATATCGTTCCTTTTCACTTTTTAGGTCTCGTGAAGGCAAAATGCTGGAATGGCACTTATTTGGACGAAAAGGCGCGAATATATGAAGAAAATGGCCAAAGTCGAAATCGAGACACTCACAGTTGCTGAAAGTAGAAGGCGACGGCGTCAGGTGCTATTGGCGACGCCGTCCCAAAATTATTGTGACGGGACAGAACCCAAAACTCGTATTTTCAAGAGACGGCGTCTAGTGGTGAGAGAGTAGGCCGTCGCTACTCAGACGGCCTAGATGCAATCCAGACGACGTCAGAAGCTGAAGAGGACGGCGTCACGGACATAAGGTGACGCCGTCGCAAGGTTAACGTGGCCAAGACGAAACCCTAATGGCGGCGACACGACGGCGTCACTAAACATAAGGTGACGCCGTTCCAATTATAATCTTATATATAGAATCCGAATTTTTCAGTCTTTGTGTGGAGAGTCTTTGGAGTAAAAACCTAAAACCGAACCTAAGGTGTCTTGTACAGTATTTTAGGGTTTTAAACCCTATCTTACATCAAGATAAGTCTTTACTTCATTAATTCAATTATGTCTTTGATTATTTGTGTGTATGCTTGCATGTTCTCCATGTCCGGCTAATTTATTTGTGTGTTTGCTTAGGAAGTATGAAACTTAATTATTGAATATTGATTGGTTGTTTCTTATCTTAGTTGATTAATGATCTAGTAATGCGATAGGTCATTCGTTGTGCACTTAATGCTTGATTCATCTTTGTGAACCTTAGAGTATAATTACCTGAGTAATTGTAGGCTAAACCATCCGAAGAGCGCCTTAGAGTAGGAGTCTATAATCTCTAGTGGGTTTGTAGACAAGACCCTTTGGTAAGTTCGAAGAGTTAGGGAGAAACGCATACCCTACAACTTTAGACACACAACGCAACTAGGAATAAGACGTGACACTCAACCATCAATAGGAGATAATTAAGGAGTAATACAAACTAAGTAAACACATCTTTAAACTATCATACGAGCACACATTAATTAGACATAGACTCCCACAACCTTAGTTTAGATAATTAGATAATAGTAGAGTAATCGGTAGAAATACAAACCCCCCAAATCCAATACCCGAGATTCGTACCTTTCCATTTTCATAAAATATAAAAAGATAAAAAATAATCTTCCTCAACCTTAACCTTAGCGTAGTAACTCCCTACTAGCATTCCTATTCCCCTAGAGAACGATATCAATACCCGTGGCTTACCCTAATTACTACACTACAACGATTAGGTTCACTGCCTAGGGTGTTATAAAACTTGCTCGAAGAAAAGGAAGTTTCCTTGACCCCGAACGACGCGTGTAGCGTTATCGATATGCTAATGTACCTGACTCTAACTCTGAACATAACACTATGAAGTCGATCTTGGTTGAGTCTGAATCTAAAACTATTAAAGCTAATGACATGATTGAAAAAAGGGTATATGATGAACTTTCAAACAAATACTCAATTCTTGAAAAACATTGTATTTCATTGGAAATTGAAATACAACAAAAGGATGAAAGCTTTTATGCAAAAAAAACTTGTATTAATCAGGAATTTCCAGAATTTCGAGAATTTTTTGAAATTAATCAATTAAAAACCCTGATTCAGGACAAAGATTCAACCATATGCAATCTGAAATTACTACTCTCAGATGTGCAGAAATATGACTGTAATGAGATGCGTGATACACTTGAATCTAGAAATGCTGAACTTGCTCTATGTGTGTCCAACCTATTAAGAGAAAATGAGTCATTAAGAAAGAACTTTGAGGAGACCAATTCCAAGTTGATCAATCAATCTAACCTCTTGTTGAAAGACATTGATGACCTCAAAGCCCAAATTCAGGATAAGAGCTTCAATATTGTTGCCTTAAAAAATGAGCTTAGGAAATCTATTGGAAATAGGATGAACACTAAGTTTGCAAAACCATCAACTTTGGGAAAGTCAACTGTTCAGAACCACTCTAAACGTACAGTAGTTAAGCAGCCTAATGCCTTTAGAACTGAAAGAGTTAAACCATCGAAATCTAGGCTTGCTTCCCAAGTTGATGAGAATGCTGTTTTGACAAAACCAGTCACTTCATTGCTTCATTTCGATATGATGAATCTCAAACCTCAGGTTAATGTTCAAAGCTCCAAGATCATAAATACTAGAAGTACGACTAGTTCTCACAAGAAACATCAATTGGCTGATCAATCCCCTAAGAAACATACTAATCACAAAAGAACCAATAGTCAAAACAGGGAAGTGCACACATACAAATCTACTAGCAGCTATTTCAAATGGATTCCCACTGGCAGATTATTTAAGTTTACAGGACCCAAACGGACTTACATACCTAGATCTTGCCTTAAGTGGATGCCCACAGGAAAACTCTTCAAGTATATTGAACCTAAAGGGATCTCTAATAATGATACGTCTGTATTAAACTGTGATACATCCAATAGTGAGATTAATCATGCCACTAACCCATCCATTTGCAATTCTACATGTGCTTCTAGTACAATGTGCTCTCAGTCTTTTTCAGGTACAATGCTCAATTCAATCAGGAACTTCATGACTTGGTTTCCATCGGAAATGAATATAGCTCACTCAGGAGCTATAGCATGCCAGATTTGATGTACCTCGTACTTTGACTCCTTTTTCATCTTGAATTAGGACTCGTTCTTATAACTCTGTGTACAAATCAAGTAAAAAAAAATTACTTGTCAAATACATTCTCTACATTTTGTTTTAATATTTTGTTAAATATTTCATTATTTTAAACTCATAATTTTGTCATTTTCCTCAAAATAATAAAGGATATATTATTTGTTATCGATAACATCCACGGTCCTAGAAATGTCATTCAATAATGATACGGGATCATAGATGAAGTTCGAACAACTGATATATTCTAATCTTATATCGGGTGGGTTGATTTCAATCAATGTTCTCCAGTAACATTGATTGAGGGGGAGAATTCTTCATGATATCTTGTTTACATCTGCGCTGGTTATGTTGTGTGCTCAGTTGCAGGTCGTTGTCTTTGTGTACCCATGCTTTGATTGCCTATTTGTTTCATGGTGCTTATTGTGTTAGTGTTTACTGTGTTTGTTTGCTTATCTCTATCTGTGTTAGTATGCTATCTGATAAGTCTACTATACATAATATGATAAGATAGCTACTTACCATGACTATGTTAGCAACTTGCCTTGAAATACATTAGCAACTTGCTCAACAATCACTAAACCACAGGGACCGAAAGTGACAACTTTTTATTCTTGGTTAATCTCTTATCCCTACCTTAGCGACTTACCATTTTTTAGATTCTCAAAAACTTAAAACTCTTCCTTCTCTCTTTCTCTCTCGATAAATTGTTCAAGTTAGCGACTTAGAAGGGGTATGATTCGCATCTTTCCCTCTCTGATCTATATTATATGTCGTAGATGCTTGACTAACACAATCGTTTACACAGATCCCACCGAGCACTTGATCCGTATCACTTGATTCCCACGTAGGTTTGCTAATGAATTTGCTCTAATGGAATCATTTTGCTTGTGTATTATGGTTGTTTTGGTGTTTTTGGAATGTATTAATGGTGTTTGTACTGCGTCAATAGGGTGTCGATGAATGTGTTGAGTTTGTTGTTTTTGTCGGTTGCAAGTGTGTTAAATATTATGTTGTAACCATTCTATATTGTCTGATAAGTGTGCCCATGTTATGGTGTTGAATGATTGGTTGGTTAGTTATGATTGTCTGCTGCGTATAATGTGTTCTTGATGGCGACTTTGTAATGTTCTTGGTAGTGAGTTAGTGTACAAATTCATCGTGGCGAGTTGTTGTTTTTAAGTTCGCTCAAGTTAGCGACTTAGTAGTTGTGGCGACTTAGTGAACTGATTATTAACGACTTTTGTAGCGACTTAACTGTATCACTGTTGATGGCGAATTGTCTTTACAAGTTAGCGACTTAGCAATGGTAGCGACTTAGTGAACTGATTTGTAGCGACTTGGCTGTGTTACTGTTGATGGCGACTTGTCTTTACAAGTTAGCGACTTAGCAATTGTAGCGACTTAGTGAACTGATTTGTAGCGACTTGGATGTGTCACTATTGATGGCGACTTGTCTTTACAAGTTAGCGACATAGTATGCTTTCATGTAGCGACTTAGCCTTGTTTAGCGACTTGTCCATTTATGACTAGCGACTTATTTGGCTTATTTTTCATACGGCGACTAGGGCTATTAAAATGTTTTAAGGCAACTTGCTAGGATAATCTGATGCTTACAATCTTGATTCAGGATTTCCTGTAGCAACTTGTATTGACAACTTACTCTTTGTGACATGCTATAACATCTCTATTTGAGCAAGTTGTACTTGGATTCCCTTGTGGTAACTTAATGTTACAACTTGTTTCATACAATCTGTTATATCATTTCTACATTTGTATCTTGTTTCATGACATTATTTCTTTGCTAATGTGCGTTTTAACCTTTTAATTCCAAAACAACTCGTCTCGTGAAAACTGTATCAAATGGAGTCTTTATCCTTAATGTCTCGCTATTGCCACTCAATCTTTCTCTATAAGCTTATAGGAACCCTGTCTGAGCTTCTAAGTCTGAGTGTTTATGTCATAAGGATGTACTCAATGCTGTCTAACTAACCATTTATAATCTAACTCGTTCCCAATCATTGCTGTTGGTTGTATTTATCTTCAGATCTTCAATGGCAAGCACAATCTCAGCTGAGAACATTACTTCTTCTGCACCACCCAATGTTCTCTCAGACGAAGATATCCTTCCTAGAAGTCAATGGGCAGATATTGGAAAAAGTAACTGTTATGTGGACTTACAAAAGTTGCAACAAAATCCTACCCTCAGAGTGTCTATTGATATCCTCAAAAACACAAACTTCTTCGGTGCACTAACAAGGCAATGCACAATTCCCTCCATTTACATACAAAAATTCTTGAACACCCTTGATTGGGACAAAATCACATCTAAATATTCATGCAAACTGGATGATAGGGAATTTATGATTGATTCTGACATTCTTAGCAATGCCCTAGGAATTACTCCCTGTAACCCCATCATACGATCTGAACCACCACCTAGTGCTGAAGATCTAATAGTCTTTCTAATTGGTTTGGGTTATCAGACTAGCATTACGAGGGCTTCTGACATCATCACCGGACACATGTATCAACCCTGGAGAGCAATGACAACTGTTCTCAACTTGTGCTTATCTGGCAAAACATCAATTTGATAAAGTGAGAATTCCCATCTTGCAAATCCTATGGGGTATTGTCAATGGTGTGAATGTGAATGTTTCAGAACGTATCTGGGAAGAATTTTCGCTGTCAATGAACACATTCATTTCTGATAGAACAAACTTTCAGAATAAAGCTCAGGGACGAAAGAAACTGAACAAACTTGTGATCCCTAGCATCAGATTTTCGAAGCTTGTTATCCAGTACCTGCAACAGACTCACAACTTCAACCCTAGGATTGAATCAGAACTACATAATGCTGAGGATGAATTTGTTCTGGGCAATCTCAAATATGTCCCCAGTGGAGCGAATAAAGAAATCTTTGGACTACCAATTCTTGAGTCTCTTCTCACTGAAGATATTAAGAAGACGGATCATTTCAAACTGTTCAAGAAAAGGGTTTCCAGATCCAGTGATGATGTTGATGACTCTCCCACTCAACCACAACCCAAAGCTGCTAAGTCTGGTCCTGGAATAAAGATTTCAAAGGCTTCATATGCTGAACTTCCAAAAAGGAGACGTGATAAATCACAAACTTCTGACAGCACCACCCAGAAGCCGAAAAGAAAGAAGAAGGAAGTGGAAAAAGATAATGTTATGGAAACTGAGGTTTCAAGGAGTAATATGAGGTTGACTGATGAAGATGATGCTGCTCTGCAACTTGGAATCAAGCAAAGCCTAGAAAGTCAGAACATGAGTGCACCAGTTGGAGGTATTGTGTTTAGAGATACTGAACCAGAGCAGAGCCATACAACTCCAATCACTCAAGACAAAGGAAAAGGGATTGTCAGTGGTGAAACCGAACAAGTCACACACATGCTTCTAACAATCTCTTCTTCTCCATCAAGAACTACCAATCAATACGAACTGAAGAAAAGAAGTGTATCCTCTTTAGGTCAAGAACAATCGGGGTTGGATAAAGTGCCAGAAACACAAAAGGAAACTCCTGCTTCATGTGATACTCAGTCCAACCAAAATGTTGATAAAGAGTTGCAGCCAGACCCACAGGAGAACCTTTTGTCAAAATCTGATGAATCCAGGCGCTTGGAAGAACCTAATCTGTCTTCTGATTCTCTACCATCATTGAAGAATCTAGATACAGACTACTCTTTCGGGGATCAGTTCTTTATCGACCAATCCACGGACAATGAGACTGTCAAGCAAGGTAATGACAAAGAAGAAGTAGAGTCCATGTTTAATGTCAACATTCAGCAAGACACATCAACCATCCCTCTTATGTCTGCTCCTACTCTTGAAACTGAACTTCCACCACCTAATCCTTCTAAAGATCAATCACTTGAACCAGTGGTTACAGTCTCTGACATAGATACTCCTCCTGCTTCACCACATCCTGCCTCACCGCCTCTAGTAAAATCTACTGAGCAACTACTTGGAGAGGCTTTGACACGTATTGCAACCATTGAGAAGGACTTTCCCATCGCATTTAAAAATCTTGATGGTCGTGTCAAAAAGCTGGAGAATTTTAAAATCGACGAGGTTATTACAAGGGCAGTAGAAGCTGATATCAAAGATGCGGTTGAATGGGCAATGAAAGCTCCACTACTTCAATGATTTAAAGACTTGCCAATCTCTGATATGAGATCAGTTCTCTCTGAAAGAATGTATGATGAAGGAGAGCATTTGATCGATACTCATAAGAAATTGTACGAAGCACTCGAGGTATCGATGAGACTTGATAATCATCAGCAGTTTGTGAAGGATGTACAAGAAAGGAAAAAGAAAAGAAAGACTGTTCCAGAGAAATCTACTGATAAGTCTGGAGGTCCCAAGCCACCACCTCCAACTGGAGGAGCTGGAGCTTCTGGTACTGGTGGATCTTTAGGCACAACTACTACACCTCCACAACAACCACCATCATCATTACCAAAGCCTTCCAATCAATCTAGTCCTACCGGAGAACAGGGAACTAAGAAGAAATCTGCTGCTTGGACAACGGTTGATTCAAGGTTCACACCCACAGTCTCCTCAACTCCTGAAGATCAAATGGTTCATGAAGAGTCGCATGTCATGATAGAGTCTGAATCAGATGACGATGATGCATCCACCAAGCATATTCCCAAGCCTTCTGAAGATGATTGGTTTAATTCATACATGGCGGGTAAACGCACTAACACATCCAGAGTTGCACCTTCAAGAGATACAATTCAAAGCTGGATCATCGAGGAGAGACCTCATACTCCAGAACCTTCATGGTTCATCCCAGAGTCTGATTCGATGATCCCTGACAACAACTGGGCTACAACAATCTCTTCCAACTATGAAACCCCAGATGAAGACTCTCTCCTTCATGTCACTGGTGATATGGGCAGCTTCATTAAGTGGTTTTGTGAACAGAAGAAAATCACGTCCATCACTCCAAAGGATCTTGAAGGACCAGCTTATGAAATTGTCAAGGTGTTTCACTCTGATGCAAATCAGCTCCAATTCCAGATGGAAGAATGTCATAAGATGCTGAATGATCAAGTCAGTGAGCAGATTAGTCGATTCAATGTGAACATGCCTCTTCCGCTCGGTGGTGAACCTGGACAAATTACTATTCAGTCTGAGTTCTTCTTCAATCATGACCTAGACTATCTTTGTGGCCATACTACTGAAAGAAGACCAGCCTTATCAATCTCAAAGATGAAAGCTGCTACCTACTATGATCAGGGTCTCGAACAGATGGTTCCGGATCAATTCTGGGCAGACGAAGAACAAGAATATAGCATCGAGGCTTCATACGGAATCTCTCATTGGTGGTTCAAGAAGAAGAATTTCTACATTGAGAGACATGCAGCTAAAAAGAGTCGCAAAGGTGTTCGATCCAAGCTAAGAATTTTAAGTGTTGTTCGTGTAGAGGTCTTCCCTATCTATGGCTATGAGTATTTGAAGAAGATCGTTCTAAAAAGAGCGGACCGGAAAGAATATATTATTGAAGAAAACGACTTTAAACATCTCCTGCCAAATGACTTTGAAGATCTCTATCTTCTGAATCTTCAAGGACACCTTGAACACCTACCAGTTCGTGAAAAGAAAGCTCTATCTGCCGCTGTCATTCTTTGGATTAGAGGCTTAGTCATCCGAAAACGGGTTGAGGACCTTCAGCTTGGGATAGAAAGCTACCAGACTCGAGTCAATTTAACAAGGCCACAATGGGATACCAAAGGACAAGAATTTCGTCACGAATACCGAGTGCTTGACACCCCCAGAGCCGTCCTTTTCCACGACAGATATGGAACTCGTATGTTGATGAGATTGTGCGAGCTCTACAAATTCAGTGATGGTACTCTCAAGATGGTTGAAGAAGAGTTGAACTCCAGAGTGAAAGAAATCAGAATTGATATGAGGCCACGGAACAAAACAAAATTCTGGATTGATGATGACTTGAAAAGGTGTGAAGATTTCATTGCTGCAATCAGGCGAAGAATTAAGACTCGAATGATCTTTCGCAGCCTTGAAAGTTTTGTTGGTGGCAGACTTCGTGATGGTCATTACAAACTACTTCAAAGAACTGAATGAAGTCATCTTCCGGAAGTAGTCTCTGGTTTGTACTTTTTATGTGTATTTTGTGGTGAACAGTCGATAAACAACTATAATGTATGTAATAGTGCTAGGTTGTGTGTTGTGGTTTCCCTTATGTATAAAAAAGGGAACTTCAGTCTTGTCCACTTCAATCTTATTAAACCAGACACATTTTTCTCCAACAAATGTTTTGTTTCATATATATTTAAATCATTTGAGATCCAAAATCTCAAAGGATTTGAAATTTTTGATCGGGGGAGAAAATGTGATATAAATATGAAAGATGATAAAAGATGACCATTTCAATGTGCATACTGCTCTCTCATATATGCTAAATTATTTTTAAAATCTCAAAGCATATATTAAGGGGGAGCATTTCAAATCAAAAAGAAACCTTCAAGGTACACAGATTTATATGTCTCATCATAAAATACCTTGATTGATTTTCATTTGGTTTTTGTATGGCGGTGTGATCAATGTGCAGGTTCCCTCTTGTATGTGCAAAACTCTTTCAAACCTCAAGGCACATATTGAGGGGGATCAAACTTATGAAAACCTCATCCTTCCCTAAAATGCTTTATCTACTTATTTTGATTAGGGAAGTGATGTTGATATCTTTTAGAAAATGGAATTCAAAGAAGTTAACTCTTTCTCTTGCCTCCGTGTGCAAAATGATTTCAATCACTTGATGCACATGTTGAGGGGGAGCTCTTGTTCTAAAAATATCAAAAAGAATTCAGGTACAAAATGCTTTGGTAATATATCACAAGTATTTGGATTGATTTTCAAATGGTTTTCAATTGGTTCCAAATGGCAGATGAACAATACCAAATAGACCGACCAACTTTACTTTATGTACGGTGATATAAGGATGATAAGGTTAGGTATTTGTTCCCATGATCCGCCAGAACCGGAGGGATCTACCCAGGGCCAATCCACTAGATAGTGTAGAAGTCCTTAGGTATATTGAAAAAAGGAGAAAAATGAGATATGGTAAGAGTGCGGACTGAGACTGAGCTAGTACTCGAATAAACCCAACAAGGTTCTAGCTATGAAGTCTCGATAAGCACTGAAGGGGTTGAAGAATGAAAAAGAATTGAATGAGAAAAGGGTGAAAACAAATAGCCCTCCAATTATTCAACCTTAGGGCAGATATCGGGTTCAATTCATTTGCTACTGGTGGTTACCAAGGTAACATCGGTATTGAAGACAAGACATCATGGACCCAGTGACGCACTGCACTTCGACTTCCCAAACCACTCAAGTTCCTCTTAAAAGGACTTGTTTCATTCTCACGGGGAACCGACATTATCTATCGACTTTCTCTTAGAGATTGTTGATATTGAAGAAGGAGACCCTCTCCCTAGTCTCCGATATAGGATCCAAATATGCACAAATTGAGTCTAGAGCCACGAGATCATCAATAAATCTCCTTAGGACACTTTCCATAAGACTCTCTGTTTCACACAATGTGGAAAGAGAGATTATATCTTGAGTCCTACGCATTATCCTTGTGGTATTGCCAGAACATCCGAGTGATATGCTAATATATTCACAATGAAGATGGAAAGCCTTCTGGAGCCAACATCAAACAAGCTCCTGGTAGGTGGCATGTGAGATCTATTCATTAGATCAACCATGTGACAACTGAACAGAAACAATGGCGCGATTCAATCTTTTGAATCTATCCTGGTTCAGGTTATGGATTGACTGATACCTTTGAAAAACCGGTCGTTGTGCTTAAAAACTCTTTTCTTTAGCACATCGACCGTGTTCGAATATTTCAAATCAAAAGGTGTTTTATGATTGATAATTGATTTTCATTAAAACCTTCGTTGTATTGAAAAAACAATTTCTATTAAGCAATACACGATTGTTTTTTAAATCTCTTTTCATCAATCAGTGAATCTCTATTCGCTGGTTCACTCACTCCGTGTTGTCTTCTTTGAGACGTTCCGGTTTGAGAACAGCTAGAGCAGCTGCGAAACCCTGTCAAGGAAATTCTTCGGAATTATACCTGATCACAGGCAGTACTTGTACTGATCAACGGGGAACCGTGGGCCGTGTACCTCAATTCAACGAAAGTGATCAAAGACACTTTCGTGCGTTTTATTGCTAAATGTTGTATGCAGGTACGCCCGACGTTTGCAGCTGATCAGAATGAAGCGGTCAATCCATAGCCGCATGCTCACACAATACATTCATTTTTCAAGAAATCATGATAAGTGCATCAATGACTCTGATATTTTCACCCCATGCTTCTGCTTCGCTGCTGCCAATATCATGAATCAACGAAAGCTTCCGCTACTCTAAAGAGAAGATTTCATGATCCAGAATGTGAGCATGTCGGTCCATGTTGTCAATTTTTCACATGCTGGCAACACTTCAATGTATGATGCTGAGCGTTAATGTGGCTGATGATCTCTTATAATGCTCAAAGGTTATCATAGTGGATCAGACTTTCAACATCCACGAAATATTCATTACTGTTGTTCAATGATGTTATCTCCACAGATGCACATAGTTTGGATATTTTGTTGAAGAGAAGTTTACGAGCTCAAGACTGAAGATTTATTAGAAAGCTAGTATTCACAATGTAATTTATGGGGTGACCTCCCTTAGGGGGAGATTGTTAGGAATTGGAAATTCCATTAGTTAAAGAATTGGTCACCCCAAATGTTATCTAGCCTAAGTTAGCTCGTAGACTTGTCGTTATTTACATTATTAAGTAGTTTCTTAGTTAGTTTAGTGCATCACCGTGGAGGAAGGACGGGTCTTTACCCATTGTATACCTGATCTACAGGCCGTCAGGAGGTCGTTTAGTTTGTAACCTATAAATACCCTCTACCTTGCAAGGTAGAGGGTTGGATGTTCTTTGGTAATCTAACATTCCACAAGCTTCTCTTTCTAGAATATTTTACTTTCTCTCTCTCTAAAATCATCTATACGCTTAAAGTGTTAATGTTATGATGTGTATGTGAAATCCAATATCCAAAAATTGGTATCAAGAGCCATGGTTAGATCATCTCTTACATATCTTTGGATTTCTAGTGGTTTTTAGGTGGTTTTTGAGTTTGAAAAAGTTTAGTGGTTTTTGCATCATTTGGGTGATTTCTAGTGTTAAAGTTTTTGGATTTTGATAGTACTTTTGTGTTTAGAATCATCACAAGTGTTTAGGTTTTGATTTTGAAGGCTTGAATCATCGTGGTTGGGTTGTTTTTGGATTGAAAAGTGGTGTTTATGTGATTTTCTTGCTAGCGACTTGGTTCTCGGTGTGATATTCATCATAGCGACTTGCTTCATAATAAGTTAGCGAGTTGGAGTGTTATTTGGTAGCGATTTGGTCCTAGCGACTTGTCTATTAAGACAAGCCGACAAAAAGTACACTTAGTGGATTCTCCACTACGCGTAGTGACTTGGTGTAAGTTAGCGACTTGTACTTTATATTGTTAGCGACTTGGTGTTAGCGAGTTGGTACCTAGCGAGTTGCTATTTAGCGACTTGACAAGATGTTGCTTGTGCAAGCTCAGGATAATGGAGCAGCTTTGGATGAAGAGGAGTTATTGTTTCTTGCTGAGGGAATACCAAGACTTATGATGCTGATGTTGATGAACAGCCAATTCAGGAGATGGGTCATAATCATCAGAATGCCTTTCAAGTAGCTGATTGTGATGCATTTGACTCTGATGTCGATGATGAACCTACTGCTCAAACAATCTTCATGGCTAGCATCTCACCTATGGTTTCTCCAAAGGTCTCTCCACCACAACAAGCTGGTCCATCCAAAGACAAAATCATCTCAGAGGTACTAAAACTATATGATGATGTTGATGAGCGAAAGATGCATAATGAAGTACAATCTCTTGAGACTTATGAATCAGATATCGATGATGAGGGTAATAGCAATATTGTCCCATATGATCAATATGTGAAACAAAGTGAAAGTGAGGTTGTACCAAGTAATGCATCTTCCGCAGTCAACAATGACTATGTTTTTTATGAATACACTGCATGTTCCCCTGATGATTCTGTTGTTTCTGAACTGAATGCCTATAAAGAACAAGTTGCTATCTATGAACAACGTGCTAAATTTGAGTTGACCACCCGTGAGCAGGAAATGGATGACCAAATGCGTACAATTATTAGAAAAAGTAATTTTAGAGAAGAAGTATTAAAACAAGAGTTAAATTCCTTACAAGAAAAGCTTTCTAAAACTGCTAAGCAAAAACAAGAACTTCAAGAAAATATGAAAATGCTTAAGCAAGAATTCAATGCTAAGGAATCAAAACTTTTGAATGATTTTTCCAATCTAAAAACTTTGGAAAACAAGCTTGAAAATAAGTTGTACGTACAAGGGAACACCATTCAGACTGCTCACTTGATCACTAAGCATAGAGTCTTAAGCGATAAGCATAACATTCCCCTTGTTGAGGAACCAAATCCAGAGGTCATTAAAAAAGCTAGAAATGCTCATAAGGTACTTTATGATGGCAATGAAATCCTTAAGCCTAGGCAGAAACCTAGTTGCGCTGAGTGCACTGAGGAAGATAAGAAATCCGATGAAGTCACTAGGGAGAAAATGAATAAGAAACTTGAAAATCCTATATGTAAAGAGAAGAACATAACAATCAGACCCCATGATTACAAAAAGGAAAATTGGATTTCCTTGAACAAGTTTAAGCCTCAAACGTTGTTAACACCCGAACAAGTGTTATGGAAAAAGAATTTAGATAAGCAAAAAGCAGAGAATCTTGTTGTAACAAACCCCCCTCTTAGGAAACGGCCTTCAGCAATTGTGTATCCTCCTAATACACCAATGCATCTAGTCCCTAGAACTATTGCCACTAAAAGCAAGACCTTAATCAGTCAATATGTTATCTTTCAATTATTTGTTGATTTTGAGAAAACTTGTAAGAAAAGGATCACACCCACTGGTATAACTGAAGGGGAAAGGGGTTTTGAGCAAACTAAAGAATGTTATTTAACTGAGGTCATGCCTTTCTTTAAAAAACTAAAAGATCAATTTGAGAGTCTTAAAAAGGGGATGAATTCTGATATTAAAGAAATGGAAAAGGAATTTGATGCAATGATTGTGGAGGTTAGTGACTATGAGCGAGAATTAAAATATAATGAGATTGAGAGGAAGAACTTGCATACACTCAATGAGAATCTTATTTCTGAATGTATTTCTCAAGATGTGTTTTACACTGCTACGAATTGTTCCATTAATGCTTCTCAATTTCATGAATTATCTGTTGCTTTGAAAGTCTCCCATGATCGTGTCATTGAGCTTGAAAAGACTAATTCTAAACTAAATGAGAAAATTGATCAGGATGATCACGATAATTTGGTAAAACATTTTTCTAAACTAGAAGTTGAACATTTTAATTTACAACTAAAATATCAACATCTTAAAGAAAATGTCAAAACCTCAAATATCAAGACATCTTCAGATGCTCCAGAGTTTGATGCAGTTTTTCAGATAAACAAACGTGACGAACAGATTCAAGCTCATTGTAACACGATCAGAAAATTGAAAGCCCAAATTTCTCAATTAAAAGGTGAAAAGAACAATGTGACTGGCTCCCAAATGCCTCCTCCTTTAGATTCTCAGTATTCTCAAACCTTTCATCTTCAAAACTTAGTAAATGCTTTACAAAAGGAAAACGAGAGTTTTCTAGAAGAAAATGAAAAAGTTAAACGTCACTTTAAAGAGTTATATGATTCAATGAAAGTCACTCGTGACAAAAACAACGAAAAAATAACTTCTTTACAAAAGGAAATTGAGAATCTGAGGAGTCAGGAAAAAGGGAAACTGCCACTTGTTTTTAATGAGAATGTTGTTTCAAAGTCATCCTCTGACTGCAAATATTCTGTAACTGTTAAATACATCCCTCCTCATCTTAGGAATAATAAACTTATGTTTCATAACTACTGTGTACACCTTAAGGATAGTCTAGAATGTATCCGTGAGATTGTAGAAGAGGATTTCATAAATAAGCCTCTTGATAGAGAAATTAGGTTTGCTTGCATTCAGGCCAAACGATCTCAGGAGCTGCTAGAATGTTTAATTGCAACATGTCCTACATCTTTAGGTGCAAAAGGTAAAGCTGTGATGCCTTGCTCTATGCCTAGTGCCAAGCATACAAACCATTCCATGCCCAGTTTTAAGAAAGTGAACACTAAGGTGCCTTCTAGTAGTTCAGATCCTTGCACATCTAGTTCAGGAATGCAAAAAGTAGATCAACCAACTAATGTTCCCATAATTCCCTCTACAGGAGTAATCAGTGACATTAAAGCAAGCGGGTCAAAGCCTCCAGGCAATACCAAGCAAGATAGGACCTCGCAAGCTAAGAATGTGCATTGGAAGAGAGTAGAAGACCAACCTAGGAACTTTAAGATTGTGTTGAATAAAACGAATCGTGTTGATTCTAGTATTAGTCATAGGCATACTGTAATTAAATCGAATTCTGATACTATCTACAAACCATGTAATGGTGTCTGCTTGAATTCTATTACTAATCATGAATGTGGTGTGAATGTTTTGTCTAATGCTGTCAAATGCCCAGTTAAAAGTGTTAATGCTAAAAATCATGCTAAGAAGGCTAAAAGGCAAAGGCGAAAGAAAGTCAGAAAACAGTGGAAACCCACAGGAAGAACATTTAGTAAGATAGGTTATCAATGGATACCTTTTGGTCATAAGGATAATCAGTTCTGTCCTCAACCTGCTAAGACAATGCCCACTAGAAAATGGATGCCTACTGGTAGAACTGTTCCTTTAAGAAGTGAACATACCTTGAATAGGTCAGATACAGACACCAGCACTGCATCTATTCCTAATGATTCCGTTGCTTCTATTTCTGATATGAATGTTTCTATTTCTGATGTGGGTGTTCCAATCACTGTTACTAACCAAATGGAACCCATTTTTGCATGGGGATCCCAAATATCCAGTTATCCATTCTTGTCTGTGTTCAACTGCAGATCGTTCAAATCATTCTGTGGTACCTGGACTCAGGCTGTTCCAAGCATATGACTGGAGACCAGTCGCGGCTCATGAACTTCGTGAGCAAATTCATTAGGACAGTTAGATTCGGGAACGATCATTTTGGTGCAATTATGGGTTATGGAGATTATGTTGTCGGTGATAGTGTTATCTCCAGGGTATATTATGTGGAAGGTCTTGGTCATAACTTGTTCTCTGTTGGTCAATTCTGTGATTCTGATCTAGAAGTAGCCTTCAGAAAACATACTTGTTTCGTTAGAGAACTTGATGGTAAAGAACTTCTTAGAGGAACTCGTGGTTCAAACCTATACACCATCTCTATCGATGACATGATGAAGTCTTCTCCAACATGCTTGCTGTCAAAGGCCTCCAAAACAAAGTCTTGGTTATGGCATCGTCGTCTCAATCACTTGAACTTCGGCACCATTAACAACCTTTCCAGAAAGGATCTTGTCAGAGGCTTACCCAGATTAAAATATAAAAAAGATCATCTTTGTTCAGCTTGCCAATTGGGAAAAAGCACGAAATATACCCACAAACCAAAACCCACAAACTCTGTAATGGAAGTTCTTCATACCCTTCATATGGATCTGTGTGGCCCAATGAGAGTGCAAACTATTAATGGGAAGAGATATGTGTTAGTAGTGGTTGATGACTACTCCCGATTCACTTGGGTTAAGTTTTTGAGGACAAAAGACGAAACTCCAGATGTCATCATTAAACTCATTAAACAACTTCAGATCCGACTCAACAAAACGGTTCGAATCGTCCGAACTGACAATGGAACTAAGTTTGTTAATAAAGTACTCAATGAATTTTATGAAAATATTGGAATCAGTCCTCAAAGAAGTGTTCCTCGAACTCCTCAACAGAACGGTGTAGTTGAAAGACGAAATCAAACTCTTGTAGAAGCTGCAAGAACAATGCTGATTTACTCAAAGGTTCCAATGTTTCTATGGGCTGAAGCTATTGCCACTGCATGTTACACTCAAAATCGATCTCTAATTCACACATCTCATGGAAAGACTCCATATGAACTTGTCCACAATCGAAAACCTGATCTATCATACCTTCGTGTGTTTGGTGCTTTATGTTATCCAACTAATGACGGTCAAGATGTAGGTAAATTAAAAGCTAAAGCGGACATTGGAGTATTTGTTGGATATGCTCCAAGCAGAAAAGGTTACCGAATCTACAACAAGAGAACCAGAAATATCATGGAAACTATTCACGTTACGTTTGATGAGCTGACCGGTCAAATGGCTCCTTGACAATCCAGTTCTGGACCCGCACTTCAAAACAATCCCATTGGTTCATCCCTTGTACCAAATTCCTCTCCAGCAACTCCATATGTACCTCCAACTGAAGATGATTTGAAGAAATTGTTTGATCTAATGCTTGATGAACATTATGAGCCAAGTGCCAATAATCTGTCAATTCCTACAACAGAGGCTGCTCCTATCCCTGTGAATGAAGTCAACCCTTCAGTATCAATATCATTAAGTCGAGAAGCGCCTGCTGCTGATCACTCTGTCTCATCAACAAATCATCAATCTTCGAATGTACATCATGGAACTGTTTCTGGCATCAATGATGAAGTTAGTCCCTTTGCTAATCCTGAAGATGCTCCATTTGAAAACATATTTGCTCATGAATCATCATCAGAACCATCTTCTTCAGGGGACATCGACTCTGCTACTTCAGTCCCTCAACAACAGCCACATGAACACCTCATAAAATGGACTCATGATCATCCATTGGACAACATCATTGGAAATCCCTCTCGTCCAGTATCCACACGGAAACAACTTGCAACCGATGCCTTATGGTGCTTCTTCAACTCCGTACTCTCTAAGATCGAACCAAAAGATGTTAAAACCGCCATGAATGAAGACAGCTGGTTCAATGCCATGCAAGAAGAAATTCATGAGTTTGATCGACTTGATGTATAGGAATTAGTACCTGCTCCAGATTGTGCTATGATCATTGCTCTAAAATGGATCTTCAAAGTGAAACTTGATGAGCATGGTGATGTCTTAAAGAACAAGGCTCGATTGGTTGCAAAAGGATATCGTCAAGAGGAGGGTATTGACTTTGAAGAATCATTTGCTCTTGTTGCTCGTATCGAGGCAATCAAAATCTTCTTGGCTAATGCTGCAAGTAAGAACATGGTAGTCTATCAGATGGATGTAAAGATGGCGTTTCTTAACGGAGATCTTAAAGAAGTCGTATACGTCAGCCAACCTGAAGGCTTTGTGAATCCAGAGCATCCTACTCATGTTTATCGTTTGAAGAAGGCTATTTACAGTTTAAAGCAAGCTCCAAGGGCTTGGTATGATGCGCTATCAAAGTTTCTTCTATCTACTGGATTTAGCAAAGGAGCAGTTGATCCGACATTGTTCACCAGGAAGTCAGGCAAACATTTAATTCACGTTAATTTATGTTGATGATATCATCTTTGGCTCGACTGACCCCAATGAGTGTGACCGTTTTTCAAATGAAATGGGTTCTAAATTTCAAATGTCAATGATGGGACAAATGTCATTTTTCTTGGGATTACAAATTTCACAAAGTCCAGGAGGCATTTTTATAAATCAATCTAAATATGCAAATGAGATTTTAAAGAAATTTGGATTTGATTCTAGTGATCCTGTTGACACTCCCATGATTGAACGTACTAAACTAGATGAGGACCACTCAGGGATCATGGTAGACAAAACGAAATATCGCAGTATGATTGGATCCCTGATGTACCTCACAACTAGTAGACCAGACATCTTGTTCGCTGTTTGCATGTGTGCTAGATACCAGGCTAAGCCTACTAAAAAGCACCTTGAAGCGGTTAAACGGGTCTTTCGGTATCTCCAAGGAACCATCAATATGGGACTTTGGTACCCGAAGGACACTGGTATGTCACTAACAGCCTATGCAGATGCTGATCATGTAGGATGTCAAGATACTCGTCGAAGTACGTCTGGAGGAGCTCTGTTTTTGGGTGATAAGCTTGTGAGCTGGTCTTCAAAGAAGCAAATGAGTACTTCTATTTCCTCTACAGAGGCTGAATACATAGCCATGTCATCTTGTTGTGCTCAAATCCTATGGATGAGATCCCAATTATCTGACTATGGCTTTGAATTCAATAAAATCCCTCTGTATTGTGATAATAAAAGTGTTATTGCTCTCTCATGCAACAACGTACAACACTCAAGAGCAAAGCACATCGACATTCGACATCATTTCATCAGGGAGAAAGTTGAAAACGGTGTGGTGGAACTTTACTTTGTGAGGACTGAATATCAGTTAGCAGACATCTTCACCAAAGCTCTTCCTAGAGAACGTTTTGAGTTTATTCTTCCACGACTTGGTCTTAAGAGCCTACAACCGGAAACACTCAAACGTCTTCAAGAGGAAGAAGAGGAGTAAAAGGTTTCCTTCATCTATCTCTTGTAAATATTTATTCGAAAAAAAAAAATTATAAAACCTTCAAAAATCAAATAGAAAAATATGAAACTTTCAAAATCCATAAAAATTTGAAAAATTCAAAAAATCCTCAAAAAAAATATTGTCATTTTGTCATGTTTTTCTCGATTCGATAATATCTACGGTCTTGATGCTGTCATTCAAAGAATGACACGGGACTTTAGATGTTGTTCGAAGTTTTATAAAAAAAAAAAAAAAAAATTGGGAGAAAGAGAAACTATGGTTTATTGTCATTTCAGGCAGTAACCCGCTTTTCAAAGAAAGTACAGAGCCATGCTTTATCTTGATTTTCAAATTTCATGCTCTGATTCTTTAAAAAAAATCCTTACTATCTAATGAAAACTAGTTGCTTTGAAAAATAACTCGGACTCTATTTTTGAAAATCGTCTGGACTTAAAGTTTGTCAAAATATCTATCTCTCAATCAACAACTTAGGTCACTGATTGAGGGGGAGAATGATTTCAATTAAATCAAAAGGTTATTTGTCATACAATTGTTTTCAAAAGATATTCATGCATGTTTAATCAATAAAGTCTCAAATTCTGATCCTTATCAGTTAAAACGTTTTCATAATCAAGTCACAATTCTCCTTAAAAAGCTTTCAAAATCAATTTAAATCTACAGAGATCACAAATCTCAAATGATTTGATAATTGTGATCGGGGGAGAATTTGTGATTTAAATTGGATTTAAACTGATAATTCGATATACGGTTTCACAAGTGTTTAGTTTGCTCTCCTTCCCACATGTGCCAAACGATTTCAAATTTTCCATGCACATGTTGAGGGGGAGCATCTATCTTAAACCACTGTTAGGAATTAGAAATTCCAGGTATTAAAGAGTCGGTCACCTCAAGTATATGTAATCGTTAGAAAGCTCGTAGTCGTAGTTCTTTTAAGTTAAGTAGTATTTAGTTAAGTAACACCGTGGAGGACGGACGGGTCTTTACCCACTGTATGCCTGATCCATAGCCCGATGTGTGGCGATTTATGTAAGACTATAAATACTCTCTACCTCCCAAGGTAGAGAGTTGGAGCTCATAATAATATCTTTCACTTTCTCTCACTAAGTTCCCTAAACCTCTAACTTTCTCTCTCTAGAATTCCACTTATACGCCACCTTGTTGTTATGGTTTGATGTGTATGTGAAAACTAATATCCTACAATTGGTATCAAGAGCCATGGTTAGATCATATCTTGCACATCTTTGGATTTCTAGTGGTTTTTAGGTGGTTTTTGAGTTTGAAAAAGTTTAGTGGTTTTTGCATCATTTGGTTGATTTCTTGTGTTAAAGTTTGAATTTTGTTAGTACTTTTATGTTTAGAATCATCACAAGTGTTTAGGTTTTCATTTGGTAAGCTTGAATCATCTTGGTTGGGTTGTTTTTGGATTGAAAAGTGATGTTTATATGGTTTTTCTTGCTAGCGACTTAGCTCACGGACTACTTTCTTCGTAGCGACTTGCTTTACAAATTTGTAGCGAGTTACAGTTTTAGACCTAGCGAGTTAGATCTAGCGATTTACAGTACAAGTAGTGGACTCTCCACTACGGGTAGCGACTTGGTGGTAGCGACTTGGTCTGTAGCGAGTTGCTCTTTAGCGACTTGCATCTTTAGCGACTTGTGTAGCGAATTACTGCCAAAATTTTGCTAGCGACTGGAGTCTTAGCGAGTTACTACTTAGCGACTTACATCTGGCTAGCGACTTGGTACTCTAGCGACTTAGTGGTGTGGCGAATTAAGTGTTGGCGACTTAGTGCATTATCTTCTAGCGACTTAGTGCATTATCTTCTTGCGACTTAGTGCATTATCTTCTAGCGACTTGAGTGATTGTTTACGGTTTTCTCTTGATTTAGTAAAATCCCGTGAAAGAATCTATTTCCCGGTTTAATCATAGAGTTATAAAATCCCGTATAATCTGTTAACATGTCTACCAACGTTCCTACTATCATCTCCACTGTTGCCGAGGATGTACAAGCAGCTGGCTCAGATACTCGTCCACCCATGCTTGACGGACCTGACTACGATTCTTGGGCTCAACGAATCAGATTGTATTGCCTTGGAAAGGAAAATGGTGTCAACATTCTCAAATCCATTGATGAAGGACCATATCGAGTTGAGACGACTAGAGACATACTTGATACTAATGAAGATGGTACTCCAGTTTACGGAATGGACAGACCTAAGATGTATGATGAGCTTGATGATAAGGATAAAAAGAGATTCGATGCAGATATCAGGGCTTCAAACATTGTTCTTCAAGGTCTTCCTAAAGACATCTACAAGCTGATCAATCATAACACTGAAGCAAAGGCAGTTTGGGATAATGTTAAGATGCTTCTCTCAGGTTCAGAATTAACTATGGAAGACAGAGAATCCCAACTCTATGACGAATTTGAGCACTTCAAGATGAAACCAGATGAGAGTGTATATGAGTACTATGTGAGATTTCATAAGTTGGTGAATGATATGAGAAACATCAAGATGACTATGCCTAACATTCAGTTGAACTCAAAATTTGTGAACAACATGAATCCCGAATGGCACAAGTTTCTCACCTCTGTGAAGCTCACTAAAGGATTGAAGGATACAAACTATGAGCAACTCTATGCCTTCCTCCTTCAGAATGAGAGACATGCCATGTTTGAAAAGAGGATTCTTGATCAGTTCAAAGGTCAGGGAGAAACAAGGTCTAGAAATGATTCAACTGCCTTCTTCACAAATGATGGGACTTCCACCAATGCTTCTCAAGTTGCACCCACGAAAGATGATAATCACAAACCCATTTCTGATCCAAGGTTCAAGCAACCTGATGCAAATGCTGTCATGGAACATTTCATCACTCAACTAACACTCATGGTAAAAGAGAACAGGACACTTTCACCTCACACCAACAAACTCCACACCTGCAATGAGATCCGAACCGCCTCCAATCTTCACAACCATGCTTTGATCAGAGATGGGAAAATTATGGGGCAACCAATTCAGGAAAGACAGTATGATCAGAGAAGAGGTGGAGCCGGGAGAGGTTATGTTGGCAACCAGAATCGAGGAAGAAATGGTAACCAAGGTCAAGCTAAGCCAATCAAATGTTATAACTGTGGTGGTGAAGGACACATTGCAAGGAACTGCACATCTCCAAAGCGTCCACAGAATGCTGATTACTTCAGAGATAAGATGCTGCTGGCACAAGCTCAGGACAATGGTGCTGCTTTTGGATGAAGAGGAATTGCTGTTTCTTGCTGAGGGCAATGCCAAGACCTATGATGCAGATGTGGATGAGCAGCCTATTCAGGAGATAGGTCACAATCATCAGAATGCCTCTCAAGTCGCTGACTGTGATGCATACGACTCTGATGTAGATGATGGACCTACTGCACACACAATTTTTATGGCTAGCATTTCTCCAATGGTTTCTCCCAAGATCTCATCTTCACCACAAGCTGGCCCATCCAAGGACAAACTCATCTCAGAGGTATTAAAACTATATGATGATGCTGATGTGCAACAGATGCATGACAAAGTACAACCAACTGAAACTTTTGAATCAAATGTTGAAAATATGGGTAATAACAATATTGTCCCATACGATCAATACGTGAAACAAAGTGAAAGTGAAGTTGTACCAAGTGATGCATCTTCTGCAGTCAACAATGACTATGTCTTTGATGAATACACTGCATGTGCTCCTGATGAGTCCGTAATTTCTGAACTAAATGCCTATAAGGAACGTGTTGCTATTTATGAACAACGTGCAAAATTTGAGTTGACCACTCGTGAGCAGGAAATGGATAACCAAGTGAGTACAGTAATTAGAAAAAGTAAGTTTAGAGAAGAAGTATTGAAACAAGAATTACATTCCTTGCAAGAAAAACTTTCTAAAACAGCTAAGCAAAAACAAGAACTTCAAGAAAATGTGAAAATGCTTAAGCATGAATTTAATGCAAAGGAATCAAAACTCTTGAGAGATTTCTCTAATCTGAAAACTTTGAAAAACAAACTTGAAAACAAGTTGTACATACAAGGAAACACCATTCAGACTGCTCACATGGTCACTAAACATCGAGTTTTAAGCGATAAGCATAGCATTCCCCTTGTTGAGGAACCAAATCCAGAGGTAATTAAAAAGGCTAGAAATGCTCATAAGGTGCTTTATGATGGTAATGAAATCCTTAAGCCTAGGCAGAAACCTAGTTGCGTTGAGTGCACTGAGGAAGATAAGAAATCAAATGAAATCACTAGGGAAAAGATGAATAAGAAACAAAATGATCCCAAATGCAAAGAGAAAAACATAATTATCACTCCTCATGATTACGAGAAGGAAAACTGGATTTCCTTGAACAAATTTAAGCCTCAGACATTGTTGACTCCCGAACAAGTCTTCTGGAAAAAGGATTTAGATAAGCAGAAAGCGGAAAATATTGTTGAAACAAACCCTCCCCTTTGGAAAATGCCTAGAGCGACT